>OW388081.2:115787416-116987416 GCA_936449025.2 Sarcophaga subvicina | reverse complement strand
GAAAATGCAGACTCTATGGTTAAGTAAAGGGTGGGCCATTTAAAAGTTTAAATTTAAAAATACAAGAAAACAAAAACGGTTTGAAATTTTGCCAAATTTATTTTTTTGTTGTGAAGCACAATTGTTCCCGGTTAGGAATGGAATATTATTTCATTCATATGGCTGCCGCAGCTAGCCTCACAGTATCTCATTCAATAGGACCAATTTTCATGCACTTTTCTCGAGTGTATGGAGTCGTATCTCGGCAATTGCATTACAAATGTTAGCCTTCAAATGGTTCATTGAATCTGGTTTGTCAGAATAACACTTTTCTTTAAGGGCGCATCAGAGCAAATAGTCCAACGGTGTCAAATCGCAGCTTCTTGGCGGCCAATTGTTATCATCATTTCGGCTAATTAAACGGCCATCAAACGTTTGACGCAAGAAATCAATTGTGGCATGAGATATGTGCCAAGTTGCACCATCCTGTTGAAACCAAACATCGTTCTCATCAATACCACGAAGAGAGGGTACAAAAAATCGATTATTATGGTGCAATAGGTGTCTCCAGTGACCCAAAGTAATATGGGCCAATGCTGTCTTCGCTCCATAAGCCGTAATGGGCACAGTCACCCGTAATGGGCTTCTGTAAGACCACGTGTGGGTTTTATGAGCTCCAAATACGGCAATTTTGCTTATTAACGTACTGACCAAAATGAAAATGAGCTTTTCGTGTAATTTCCGACCAATTGTGTTTGTGTTGGTAATAAATTTCCAATAAATCCCAACGGGGCTCAAGTGTAAATTGATTCATTACGTTCAGTGGAGATAATATACTGAATTTTGTGACAGAATAGAATGACATAAGTATTGCCAGATTCGAAATAACCAATGGTTCAAATTTAAACCCGATAGATGGTCTGACATGACAACATCTTTTAAGCATTCCGGCAATATGTATGTCGCTACACGAACACTGTGAACTCGTAATATTTGACAACCAGCTTCATAGCTATATGCTACATGCCTGCAGGCGAATAAAATATGTTCGGTACATATCCATGAGGAAGAACACCACAATATAATATTATATAATAAATATTGCCTGTGAAGAACACACCATCGATAGGAGTGCTCAATTTAACTTAGACAGTAAAGTTTGACAGTCAGGCCACCATGCGAAACCATCATCAGGCCGTTTCATTCCATTCTCGAGTTTATTTTATGTGAGTCGACTACATATAAGATAAACTCAAAAATATCATGGTAAGTTGTTTATATTGGGATTATTGAAATTCTCATCTAAGGTTTGAACCACGGTTTCTTGTTTAATAAGCCAACACACTACCGACTAGACTACGGTGACTTCAATTCCATGGCGAATTTAAACCTCCAAGTAAAGGTTAGGTTAGGTTAGAGGACGTGTACTTGTCAGTTAATACAAGTACAGTACCCGGAGGTCAAATTGACCCTTTGTACAACGTCCTAGTTTTTCACACCGCTTATGTTGTGTGTGTTAATTTTATACATGAGTCGTGGGACCTACAGTTTAAAGTCGACTCCGAACGACAGATTTTTGAGAAACTTTTCACGGCAATTTTATTTACTCTCAGAGTTTTTCCCAGAAATCTGCTGAGAGGAAGTCGCCGAAGAAATACTTTTTGTATTTTGTTTTGATGTCTGGCCTGGGGCTTGAACCCTGGCTTTACGTCTAATAAGCCAACACACTACCTACTAGACTACGGCGACTTCTTACCTCCAAATAAATCATACGTTTAAATGTTTTTTTCATTTGAGGTTTTAAGAAGTAAAACTAGGTTTAGAAATTCTCAATACAAGGTTCATAAGACTTCTTCTGGTAACATATTCAAATGCTTCCGCGTCCTACAACTTTATTAAGCATTTTTCTATGGCAGTAAACATTACGAATGGCAAATAAATGATGTGCGGTTAAATACAGCCATAATATTTCCCAAAAATAACAACAACAACGACAATAACAAACATAAAAACTAAAACCCCTGCAGGTGAATTATAGTCAAATGCAGTTTTACTACAACCAGCCACCACTATTTGCACTAATTTTACAATACCAGGGCCCATCCAAAGACAAGCAAAAAAACAAAGAACTGGGATCTTACAATAAAGCAATAAAACGTAAAACAGCTTCAACTGCAGGGCATAAGGGGTAACAAAAACGTTAAGGGAGCAAAAAAAGTTGTAAAAATTTGTGCGCGATATTATAATGAAATTTTAAAATTGCCATTTACATGTGTGTCTGTGTGTGTGTGTGGGTGTGTAAGCCATACATGTAGAAGAGAAGTGTGAGTAATTGTAGCCAGGAATTACAAAAACCATCTTTAAGTCTAAACATAGAACTTATGGAGCGCATATAAAACAGTAGAGAGGAAAAAACGCAACGAAAAATCGAATTAAACGCAATGCATTTCCCTCTGCATGCTTACCACTGCACACACAAAATGATGGCGGCGGAGAAGAGTATATGACACGCGCTAGCTTTAGTTTTTTACAGCTTCAAGTAACGGAAGAGAATGTAAAAGGCAATGGCAACAGCCATAATAAAATCAAGAGACGAAAAGAAAGCAAAAAAAAAACAGGCCAAACGACAAAACGTCAGTCAATAAGGAAAACCGAACAACCGTACAACCAGGCAACCAAACGACAGTTGTTGAGACTCAAAGTTCAAAACTAACCAACACGTGCACAGTCTAAGTGTAATGAAATATGAAAAAACCAGCAACAACAAAACTGAGTGGGGGTGTTTAGGAAAACAAAAAAAAGAAGACTACGTTCTAACCTTTAGTTGCCTCTTCTATTTCTTCTCGCCCGTTCTTGACGTTTTCCTATGGTATTTGCATATTCGGGTTTTTGTGCGCGAACAAGCAAGCCAACAAGACAGGAGGGGGGTAATAATAACCATACTCAGCTAACATGGCAATATTGTGCAGTTAAAGTCGTCGTTATAAAATTTGTTTATATTCGTAGACTATAAACATGGGTTGTACTTGGAAAGTACACAAACACACACACAAACACACTACCCACTAACACACAGTCTGAAGGACAGACTTTTACACATGCATACATGCAGGAGAGAATAGAACAGACAGTAGGTTAGAACGTCGCTTGTATATGTACTCACACACACAAAAAAAAGCTGAAGAAAAACTGTTAGACAAGTTTACAACAATACAAATGAGAATTTAACGGAGAATCCATGTGTCTGTGTGTTTTTTTGTAAATGTTTTCCTCCTGTTTTTTTTTGTTCTCTGTGTTGGCCCACTAAAAACTAAACTAAGCTAAACCAACAAAAACCATAAAACATTGAGAAATTTGTTTAGAAAGCCAACCAAAAATAAAAAAATAAGAAAAAAAAAAAGTTCAACAAAAATCATCAAAAAACAAAACAAAACAAAAACTAATGAATGTTACAACACAACAACAACAACAACAATATTTACCACAACAACAGTAACAACTTTATATACTTACAACACAGCAGACACAAATAACATTTTCAATAACATTCTTCATATATTGTATGCGTGTATGTAAGTATGTATGTAACGTCTAGCTTGTTAAACTCTTACCTCTACCCCTTCTAGCAGGGTTTATTGAGAGTTTTCCTTATATAGCTTATGAAACAGTGAGAAAATAAAAAGATAAACGTATTTGCCTTACAAAACTCTTTAAAAGTTTTCATTTTTATTCTAAGTAACGGCACTCATTCATCCTGTCTATCCATTTCCATGTGTTATTATTATTAAACATAAATCGAACGTAGGTGGTCATAGAAGTTTAAGGCTTAGAGAAATACTGTACAAATACTCTCCGTGCTCCTTTTCAGCACTGAAGCATTGATACTATTAAACACCCATGCAGCAGCAGCCTTGAGAGTATTCGTGAGAAAAGTCCTACGCACGATCCTCGGTCCAATGAGAGTTGGAGATGAATGCCGCATCTGATGCAATAATGAGCCGTAGTCTAGTAGGTAGTGTGTTGGCTTATTAGACATGAAGCTTCGGTTCAAATCCCAGGTCCGACATCTCCAACTAACCGAGGTATAAAAAATATATCCTCGGCGACTTCCCCTCTGCAGATTTCTGGCAAAAAAATAACTCGGAGTCAATAATATTGCCATGAAAAGTTTCTCAAAAGTTGATCGTTCGGAGTCGACTTGAAACTGTAGGTCCCAGTACGCATGTATTAAATTAACGTACACAACATAAGTGGTGCGACAGAATAGATCGTAATCCTGACTGCAATGACCAATTACATATGTTATGTATTTATGTAGAATCTCCTTAACGACATAGACGTTGTGCAGCACATCAACATTTAGCGGCTGCACAGGCTCGGCCTTGTCGTTGGAATGCAAGGGGAATGTTCCTGCGAGACGGCTATTTGATACGGGCATTAGCAGAAGTCGGCGTAGAGGGTGACCATGTCTATGTTGGAAGAACCAAATTGTGGGAAGTACTGTCATGTATTGTTGGGACCATCTGGCGTAAACGCTTAAAAGTCTGAGGCTCCTTGAAGGATGTGTTAAAGCAGTCCGAAATTCTAATAATGGGTTGTTAATGGCCAATTAAGTAAATAACTCAGTAAGTTTCGATTTAAACAATCCATGTTTTACCACCATAATCTGTGTTCACGTTCATGTTATTCAAAAATGTACATATCCTAAGCAGCTGTTTGGAGCTTAAGGGCAACAACCATTAGTTGTTCTGACTAACTCAGAACTATTGACTTAATTATTTATTACAATCCTTTAGTCAGGCTTACAACCTAGCTTTTCACGCCACCCATGTTGTGTGTGTGTGTTAGTTTTATCTATGAATGGTGGGAACTACAGTTTATCGTCCGAATAAAAACGATAGATTCATATTATCTTCACTACCAGGCCATAAGGCAATAATTCTTTGAATTAAGGGTGACAACAAAATACAGTCTAATGACACCATAAGGCTTTGTAGGTAGTGTATTGGATTATTATACGTATTGGCTTATTGTACTTGGGGTTCAAACTACGGCGCAGACATCTCCAAAAAAATAAAATACGAAAAATTTGTTTCTTCGGCCGAAATTGTCATGATTGCGAAATTTTACGTACGACTTTAAACTGTATGTCCCACCGCTCATGGATAAAATTATTACAGACAACATAGCTGGTGTAAGAAGCCAAATCGTCATCCTGACTAAAGGATATTAATGACCAATTAAGTAAGATTTTTACATTGAATCTAGTAGGTATAGTGTAGGGTGGTGGACGCTTACTCATTGATTCACAACATTCACCTAGAGATAGAGAATTTTGCATTTGGATTTGCAACCCCATTCATATGAGGTTCAGCTTACAGAAACTAACCCTTTTTGGCTGACAATTGAAGATTATGTATTGTATGGTATTTGGTTTCAACAAAATCCTTTTGACTTTATTACATGAGAACTTTCCAGGAAGACTTCTTATACTTTCGGATCCAATATGGCGGTCGAGGTTAAAAAAAATTAATCAGATTTACTTGACCGCCATATTGAATCCGCCATTTTGAATTTTTTAAATCTGAATGAAGATCTGTAATCAGCGACCCCAAAAGCCCCTGAGTAACAAATTTCTAGTAAATCTGATTAGTTTTTAAGGACCGCCGTAATGTGTTTATTTTCCGTTGCACCCCTTGACATAAACCCACCCCCTACTTTAATGGTGCGTGCAAATAATTTGGCATTGGGCTCATTTTTAAGAGCAAAGATCAATTGTCAATTTCTGACAATAGCGATGGTTCTAGCACGTCAGTGTTTATATCTGCAATGATTCAAAAATGGCCAAAAACGCTATTTTTATGGGTTTCAACCCCCTTTTTCTCGAAAATCTGACGTGATGGAAAGTTTATGAAACCAGATACGTGTTCAGCGCGCAAAATGCCTTCGAAAACACCTGGAGCCATCTTATTTGCACAAAAAAAGTCCAAATTTGCAGGGCTGTGTTATCATTAAGGCACTGCCCGAAATGTGGTAAAAAAAAATGCAGTGGTCCTAATGTAAATAACGCTCTATTTCGTACATGATGGGAATATCCATGCAATAGCATAAGAGTTTTATTCAAATCCTAGCCTCATAAGTGTTTTGTGACACTGCTTTCGACAGCAGAAAAATAAATCCATTGTGTTTGTCCTTAACATAAGCATGCCCTTACATTCATTTTTGTCTCCTTTAAAAATCCATCGTCTGTCATTTTGTTTCATTTGAGCTTTGCTTTTAGCTGTTATTTTTCGCCGTTAATTTTATACTTAAACATTGAACAGTAAATTCATTAGAAAACTTTATGAAAATGGCATGAAACTCTATACCCAGTAATAATACTCAAAAAAAAAAAAATGCAAATAATTGATATAAGCGTACTGCCGGTATGCCAGCTGAAGTTACGTATCAGATGGTCCACGTATTTTAGATTACTTAGCAGGTCCCCATACATTTCAATAAATCGAAATGCCTTTATTCGTACACTCTCTCTCTCTCTCTCTCCTACATATAAAGTGCAGGCAGACATTAACAGGCACTAATTCTCAAACACATGCACACACAAACACACACAACACTGTCATCGATAAACCTGCTTAGCTAAAATCTATCGATATGAAATGTCATCATATTCCGGAAAAAAATTTACAGTAAAAAAATAAACACACACGTTCATACGTACATACATACTACTTATGTATTCTCTTTATAGGTGAATTGAGAATGTGTACGAGTAGTAGTTCTATTACTCCAACTTATAACAGTGAAGTGGCCTTAATGTGTGTGCATGAAGTACGTGCGTTTAAGTGTATTTGTGAACATTTTTGTTTGAAACTTGCTTGTTGTTACGCAACTAAACAGTTTAGTTATGGCAGAGCATAACCAAGAGACAGAAACAGAGAGAGAGAGTGAGAGAGTATGGAGAGTGAATGTGTTCGTTATCATTTAAGTTTTAATTGGCTTTCAAAAATTGTTTTTAATTGTTTAGGGAATAGTGTGTTGTTTTTGTTGTTGTTTTTGTTATATTTTTTACGTCATTTCAACGTAAAAATATTTTCCAGCAAGAAATTCCTTAAAATGTGAAGGAATTGATTTATATTTTTTTATTGTTGTTGTATTTAATTCAGAGTGTTTGTAAAGCACAACAGGAAAGAGTACAATAAAGAGACGTTAAAGAGTTGGATATAAACGAAGGACAACCCTTGGAAACTATGCTTACATACATACATACATAATTGGTCATTACAACCCTTCAGTCAGGATTACGACCTAGTTTCTCACACCACTTATGTTGTGTGTGTTAATTTTATACATGAGTGGCGGGACCTACAGTTTAAAGTCGACTCCGAACGACAGATTTTTTGAGAAACTTTTCATGGCAATTTTATTTACTCTCAGAGTTTTTGCCAGAAATCTGCTGAGAGGAACTCGCCGAAGAAATACTTTTTATATTTTATTTTGATGTCTGGCCTGGGGCTCGAACCCTGGCTTTTCGTCTAATAAGCCAACACACTACCTACTAGACCACGGCGACTACAAACTATGCTTAACTAAGCGATATTTAAAGCAAAGATGCTAAGTGAAGTGAATATATATTAGATTGCCTAAAATGGAGTCATATTTCCTAGTACTTTACCTAAATATCAAATGAATTTAAAAATTTTTCTGTGTTATGTTTAAAGAATCATAACACAGGACTGACATGATTTTTAACTCAGGAACCAGTACAGAACAGAAAAAAAAGAAAAACTCAAGCCTCCCAGGTTCACATATAGTAGAAGTCAACAAATATTCCTTCAGCATTAAACACAAAACAGTCTCTAGGCACCAATAAATGGCCGAACAATGAATGTGTTACACGAGGTCAGCTGGAATAATTTTAATGACTATAAGGACTAATATAAACACATAATACTTCCTAGTATTCATAATGAACACGCCGTAGTCTAGTAGTCTACAACATGAGAAGCTAAGTCGTCATTATATAAAGGCTTGTAATGACCAATTAAGGAAGTAAGTTTCCTACCACCAGAATCATCACAGATTATCTTTGTAATTTTTTCTACTGCCTCATTATACTACTACTATTGAAGTCGTCGTAGTCTTGTAGGTAGCGTGTTGGCTTATTAGACGTGAGGACTCGGTTCAAATCCTAGGACAGACATCAAAACGAAAATATGAAAAATATTTCTTCGGCGACTTCCTCTAAGCAGATTTGTGGCAAAAGCTCTGAAAGCAAATAAAATTGCCATGAAAAGTGTCTCAAAAATCAGTCGTTGTGAGTCGACTTTAAACTGTAGGTCCCACCAATACTGTATAAAATTAACACACACAACATCAGTGGTGTGAGAAACTAGATCGTAATTTTGTCTAAAGCGTTGTCATGATCAATTATGTACGTTAGTATTGATAATGATCGTTTCATTGCTCGCCACAAGAACTACAACTGACAATGACATCACCAACAGCATTGTAGGAGATCAGATAATGCCACCGATTCACAAAGAAAAGAAATCAATGAAGCCCAAGAGCATGTTTCTTCACAGGAAGGAGGGATATTTTAGTATTCATAGCAATCTAGCTGTAGGTACTTTGCTAGTAGCCTAGTAGGTTGTGTATTGGCTTATTACACGTGAGTCCGTGATTCAAAGCCTTCAAACATCTCGAACAAAATGAAAAATGAAAAAATATTTGTTTAAGCGACTACCTCTCAACAGTCATCTGGCAAAAGCCCTGCGATTAAGTAGAAATTGCTATGAAAAGCTGCTCAAATCTGTTGTTCGGAATCGTCGTTAAACTATTGGTCCCGCAACTTGTACATAAAATTAACACACACAACGTGGGTGGCGTGAGAAGCTGGGTTGTAATCCTGGCTAAGGGGTTGTAATGACCTAGAGATTGGAATAATAGCTTAAAAACTGTCTGTTATTTATAATGAACGAAGATTATGTACATTTACTTCTCTATTCAAAAAAGAGTGTAATTTATCGATTATTTTCGATTAATTGCACGAATTTTATATAAAAATTTTGTTATAAACAATCTATGTGTTAGAATCTCCCCCATATTAACCCTAAATTGCAATTCTTTTCATTGTAGTGGATAAAAGATTGGCAAGCTTGCTAACTAGAAATGATGGAATCCACTTATTATCATTGTGCTTAACTACTTATTACAGCGCTATTGTTTGCCAAAAACAAACTGTTGCCATTGTCATGTTGCTTCTTCCTATTATTACTGTAAGTTGCTTAAGAGAACAAAAGGCCATGTTTGTTTAACTCAATCGATGTTACACTCCTTAATTTACATTTTATGTTGATGTAAAGGAATTGCTGCAGAGTTATTGTCACATTTGTTTTGTTGCATACATCCCAGTATAAATACATATTTACCAATATTTTCAATATTGTTGCCGGTACCGCTGCCGTCTTGTGTGGATGCAACTCTATTTATATCATCTTCTTGTCTTTATCTTTGGGAGTCATAATTTTTATTTGTTATTGTTTTCGTTTAAAAATTATTGGCACTTAAAATAAATTGCTGTATACGTATGCTACGCACAAAAATCATATACGAGGGTTAATATAAAAGTGTTTGAAAAGTGAAATTCAATGAATTGCAAAGGAACAATGGATTTTGAAAGAAAATCATAATATCCGCATATGGATATCACAACCAAAAAAGTGATGAATTTTTAAAGAAAAGAACGTATCACATCAATTTCGTATACTCGGTTTAGAAATGAAAAATGTGGTAGTTGGAAACGATAGTGCAAGGCCAAACTAATAAATCATAAATGACTTCTTCTCATCTCATTCATTCAATTCGAAAAGTCATAATACATCTACCCAGGATGGAAGATATTAAAGAGACCTAAAACCTGATGATTCATATGTCTGCTGAATATAATCAAAGTAGCCTTAGCCTCTTCAAAAATTAAACGAATTTGGAGTATTAGGATGGCAATTGAATGGAAAAAGAAAACGAGAGAGATATTATAACACTTACTTACTTAATGTACTTAATCGATCAATTGCAAAGTTTTAGTCAGGACTACAACCTACCTTTAGTCTCCACCCTTCTTGTGAGTGTTAATACAATCCATAAGTGACGGGATCTACAGTTAAAATTTGACTCCAAACGACAAATTTTAGTAAAGCTTTTCATAATAATTTCTGTTTCCTCTCAGAGTCTTTGCCAGAAGACATATTTCGTTTTGTTCGAGGTGTCTGAGCTGAGGGTTGAGGCACGGACTCGCGTCTAAAAAGCCAGCGTACTACCTACCATACCGCGGCGACTTCTTATAACACTTCAAACACAAGTCGGGGGGTGTTCAAAGTTGGAACGTAGTGAAATAGGACTTCTAAAGCAACACTGGTATATAGAACATATGGGTATATGCATATATATATACATACATAATTGGTCGTTACAACCCTTCAGTCAATATTACGACCTAGTTTCTCACACCATTTATGTTGTGTGTGTTAATTTTATACATGAGTGGCGGGACCTATAGTTTGAAGTCGACTTCGAACGACAGATTTTTGAGAAACTTTTCATGGCAATTTTATTTACTCTCAGAGTTTTTGCCAGAAATCTGCTGAGAGGAAGTCGCCGAAGAAATACTTTTTTTGTATTTTATTTTGATGTCTGGCCTGTGCTCGAACCCTTGCTTTACATCTAATAAGCCAACACACTACCTACTAGACTACGGCAACTTTAACCGAGTTTAAAATGATCCCAAATATAGACCAAGAGACCCTACGTTTAAGTCTCAGCCCAATCTATCCGCTATTAGAGCAAACTAAATACAAAATTTGTTTTTAAGTGACAATTCCCTGTTGATTAATTTAAAAGTTTATTGAAGAAGGGATTAATTGCAGCCAAGTTCATTAAAATCTTGCTCAAAACTATGATCTTGAGTGCCATTTTAAATTCAAAGTCCCCACAAAGCCATGCTTATACCCAATCTTTTAACAACATTCGTATGAAAACCCTCTTCATAGTTGCCTTCTTCAATATTTATTACGTTTTATTGTTGAAAACAAAAAAAAAAATAATACATTTTGAGTCTCATGATAAAAGTTTTCATTTCATTTCGATAAGACTATAATTTTTACCTGGTGCTCTTAAAATTTGTTTCTTCGATTAATTTATCGACACTTTAGCACACCTGTGCCAACAGCACAGCAATCTTAAAATGATTCTTTGGATACACTTTCAATAATGTTTTCTTCCAAAATAAAGAAGAATAAGAAACATACGAGTAAGAGTACATATTTTTTCAAAGGAAATAAATTGTAACAGTCAGGATAACTAACTTCTTTCTGAACATACGATTGCATTGTATAAATTTAAAACAAACAAAAAAAAATAAATAGGAATGTTAAATATCGTGTGTACTTCTTTCTTTAAAATAATTTCTTCATAAATGGACAAGTGGATAAGTCAATTAAGTTTGAACCAAACCAGACTTATATTAGTCCAGTAAAAGAAACCGGGATCATATCAATGTTGTCTGCAATCCGCGTATACCATGACCTTAGTTTAGATGAGTAATAGCCTTTAAAAGCCTAAGCTATTGAAGTACAACCGTGATAATATTGTTACGAAAATAAATAAAAAAATCTAAATACTGGTGTTTTGCTTTTACATCGTTTAACATTAAAATTATAAACAAAAGCTACAAAAACAAACCAATGCAGTAAACAAACCTGTTTACAAATTATCGCACTGTTTAATGTAACAACAAACACCAGCATAAAAGACTAGTAAACAAAAATATACCAACAACACTACAATAATAAAAGTAAACAACGATGTTTACTTTTATAGAGATTTAAGAGAAGGCGAAGTCATGAACATTCGCCTTCAAGAACATTCATTAGATTGTTTACTTTGCCATCTAAAAGGCAAGGCAAAGCAGGCGAGTGAGTTAGTGAAGTTCAGTCAATCTTGAGTGAAGACGCGGTGTGTTTGAAGATATCCGTTACAAAGATCTGTCGAACAATTGTCTAGTAATTGTTATTGTTTATGCAAAGGATGTAAACAGAGGAACAACAAACGAAGCAATTGTTGTTGTTTACACTGTTTGTGGCACACTGAATTGTGCAAATAATAGAGAATTCTAATTAAAACTAAACACAAATTTATTTTTATTTTATTTGCATTCTACGAGCTCATATTTTAAACGTTTTTAAAATGTAAAAACGTAACAATATACTCAGTGATCGAAAGTGTTTACTGCATAATAACGGGTGATTTTTTAGCTATTATCTTTTTGGCAACACTGGTTTAAACAGCTCACGCACGTTTTGTGTTTTGTTTCACTGTCAAACATCTTCAGTTTGGTCTATAATTGAACCATGAATCGTCTTACAAACGAACAACGCTTGCAAATCATTGAATTTTATTATCAAAATGCGTCCTCTGTTAAGAAAGTTCATCGCGCGCTTCTTCCATTTTATGGTCAGTTTAATCGACCCACTGAAGCGGCTATTCGGGCTATTGTGACTAAATTTCGCACCAAATTTACATTGTTGGACATTAAACCACCAACACGCTTACGTAAGGTGCGAACTGAAGAAAATATCGCAGCTGTATCGGCCAATGTTAATGATGACCATCAATTATCGATTCGTCGCCGTTCGCAGCAATTGGGCCTCTGTTACTCAACAACAAGGATTTAGGTGTTAAGCCTCTCAAAATACAGCTGGTGCAAGAATTGAAGCCGAACGACTTATCGCAACGCAGAATTTTTGGTGAATGGGCTCTTTGTAAGTTGTCCGAAGATCCACTTCTTTATCGAAAAATTGTGTTCAGCGACGGAGCTCATTTTTGGCTCAATGGATACGTAAATAAGCAGAATTGTCGATTTTGGAGTGAACATCAGCCAGAAGCACTGCAAAAAGCATCCAGAAAATGTCACAGTTTGGTGTGGTTTATGGGCTGGTGGCATCATTGGACCGTACTTCTTCAAAGATGCTGCGAATCGTAACGTAACTGTGAATGGTGAGCGCTACCGTGAGATGATATCCAACTTTTTTTTGCCCAAAATGCAAGAGCTTGACTTGCATGACATGTGGTTTCAACAAGACGGTGCCACATGCCACACAGCACGCGTAACAATGGATTTATTGAGAGGCGAGTTCGGTGAACATTATATTTCACGTTCGGGACCGGTCAATTGGCCGCCTAGATCGTGCGATTTAACGCCTTTAGACTACTTTTTGTCGGGCTATGTTAAAGCTCATGTCTATACAGACAAGCCCGCTTCAATTGACGCATTGGAAGACAACATTGAAGCATTTATTCGTGAGATACCGGCCGAAATGTTGGAAAGAGGTTGCCAAAATTGGACTAAGCGGATGGACCACTTGAGGCGCAGTCGCGGTCAACATTTGCATGAAATAATCTTCAAACATTAAATTATATGGACCGTACTATCGACTCAAATAAAGATTTCATGCATTTTTCTGAATTTTATGTGTTTTTTTTTTTGAAAAATTTTCCTATAGCTCTTAAAAAATCACCCATTATTATAAATACATTTGTCTGTATTTTTCGTGAACAGTGATTCATATAACAGACAAGGAGTTCTTACTTACTTATTTATTAATTGCAATGCAATTACAAATTATATTTAAATATACACGAGCTGAGTAACTTCGACCATATGCTCGGTGTAGTATAACGGACCAGAGTCACAGGTGGTAATCGAACCCACGACCCTCACGCTAATATCCTGAGACACTATCCATTGGACTACCAGGGCACCCTAATCGCTGCTTATAATTATAATTGTTTTAATCAATTATGCGAATCTATTTAGAATTTTCGCCCTTATTTTTAATAAAAAAAAAAAACAATAGAAAAAAGAAGATTTTAATACTTTCATAATCCTTTTCGTTTTTAAAGCCGTTACTACAATTGTTTTACTTCCTTCCCTCCTCAATGTTTATTCAGAATTTTATTGTTTTTTTATCATTATTCTCAGAGCAAAATAAAACCAAAAATGAAAGGAAAAAGGAAACAGAAAAATATTAAAAAGAAACATGGCGTTTGTGCACCAAAGTATTGTAAGGTCCTGCAGATATAAACATTAATTTAACCACTTATTGAAAGTGTATAAAAAAACAATCAAATAAAAAAAAAAACAAATAAAAAAAGTATTTGAGCATAATTGTCTGCATTGATAATTATAATGTTTTAAAGAGATGTTCTACAAGCGAAAAAACAACAAGAGCTGTGATGCTCAACATCTTAACTTCATTTACCAGCAATGAGGTGCACTAACTTTACTTATGTCACATTAATTTCTGAAAAACATTTCAGAAACATTTCATATTCCGCTGATTTCGAGATCATAAATCATAGAGTCAAACACCATTTTACGAAATATGCAGAATGAAGAGTAAAATCTGACAATTCAAAGGCTTATCGAGATTAATACGATTAATAGTCTAGTGGGTGATGTCTTACTAAATGAGAGTTTCGAAATAAAAACTCAGCCCTGATATCGTCAAAGAAGAAACATAAGAATAAATATTTTAAAAATATTCCTTACAGCAGTCTTCCGGCAAAATGTCTGAGGATATCACATTGACATGAAAAAAACTGCTCAAATTTGTGGTTCCCCATAGCCATATTGCGTCCTGCCATTGACGGATAGAACTAACCCATACATCATGAGATGTATGAGAAGCTAGTTTGTAATCCAGACTTAAGAATTGTTATGTCTGATGCCGCCGTAGTCTAATAGCTAGTCTTTTACGTTATTGGACTAGAAACCGGGGTTCAAAACCTGGCTCAGACATCTCGAACAAAACAAAACATGAAAAAATATTTCTTCTGATAAAAACTGATAAAAACACAACATAAGTGGTGTGAGAAACTGGGTCGTAATCCTGACTGAAGGGTTTTACTGACCAATTATGCATGTAAACCTAGCACATACAACATAGAATGTTTAAGAAGCTGGCCTGTAATCCTGACTAAGCGGCTATAACGATCACCAATGTACGTATCAGAGATCAGTTATGAATCGTTTTTGCGCTACTCATAAGCACTCATTATATTTTGAATATAAGTGAGTCAACAATATTGAATTTTAACTACATACTCGGATTCATTCATGCCCACTACAACGTTAATTTATAAGTACAGGTTGCAATGAGTATGCGTACAACGTTGACATAAAACTCATACCATTCGAAATATGTTTGATTCATAACAAAAGCCTACTCATTCAGATTCATAACTTTGATTCGAGCTACTCGAAACATTCATCAAATCTTACAGTCTTGGTTGTTGTTGCATTTACAAGAAAAGAAAAGAGGCTCATAAGCAAAAGAGACAGGGCAGCAAGCAGAGCAAACACACAACCAGCAGACGGACTCAACCAACAACGACCGTGTCAACGAACTGTCGTTGCGGCCCTTGACCTTTCAAAGGCCTTTGACACGGTCGACCACCCCATACTCCTGAGAGATATACTAAACTCAAACTTGCCCAACGACCTGAAACACTGGACCTCCAATTACCTTGGAGGTAGGCAGGCATTGAGTTTAGGGGACAAAAGTCCTCTCACAGGAGGATAAAGATGGGTGTCCCACAGGGGGAGTCCTGTCGCCTATCCTGTTTAACATCTACCTCACCTCACTCCCAACACCACCTCCGAACATCTCCTTGGTCTCTAACATCAACGCCAGCGTGAAGAGAAGAAACAAGGTCCTAAAGGCTCTGGCTGGCACCACATGGGGAATGGACAAGGAAACCATCCTCTCCACCTATAAGGCTATCGGGCGGTCTCTCCTCAATTATGCTGCTCCAATCTGGACATCATTCCTGAGTGACACACAGTGGAGGGCACTACAGACGTCACAGAACAACGCCCTGCGAATAGCCACAGGATGCGTGAGGATGACTAGTAAAGACCATCTCCTTGATGAGACGAAGATGCTGACGGTTAGAAGATACAACGAGCTGCTAACTAAACAATTCCTCATAGCCTGCTACCAACCTTCCCATCCAAACCACCACATAGTCTTGAATGATCCCCCTCCTCGCCGCATAAGACAAGCCCTCACTCATACCCTCAATAACTGACACACTGTCCGTCAGGGAGGCACAAAATACCCTTCATAATACCATCGTCGCGACGGCCAGAGACGAGCTCAGCCATAATAAGGTCATTAATCGGCACCCACCACCCATAGCCGATTCGGAAAGGCAGCTTCCAAGAGTCACGAGAACTATTCTGGCCCAGCTCAGATCAGGATGGTCAAACTTCCTGAATAGCTACAGGGCTAGGATTATCCCGGGAACCCAGGATAGCTGCCCATCATGCAACCAGACACCACACGACACGGTGCACATTTTTAGCTGTCCAGCGAAACCGACAGCCCTACGACCAGTAGAACTATGGCTGAACCCTACGATGACAGCTAACTTCCTCGGACTACCTGCCACATGACGTTGACAACACACACATACAACCAACAACAACAATCCCATCTCAAATCCATCCCATCCCCATCAAAATACACGGCACACAACCAATAGAACACATAAACTAAAATTGTAATCCATCTTTATATTACATACAGGGAAAAGCTTCCGGAGACAACAGCCGAACTGTTACAACAACAACAATACACAACCTTTTAGTGAGTATTTTAGTGTTCGTATGCGATACATACTTATTTTGTGCTTCGTGTATATGTTGAGTTATGGAGAGCCGAAATCAGCAACATTATACGTGTTGTTGAGTGTGAATATGATGAGTACTTCAAACTTTGAATATGAGTACGGGTTCCATGATATTAAAATAAGAATATGATTCGATTCTTTTCATCTTTTTGAGTACTCATTGCTGATCTCTGATACTTATGAGTGTGTGTAACATCGAGCGATTTTATTAAAAGTTTTCGCCAGTGGTGACGTAAATCGTTTCTTTTCATAAATACCCTCTAAGATGATTCACTGGGTTCCTACTGAGTTCTCATCTATATATGCAAATTTTATTTTATGTTGCCTAATGACACGTTCCCATCAATTGAATCGACTTTAAATTGTAGGCCACGACACTCTTGGATAAGATCAACAAACACAACAAAAGTGGTATGAGAAACTAGGTCGTAATCACGACTGAAGGGTTGTAGTGACCAATTATGTATGCATGTATGTATCTTCAATTGAATTAAATTTCCCTGTAGACCAAAGCAATATTAGTCCTTAGAAGGATTCAAAACAAAAATTAATTGTGAAGGAAAAAGATGAATTTGCAAAAACCTAACCCAAGTCCTGAGGCCTTACTGACCAATTAAGTAAGTAACCCGGAGTTTACATATGCTGCTAAGGAATTTCTTGTAAATCATAGTGATATCGAAAGGATGAAATCGTTGTGCAGTTTAATTGCTTAGCCGTATACCACTGATCCCCCAGATACGTATCACATTGGCCACCTCTGCAGTCAACCACAACTGTTAACTTTATCTGGCAAAAACTTCTGAATACTATTTCTACAGACTTTTTGTTTCTCTTCTATAGTTTTTGCTTCTTATTCTTGTAAATTATTCTTTAGCGAGAAACAAAAAGCAAGAAGTAGAGAAGAAGAATAAATTTTTAACCGCCTACCACGTATCGGAACAATAACTACGTTACTTAGTAAGTTTACTTTTTGAAAATTACAAGCATAATTTCTAAGAAATCTACCGGTCTCTCTCCTCTCTCTCCTTCTTCACCTTTGAGCTCACCAAGCAGTTGATTACAACCTAGTTTGAAAGATTTTTCGTTTCGTTTCGTTTTTTGTTACAATTTTACTTACCACGGCGGCTAAATAAATTGGACAGTTTTTTACAATTTTTTTTTCAAGTTGGCGGTTGGTTTGCTTTAAAAACAAAAAAAACAACAACAACAATCTCTGCAAATCACATGATACAACAAATAAAAAGGGGAGACTGGAAAAGTGGCAAAATAAAAGCCAAATACAGACTAAGACGATATAAAGACTGGGCGAAAAACAGAAATTATGGCTAGAAAAAGGAAACAAAAAATAAGAAAAAATCGTTTACTAAACGCAAAGGCTCGTCTCTATAAAGCAAAGGAGAAGAAAAAAATAAAAGAATTAAAGACCATTTCAAAACAACAACAACAACAAAAAAGTGGTGGAAAAAGAAAAGTGGTAGTAAAAGCAAGAAATAGAATAAGCAGAAGAAAAAGAAGACATAAAGATATACTATGGCATACTAGTTAGTAAAATTTCCCAGTAGATGCAACTACAACAACAACAAAATAAAAAGAAGAGAAACCGAAGAAAAGAAAACCCATCCATAGAGTCATATCTATGACGGTGTGCCCATTACTTTTGTAATAATATGGCGTCAAAGAGCCGTCTGCGATTTATATGCACAAAACGACGTCTGAATTACCAACCAACCAACCAACCAGCCAACCAACCAACTCTTTTGCACACTGACTGCCCCTCTGACTGACTGACAGGCAGACTGACTAAACACAGTGTTTAAACTCCTTTCGGTTTATTGGGCATTAGTGTGTGTGTGCAAGTGCAAGTGCTCCTGCAAAGGAAATAGAACTCGTATATGCAAACATAAAGAGCAGCTATAAAACTCAACGGTAAATAGAAAGTTGAGTCTGTAGCTAAAACGAATTTCAAACACTCTATTCACACTTAGAAGTTGCAAATGCAGTTGATGACGTTACCGAAATATGCTTTACTTGCAGTCTTTTTTAAGTCAGTTTAAAGAAGGACATGAATTGTTTTATTTTTTAAAACGAAATTAGTGGCATGGCAAGTCACCGCAGTCTAGTAAGTAGTATGTGGGTTTAGTAGAGGTGAGGCCATGGCTCAAACTCCGGCCTAGACATTTTAAATAAAATATAATGTGAAATGTATTTCTTCTCTCAATAGCCTTTTGCCCAAAAACTCTGAATGTAAAAATCTGTCGTTCGAAATCGACTTAAAACTGGAGATCCCATCAATCTTGAACAAAATTAACACCACACAACATAGGTGGTGTGAGAAGCTAGGTCGTAATCCTGACTAAAGGGTTGTAATGACCAATTATGTAAGTAAGACACAGGTGACGCGGTGTAGTTGTTTGTCAATTTTAAAATTAAGCCTTAATTTTCTTGCCACAAAGTTAACAAGAACGACAATTGGAATAGCAAGGTTAGAAAGTAAGGTTAGATAGCGCCAACAGTAGGATTGAATGGCTTCTATTACAACCAGTACAACGACTCACCATCGAAACCATGACAGATGACAACTCTAACATCCTAGAACTTGTATTGTTGTAAAAATTTTTTCTAAAAAAGGACACTATCAGGTAATTAAGCGAATAAACTATCGACGTGGCACAAACATCGAATTCTCCGATGACTTCTCTACTTTGGGAATCCCTTTAAAGGACTGCGGGATCAAAATTTGGTTTATTTAGGCCGTGGTTCAAACTTCTGCTCAGGCATCGCGAGCAATACGAAATATGAAAAAAATATGAAGTCGCTGTAGTCTAGTAGGTAGTGTGTTGGCTTATTAGACGTAAAAGCCAGGGTTCGAGCCCCAGGCCAGACATGAAAACAAAAATACAAAAAGTATTTCTTCTGCGACTTTCTCTCAGTAGACTTCTGGCAAAAACTCTGAGAGTAAATAAAAATTGCCATGAAAAGTTTTCTCAAAAATCTGTCGTTCAGAGTCGACTTTAAACTGTAGGTCCCACCACTCATGTATAAAAATTAACGCACACAACATAAGTGGTGTGAGAAACTAGGTCGTAATCCTGACTGAAGGGTTGTAGTGACCAATTATATATGTAGATATGTCTTCGGCGACATCCTCTATGGCAAAAACGCTGAAACTTAACAAAAATTTGCAATGAAAACTTTCTCAGAAGCCTATCGTTTGGAGTCGACAATAAAATATACATGCTGCCAATCATGGATAAAATTAACACAGATAACGTGGGTGGTGTGAGAAGCTAGGTTGTAATCCTGACTAAAGGATCGATTAAGTAAGTAATATAATGACGAGCATTACCATTTATCCTTATTCCTTCGTTTGAAGTTTGTGTAGCGCAGAATTAACGTTTTAGTTAATTTAAAACTGATTCAAAATATTTCGGCAGTATGACTGATATTGGTGAACCAACTACTGACATAACCATGGTCAGACTTTAACGAACAATCAAAGCGAGTTAGATTTACAGAATCATCTCCCTAAAAGGCGAAGAAAGTCTCCAGTGCATGCAAGGTCATGGCGTTTTGTTTTTATTTTTTAGATTTATATTCCATATCCATTGCTTAAAAAAATCACACTCTAATAAAAGATTTACCAACAGAAAAGAGATAGAAGTACACATTTCTTCCTAAAAAGAGGATAACAAAGCTTTGTAATATCGTATGTAGTGTAGTGAAGGTTATTTTCGTCACTTGAGATAATTTTACAATCATCCTCCTAAGTCAATTGAATTTATTTTCAGGTAAATATCGGGTCCGCCATCTAACGTTTTTTTCAACTAGTGCTTATTTCGCGAATGGTAACACTTAGCTCATGTCTGATTTCACAGATAATTAGTTTTATCCTTCCGCTGAACGCATATATGAATATCCAATGCGTTTTCGCTTCGCTAAGTGGGCCTGCGATCGACATACAGAAGATGCCGATTTTGGCAAAAAAAATCATCTTTTCAGATGAAGCTCATTTTGATCTTGGCGGGTATGTCAACAAGCAAAATTGTCGCATTTAGGGCACAGAAAACCCGCACGCATACATTGAAAAGCCGACGCACCCAAAACGAGTAACTGTTTGGTGCGGATTTTGGTCCAGAGGTATAATTGGCGATTGTTATCGGGCCATGTTGAACGTATTTTTGTTCACAAAAATTGAAGAGGAGGATATTGGCAACATTTGGTTTCAACAGGACGGCGCTACTTGCCACACAGCCGAAGCTACACTCGATATTTTGCGCCCTGTTTTTGAAGATCGCATTATCAGCCGCAGAGCCACCTCGGAGCTGCGATTTGACACCGTTGGACTATTATTTGTGGTGTGCTGTCAAAGATAAGTGTTACGCCGACAAGCCAGAGACAATTGACGCTTTAAAGGACAATATTCGTGAAGCCATTGGTGAAATACAGCTGCACACAATCGATATTGCGCTTAAAAAGTGGACCGACCGTGTAGGCTACTGCATGGCTAGCCGAGGCAGCAATTTGAATGAAATTATTTTCCATTATTAACCGGAAGGATTGTAATTTCAAATAAAGAAAGAAATTTGAGAAAGTAGAGTAGAGTAGTTGAGTAGTTTTTTTTAAAGCATTTTCAAAAATTAAAAAAGTTATTTGGCGGACCGTTTATTAAATTTTATTTTTAAAAATTTGTTTTAAATTAATTCTGTTCCTTGTCCTTAACGAAATTACTTTTTCCCTTACCCCCTAATATATGCACACAACCATAGGAGTCTTTTATTTACATGCGATTATTGTTGTTTCTGTTGTAATATTACGTTTTAATTATTTACACACATTTATTTGTTTTTACATATACGCATGAGACATACATACAAATACGCATACAGTGTATATGTATGGCTTTATTTTTAAGGCTACAGAAATATAATAAAAAAAATAGGAAAGAAACGAAAAGAAAAGAAAAAACTTACGATTTCTTTCTGAGGGTATTGCGTTTAACAACAATTGCTGCATTTTACACACACACACATACACATACATATACGTATAAAAGGGAATGCAAAGAAAATCAAAAGAAATGCACGCACTTTTGCATTAATTCTCTCCTCTACAAACACATATACACACAAGAGTATATAAAACACACATGCACGCATACAAATGAATATCTCACTCTCCTAAAATATGCAAGAGTTAAACGACACCAACATACAGTTGAGAATAAAACTTTACATACATACATCATTGGTCATTACAACCCTTCAGTCAGGATTACGGCCTAGCTTATCACACCACTCATGTTGTGTGTGCTAATTTTATACGTGAGTGGTGGCGGGATCTACAGTTTAACGTCGACTCTGAACGACAGATTTTTGAGAAACTTCATGGCAATTTTATTTACTCTCAGAGTTTTTGCCAGAAATATGCAGAGACGAAGTCGCCGAAGAAATACTTTTTGTATTTTGATGTCTGGCCTGGGGCTTGAACCGTGGCTTTACGTCTAATAAGCCAACACACTGCCTACTAGACTACGGCGACTTGCTTTACATACATAACATAGGATTTTAAAGAATTTAGAATAATTTTTATTGATGGTATTGGAAATAATTTTTACGAGTTGCCCTTGTGAATTCCTAACGCCTTTTTGTTCTTTTTGTTGTAGTATCTCTCATCAATAAAGTTTATTTTCTTTTGTTTTTAATAAAGAAACGTTTTTATTTCCTTTACAATATTCAAGTAAAACCAGTAGATGTGGATGTCTGTAGAATTTTTATCCTCTATTGTGAGTAATTTAAAAACTCTCTACAAAGCTATCCACGCATTTACATACTCTTATGCACGTTTACATGTGTGCGAATGAATATTTTTCAATCGTAAAATAGAAAAGAAACAAAAAACAAAACAATAAAATCCCATTGTAAAGATGAAAGTTTTAAATTATACCAAGGCAAACACTCCTCTCACTCTCTTCTTATACACCACACTCTTTCCTTCTTCATGGCACCACCACACTTCATCATTATTTTTTCGTTTTTAAAATTCTTTTCTTTTCATATACGGTTGTATGCATGTACTCGTATGTATGTATGTAAACACTTTACTTCTCTAACTTTAACTCTTTAACTCTTACGCTAACCAAATAAAGACACACACGCACGCAAACACTAACACACTCTTATTATGAGCACACAAATCCTTTATTTTTTTACTTTTCTTGCTTTGCTTGCCTCTGCCTCTGTTGTGTTGTGTGCTCTTTTTATAAGTAATTGGAGGGTTAAGGTGCTACTGAGTATAATCGTTATAAACTTGTTATTATTATTCTGGTTTCTGTTGTTATTATTATTATTGTTGTTGTTTGTTTTTTTATTTTTACTGTTATATCGTATTATGGCGTGTGTGTCTTTCTGTATTTTTTGTTTTTGTTTTCATTACACATTTTCTTCGGTGCCATGTTTTTGGTTTGATTTTCAAAACGGCAACAACAGAGTAAAACAAAAAAAAAGAAAAACGAGAATAAAATGAAATGAAAACACAAGGAAAACAACAACAATAAAAGGAACATTGATTACCCTACAAGGAGGCATTTAACATTCTATATTAATTTGCGTAAAGTGATGACGCTACAGACAGATGTAAAGCAAAAACAAACAAAAAAAAAATACGAAAATAAAAAATAAACGAAAAGAAAAAGAAAAATATATGCAGCCCTTGGTGCAGCAGCATCTGTAAAAGAATCAGCCTACTGTGAATCATTCATTTCGAAATTATAGGCATTTTATGTTGAATCCTTTTTCTTATGCTGCCTCTCTCCTTCTCTCTTCTCTAGTTTTTTTGTTTTTTCTCTTTTTCTTAACATTTTAATGCTTCTCTGCCTTTAAAACGGTGTGTAAAGTGCATATGAACAATTTTTTTTATTAACAATTGAATTTCAAGTATTATTTCAATAGACAAAGAGAGAGAGTGCCAGAGAGAAAAGAAGAGTTAAGGGGACAAGGGAATGCTGTTTTTAAAAGGAAGCTAAAGGAGAAAAAGAGTAAGAAAAAAAAAACAATTTAACAAACAACTCAATTCTGTTCGTTTAATACGTTCTGTGGCCACAATGTACGTAAACGTAAAACATTCACAATCAATTTAATTGTTGCCTCCTCCTCCTTCTACTCTTGTGTTCTGTACGCATTCACATGTTTTGCGGTGTAAATTTAAAACTTTAAAATCAATGTTTGGTGGTCAATTAAATTCAAAATAGAATGAATGATAAATTATTAACTAAAAGCCATGAGGTTAAGAAGGATATTTATTAAGTTAAAGGACACATAACACTAAAAAATGGAATAGAGGACTTTATTCTCACGATTAAGCAAGGAAATATCCCCTGCATGGCCACAAACTTAAATATAAGCCCAAAAGAGCAATAAAAATTCATATTTAAACTAAAAATTAAAGCCAACATTTTGTTGTCCGATCCTAAACGAATAAGTCACTCACACTGAGAATAAGCCTATAAATCTTGTATTGACTATATTAACAGTCGAAGAAATATCGTCAAGCAGTCTATAAAGTTAAGCTCGTCGCTATAACTAATAGAAGTAGACATTGACACCCTAAACTACTCTACCATGTAGTCTGCTTTGAAATTTAACGTTATAAGACCTTCAGGTCCTTGTACTCGAATACAACGTGCACGTACGAGTACCTTACTTGCTTACTTAATTCATTACTACGATCCTCTTAAATCCATTGTGCGGAGTCAACGCTCATGAATGAAATTAATATACGGAACATGGATGGTATGAGAAGTTAGGTTGCAATCCTGAGGAAGTAAATGCAGAAAATTGGGTAATGAAAACAACTTTCAAAATAAACTTACTTACTTACTTACTTAATTGGCCATTAACAACTAATTAATGGTATTTCGGCCTGTTTTAACACATTTTTCCAGGCGCCTCTGCTTCTTGCGCGCCATTTCCAGTTGGTCATACTAATCGATGACAGGACCTCTTCAATTTGATCCTTCCGACATAAACAAGGTCGTTCTCAATGACGAATTCCGCTAATTGCCCCAATTAAATACTCGTTTCGCCGAAACATCGTCTGCCATTCGAACGCCTTGGCGAGCCGCTGGATATTAAAATGTTGACCCAACGTTCATGACGTTGAGGAGCTCCTACAGCTCATTGGTGGATCAGATGCGAAAATAAACGCAAAATCGCGCCAGAACGTATATCTTACGTAAGACTTTTCTCTCGAATACTCTCAAGGCTGCTGCAATAGCTTCCATGCTTCGGCGCCATCAATAAGACACAGAGAGAATAAACGACTTGAAGAGTATAAGTTTTCGGTCTCTGCTACTCAATTGCATATTGAGACTATAACAGTTCCTTGTTGGCAGAAGGGATTTTACACTTGATATAACATTTGCCGATAACGTCGATGCCAAGATATATTCACTGACATCAAAACGAAAGGTTTACAAGTAAACTAGTCGAGTTCGTGGCATCATACACTATTATCTATACGTTCTGCGATTGTACTGTTTTTGTATTGTACAGATAAGGACTGTAGACATTGATATAGTGAAATGAAAAGGGATTGTGGAAGCTCTAAACTTGAAGCTTTATGTGATTTTGAAAGTAAGAGCAGAGTTTAAAACTCAAGTCCAGAGTAAAACTAAATGATGGCTAAAGGCAGCGCATAACATTTGAATTCTTCTTTAAATCGAAGGCAACAACAGTTGTAATCCTGACTGAAGGAATTACAATCTAGCTTCTCACACCACCCGCGTTTAGTGTGTTAATTTTATTCATGTGTTGTGGAATCTTCGGTTCGTAGTCCACGCCGAACGTTAAATTTTTTACAGACTTTCCATGACACTTTTATTTAGTCTCAGAAATTTTGTTAGAAAACTGCTTAACGGAAGTCGCCAAATGTAATATTTTTCATATTTCGTTTTGTTCGAGATGTCTGAGCTCGGGTTTTAACCTCGGGCTTGCGTCTAATAAGACTTTATACTTTCTACTATGTATGTATGCAAAAATATCGCGAGATGAGTAAAAAAAATTGTTTCTTTAACATTAACATTAAAATCTGTTCACATTTTAAAGACATACGCAGTCCTATACAGCAATTCATTTGTTGGAATATTTGAAAACAAAAATTTCCTTAAAATATTGTCGCTGTTGCTTAAAATTGCTGCTTCAACTGGCAAGTTGTTGTAATGCGCCATACAATTTAATTCAATTAAGATTTTGAAGCAACACATTTATGGCTACAAAACAACAGCAATAAAAAATCTTCTACAAAATAGCCAACAAAATAAAAGTCTACCGTCTACCACTACCGTCTCTAAACAGAAGCAACGTAAGACTGGCTGCTTATTTGGGTCCAGTAATTAATAATGAACGCCAATGAGCAGTAGAGCTCCTTTGAGGCGTTTGACTGTATTATTGACTCAACAACGATTACAGCAGCACTAAACAAAATGTTTATGGCTGCACACAGAAAACAGCAACGAAAACAAAACAAAAAAAAAGAAGAAAAACAAATCGGAAAGAGAAAAAAGGCAAGCGTGCACTAATTTTTAATGACCTACTCCTCTTTAATTTCTTTCTTTTTTTCTTGCTCTTGTTGTTGTTGTTGCTCTTGTTTTACGTCTCGTCTGTAATGTTAAACACACAAACACATGCATACATATGTACACATATATACTATACACACAAACAATTATAATTTCCTTTAGTTTTTTTGCCCAACACTTTTAACACTCCAAGTGAATTGGTCTTAATTGCAATTTCTAAATAAACATTGGCTTTTCGTGCTTATATTTCTTCTATTGTTTAAAATATTGAACACACATACAAACACATACACACACTGTTACACACCAATACAACTATATTTATAGTCTACTGCTGCTGGTGGTGTTGTATTTACAACTTTAAAGCAATCGATTTACAGTAAAAGAAATTTGCTGGACTAAAAACTTTAAACAGCCATTGCTTGGTGAAAGACAGGGAAAGGAAGAGTGAGTAGTGAGAGTAGAGAAGAGTACCTGCATACATACGTATAGAAGGAGTTGCTTTAATTTATTCTCTGCTGAAATCGTTATAAAAACGAAACGAAACGAAATGAATGAATTTAAAAACGAAAATAATAAAAATATTATAACGGTAAATAAACTAAATCGGTGTAAATTACAAAAACAATAACATTAAGAACAAGAAATTAATGAAAATCAATGTTTACGAAAGCGAAGACACACGTCATACGGCGACTAAAGGCATGAGCTAATAAGAGGATTCAAATTAATGACTCGGAAGCCATAAAAAGTAAGAGTAGTAGTATGGTGGCTTTCAAAATCATACAAACAAATTAAACTCAAACTAAACCCAAATAATCTAGCTTGTCGGTTCTACAATAATATCGGCCAAAACCACTAGTCTCCCAAGGCTATCAACTTTTAAATATTTTGCCTGTAAAGTGCCATTAATTTTATAAAAGATTTGCCATCGAAGCGATCGTTCAAAAAAAGCGAAGAACGCATTCACTTACATATGCATGTGTCGCTGTGGTCTACTAGGTAGTGTGTTGGCTTATTAGACGAAAGGCCAGGGTTCGAGCCCCAGGCCAGACATCAAAACGAAAATATGAAAAAGTATTTCTTCGACGACTTCCTCTCAGCAGATTTCTGGCAAAGACTCTGAGAGTAAATAAAATTGCCATGAAAAGTTTCTCAAAAATATGTCGTTCGGAGTCGACTTTAAACTGTAGGTCCCACCATTCATGTATAAAATTAACACACACAACATAAGTGGTGTGAGAAACTAGGTCGTAATCCTGGCTGAAGGGTTGTAATGACCAATTATGTATGTATGTATGTATGTGGTTATTACAACTCTTTAGTCAGGTTTACAACCTAGCTTTTCACATCAACCATGTTGATTGTGTATTAATTTAAGTCATGAGGACCACTTTATTTTAACGTCCTGACAACAGATTTTTAAAAAGCTTTTCAATGCACCACCCGTATTGCGTGTGTGGACTTACAGTTCAACGTCGTCGCCGAAAGACAGATTTGAGGAACTTTTCAGGACAATTTTATTTTACTTTCAGAGTTTTTGCCAGAAGAAAGAATATTTTTTCATATTTCTTTTTGTTGGATATGTCTGAGCTGGGGTTTGGCCCGCGGGCTCTGTGCCTACTAGACTACGGCTACTGGAAGCTGTCATTGGACGGTAATATGATGTGACCTTCAATTCAGAGCATTCATAGGGCCGCTAGAACTGTAATTAAAAATTAATAACTGTACGGCAGGTGATTTAACAAATCTGGCCGCCCAAACTATTTACGCTTTATTGCTTGAGAAGTTTCCAGACAAGGTAATTTGACGTTTTGTCGACGTCAACAGACATGTGTTTAAAAGATGTAAAAATTTTTTTTTTGTTTTTGACTATATAAACAGCATATCACCGAGAGTTATCGCCAATTTAATTATAAGTAACAGATATTGGTATAAAAATTTGAACACTCTTTTCACTCGGCGAATCTAACACTGAAAGAACCACAGGCACCAGCACATTCCCTTCGCACGCAAATTTGACTGAAATGAAAATCATTAGTGTACGATAAGCCTGCACTTTAGAGACAACAAGCTCTGTGCTACATCTCCAACAAACTTTTAAAGATTCCAGGCCGAATAGTTTCTACTTAACCATTTAAAATGGAGTAGAGTCAGCTATTCTTCAGAAATTGCAAAAAAAAAAACCGAAAATAGTGGCAAATAACTCGTTGTTTCAAAGATATTAAAGAAATTACTTGACTAAGAGGATAAATTAAGATCAGGTGACAATAACAAAACTGCATGGAAAGACCACGAAAGGTAAAATAGAAAAATAACAAAAACGAATTAATGGTGAGCTTCCAGAAGTTGTCATACCGAATCTGGAAGAAATGTGAATAGATAGGGATTACGTAACCAAACAGTTGTAGTAAAATCATCACATTTTGTACTATTTAATGTGAAGTTTTATCTTTGTAGTGAAAGTATTGTGTAAATATGAAATGAATAAATATTTCTTGGTCGGCTTACTCTCAGTAGAGTTCTGGCTTAGAGTAAAATAAAATTAACATGAAAGGTTAGGTTAGACAAGTACAGTACCCGGAGGTCGAATTGGCCTATTGTACAACGTCCTAGTTTCTCACACCACTTACGTTGTGTGTGTTAATTTTTATACATGCGTGGTAGGACCTACAGTCAACTCCGAACGACAGATTTTTTTGAGAAACTTTTTCATGGCAATTTTATTTACTCTCAGAGTTTTTGCCAGAAATCTGCTGAGAGGAAGTCGCCGAATAAATACTTTTTGTATTTTGTCTTGATGTCTTGCCTGGGGCTCGAACCCTGGCTTTACGTCTAATAAGCCAACACACTACCTACTAGACTACGGCGACTTCATTACCATGAAAAGTTTCTCAAAAATTTGTCGTTTGAAGTCGACATTAAACTGTAGGTCCAACACACACAACATGGGTGGTGTGAGAAACTCTCTTCTAACTTGGTTGTAATGACAAATTTTGTAAGTAAGTATGTAAGATAATTGCTAGAGTATGGCGAATCCTTCATTCATTTGTTGTAAAATGTTGCGTAATTTTGTTGTATGGAGTTTATCTAAAGAAACAATTTAAGAGAAGAGAGTATTCGCGAACATATTACGTTTTACAAAGATCGCTAAGATAGCAAATCCACGAAAAAAATGTCAAAAATAAATTGAGAAAGTCTGACTGACGTTTTAAATTGATAATCCTTTCAAATCCTTTCTTAGATTAATAAATTTGAATTTTTCTTTTAATTTGCAAAAGTAAGACACTCAGCTGCTAATAGCGTATGTCCTCGGCCAAATGCAAGTCAGCATTTTTTTAATTATTTATGCTGAGATCAAAAGGACTAAGCGTTGACCACATAAATTTAGGTCTAGGTTACAATTATTTCATTTCTTTTTTAACACTCTCTCTCTCCCTCTTTCTTTCTGCTGGTCGGTGTTTCCATCTCGCTCTTATATACTCTCATTTCCATCTCCATCAAAGGACTCAGACACAAAGAGAGCAAAAACAGAAGATGAAAAAAAAATGAAACGAAACGAAACATAAAAAAGAATTACAAACGTCAGTCACAAATCAAAAACATCCTTTAACGCAGCTTAATGTAGTGTACAAAAGAGAACAGCAACAACAATAACAATTGCGGCAACAACTACAGCAAAAAAAAAACAAACACACCATAAAAATATTTAAAATGAATTCATTACGTGAAATGGTTTTTTAGTTAAATACACTTGCACACACACACATACACATAAACACACACGCCAACATTTATTTACAGACACAAAAGAAATCAAAAAAAAAATTAAAACAAAACATAATGAAAACCAAAGCAAAGGAACTTAAAGAGAGAGAGAGAGAAGTGAAATACAAGTTATAGTTGCTGCTACTGATGTTGTTGTTGTTGTTGTTATAGGATGTTACGTTTATCCGTTTGTATTCAGTTTTTGTATTTATACGGGTTATTTACACAACACAACTATAATCAGTAGATGTTTGTTAAAATGCCTCTCTTACTCTCACACCACAACTCACCACTCACCAGTGTTGCACTCCCTATAGGAAATGTTATTGTAAAAGTGCACACAACATACACACATGTATGTAGTATGTCTTGTATGGAGTGGCATATGTGTGTGTTGGTGTGAGTATACTTTGTAATACACTTAAAAAATAGAACATTATGTTATTGTGTTGTTTTTGTTGCAATTCGGGCATTAACAAAAAAAGGTACAACTTTAATAAATACACAGACATGTGCAACAACACAATAATGTTCATTGTTGTTGTTGTTGTTGTTTATAAGAGAAATACACTTACTAATAATAAAGAAATAAAGCCCCTCTCTCTCCGCTTGTTCTTCTTAAAATAGTACACGTTTGCCTTTGTGTAAATGTTTACCTTGTTGTGCAAGTGTGTATAGCCTTAGCAAAACCTTTAAACAATATTAAGGAGGCCGTTTCTTATTTTGTGAGCTTAACAAGTCAACAAATATTTGTTATTTGCAATAGAGGACGACGACACATACAAATAAACCTGCTTGTTGTTCGTTCGTTTTTTTTTAATCAAATTATTGTAAAACAATTGCAAATAAACGCAATTTGCCTCTCTCTCTTTCTCTTTCACTTTGCTTATGTATGTGTGCGTTTTTATTTATTTTTTGAATTGGGTTTCCGTTGTGATTTTTATCGAGTTTTATTGTCAATTCATTAAGTTAAGTGGACTTGTTTTATTAGATTTTTCTAAGCACACAACTATTTAAACATTCCATGTAATTTTAAGGACAATAAAAAAACGTTATTTTTGACCAGCTTATATTGTGTTTAATTTGTTAAAATAAATATCAATAATACGGCAAGGATTCCAACGTAAATGCAACGTGAGGTATACAAGAATCTGTATGAACAAGAGGTCACCATAACCTAGTAAATAGTGTGTTGGTTTATTAAATGCGAGCTGGTGGTTCAAACTTTAGACCAGATATCAAGCATAAAACGAACTACGAAAAAATTTTTCTTCAGCAAATTCCTCTCAGCAGATTTCTGGCAAAAACGAGTAAATAAAATTCTCGTTTCTCAAAAATCCATGGTACTGAGTGACTTTAAACGGTAGATCCCACCATTCATGGCTAAAATTAACACATACAGTATGGGTGGTGTGAGAAGCTAGGTTGTAATCCTGACTAATGGTACTAATGTAATGACCAATTAAGTAAGTAACTGAGGAGACAAGATACAGAGCCTATCGTGCGATGCCTTAACAGCAATAATGAAAATCTCTCCTATTGCGGGGCAGAAGGTCCTGTTGAATTAAACAACGCTGCACATGGTAGTGGAGATCAAAGCCTTGATAGACTATGGTTAAGATGATGGACAAGTCTATCATAAAACTTATGGGGTGCCCTTAATGAATGCCCTGGATTTAGTGGCTGATAGCTTCCTCATCAACTGTCCCCTACACAGAACCAGTAGGCTCTATGATTTTGACAAATGCTTTTTAATGAAACTTAATGAAAGTAATGAAAGGGAATGATGTAATCAATACTCATACGCTTTAAAAAGGAACCATTTTGTAGTATACAGATGGCTCAAGAACAGACATGGGCTCAAGAGTGGAAGTTTTTGGCTGCAGAGTGAAAATTTGAAGAGTTTGGTAAAACTTTGAGCACAACTTGAACAAAAAGAACAAAGGACAGGCATATGTGAGGCAGTTTTCGGCCTCAGAACGCAAATTTCAAGCATTTCGGAAAACTGGAGGCTAATTTCTAAACGGATGTCGATGATATTGAAAAAACTACGGAAAATTTGGACATAAAGTACAAAGGTCGGGACATAACAATACTATTAGAAATTTTGGCCAGCATTCGAACAATCGGCTCTTAGGACATTAAATCGAAGATAGTATGGGACTGTCTGGTTAATAAGACTCTGTCTGCTGGGTCTCAGATCATATGGGAATTCGCAACAATGAATAGGGAGATGAACTTGCAATTAGAGGAGATTCAACACCACTGATTGGGCCAGAAGCTTTGTGTTGAGTAAATATTTAGAGAGTTATACTACCACTGTAGTCTAGTAGACAGTGTGTTAGCTTTTTACAAGCAAGCCCGTAGTTTGAAACGTGGCTCAGATATGTTGCTCAAAACGAAATATGAAAACTATATTTCTTTCGGTGTCTACCTCTCAGCAGTGTTCTGGCAAATACTCCGAAAAAAAATAAAAATTGCCTTAAAAAATTCAGCGCCTTCTTCTTAGCAGATTTCTGGCAAAAACTCTAAGAGTTAAGCAAAATTGTCATGACTCGACTTTAAATTGCAGGTCCTGCCGACACTCGTGTATAAAAGTAACGCACACACAACATAAGTAGTGTGATCCTTTAGCAGAAATCAGCAATGAATCGTTTTTTCGCTACTCATAAACAATCACATGAAATTTTGAATATTGAACACATGAGTCAACAATATTGAAATTTAACTACGCACTGGTTCATTCGTACTCACTACAACGTTGATTTATAAGTATAGGTTGGAAGGAGTATGCGTACAACATTGACATCAAACTCATACCATTCGGAATATGTTTGATTCATAAGCCTACTCATTCAGATTCATAACTTTAGACCAATACTTGTAAATGATTCGAGTGACTCTGTTATTTAGCAATCATTTTTTGAAAGCCCACCAGTCTTCATAGATTTTTATATGACATAATTTAAACCTAAAACCGATTTTACTGAGAAAAACAAAATACCAATAAAATCCAAAACATACTTGCTGTCTTCCTGCTTTAAAAGTCAATTTGTTTAAAACTCCCTTTATGCAGTTCTACAAGAGCCAACAACATGTTGTACAATTTGTATGAGAAACTTTATAAGCGATATTGCTGTTGCTTGCTGTTGTCGTCATATGCAAGGGATTTGGGGAATTGAATTGATTTTAATTTTTCGTGTTTAATGCTCGTATATTCGCGCTTAGTTACAACATAAAACAACAACAGTGTGTGTGCATAAGTGTGTAATATATACATGTGTACGTGCTTACATCAGTGTTGCAAAATTTCGATTTTGTAATTGTACTGATGTATAACTGAGAGAGTACTTTTTCGTATCAAATGGTACTTTTGTAAAAAAAAATATTTATTTATATTTACGAATCGGAACAGAAAACCTACTGGCATATACAAAACAAAACACATTGGATTCGGAAAGTAATAGAATGTAAAAGCCCCATCGACGGAACGTACGTTCGTTTTTAGTATATGAAGAGCATTCTCATTGCTTTTCGTCTTCTAAATACGAAGGTACGTTTCGAGGACATTTGCCTAACCGGGGCTAAAGACTACAGAAAGCTTCGTGGGGTTACTGTGGTATTTTTTAAATGGAAAAGTACTGAATTTTTCAACACTGCTACCATACCTCCTCTAATACTTAAACTTAACTTCGTAGATCTTATTTGTGTTGTGCTACATTATAACACAGTACTGTGTGTGTGAGAATTAAGAAAGAAAAAATTAGTATATTTCCCCTCAGATAGAGGCACACAAACCCTGATAAATATAAAATTCTATCTTGTTGTTGGTCAATAATTTCTAAATATGCAGAGACATAAAAAGAGAAAAGTTAAAAATAAAAAAAAATTCAAAATAAATTAAATTCGAGACACAAAAACAAAATCATAAAACAAAATTTAATATTAAAAACTATTTAATACATAAAAACAACAATCTTAAAAAATTTTAAAAATTGTTTAAACACACATTTGTTCAATCAAAATCTTTTACTCATGCATTTTGATTGCACTCATGCAAAATTTCCTTCTTAAAATCGTTAGCTAGCCTGTATGCAATCAAATAACCTTGAAATCACAATAACATTACTAACATAACATCATAATAACATCATAATAACATCATAACATAACATTACATAAAAGTTTACTCTGTAAACAGTAGTGTTGGTTTTTTCTTATCAGAAGAAACTCAACACTCTCTGTCTTTGTCTTTCTTACAAAGCACGATGGTACATACCATTTGTTTTGCAAGCATAGTAACAAATTATTTTGATTGTGTTTGGTTTATAAATACTTTTGAAACTCACCTGTTAAAAACTGCACACCAACTCAACCCTCACCTCTCTCTTCTTAGTTATGATGTACATAATTTATTTCCAATACAAACACACATTTGAATATAAAGAATAGACATCAAGCGTGTGCATTAATCTACGCACAAAAAAAAAACACTTTTTCACATTCAAGGCCAAGCACTTACAACACAACATTTTTATTTTTTCGGTTTAAACCGGTTACTCTGCTTTTGTACTCCAGCAAGGGAGTTTTTTATTACATATTGAAAAATTTTTTTTGTTGCTTTGACTTTTACATATGTACATGGCCTTGCACTAACAACAACACTCTACTTCACTTATTTTTTGCTAATCTTTTTCTTTTCTGATGTACTCCATTTTGAAAAATTTCCAATAATTTTTATTAAAACTACAAACGAAAAAAGAAATTTAATTGAAACCTTCGTATTCCGTACATAAACAATTACACGCGTTTGTTTTTTACACAATATATTATTATGTTAACACATAATTTACTTTTAATTTTTCTTCTTTTCTTTTAAACAAACTTCAATTTATTTAACCTTCAATTTTAAACCGGACAAATTTTCACTAACAACTTTTCTAAATAACGCCAAAACTACAACTACCGGCTGTCGGCTTTGTAGTTCTTTTCAAAGCAATTAAATCAAATAACTTAACGATTAAAAAACAATAACAACAACAAACATCATCTTTAAGTGAAAATGAGTGCATATCCTCTCCTTTACTTTTAAAAAGTACAAACAAGCAATGTCTCCCACATTTTTTTTGCTTACAGTTAACACAAAAAGCTTAACATTAATAACCACCAATAAACATTTCATAAAAAATTTGACGAAATGTTAACCAAATTACAGCATGCCGTATAATTTCTATAGGCATTGTTATTGTATGTAAATGTGATGAGTAGACAAATCAATATTATTTTTTTTTGTCGCCAAACAATGTTAAGAAGATTTCTTGCATTCTGCAAACACTCTTTCCTCTCTGTTCTCTAGTTTCTCATGCATGCATAACAACCGAAAGAAAACAAAAGGAAACAACAACAAATACAATCAATTTATTTTTCGGTTTTACTTATTGTCTTTATCAATAAGAAACAAAAACAATTAGAAGAACAACATGTTTTTACATCACTCCCAAATTATGTAGTTTTACCGGGTAAAAGCATACGGTTATTATTCATTCATTCATTTATTAAGCATCATGCATCCGCTTTCATGCTCCTTTAAATGTTATTCATTCAAAGCCCTAATGTTCTTCACCAACAGTATTCAAGTCTAATGCATTATACATATGTATGTACGTACAAAAAACAGCAGACAACAAAACTTCGAATTCATGCACACACAAATTCCTTCTCTTTGTTATTCATGCATTCTCATTCACAATACGAAATGGTCTTTTAGCACATTAACCGTATTTAATATAATTTAAGTATAGCGCATAAAAAAATGTTCATGCATTCGGCTTCATGCGAAAATGCTTCTTCGATTGTTGTGAGACGAAAGAGTGTTAGTTGTTTGCTCTATTAAAGGGTTTTAAAAACAACAACTCTTTTGTATAACCACACATTTGTTTTTGTATGTTTTTGTATTAATTGGCTTGAGAAAATAAGAAACAACATGAATGGATTGATTGATTCTGTGATATTTTACAAGAACAATTGTATTGTTTTTGTTTACATTTTTCGTCTCTTCTCCCACCTTGTTCGCTCCTAGTTTTATACAGCATGAACAAAACAAAATTATTCTTTCCACTGTTATGAATGCTTTTGAAAATATTTAACAGAGAGGAAAGGGTGCTGTTAGCTGTATAATGTGTAAAATGTAGAATGCAAGAGATCTACTTAACATTGTTTGACCACAAAAAGAAAAAATAACATTGATTTGAATGCGTTTATAAATTAATAGACATTTTGAACTTTGCTTTAATGTAGTTTACATTTCGTTAAGTTTTTATGAAATGTTCTGCTCTGCTCAACCAACCTGTTGTGTTTGTTCTTGTTGTTGTTGTTTTGAATTTGTCATAGGGTTTATTGGTGGTTATTAATGTTAAGTTTTTTGGGGTAATTTGATTGATCTTTAAAAGTAAAAGAGAGCATATGCACTCAATTTCACTTATAGATGATGTTTGTTCTAATTGTTGTTGTTATTGTCTTGTAATCGTTATGTTATTGATTGATATGTTAATTGCTTTGAAAAGAACTACAAAGCCGACAGCCGGTAGTTGTAGTTTTGGCGTTATTTAGAAAAGGTGTAAGTGAAAATTTTTTCCGGTTTAAAATTAAAGGTTAAATAAATTGAAGTTTGTTTAAAAGAAAAGAAGAAAAATTAAAAGTAAATTATGTGTTAATGTAATAATATATTATGCAAAAAACAAACGTGTGTAATTGTTTATGTACGGAATACGAAGGTTTCAATTAAATTTTTTTTTGTTTGTAGTTTTAATAAAAATCATTGGAAAATTTTCAAAATGGTTTACAATAGTAAGAGTGTACGTAAAAAAAAAATTAGCAAAAAATAAGTGAAGTAAAGTGTTGTTGTTAGTGCAAGGCCATGTATGTAAAAGTCAAAGCAACCAAAAAAAAAATGTTTCAATATGTAATAAAAAACTCCCTTGCTGGAGTACAAAAGCAGAGTAACCGGTTTATACCGAAAAAAAATGTGTTGTTAGTGCATGGCCTTGAATGTGAAAAAGTGTTTTTTTTGTGCGTAGATGTGAAGTATAGGCTTTATTTTCAAATGTGGATGTATTGGAAATATGTGCGCTGCATCGTCTCATCGTAGGGAGGGGTGAGGGTTGAGTGGATGAGCAGTTTTTAACAGGTGAGTTTCAATAGCATTTGTAAACCAAACACAATAAAAATAATTTGTTACTATGCTTGCAAAACAAATGTTGTGTACCATCGTGGTTTGCAAGAAAGACAGAGACAGACTGTGTTGTGTTTCTTCTGATAAGAAAAACACCAACACTACTGTTTACAGAGTCAACTTTTATGTAATGTTATGTTATGATGTTATTATGAAGGTTATTTGATTGCATGCAAGCTAGTTAAAGAATTTAAGAAGGAAATTTTGCATGAGTTCAATCAAAATGCCTGAGTAAAAGCTTTTGATTGAACAACTGTGTGTTTAAACATTTTTTAAAATTTTTTTATGCTTGTTTTTATGTTTTAAATACCTATTTTTTAAAATTAAATTTTGTTTTGCTTTTTTGTGTCTTGAATTTAATTTATTTTAAATTTTTGTTATTTTTAACTTTTCTCTTCTTATGCCTCTGCATATTTAGTATTTATTGACCAACAACAAGGTAGAATTTTATATTTATCAGTGTTTGTGTGCCTCTATCTGAGGAGAAATAAGTTTAAGTATTAGAGGAGGTATGGTAGCAGTGTTGAAAAATTCAGTACTACAGTACTTTTGCATTTAAAAAATGACACATTAGCTCCGCTACGCTTTCTGTGGTCTTTAGCCCCGGTTAGCCAAATGTCCTCGAAACGTACCTTCGTATTTAGAAGACGAAAAGCAATGAAAATGCTCTTCATATGCTAAAGACGTATAACGTACGTTTCGTCGACGTTAGACTAAACGGGGCTTTTACATTCTTTTACTTTCCGAATCAGCTGTTTTTTGTTTTGTATGTGTCGTTAGTTTTTCTGTTCCGTTTCGTACGTGTATTAAATATAAATAATAATTTTTTTACAAAAGTACCATTTGATACGAAAAAGTACTCTCTCAGTTATACTTCAGTACAATTTCAAAATTTAAATTTTGCAACACTGTTTGCAAGATACATGTATTAGGAGAGAGGTAGCAATCCCTTTCTCTCTCTTTCTTTCTTTCCATAAAGAGAGCAAAAGCTTTACAAAAATTGTTGCCGCTTAATTTAGCCTATATTTTGCGATAATGTATTACCACTTATTGAAATACTTTGTGGAATATTCGTTTGTTCTTGTTGTTGTTGTTCTATGTATGTCTGTCTACATATGATAGTTTGTAGCCGTTTTTGTTGGCCTAAAAATTTTTACAGACACTGTCTGTATATGCTGTCATTTGGTTACATTTAGTTTCTCATTTCAGCCGCCCCTTTCTCACTTTTCCTCTTTCTCTTTTGATAGGCTTCTCCGTGTCTGTAGTCGTTTGAGTTGCAGTTGCTGCTGCCTTTTGGTTTTTTCACTATTTAAAGGCAATTTTGCCTATTTTGAATGTTAATGTAGCATAAGTATGTAAATGTATGCACTTCAGAGAGAGAGAGAGAGAGAGAGAAAGCGAGAAGGAGACACACACATAAACACATACCAGTATAGTGAATATATATAAACACACAGAATTCTTTGTGTGCTTTTGCTTTTTAGTCTACTTTATGGTTTATTTAGATTATTTAAGGTGGCCATGTATATTTTTGTTACGGAAACTTTTCTGTTTTTCTTGAATTAAAAAAACTTGTTGATTATGTTTAGGCACTACAGCAGCGCATAGGTATTCAAATTGCCTTGGTTAATTTGGATATTGTCCACTCGTTCTATGTATGTACGTATGGGCAGTGGGAGGACTAACTCACTTCCGTTCTTAAATCGTATGGCCATCTATAGCACAATGGCGAGCCTTACGGACCGAAAGACTAGGCGTTCCAACTAATAACTTCTGCAGGAAGTATGTTACCATCGTTACATGGTCTCTTAAAAACTAAGGGAATTGATGTTTACATACTTACTTAATGCGACATTACAACCTTTTAGTCCAACTTCTCACATCACCCATTTTGTTTGTGTTAATTTTATCAATGAGTGGCGGGATCTAACGTTTAAAGTCGTCTCCGAACGACAGATTTTTGTGAAACTTTCCATGGCCAGAGATTGTTGTGAGGAAATCGCCGAAAGAAATACTTTTTAATGTTCGAACTTGTTTGAAATGTCTGGAGTTTAATATGCACTATACTACTAGGCTGCTTCGACTTCATTAATGCAATTGATACATACGACATAGTTTATCACACCATTTATGTTGTGTGTGTTAATATTATATATGGGTTATGGGACCTATAGTTTAAAGTTCGGCTTCGAGGGAATTTTATTTACTCTCAAAGTTTTTACCGAAAATCTGCCGTGGTCTCATGTATAATAAGCCAACACACTACCTACTACACTACGGCGCCTCTCACTGATGCAATTGATAGCCTTTGCATCGGCATGAGAAAATAGGATTTCCACTAGAATTCTCCATATTTCTCTATCTTGATAGTAAATTTGGATTTCTTTTTCCAACTGCCTGTCAGAGTTAATACATTATTGCTGGAACCGCGAGCACAGAATACGCCGATCAAGTATATGAATTTGAAAGTTTATTTGTGAATATGTTCGTTTTACGGGAGGACACACTTTGATCTTTTAAAACCCTGAAGTCTAACAGAGTAACTGTAACTGTATATTTGAAGATCAACAACCTATTAAACATACTCTTTCTGCCTCAGTTGCTAAAGGACTTAATAAAGACTTGGTCACCCTAAAATGCTTTCTTTTTTGTATTTTGTGATTTCCTAAGTGCTGTGTTTACCAAAGCGTCTAGCTGTAGTTTGTTTTTCTTTTGATTTGATTTTTTCTTCTTTTTTTAAACATATTTTTGGAGGTCTAGAGGGATTTATTCTTTGTTTTTCCTCTTCTTTGTTGTTGTTGTTGTTTGTATTTTGCATGTTTTATAAGAAAAAGAAAAAGAAGAGAAAACAAAAAGCGTTTTCCCTAAATTTTTTTAATAAATTTTTGGTTTCTTTTTCTAGTTTATTTTTGTTGTTGTTGTAGTTATGTAGCGGTTTTCTAATAAAACAAGCAGCAACAAATAAAAAACAGCTTAAAAGTAAAACAGCAACAACAACTAAAACCTTATTTCACTCATTTATTACAAAAACAATAGAAAGAGAAGCAAAAAAAGAGAGGGAGACAGAGAGAGAGAGAGAGAGAGAGAGCAAGTGAAAGAAAACAACGTGAATTATGGTTGAATAAATTGTGCCTAAAGCTTTAAGCATTGTTGTGTAAATTATCCTGATTACAACTACAATAAGGCAGCAAATGATTAACACGAACACATGAAACAAAACACAAACCACACACATTCACACACACAACTCAATATGCATGCAACCAAACCAAAATGTTATAAGAAAGCAGCGAAATAAGCGAATAAGAATATGTTGAGTGTGTGTGTATGTGTAATATTCCTAAAGGTGAAGGCATGTAGTGAATCGCAATGTGAACAATGTGAGTGCATTTGTTTGAAGGTACATGTGTTTGTTTGTTGTATTGGTTTTCCTATACATATCTATTGTTGTTGTTGGTGTTGTTGTTGTTGTTATTATTCAAGTATCAATATATTATTATTGGCTGTGCATTGATAGTTTATGATTAAATCGTATTTTGTAAGTTTATACCACTTTATTAGCCGTAAGGATTATTACCTCAGAGAGAGAGAGATAGGGAAAGAGAGTGTTTAAACGCTGTTGTAAAACATAATTGTGTGCCAAATAATGTCCAAAATTAAGTCAAGTTTTCGCAAGCATCTTAAGTACACTCATACACGCATGGCGTCTGTAAGGAGACATATTTTAAGTAATTTTCAGAATTTGAATTCTCCCAGGAAGATTTACATTGAGTGTGATCAGCAAAGAAAGGCAACTTAAGAGGATTGAAACTTAAGCGATGGAAAGAAATTTTTTTGTATGCAATTACTGCCTCACTTCTCACCCCCACCAATGTTGTTTGTATTAATTTTATCCATGAGTCAGAAGCTTGGCGTAATCCAAACAATAAAAGTCTAACTAATGGGCAAGCACAGTATGCATTACTGTAGAGCGCAACAAATTATTTTCCATATGTTTGCGTGTGATGATCAGGCACGATTTCAGCTGATTATAGTAGGCGACGACATTGTGTCCCTGCCAAATACAAAGCGTTAACAGAAAGCTTTGGTGTTGATTCAACTGATTGACTAAGGATAACAAACAATTTCATGCACTTCGGATGGCCATATGGTTTCCTTATTTTCGATGTATAAATATGTTTCTATTTTGTCGCGATTTTAATGCTCTCGATTGAATCCTCGTTTGACAAAGAAATTTCTCTGCCTAATACCTCTGCAAATGGATTACTCTAAAGAGAATAGCCAATCTCATCTCTGAATTCCATTGAATTATCCATTGTACCAGACTTTGCAAGGGCTTAGGCTTTGTTGTTACCTTCAATTTTCTCATGCCCAGCAATCCTTATCAGGGCACCCTTCGAATGCCTCGATATGTCCTCTAGTAACACCCGATATTCTTGGACAATCTTAGGCAGGGGTATACACATGCTCTCTAAACTTAATTGCCAAAATATGCCTATAACACTTTATGATATACGCTGACACTGCTGCAATCTTTATAGCAAACAATTTAGCCTGAACAGTACTACAGTGTAATTAGATTGTGTAAGAAGGAAAATCTAAGATTATGTTGGTCTGAAAAGATTCCACAAACGATCTTGTCACCGTTTATACTCGTTTATTAGCATTTTTTTTATAAATCCAATAAAATCGTAAGATAGTGTGTTGGCTTATTAGATTCAAGGCTGTGGTTCAAACCCCAGGTAAGCCATCAAAACGAAAATAAAAAAATCTTCCTTTGTAGACTTCTTGTCAGCAGATTTCTGGCAAAAACTGTGAGAGTAAATAAAATTGCCATGAAAAGTTTCGCAAAAATCCGTCGTTCAGAATCGACTTTAAACTGTAGGTCCCGCCACACACAGCATTAGTGGTGTGAGAAGATAGGTCGTAATCCTGGCTAAAGTGTTGTAATGACCAATTATGTTAAGTATGTGTTTGCTGACAGAAAATTGTGTGTATAATACAGTAAGATATAGTACGGTAACTTTTCGTTTCTCAAAAATCTGTCGTTCGGAGTCGACTTTTAACTGTAGGTCCCGCCACTCATGTATAAAATGAGCACACGCAGCATAAGTGGTATGAGAAACTAGGCCGTAATCCTGACTGAAGGGTTGTAATGACCAATTATGTATGTATACTACGGTAATCTTTATAGCAAACATTTTAGTCTGGATAATACCACAGTAATCGGGCAGGATAAGAGGAAAAAGACTGCGCAACCGATTTGTCTTCTTTTTCCTCGGCCATTAGCATTTATTTTATAACTCGGATGAAGCAGTGCTACTAGTGGAAAACCCATCAAGACCTGTACGATGCAACCAAGAGAACACCAGTCAGGTGTCTAAGCCCAAATTCAGGTAATACCGTTCCCCCGCTTAGGTTCCATGAATGCATTCTTATTATTTATTCTCGTCATCACAGAATCTAATGTTCGAAATGTTCTCAATATTGACTAAGTGTTCTATGAATCTACGGTATAATGTCAAAAAAAAAGATTACTAACCTCAGGTTATAGTTTGATGCATAACTCCAATCTTCTGCTATAGGGATTTCTCAACAAAGGTTTTGATCGCCTCAAACAATAACTCTTTTCTATTTGATGCTCGCTTCATAATTTTCTGACTGCCGTCATCAAGAGTGGCAAGCTATCTGTTTCATCGACTATTTGTAGATTCCAATCAATGGTATTTCGGATTTTTTGGTCACATTATTCAAGTAATCCATAGCCAAACTATCATCATATCCTCTATAATATTGCGGCATATAATTGAATTTGTTGGTTACATACCCAGATGGTTGTGTTTATTCTCCAGTTAAGCAAGAAAACTTTTGAAACTCTTCTTTGGCATATGTTGGTACGAACTTACAAAGGGTTCCTATTGTCCAAACCAAAACTTGTCAAACTATCGCGGTACAATTTCCTGTATCATTCAAAGAGCCTCCAGTTGATAACGGAACTTAATTGGCAAAAGAGATGCACACTTTTGCCAATTCCTAGACAAGCTTGTGAGCTTCAAGAGATGCTTAAGCTTTACATTTACGGAGTTATTAATTTGTAATGGCAAACGAGTTTAACTTAATTTTTCAATTTTTAAATGAATCGCTAAAAATGTCATTCCTGATGCTTAAAATTCATTTAACCCATTAGAAGTCTCCGTACTCAACTGAGTACAGTTGTATTTTTACGTGTATTCAAGCAAAACTAAAGAAAAAATGATCGTTGTACCGTTATTTAGTTTCACAACAAGAACAATAAGAGCTCCAGAAAAAGAATTTGTATGTAGTTTCTGTTGTTTATGCAGAACTATCAGTATGTATTGCGACGCGAATAAAGTGTGTGGTTTAGTAAACTATTTTGAAAATATTTGAAACAATACTAAAATTTGTTTAGTAATCTTGCATTATTTTTATAAAAATAATAATAACGAAACATACAGGCTTCAAAGAATACTTAAAAATAAAAAAATAAATAAAATAGAAAGGTATAAAGTTGGCTATACTCGTTTGAGTACAATGACCGCATCCATTAGTAAAGAATTTTTTATTTTTTTAAATATGAGTGGTATACGTTTTAAGGGCCAGCAGAGTTTCAAAGGGCTCCAAGAGGCCGTTGATAGCATTTTAGCTGATAGTGAAGATGAAAAATTTGATATGAAATAATTTATGAATAAATTTGATATATACCACCTAATCCCAGTGAACTAACTGACGAAGAGGAAGGTGTTGATGGTAAGAAGTGGTGGTAGGTATCCTTTACATACATGGATGATATGACAATTTCTAACGCTTGGAGGCGACAAGCAGTGAGAGCCCCATGGATCAACTTTTGTTTCGCCGAAATATTGCGCGTTATTATTTACGCCAAGATGGACAAACAAATCACGGCAGTCTGGGTCAATAGTTGAAGGTTTACATCAAGATGGAGTTGGGCACTATCCCACAAAATATAAAAACAGTTACAGCGCGTAATTTGCCATGCCCGAGTACGTTGGCAGTGCAAGAAATGCTGTAAAATAGTTTTAGTCGAAAAAGAATGTTTCGAAAAATTGCATACTTAAAAAGTCAGTGTACTCAATTGAGTACACCCCTAAAACTCGTTTCCAAAAAAAAATTTATAATTTTTCTTTCATTTTATGTTTTTTATGCTTGTTTTTATCAATAAATAAATCTTAAATTAAAAACTTTAAACCGGTTTTCATTTGACCTCTAATGGGTTAAGCATCTTTATTCGTATAGCGGACATAGCTTTCCAATCTTTTTATTTATTTTCCCAATTGGCTGACTGGACATTTGGCGAAATTTGCAATTTTAATTCGTAATTTTAATATCTCAACATAAAGGCAACATTTTTTAAGCGTATCACACACAGGCTCTGGGCAACATTCGCATGATTGACACTGTACGCGAAAATTTTGTGAATTTATGGAAATTCGATGTTTAAAAAGTACAAACAAACATACACACACATGCACATACACTGAAATATGTTACATGGAATGTGCATAGAAAATAACAACAACCGGCAACAGCAGTAGCAGCAGCGACAATGATTTTGATTTTTGTTGTAATGTTTTGTAGCCGTTTTATTATCAACACAGCATCATCAATGCTGGCGATAACAATGGTATCGTTTATCAATTTAATATTATACAATACTTATCCCCTCTTTATTCCCTCCATCACTCTCTTTCCTTCTTTCAATCTCCGTATAGCAAAATGTGTCATGCATTTTGTAATATGTATTGTATTTACAACATTCATCACACATACACACACATATTGTTATGCACTAAATATTGTAGACATGCCGACGAAAGAGGGAGAGAAAGAGAGACAGAGAGAGCGCGATAGCTAGAGAATTTTGTAAACAAAACTAACACGATTTTGTTATTGTAAATATCCTTTAGGCAAAGAAAAACGCTCAATTAGTTCTACACCACAACTAGCCCAACAAAAAATGCAAAAAAAAAACAGAATTTTTTCGAAAATAATGCAGTTCATAACGAAAAGCTGCCAAAAATTGAATGCCGACAATTTTGTTGTACATTTTTCACATAGCCACCATACACTTTACATAGATATGTATTGGCAGGAATGTGTGCATTTTTACACTGAAGGCCAATAGTAATTGTACATTCAAAATATTATAAAAAAACAATGTATTTCTTGTTCAGATATTTATTATTTTTAATTTAATTTATTTTTATTTGTTGCCATTTATTTCTAAAGTAAATACTTTAATACAATGTTTATGCATCATCGTTTTATCTTTCTGGCAACATCGAGAACTTCTTGATCTTTCTATGTAGTTTTGTTATTGTAATTGTACTATTCTTAAAACTGGATATCATTCAGCAAGATGGAAAACTACAGCCGCACGCTGAGGTACTGTAAAGAATGGAAGAAGTATCGAACAGCATTGCTTCAGGACAAGCGCTAGAATATTGTTACGCAAATCGAAACGACCTAATATCCTTTAACAACAAAAACGATAAACAAAAGCCACACGATACAAATACACACTAACACAAGGAATACAATGAACGTGTTGATTATCTAAAGCTACACACACACACATATGTATGACGAACCTGGTTGCGGCTAGTACCAACAACAGCATAAAGTAAACCAGCTACGACAAATATGTAATGGACAACATAAGCAAAGTGCACAAACAACAATGTACTAGCAATAGAGTTCTCGAGAAGGCGCGAGCGAGAACCTTCCGCATCGAGAACGTTCATCATACTGATTACGTGCGTGCGGACTATAAAAAAGGGCTGGACAAAGCAAGCAGCAGTCAGTGTTAATTCAGTCAGCCTTGTGTGAGGTTGCGTTTGAAAAATATAAGTCGTGGTTGTAAAGATCTAGCGAATAGTTGTGTGAACTAGTAATGTGAATAAACAGATTATTATTGTTGTATCGTTAAGTTGTATACGGTGGCACACAAAAGTAGTGTAAAGAATAAAGAGAGTTTAAGAAAAACTAAAGACATATTTGTTTTTACTTTGTTGCAATTAACGAACTCATATTTAAACATTTTTAAAAAGGTAAAAACGTAACAATATTATTCGGCTCAGAAGAGTTCTGAAGAGGATACTTAATTGGCAATTACAACGATTTAGTTAGAATAGCAATCTAGCTTCTCACACTACTTATGCCATGTGTAGTGAGTCAAATTAAAATTGCCATGAAAAGCTCTTCAGAAATCTGTCGTTCGGAGTCAACATTAACCCATTAGAGGTCAAATGAAAACCGGCTTTAAGTTTTTGTTTTCAGATGTATTTATTAATAAAAACAAGCATAAAAAACATAAAATGAAATAAAAATTATAAATTTTTGTTTTGGAAACGAGTTTTGGGGGTGTACTCAAATGAGTACACCGACTTTTTAAGTATGCAATTTTTCGAAACATTCTTTTTCGACTAAAAGTGTTTTATAGCATTTCTTGCATTGCCAACGTACTCGGGCATGGCAAATTACGCACCGTAACTGTTTTTCTATTTTTGCGGGATAGTGCCCAACTCTATCTTGAGGTAAACCTTCAACTATTGACCCAGATTGCCGTGATTTGTTTTGTCCACCTTGGCGTAAATAATAACACGCAATGTTTCGGCGAAACAAAAGTTGATCCATGGGACTCTCACTGCTCATTACATGTAGCCTCCAAGCGTTAGAAATTGTCATATCATGCATGTATGTAAATAATACCCACTAAAACTTCTTACCATCAACACCTTCCTCTTCGTCAGTTAGTTCACTCGGAATAGGTGGTATGATTGCGATATCAATTTCTTCATCTTCACTATCAGCTAAAATGCTATCAGTGGCCTCTTGGAGCCTTTTGAAACTCTGCTGGCCCTTAAAACGTATACCACTCATATTTAAATCTAACAAAAAATAAAACATTCTTACTAATGGGTGCTGTCATTGTACTCAATCGAGTACAGCCAACTTTATACCTCTCTATTTTATTTATTTTTTTATTTTTAAGTATTTTTTGAAGCCTGTATGTTTCGTTGTTATTATTTTTATAAAAATAATGCAAACTTACTAAACAAATTTTAGTATTGTTTCAAATATTTTCAAAATAGTTTGCTAAACCACACACTTTATTCTCGACACAATTCAGACTGATAGTTCTGCATAAGCAACAGAAACTACATACAAATTCTTTTTCTGGAGCTATTAATGTTGTTGTTGCGAAACTAAATAACGGTACAACGATTGTTTTTTCTTTAGGTTTGCTTGGATACACGTAAAAATACAACTGTACTCAGTTGAGTACGGAGACTTCTAATGGGTTAAACCGTAGGTCTTGCCACTCATGGAGAAAATTAACAGATCGCCATCCTGACTAAAATGTTGTAATCTCTACTGAATAAAATAAGTAAATACAAGATCGGCATTTTGCTTTGCAATTACTTGCAAGCAAGGAGTTGCAAGTTTGGGATATCATGCCTCAGAGTAGAATTAAATCGATTGAATATCCTAAGTTTTGCAGTTGGTGGTAAAGGGTTCACGATATTCAATTTCAATATCAAATTTAGAATACCTAGTCATACATAATAAAGGGTCCGCCAAGTAACTTTTTTTTTGAAAATGTTTAAAAAAAAAAACTACTGAATATTTTCTCAAATTTCTTTTTTTATTTGAAAGTACAATCCTTCCGGTTAATAATGGCAAATACTTTCATTCAAATGGCTGCCTCGGCTGGCCATGCAGTAGCCTACACGATCGATCCAATTTTTAAGCACATTATCGATTGTGTGCAGCTGTATTTCACCAATGGCTTCACGAATATTGTCCTTGAAAGCGTCAATTGTCTCTGGCCTGTCGGTATAACACTTATCTTTGACGGCACCCCACAAATAATAGTCCAACGGTGTCAAATCGCAGCTCCGAGGTGGCCAAACGACATGAATTCTGCGGCTAATAATGCGATCTTCAAAAACAGGGCGCAAAACATCGAGTGTAGCTTCGGCTGTGTGGCACGTAGCGCCGTCCCTTTGAAACCAAATGTTGCCAATATCCTCCTCTTAAATTTTTGTGAACAAAAATTCGTTCAACATGGCCCGATTACGATCGCCATTGACTGTAACGGCCACCACTTGCTTATTTGCGAAGAAAAATGGCCCAATTATGCCTCTCGACCAAAATCCGCACCAAACAGTGACTCGTTTTGGGTGCGTCGGCTTTTCCCCAAATGCGACAATTTTGATTGTTTACATACCCGCCAAGATCCAAATGAGCTTCATCTGAAAAGATGATTTTTTTTGCCAAAATCGTCATCTTCTGTAAGTCGATCGCAGGCCCACTTAGCGAAGCGAAAACGCATTGGATGGTCAATTATTATTACGTATACACAATAAAAATAAATAAGCTATGGTTGAAAAAAAACGTTAGATGGCGAACCCCTTATAATCTCCAGTGAAGTAAGTAAATAGAAGATTCGCATTGTTCGTGCTAGCAAGGAGTTGCAAGTTTGGGATATCTTGCCTCAAAGTAGAATTAAATCGATTGAATATCCTAAGTTTTGCAGTTGGTGATAAAGGGTTCACGATATTTAATTTTAATTTAGAATACATAGTCATACATAACATAATCGGTCAATACAACCCTTCAGTCAGAATGGCGATCTAGCTTCTCACATCAGTTATGCTGTGTGTGTGTTAATTTTAGGCATGAATGGCGGGCTTTGCAGTTTAATGGCTGCCCCGAACGACCGATTTTTGAGAAACTTTTCATGGCAATTTTATTTGGTCTTAAAGTTTTTGCCAGAAATCTGTTCAGAGGCACACGACGAAGAAATATTTTTTTCACATCTCGTTTTGTTGGAGACCTTACGTCTAATAAGCCAACACACTACCTACTAGACTACGGCGACTAGAATCCCTAGTCTTTAATATAATACTTCCCTAGCAGCAGAATGTTGGGTACATCATCCACATTATGGTTAATAATACGAATTTTTTCCTGTGTTAATCTTTACAATGCAATGTTTTTGATCTGCGAATATTTATCATGATCCCAATTATGTTATGTTATATTTTGATATGAAAATGGTTTAGATTTCCATCCTGACAGATTACAGATACCCATGTGAAATTATGATTTGACAGTCGTTCTAAAGAAACGTGAAAAACTGAACAAATTATGTTATCGTATCTAATTTTCCTTCTGGTTCTGTCCTCAATAAATTCTTAATTAAATTCACAATTTTTTCTTCTTTTAATAAAAATATTTTCAAGTGTTACTCTCACTTTTGTTCATCACTGTAAATGTTTATTTTTGCTTATGCACGTGCTGTTGTTTGTTGTTCTCTGTCTCTAACGGTTTTGTTCTCAGTGTTAACTTAGTTTAAATTTTATGTAAAACTAACGATTTTTATGGAATTTAAAAAATATTTTTAAATGGATTTGTAAGCTTTAAAGGATTATTTGAAGCCGATCTAAAAAAATAGATGTTTGTGTGACAAACATTTTTTATTTCCTATTTTTGTTGTTGTTTTTGTAGTATTTTTTTTTTCATTGTTGGTTTAGAAAGATTTATTGGATTAAAATTTTAAAGGATTCCGTAGTAACAATGACGTGAATTACAATTTGTTACTGTAACAGTATAACAGGATTACAGTGCGAGAAAATAATTGTTTGATTACTTTTTAAAAGAGGAATTCATTAAATGAAGACATTTAGAAACGAGTTAGTATTTCTGCAGAATATAAGAAATTAAGAAAACTTATTCCTGTACCCGAAATATGTACAGTGGTGGCCTTATAATTAGAAACGACTTAGCAACATGTATGTTTGTTAATTTGTTTTACAGTTTTCACTGTGTACCTGGGATCAAAAGCTTTATTTGGAGGACGTCTTACATACGTTTTTCCATCGGATTGGGACAAATTAAACTTAGATTCGTCACTCCAGAGAACTCTGTTCCAGAAACATCGTTTCTAATTATAAGGCCACCACTGTAGATCATTAAACGCATAATTTATTATATTCTGTAACGTAATGTCTTGGTTTTATACCTAGGATTACAAGCGTAAAAAGCCTGTCATTTCTCCCCGATGATCAAATTGTAATATGAAATTTATACCGTTCAGTGTGTATATTCCAAATGTGTGGTTCTACGGCAGCACTTTAGAAAGTGTATCACTTTACAAAGTGTATAACTTCACAAATTTTCGTTCACATACTTAAGTAAGAATATCTCGATAATCGGTTCTGAATCAAAGCTGTTTATTAGTTATTATGGGTGGTCAAAATTTTGTATTTCTTTATCCCATGTCTACGTAGAACCATAGGCAGCTCATTATAGCCCTTTAGCCAGCATTACGACCTAGCTTCTCACACCACTTATGTTCTGTGCGTTAATTTTTGTATACGAGTGTCGGGACCTACTGTTTAAAGTCGACTGCAAACGACAGATTTTTTCAGAAACTTTTTTTTATTTTTACACTCAAAACTTTTCCAGAAATCTGCTGAGATGAAGTCGTCGAAGAAATATTTTTTCATATTTCGAGATGTCTGACCTGGGCTTTGAACCGTGGCCTCACGTCTAATAAGTCAACACTCTACAACTAGACTAAGACGTACAGGTCACATACGTGTTCTACAACTGTTTATAAGCACCACGCATCTTATAAAATTGGATTGCAACGTGTAGTAGGTAGTGTGTGCCGTAGTCTAGTAGGTAGTGTGTTGGCTTATTAGACGTAAAAGCCCGGGTTCGAGCCCCAGGCAGACAAAATACAAAAAAAGTATTTCTTAGGCGACTTCCTATCAGCAGATTTCAGGCAAAAAAACTGTGAGAGTAAATAAAATTGCCATGAAAAAGTTTCTCAAAAATCTGTCGTACGCAGTCGACTTTAACACACACAATATAAGCGGTGTGAGAAACTAGGACGTTGTACAATGGGTCAATTCGACCTCCGGGTACTGTACTTGTCCTAATTGACAAGTACAAGTCCTCTAACCTAACCTAACCTAACATGTTCTACAATTCCACCGCTCTACGTTCTCTCACCCACTTTCTTAATTGGTGAATTACAACCCTTTAGTAAGGATTACAACCTACCTTCTCACACCACTCATGCTGTGCGTATTAATTTTTTATACATGAGTGGTTGAACGTACAGTTTAAAGTCGTCTCCAAATGATAGGTTGTTTGAGAAACTTTTAATCATAAAAATTAAAACTTTAAGTCTTTACTATTCAATACAAAAACAATGGAACACGTTTTTTCTTATTCGTTTAAATGATTTTCATTTTCTTACAGTGCAAATGTCGCTCTCGTTTGCATTAAGCCAGTAAGTAAATCGTTTTTTATGTCTGGCTGCCAGCCGATATGTATTTGACCATTTAATAATGCCAACTCACACACCTCTCACTCATACCCAGTATTATGAACGAAACCATCCTCCCAACGTCTTTGATATTCTCTCACTCTTTTTCTCTCTCTTTATTCATATCATACTCACTCTGTTCTGCTCGTTTTTATGTGCCTTTTATTACAACAATTACGAGTGCAATATATACTAGAGACCCCCCCATGTTTTAAGTTACCAACCAAAATAAAGTGTGCTGTCATATCTGTTTCACATGCCCCAATATAATGTTTATATTTATATGTGTATATGTGTGTGTGTCTCATTTCTTTTATTATTTTTCTTTCGTCCGTTTTTTTCTCTTCATTTTCTTTTTCACATTCGTCTTTTCTTTTTTTTCTGTGACATTTTTGTCCTGCACAATTTATTCTTTCATTGGCTTGTTAACTTGGCTTTAAGCTTTCTTTCTATAAATTTTAGTTGCCAGTGTTGTGTTGTTGTGTAAGAGTAAGAGTGTGTGTGAGCATGTTGAAATGTTAATTTGTATGTGAACTAATATATTTTTATTTATCTCTCTCTCTCTCTCCCTCCCCTTGTGTATGTGTAAGTACACTTGTATCGGCTAGTTTATAAGAGAGTTAAACATGATTGGTGTTGTTGTTGTTGTTGTTGTATCTTTGTAAGCTATGCTGAATATTTTAAGTTGATGTTATCGGGATCCCCGTAAAATCCTTAACATTTATTTTGAATTGAGTACGACGTGTAAGAATTTCAATGTGTATGATGATGAGCAATTTTAGATGCGTGTAATGGTGTTTGTGTCTGTAGGTTCAAGTAATTGGACAAATGAATGGATAATAGTGCACACATACACATGCATAAATGTAATCTTATGTAATGTAATAAGGAGGTTCCTATCTTGAAGTCGTTGCAGTCTAGTAGGTAGTATGTTGGTTTAATAGACGGGAGGCCAGACATCGCTACCAAAGCGAAATATGAAAAATATTTCTTTCAGCGACTTCTTTTCAGCGGTCTTCTTCTGTCTTTTTGAGAGACATGAAAAGTTTCTCAAAAATCTGTCGATCGGTATCGACTTTAAACTGTTGATCCCGGCACTCATGGGCAGTGTGAGAAACTAAGTCGTAATCCTTACTGAAGGATGGTGGATGTAGATTATCAGCGCAATTTTTTATTCGTGAATATAAAATCGTTCAAATGTCCGCAACAGCTTCTCTAGCAGAAGCAATTCCGAAAAGCTCAATTTTCCATGACTGCGGCATATAAATCAGGCTGAATTTGACCCTTGGCATGGATTGTGCTGGCTTTGAGAACCGTTGTTGTTAGTAGCTGATTCACATACCTTAAGATTTAAGAAAAGCCCTCCAGAAAAAGTTTAACTGGCTTAAATCGCTCTATTCTGATGGCCAGTTCTCATCATCTCCACCATGCCCTCAAATAACTCGCACAGGTTCTCCAAAGTGGCTTAAGCTCTGTGGCACGTACCTCCGTCCTATTGAACGCATATATTTTTGATATCCAGATCATCTAATTCAGTATACAAAGGTTGATAATCATAGACCCATAGCGCTCGCCGTTGACATTGATGGTATGATCAACGTCGCTCTCAAAAAAATATGGACCGAAGACTCCGTCTGCTCAAAATTCGTACCAAACACTGACTTTCGGAATGTATTGGATGCTCTTCATCAAAAAATGGGCCTCATTGCCCAAGTTGACTTGTCAAATACATCCAGAATCCACATATCGTGGTCTATGGTCGTTTACCTTTGAATCCAAGGTTAGTTGAATTTATGATCGCCCAAGGTACGACGCAAAATTCGTCAAGTTGTGCACCGCATAATTGACTACCTCGGATTAGCCTATATACCTTGGTTGACCATTTGCTGAGGCCATGAACTCAAATATATTAACCACTTTGCGAATAGTTCTCTGGGTAGGCGATTATGTCGATCGCAAAATGAGCCAAGCGCTCAATACATTGCCCGAACAGAAACCTATTTTGCTAAAACAATGTTTGAACGTGTTGTTGTATGCAATATCCGTCCATGGTGAGTTGCTAAGATAGACTGAATAAATGAAAGCTATTTCGATAGATTGAAAACCCTTTAGAATGATAATGTGGAATCAAGACCCAAAGAAAACTTTTGTTCATTAGTTTTAGTATACAAATAGTGACAATAATTTCATGATACAGAATCCAAAGACAGTTTTTTCTCTTATATATGTCGACCCTACATTTTCAGTGCATTGTTGCGCCCTAATGCTTATATACATGTAGGCAAAGGATATCGTTTTTACACGTAACGTTTGGTATTTTTATATGGAAAGTATTCGAACAGTAGTAGCAACAGCTACAGCAATTTCAACTACAACAACAGCAGTTGCTGTTGTTAGAAATATATTAGTTGCATACAAAATGATGTACATATAATGACAACAATATTTATGTTACGAGGGTGGTCCCAAATTTAGATGAACTGACAGCACTATTTTCAAAAAAATAGGGAAGGCCAAGCCATTGCTGCTAGTTGTGGCATGTACATGGAATAATTTTGACGGATTGTTTCTAAGAGCCTCCATGGTATAGTAGGTAGTGCGTTGCTTATTACACGTGAGGTTACGGTTCAAACCCCAGGTCAGATATCCCCAACAAAACGAAGTATGAAAACATATTTCTTCGGGTACTTCGCTTTAACAGATTTCTGGCAAAAACTCTGAGAGTTAATAAAATTCCCACGAAAAGTTTCTCAAAAATCTGTCGCTCGGAGTCGGCTTTTAACTGTAGGCCCTTCGCCGCTCATGGATAAAAATTAACACACACAACACAAGTAATGTGAGAAGCTAGGTCGTAATTCTGACTCATAATAACCAATTATGTGCGAATGGCTGGTTATCTGAATCAACAGCTCATACCTTCTGTTCAATTAATATTTGCCTAGTACGGAGCAGAGATCAGCAATGAATCGTTTTTTCGCTACTCATAAGCACTCATAAAATTTTGAATATAAGCGAGTCAACAATATTGAAAATTCAAACTCACTACAATGTTGTGCTTTTCTGACTCTTAAAGAATCCTGTCCACGGCGTTCCACTTGCATCGGATAGTAGCATCATTTGAATTGTATTTTCTACTGCCTTTATCTGGCCTATTACGGATACTTTTTCCATTTCATGTTCGCTAATCTGTTTCTCACTTTCATCCTCATTTGGGTATTCAAGGAATTTTGGTAACGTCTATAACCTCAATGTCCAGTTAGGACCTAAATTAGGTTATAACTGACCTTTTCATAACTTCCATCTCTCCAAAATGCAATAACTGGTATTAATTTTGGGATCGCGCGAAGGTGAGTATTGTTTTCCTAGCTTTATTGCCATTTCCTTAATTTATTTAAATTATCGCACGCTTCAACTAACAACACTGCGCTATCAATTTAATTCACGTTTCTTATTAACAAAGATCAGATTTTTCATAATTCAGTACCACTGTTCTTTAACGGTTTTCAGTTAGAGGCTAATGCCCCATCACTGAATGACTATTCATCACCAACTGGCAGCTCAATTGCTATTTGCTATCTTCACGATCTTTCTATGAATTGTTGTTGTTGTATTTCTGATCTTTGTTTTGTTTACTTCACCTTAAGTTCTAGATATTTTCTTGCTTAACTTCTCTGTACCGTATGATGTGTGTATTTTGTTGTTGGCTGTTTGTCTCGTTTTCTTATTTTCATATAATTTGAATATAAGTGAGTCAACAATATTGCAATTTAACTACACTCTGATTCATTCATACTCGCTACAATGTTGATTTATAAGTACGAGTACATTGACATCAAACTCATGCCATTCGAAATATGTTTGATTCATAAGCCTACTCATTCAGATTCATAAGATTAGAAAAATACTTATAAATGATTCGAGTGAATCGAATCAATCAACAAAATGTACAGCCTTAGTTGTTGTTGCATTTACAACGAAAAAAAGGGAAATAAGCAAAAGCGACAGAGCAGCAAGCAGGGCAAACATACAATCATTTAGTGAGTGTTTTAGTGTTCGTAAGCGAATCATACTTATTTTATGATTCTTGTATATGTTGAGTTATGAATAGTCGAAATGAATAACATCATACGTGTTGTTAAGTATGAAAATAATGAGTACTTCGAACTTTGAATATGAGTAGAAGTTCCATGATATTCAAATAAGTACGACTAAGGCTACCATATGTCATACCCTAATTTATGTGTAACCCTCGCATATTTCGTATAATATTGTGTCCTTCTTGTGTGTCACATAATACCTCATGCAGTAGCAGTAGCAGCAGCAGCAGTAGTAGTTTCTACTGTGCTGTCATTACCAACACAATTGCAAAAGCATGTTGCTGCTGTTGTGTCTGTTGCATGTGTCCACATTACGATGACGATAAATACACAGTAACAGGAAATGATGTAAACAAACTTGTGAATGAAAAATACCTTTACAAAACCATACCAAACCGAAACCAAATCAACAAAACAAAACTGAAAAAAAAGAAACAGAAAACTGTCCATATATTAAAGTAGACATTAATTTTGTGTTTTTGTCATACAAAATTCACAAAAAGAAGAAGAAAAAATGTAAAATGAATAGAAGAGTGGAAGAGTGTTGAAGAGAAGAAGAGAAATTTTTATGACAAAACCAAACAGAATTTTTAAACACTAGTAATGGGACATGTTTAACACACTCAGAGAGAGAGAGAGAGAGAGAGAGAGAAAGCATTTAACTGATGCCGGTAGATTTCTATTAAAACAAGTAAAAGATTGGTGATGCTGCTGGAAAAGATGATTTTGTAATCAAAAGCTGAAAAACGTAAACAGAGAAAAAAAAAAAAGAAAATTATGTGTCCATACAGTGGCCACAGCCTCAGTCGGCTGTGGTTTACAATAGAAACTTGTGTTTGTGATTAAATTATTTCCCCCAAAGCCAAATCTCATTCTTTTTTAATTATTTTGGCCGTTTTAGTTTTGTTTAACGACCTTTACAGACGGCTGAATTTTATCAGACTTTTGCTTTGAATAAAAAAAAGAAAATAAAAGAAACTAAAACAAGAAAACAGTTTTTCTTTTATAGTTTATGAAAAGCAATTCAAAAGCAATTCAAAAGCATGTACAAAATATAGAATTCACATGTAAAATTTGGCTTTTTGTTTTTGTTTCCCATGCATGTTACACTTGCTTTGTTGCTCACTGTATTATGAAGAAAAGCTTTTGCTGCAACCCTTTGAGTTACTCTTTTTGAGTTTATTCAATAAAATATTTCCTAAAAAGCCTCTAAAACTAGAAAATTTTACATTCTTTCATTGCCTGGCATTTAATGTGTCCAAACTACTTACAAATATTTTCGAAAGAGTTTCGTTTCGTTTCGTTTTTTTTGTTTTTGTGTGTTCCTTGTGAAACTCAATTAATTTGCAAAGTGAGTTCCATTACGTATGATGTCTTCATTATGTCTTACCTGTAATAAAGGAAAATAATTTCATTTTACTTTTCATCATTTCAATTTGAAAGTAATTTCTAGATTTAAGGAATTTAAAAGGGAATTAAAATAAAAAAAGTTGGTATTAGTTTGGAAAACATTGTTAAAAAATGTTTGCAGGAGAAGTCTTTTTAAGATTACAAAACTTATTTTCAGTCAAAGGAATGTATAGTTTTTGAATGTTGAATTTAAATAAAATCAGAAAAAAATTTAATCACCTATCGAGGGAACCATTCGAAATTCGTAGGCAAACGGAAGCTGGAAACGAATGAGCACTTTGAAACAGTGCTTTATAATAACCAAATGAAGACATGAGAACAACTAGGATGACAAACGTATGCGTTACGCAAATCAGTGATTTGGTAGCCAGCATAACAAGACGATCGTAACATATGTGCAGAGACAAATATTGGAATCAGACGAGTATGAATCAGACTCTATGAAAACATATATCATATGACAACTTCAGTCTCATTTAGCATGAATAACATTGCAAGATCGGTTGCCTAATATGCTAATTATCGAGTGTGAAGGTTGCGAGTTCGATTCGAGACAGCAGAGCTTACAGCCTGCTGTACCCAGTAAAATTCGTGTATTATTTAAATACATCTCTCTTCGCCCGAGGCATACTCTCCGATTCCAAATACAATGAATGAAATAAATAAGGAAATATCCTCGATTCAAATGCACGATACCACCAGGTCTTGTCACCATTAATTCACATTAAGATGGGGTGGTTATAGTCGTCGTAGTCTAGTAAGTGTTGGCTTATAAGACGTGAGGCCACGGTTCAAACCAAAGATCATACGTCTCCCACAAAACGAAATATGAAAACAATATTTATTCGGCGACTTTCTCTCAGCAGATTCCTGGCACCAACTCTGAAAGAGTAATTCAAATTGTCATGAAAAGTTTCTTAAAAAAAAAATCGTCTTTAGGAGTCGACTTTAATCCACAATAACCACACTCAACGTAACTGGTGTGAGAATCTCGGTCTTAATCCTAACTGAATGGTTGTAGTGACCAAGTACATACATACATACATAATTGGCCATTACAACCCTTCAGTCAGGATTAGGGCCTAGCTTCTCACACCACTTCTGTTGTGTGCGTTAATTTTATACGTGAGTGACGGGACGACAGATTTTTGTGAAACTTTTTCATAGCAGGTTTATTTAGAGTTTTTGCCAGAAATCTGCTGAGAGGAAGGCGCCGAAGAAATATTTTTTTTCATATTTTGTTTTGATGTCTGACCTGGGATACGAACCCGGGCTTTACGTGTAATAAGCCAACGCACTACCTACTAGACTACGGCGACTTCTATAATTGAGGTATAAAACTTCGTTGTATACATGTATTATTCTTGTGTTGTTGGTGTATTTTTTGTTTACTTGTTTACCATTTTTTATGCTGTTGTTTGTTGTTATATTAAGCAGTACAATAATTTGTAAACAGGGGGCTAATTCTAGCAGTCGTATACGAACGAATTTTTACTCGAACGTGAGAGTTTTTTTAGTTTTGGGATTCTCTTATTCGTTATCGAGTAAAGTGTATCGAAATTTCTAATGATGTGTGATCATTCGAATGTTTTTACTCGTAAGCACTAAAGCTTTCGAATTAACGTTTTTTTGTGCTATAAAGAACAATATAAAAAAATTTAAGTAACGAAGAAGGAAATTGTTGGAAATTTCATGGTTAAGCATTCAGAATTGTATTGGTATTATGCCAAATACTCCTCAGGTAAAGGCAAGAGCTAATCAGCTATGGGAACAGCTCACAGCTAAGCTCAATGCTTCCGGCCCAACAATCATTGATGCAAAAATGTGGCGTAGTTTATCAAACTCTTGTTTAGTTTAAAAATCTGTTGAGGATCTAAAAAATGTCCAAACTTTTGGGTCTTCAAAAACATCAGAAGGCAGCCCAAAAGAGAATTGCGACAAAAATATGTTACCCCAACAACTTCACTAAAAAAATAGTATTCCTGACGTATCTTCCTGCTGTTTATCGGATTATGAAGAAGACAAAATGGAACTTACCATGTCTTCTTTTACAGAATACTGCAGAAGAAACTTCAGCCCCAGCTAATAATAAAGTAAAACCAAAATACATTATCCATACGACATATTACAATTTTTATAAAACTTTTCTTCCTTGGATTAATTAAATTTCTTTTATTTTTGTAAGAAAACATATGTTTTTTGTTTACAATTTTTGCATTTTCGTCAGCGCTGTAAAACGAAATAATTAACTCGTTTCACAACACCTAAGCAACAAATCGATTCGTTTCGTATCGACTAACATCATCAGAAAATTTCTCGCTATCGAAATTATTTTCTATTCGAACACAATTTCGATGACGACTGCGAGAATTAGACCCCAGGTTGTTTACTGCATTGTTTTGTTTTTGTAGCTTTTGTTTATAATTTTAATGTTAAGCGATGTAAAACCAAAATACCAGTATCTAGATTTTTCAATATAACACATGAGTGTAAATATTTATGTACTTGCAAGCAATTCTAATCAATTAGGTACATCTTCAGACATCATTTCGGAAGATGAAGAATCTAAGGTATTTGGTATCAATATTTATTCCGTCTTATTTACCAAAACATCTATTGGGATTTCTTTAGCCATCACTTTAGCCATCTTCAGCAGACATGATTCCAACAAAAATGCCAAACAATAAATAAAAATTTCAATTAAAATTTCTGTTTTTTTATTTTTATTAACTCTTCTTAATCGTTTGGCATATTTCCACATCGTTTTTCGTTTAAACAGAGCGCAATGCCGGTTTGGTTTTGCTTATTGAAAACTCTATTACAAGAAATTGTTCGACGAACACTAGCAGCAACAGCAGCAACAACAAGAAAACTTATATCAGAGTTACTTTCCGAAAAAGAGATTCCATTTGATTTGACAAACTTTTATTTTATTTGTTTAATTTCCTGTACAAACTCAAGAACTCATTCAACTGAAGTTTCCTTTTTTTTGTTTTTTCTTTCTTTTGTCGTGTTTTTTCTCATTTTTTTTATTCAAATTAGACAAACATTTGACACAATTTGACCAACGACAAGTCGTAGGTTTCGAATTCGACAAAAAAGTTAATGAAAATTAAAAGAAAGAAAGAAAGAAAGAAAGAAAAACAATTTGAAGACAAAATCATTTAATCTCTTCACTCTCTTGCTTGCCTTCCTTTGTTTTGTTTCATAATTACAAAAGAAACTGCAGAAGAAATCAATTCGTTTCGTTTTGTTCATTTTCGTTTCGTAAAATTCAAATCAAACTGACACAAACTGCAGTAACGTTTTATTAGTTGAACAGAAATTGCGAGAATGTTATTGAATATATTGGTGAAGGGGATAAGTAATATCGAAAGAAAGGATTTTAACCGGTTATCCAATCAGGTTGTATAAAAGTTGCTTAATTAGGAATATTTGATTGAACTTATTGTTGTTTTGTATTCCAATCAAACTTAAGACTGATTAAGAGGTTTTCATCTGAAAGCAAATGTTTCGAGGGTCATTCCGTAAAATAAACGCACTTAGTTTCATTCCTGCACTTCCACTATTCGCCATTTCTTACACGATCTGTATTACCGTAATAGTTTTGTACAATTGCTCTGTTTTTTACCGGGCTTTTCTGACTCTTCAATAATACTGTCCACTGCGTTTCACGTAGCATCATTTGAATTGTATTTTCTACTGCCTTTATCTGGCCTATTACGGATACTTTTTCCATTTCATGTTTGCTAATCTGTTTCTCACTTTCATCCTCATTTGGGTATTCAAGGAATTTTGTTAACGGCTATAACCTCAATGTCCGGTCAGGACCTAAATTAGGTTATAACTGACCTTTTCATAACTTCCAACTCTCCAAAATGCAATATCTGGTATTAATTTTGGGATCTAACGAAAGTTAGTATTGTTTTCCTAGCTTTATTGCCACTTTCACAAAGAAATCCTTAATTTATTTAAATTATCGCACGCTTCAACTGATAACAACAATTTAATTTTAAAATTTTAATTTCTTCTTAACAAAGATCAGATTTTTCATTATTCAGCACCACTGTTCTTTAACGGTTTTTAGTTACAGGCTCATGTCCCATCAATGACTGACTATTTATCACTTACTAGCAGCTCAATTGATATCTGTTATCTTCACGATCTTTCTATGAATTGTTGGTGATGGATTTCTAATTTTTTGTTTTCTTCACGTTAAGTTCTACATATTTGCTTGCTTAACTTCTGTGTACCGTATGATGTATATATTTTGTTGTTGTCTGTTTGTCTCGTTTGCTTATTTTCGTATAATTTAATTTTGTGTTTGCTTAAAAATTATGGATTATAAAGGGTCCGCCAAATAAGTTTTTTTTTTGAAAATGCTTTAAAAAAAGCTACTGAATATTTTCTCAAATTTCTTTTTTTATTTGAAACTACAATCCTTTCGGTTAATAATGGAAAATAATTTCATTTACACGATCGGTCCAATTTTTAAGCACATTATCGATTGTCTGCAGCTGTTTTTCACCAATGGCTTTACGAATATTGTCCTTTAAAGCGTCAATTGTCTATGGCTTGTCGGTGTAACACTTATCTTTGACGGCACCCCACAAATAATAGTCCAACGGTGTCAAATCGCAGCTCCGAGGTGGCCAAACGACATCAGCTCTGCGGCTGATAATGCGATCTTCAAAAACAGAGCGCAAAACATTGAGTGTAGCTTCGGCTGTGTGGCACGTAGCGCCGCCCTGTTGTAACCAAATGTTGCCAATATCCTCCTCTTCAATTTTTGTGAACAAAATTGCGTTCAACATGGCCCGATAACGATCGCCATTGACTGTAACGGCCACTCCTTGCTCATTTTCGAAGAAAAATGGCCAAATTAAGCCTCTGGACCAAAATCCGCACCAAACAGTGACTCGTTTTGGGTGCGTCGGCTTTTCAATGTATTATGTGCCCCAAATGTGACAATTTTGCTTGTTTACATACCCGCCAAGATCAAAATGAGCTTCATCTGAAAAGATGATTTTTTTTGCCAAAATCGGCATCTTCTGTAAGTCGATCGCAGGCCCACTTAGCGAAGCGAAAACGCCTTGTATGGTCCATATTCGTTCAGCGGAAGTATAAAACTAATTATCTGTCAAATCAGACATGAGCTAAGTGTTACCATTCACGAAATAAGCACTAGTTGAAAAAAAAACATTAGATGATGGACCCGGTACCCTAGTAGGTAGTTTGTTGGTTTATTAGATATGAGGCCACCGTTAAAAATAAAAAGATTGTCACTTTCAAACAAAACCTTGTTAACTTGTGTTGCATCAATCGTTTATCATGCCTTCTAAATGCCATATTAATTGTACGGAACTTCACTGGATCCCACAGAAGCAGTTTTTCCCAAAAGAAGACGCCGTAGTCTAGTAAGTAGTGTGTTCGCTTATTAGACGTAAGGCCGAGGTTCAAACCCCAGGTCAGACATCAAAACAAAATATGAAAAAATATTTCTTCGGCGACTTCCTCTCAGCAGATTTCTGACAAAAATTCTGGGAGTAAATAAAGATTGTCATGAAAAGTTTCTCTAAAATCTGTCGTTCGGAGTAGATATTAAACTGTAGATTCCACCGATTATGGATAAAATTAACGTAATCCTGACTGAAGTATTGTAAGGCCCAATTATGTACATATGTATGTAGTTCTTCCCAAAACTCACTGGATTATAAGCTAAAAATCTGTTGGCATCTGCAGTATGTAAGTAAAGGAGACATGGCACTTTCTGGATGAATTATTGAAAGGGAGATAAAAGGCCCAACATTTTTAAAACTCGAAAATTATTTATAAAATATCTTCAATGTGTACTAAATTTAAAAAATCCTTCGATGAGTATGTTGATATTTATTTGATTATTTATATATATTTAGTTCTTTTATTTAGGATGACAGAAATTACTTTTTCTCACAACCAATGCCAGCATTTTGAATTTGAATTTGATAAACTATGAAAACAAAAAAAGAAAAACTAAAAACTCTTGTATTTGTTTGGCCAAAACTATCGATGACATTTAATTTCCGCTTTAACAACAGAAATCCTCCAGACATTCACCAAATAAATTTGCTGACCCCCTTTTACACCATCCATCCACACAATTGCTGTGTGATATTAAAATTCATAAAATTGCACCCAAAAAAAAAAAAGGACGACGGTGGCGTATTTTGCCACTTATAAGGAAAATGCTAAAAAAATCTAGTTTTAATTTTCATTTTGAAAATTAAAAGAACAACGTTTCTTTCCTTCCCTTCTGTTTCTATGGTCTCATTAGAGTGTCTCTACTTTTTTTAAGTCTTTATCGTTAAGAACAATTTCTGTGGCTGTAAATACATTTGCTTTGGAGTTTTTTTTTCTGTAAAAAATTGTAAAAATCTTAAAAAGAATACAGAAAACGATGCCTTTACTTTGCTGCATTTTAGAACGCTACTGACACAACAAACCATCGCCATACAAGCGGAAAAAGTAAGAAATTTTGTTTTGAAGAAAAAATTCCAACGAAAAAAAAAATTCTTCTTTTGAAGTGTAATTGTTGAGCAGCAACTTTTCGTAATGCACGGTTAAGCTTTTAGCTAAACAACAACAATAACAACAAAAACAAACAAACAAAACACAGTCACATGATTGCTAACCAGGCCAAAGCTATAGTAAATCAAGTAGGCTAACTGCAGACGAGAAAAGCCGGATTTACTTGACTACTTAAAACGCCCATGGTAAACCGAATTGTAATAAAACATACACACACAAAAGCAATGAGAGACACAAAGACCCAGTATTTTAAAGCACTTATGTGCACATCTATGGCGGCTGGCTTCGGGGATGTGAATAAGTGTGCCGTGTGGGCACACAGCAGAGATGTGTTACTCGTACATAATTTCTAAAAGAAAATTATAAATTTTAAATATTAAGGAAGTATTAAAGAATTTGCCGTAATCTAGTAGGCTTACTGTGTGCGAGCTGGTGGTTCAAACCCCAGCTTAGACAACTCAAACAGAACTTAATACAGGAGCTCAAGAATCAAAAAGTTCGACAAGCGCCTCGGATAGTTACTTCGTTTTGATACGTTACCTTTAAAAAAACCCCGTGAAGTTTTATACCCCGTAAGGGCTACTCTTTAGCACACAAATATCATTCTTTGTATCTGGGTCTCTCCAAATTTGCCTAGGATTTGTGATAATTGTGTCGTTGCTCCATATTGTTGTAGGTGATAAAGAGAATCTAAGGTTCTAAGGATTCGAGGCAAACGAAACTTTTATTGGGAATTTTAAATGAGAAGAGATCTGACTCAAGCATCATATTATACAAGAATTGGTCTTTTGACAAGATGCTATAGACTCAGGGTACACTTCAGAGATCAGCAGTGAATCGTTTTTTCGCTACTCATAAGCACCCATGAAAATTTGGAATATATGTAAGTGAGTTAACAATATTGAAATTTAACTACACTCTGATTCATTCATACTAACTACAACGTTGATTTATAAGTACAGGTTGCAATGAGTATGCGTACAACGTTGACATCGAACTCCTACCATTCGAAATATGTTTGATTCATAAGCCTACATAACTTTAGAAAAATAAATGATTCGAGTGACTCGAATGTTAACCACTTATGTTGTGTGTGTTAATTTTATACATGAGTGGTGGGACCTACAGTTTAAAGTCGGTTCCGAACGACAGATTTTTTTTTTTTTTTTGAGAAACTTTTTCGAAGCAATTTTATTTACTCTCAGAGTTTTGGCCAGAAATCTGCTGAGAGGTAGTCGCCGAAGAAATATTTTTTGTATTTTGCCTTGATTTCTGGCTTGGGGCTCGAACCCTGGCTTTACGTCTAATAAGCCAACACACTACCTACTAGGCTACGGCGACTTCGAGCAAACACGCAACCTTTTAGTGAGTATTTTAGTGCTCGTACGCGATTCATACTTATTTTGTGCTTCGTCTATATGTTGAGTTATGGAAAGTCGAAATTAGCAACATCATACGTATTGCTGAGTATAAATATGATGAGTACTTCAAACTTTGAATATGAGTACGGGTTCCATGATATTAAAATAAGTATGAATGCGTATAAGTATCAAAAATTATGAGTATAATTTGATTCTACTCATCTTTTTGAATACTCATTGCTAACCTCTGGTAAACTTATTCCAAATGGGATTGTCTCTAGCATCACATGAAAAGAATGAATTATCGAAACACATTTGTGGTACCTATGGGACATTAGTGCATCCCAGGATGAACCACTTAGAAACATATCCAGTGCTATGCTGGGAATTGTCATTGTGGATGTCGAGCAGCAACCTGAAATTTTTTCAGGGCAATAGGCTTAGAGGGGATACTATAAGTATACCCTATTAAGGGGAGTACAATTGATCTTTTTGATCCGTACTAAGACACCTCTTCATGTCAATAATAGCGTACATATGTGACGTTTTAAGTCCATTCTTGTGGCAATTTCAGTGCCCCATATGACGTGATTTCCTAAGTTAACCAATGGTGACTTTCTAGGATTGATCTTGATCGATGGTGTAGCATGATTTTACAGTTGTCAATACTGGCACAACATTTCATATGCATAAACAAAAGAATATCCAATTGCATATGAGCGGCGACCACTTGACTCAATGTTATTGACCGTCGCGCACATGCGACGATCATTTGACACTTTGTTGTCAGGCCGCTGACTGCATTGGTTTGTATATAATATGTAGTATGTGTGTTGTTGTTGTATGGCATTTATGGTGATCGTGTGTGGCTGTATTTACACTTCACCGTGGGAATTATTGTGGATAACAGGCGCGTGTCATATAACATCCACTTGTCCCATAATTATTACACACACAAACCAATATAATATAGTTAAACATATAATATATACACAAAAATATGTTATAGTATTAAGTCAATACAAAATCGTATTAGAATTAAGGGTTTGATTTGGAATTGTCAAATCAGCCAAAATTTAGTATAAAAGAAGGGACATTTTCCCTCAAGAAAGCAATCAATAAAATTTAACCAAATAGTGCGGTTCAGCTGCACTTAGTTAAAACTATTGATCTTTTTATTTGATAGTGCTCCTTGAGTGCACAAAATAAAATTAAATAAATAAATACGTTACATGGCGATCCTGCCAAACTCTGAAGTGCTACAATAGCTAGCACTCAGAGAATAATATAACAAAAAATCTAAGAGTGCTTAAGAACAAGAGTCCTGCACTCAGAAAATAAAATCCTGGAGTGCTATAGATTTTTATTTGCACACAGGATAAATAAATAAATAAATAAAAGCCTGGTGGATCAACCAAATATATCCACCAGTCGCGTTGAAGGAAGAACCGCCTGGCTAAGAGGCGTGAGGGACCTTGTACTTATGAAGCACACGATGACCGATGACCGATGAAGCAATATGACCAAGGACCCGAGAGGCACCAAGGACCTCAAGAATCAAGGACCAAAGAACAAAAACATGAAGAAGATTACCCGCATGTGGTTTAAGGTCGAACAGAACCTCTACCGCCGCTGCAGAATAAAACCAAACAAAAAAAAATTTTATTTAAACCAACGTGCTCCTCAAGGGTTGCACTGGCAGGGCCTATAAGCGTTAACCGCTCGAGGCAAAAATAATAACAAAAAAAAAAAAATTTAAGTCGAAACTTGCTACGAAAAATTTTTTTAACTACAATATTTATGATTTCCAAGTGAAACAATATAATATTACAATTAGAAATCATATACATGGACTTTTAATATAAGATTTGTCAATAATACTTACATATATTTAGATTTTTATCCATAATTTAGTATACATTAAATTATTAATAAGGAAAAATTTGTAATAATACATAGGAAGAAAACATTAGGGATATAATGGACTTTAATAGACAATAATTTTAGATAAATATTAAGATAATCAAGCATTAAGTATTAGTAAATTGATTTAGGACATTAATGAGGTAAAAGTTAGAGCGTATGATCACAGTAAAAAATTGTGTCTACTCGCAACAAAATGGTTTATACTATCAGGAACAAGTCCGATTTCAATCAGCAATTGGAAAATGCTGGTGATAGGTTGGTGGTGGTCAAATTCTGTACCACTTGGTGTGGCCCCTGCAAAGTAATGGCCCACAGCTTGGAGGAACTCTCCAGGGACTATGCTGACAGAATTGTCTTTATCAGGGTCGATATTGATGACTGCGAGGATGTTGCCATAGAATACAACATCTCCAGTATGTCCACTTTCATATTCATAAAGAACAAACATAGGATTGAAGAATTTGATGGAGCCAATGCCAAAAATTTACTAAAAGGTTGGCTTAATTTTTTGTATGTATGTTCTATTAATCTAAAATTACATACATTAAACATGGACGTCACCAAGCCAAACTTTTTTTTATATATAAATCTAGCCTCTATGCTTTAAATTAAAAATTGTTTTCATTACTTTAATATGCAATTGAAATATGAACCATGTTTAAAAAAACCAGCCAATAAATTCGTAAATAGTTGCACTAAAGCAACAGGGCAACAAAACGCTATATTATACTTTAGGAAGGACAATTATATCGCGGATGCGTTATCGCGAATTACTATAGAAGATTTTAAGGAAATGAATAGAAAGGTATCACGCGTGTTGAAAGTCACGACAAGGTCAGTGACTAAGCAAAAAGACAGTAGTAGGATAAATAATCAGCATAGAGCAAATAAAACAGATATATTAAATGAGCCCAAAATATATGTACCAATTAAGAATAGTGACGTCAGAAAGTATTACAAATTAAAGATTTATCCCAATAAATGCTACATAAAGAAGGGAAAATCAATATTAGCTAGCATAAATATAAATGATATATTTACTAAAGAGGAACTTGACTTAGGACAATTTTTCTCTAGGCTCGAGAAAGCGGCCAGTAAATTAAATATCAACAAACTACAAGTAGCACCTAGTGAGAAAATTTTCGAATTTGTCTCAAAGTATGAATTTAGAAATATGGGCAATAAGGTACTAAATAGAATTAAAATAGCGCTTTTAAATGAAATGAAGATACTTGATATAAAGAATTCTAAGGAAATTCTAGAAGTCATGCTGAAATATCATGATGACCCTATCGAAGGAGGTCATTGCGGCATATATAGAACCGCAGAGAAAATAAAAGATACTACTACTGGAAAAATATGACAAAGGACATAGCTAAATATGTAAAAGCATGTCACAAATGTCAAATAACGAAAACTACCAAGCACGTTAAAGGCCCGATGATAATAACAGAAACACCTAACAAACCGTTTGATACAGTGTATGTGGACACAATTGGACCATTTCCAAGATCAATACATGGAAATGAGTACGCAATCACATTAATATGCGACTTAACTAAATACCTGGTAACAATACCTATACCAAATAAATCGGCTAAGACGATCGCAAAAGCGATATTCGAAAATTTTGTACTTACCTATGGCCCAATGAAGACGTTCATTTCGGACATGGGTACAGAATATAAGAATTCTATATTAAACGAATTGTGCACTTTGTTGAAAATCGAGAAACTAACATCAACAGCACATCATCACCAGACCTTAGGTACAATAGAAAGAAGTCACAGAACTTTTAATGTATACGTACGTTCTTACATATCTGTAGAAAAAGATGACTGGGATGAATGGATTAGGTATTTCACATATTGTTTTAATACAACACCATCAACTGTACATAATTATTGTCCTTTTGAATTGGTTTTTAGCAAAGTACCAAACAGTTTCAAAGATTTCAATGAGGTAGACACAGTTACTCCACTATACAATGTAGACGATTATGCCAAAGAGGCAAAATTTAGATTAGAACTTGCACTCAAGAGAGCAAAACATTTATTAGAAATAAATAAAATCAAACAGAAGGATAACTATGATAAGGATATATTAGATTATAATTTTAACATAGGAGATTTAGTTTTACTTAGGAATAATACAGGACATAAACTAGAGGAATCATATAAAGGTACATACACAATTAAAAATAGAGATTTAAGAAATAATGTAACTATAGTTGATAAGAAAAATAATAAAGAGCAAGTAGTTCATAAAAATAGACTTAAGCTATATAACAAATAAGTTTTAATTATAACACTAAACTGATCAGAAAAGTGAAATAATAATCTTTAAGATAAGATTTTTTTAACTACATAAGTAAACTTATCACTAAACATTTATTAAAAACAAAATAAATATTAAAATTAAATAAGAAATAATATTAAGATTGAATTACGTTAAATTAAGATTAATATGTAAAACATTCTTAGTCATTTAAATAAATACTTTACATTTTAAGTTCACTAATAAAATATAATTTGAAATAGACGTAAAATCATTGTACTGTGTTGTGTAAAAGAATGTCCATAGAACAAAAGTTATATGAACATTCTTGTAAAGGGTGGAGGTGTAGCATGATTTTACAGTTGTCAATACTGGCACAACATTTCATATGCATAAACAAAAGAATATCCAATTGCATATGAGCGGCGACCACTTGACTCAATGTTATTGACCGTCGCGCACATGCGACGATCATTTGACACTTTGTTGTCAGGCCGCTGACTGCATTGGTTTGCATATAATATGTAGTATGTGTGTTGTTGTTGTATGGCATTTATGGTGATCGTGTGTGGCTGTATTTACACTTCACCGTGGGAATTATTGTGGATAACAGGCGCGTGTCATATAACATCCACTTGTCCCATAATTATTACACACACAAACCAATATAATATAGTTAAACATATAATATATACACAAAAATATGTTATAGTATTAAGTCAATACAAAATCGTATTAGAATTAAGGGTTTGATTTGGAATTGTCAAATCAGCCAAAATTTAGTATAAAAGAAGGGACATTTTCCCTCAAGAAAGCAATCAATAAAATTTAACCAAATAGTGCGGTTCAGCTGCACTTAGTTAAAACTATTGATCTTTTTATTTGATAGTGCTCCTTGAGTGCACAAAATAAAATTAAATAAATAAATACGTTACAATGGCCTCCTTACTATATAAATTAGTTCTAGACATTGCACCCTACACGTATTAGCTTTTGTTGATATTCAGCAGCAGAAGTCGCCGTAGTATAGTAGGTAGTGTGTTGGCTTATTAGACGTAAAGCCAGGGTTCGAGCCCCAGGCCAGACATCGAAACAAGAATACAAAAAGTATTTCTTCGGCTACTTCCTCTCAGCAGATTTCTGGCAAAAACTCTGAGAGTAAATAAAAATTGCCATGAAAAAGTTTCTCCAAAAATCTGTCGTTCGCAGTCGACTTTAAACTGTCGGTACCGCCACACAACATGAGTGGTGTGAGAAGCAAGGCCGTAATCCTGACTGAATGATTGTAATGGCCAATTATATATGTGTATGTGGTGCGAGAAACTAGATTGTAGTCCTGACTAAAGGGTTATGATGACCCTTTAATTACAATATGTAATGAAAGACTAGGACAATACTTTTGTCAATATACGGCAATATAAGTGCCAATCACCTCTCCTCCAGTAGTTGATTTAAATCTTTTTTTTTTCTTATAAAAAAATCTCTCCTTGGTCTACCACAGTTTGGGTCAAATAAAAAATACGAAGACCAGTTGACTTTTGCAACAACAACAAATTATTATTAACTTACTAGCTGTGGTGTTTTACATGCCTACCTATTTTTTTTCTAGTGGCTCCAAATATTTATGACCAAATAATTAAGCCATATTGGCCAATGCATTTGCGGTTGTACAGCTTTGCTTTAAAAAGCTCCTCGCTGTAGGTTACTGCACTTAATATTTGGCGCCATTAAATGAACGAAAAAAAAGAGAACTGCTTGGGAAAAATGGTGAAAAAATAAAGAAAACGACAGGCTTTGACATGCACATACAACACCAGCAAATACGTCTGCGTTTTTTGGGACCAAATAAAACGAAATGAAACGAAAGACACAAAGAAAAAAATATTAAAATTAAATACACACACACACGCATACATACATGTATGTAAGCATGTGTGATAATGTGTGTATGCATGGTTGTATGAGTTTTAAATGGAAAACATTTATAAAAAGATGAAAGCAAACACAATGACAACAAAAAAATGAATTTTTGAAAGCAATTTTCGTTTGCTGCTGCTGTCTCTATGCTGTTCTGTTCTGTTTTGAGGCCTAAAAGCAGCCGACAAAAGGCATTACATATGAATGAAAATCAGAAAAGTTTTGACACTCGACTAACTGAAGTTAAAGACAAAATTTTTCGTGTCTGTTATTTTCGGAATTTGTCACGCCGAAAAAAACCAAGCAAAAGACATGGCGGAGATAAAAAAGAAATCAATTTTTGGAAGTGTGACCTATTAAAACAACAAAAATAAAAAAAAAAATTTTAAAAAAGGCAAAACGAACAAGAAATCCTTGAAACCAAATGATTTCCAGCTATTTGCTGTAATAACTTAACAGATAATAATGAGGGACTTCTGCCTACCTTAGCAATACAAATAAAATGCTCTTCGAAAACAAAAATAAACTTAAAAACAAGTTCCCCTTTCGTCTGGTACAACCCAGTCTCCTGGCAAGATTTATAAACAAATTCCCTAACGTAGACAATAGCCCAGCAGAAGTGGGTCATTAGAAGCAGGATTTTGTTTTTTATTTTATTTTGTTTTGCTTTCTTTTCATTTCATTGTCTGGCTACAAATTTTTGTTTTTCTTTTACTTGCTTTTTGCGAGTATATTGTCAAGGTTTCCAAGGAGCTGCAGTTTTACAGTTTCTTGTAACTGTGTCGCTGCTTACAATTCCGTATGCCCCTCGCCACCTACTTTCTTGTTCATTGCCTTGCCATCACTACAACCACTTCATTTATATGAATTTCTGTTTTCGTTTTTTTTTTCCTTCAGACATAATAAAACCCAAAATAAAAATACAAACACTCTTACATACATACATATATACAATAAAATAAAAACAGAACAAAAATTGAAATACAACCGAAAAAAAATAGAAAAATAAACTCCTGCAAATGTATTGTACTTTAGACTTATTGCTGTTGTTGTTGTTGTTTTTCTTTTGCTTTATTTTTTTCGTTAAGATAATGAAACTGTTTTTTTTTATTTTCGTTGTTTTTATCTTTATTTGTTGGCTGTTGCTTAACAGCCTTACACTTTGCTGAGCTGCCGAGCTCAACTGAGCTGACGACTTGCATCATGATAATGTTTAATGATGTTTAACTACATGGTTAGTGGTTACTTCTACTTCGTTATACAGTACAACAGCAACAACAACAACAACAACAGCAAAGCTTACAGTTACAATTACAACAACTGTAGTAATAATAATTGTGTGGCAATAGTTGGTTGCTGCATGCTGCACATGTCTAGCAACACTAGACTGTCTGACGTTTACATTATCATTCATTCACTTCTCCATTCATTTGTGTCTGTATTAGTGTCCGCATGTGTTCATTGGTGTGTTACTGTCAGTCCGTATTTATTTTTTCTCTTTTTGTTTATGTATATTGGTCAGCAGAGTTGCCAGAAAGTTTAAAAAATTTGTAAGATTTAAACATTTTAGTGTTACAACAACTACACACGGTTTAATTAGATGTGGTAGGCTCTTCCCCCAAACGACCGACATGCTAAAGTTTCTCATGGCAATTGGTTACACTCAGAGATTTTGTCAGAATACTGCCGTAGGCGAGATATGGAGAGAAATATTTTTTCAAAACCATTTTTCTCTAAGACTTTAAGGCGGAGACTTGGACTTACAATTCTCTCCTAGTAAGCCAAAATACTACGAACAATACTTACTTGCTTAATTGGTCATTGCAATCATTTAGTCAGGATTACAACCTAGCTTCACACATCAACCATGAGTGGCAGCATCTACAGTTTAAAGGCAATGCCGAACGATTGATTTTAGAGTAACTGTTCACGGCAATTTAATTTTAGATTAATATAGGGTAGGATAATAGTGTGTTGGCTTATTAGACGTAAAGCCACGGTTCGAGCCCCAGGCCAGACATCAAGATAAAATACAAAAACTATTTCTTCGGCGACTTCCTATCAGCAGATTTCTGGCAAAATCTCTGAGAGTAAATAAAATTGCCATGAAAAAGTTTCTCAAAAAATCTGTCGTTCGGAGTCGACTTTAAACTGTAGGTCCCACCACTCGTGTATAAAATTAACACACACAACATAAGTGGTGTGAGAAACTAGGACGTTGTACAATGGGTCAATTCGACCTCCGGGTACTGTACTTGGCTTAATTAACAAGTACATGTCCTCTAATCTAACCTAGGGTAGGATACCTATTGGGTCTAAATTTGAATCATCGGTTATTTCGAATCTGGCAATACTCTATTCTGTCACAAAATTCAGTAGATTATCTTCACTTAAGGTAATGAATCGATTTACTCTTGAACAACGTTGGGATTTATTGGGCCAATGATCAAATCATCTTTGCAGATGAAGCTCATTTTCATCTTGGTGGGTACATTAATAAGAGAATTTGCCGTATTTAGGGCTTAGAAAACCCATACGTGGCCTTACGGATGCCATTGCATCCATTACTAGTGACATTTCTCTGAAAATGAGGACAACGTAACCATAGCGGTCAATTCTAATCGATTTTTTTGGGATCCGCTCAACAGGATTCTACAACTTGGCACACTTCTCATATCAAAAACGATTTATTACGTCAAACGTTTGACGGCCTTTTAATTAGACTAAATGCTGATAACAATTGTACACAAGAGCTGGGATTTGACACCGTTGGACTATTTTCTGTGGGGAGCCGTTAAAGAAAGCTGTTACACAGACAATACGGTGAGGATTGGGCATTTAAAGGCCAACATTCGTGATGCCATTGCCAAGGTACGACCCCAAACACTCGAAAAAGTGCTCGAAAATTGGATCGAAAGCCTGAGGTACTGTGTGGGCGGCCGCGGTAGCCATATGAATGAAATAATTTTCCATTCCTAACCGGGAGCAATATTACTTCACAACAAAATAAAAAAAAATTGGCAAAATTTCAAACCGTTTTTGTTTTTCACCCTATACTATCGCTTGCTTAGGAACCAACTAATGAATTCCCATTTATAACGATTTAATAGGAGAGTGTTCATAAATTTTTAAATTCGTATCAAAAATACTTCATAAGGCTCATGTATAAATTTAAAACAGATACTTCGCCACGTTATTCTATGGGCCAGATCTGGCAACTCTGGGAAAGTTACTGTGCTTTTCTTGCAGTCACTGCTAAGTCGGATTATTACCAACAGATACGACAACACAACTTACTTTTGCAGTGTTTTTCTTACATGAAAAGCGGCGGCGAAACAAAAAAAAAAAACAAACAAACCCGAAATAAAACCCCATAACAAAATGAACAGAGTGACAGAAAGACAGTCAGACAAGCTGGCTGGCAGACTTGCCGACAAATATCTTCTGTTGAAGTTGTTCCACAATAAAGAGACTAAAAAACAAAATATTCAGGCTGATTGTTTTGCTGATTATGAGAGTTCAGCTGTAATTTAGTGTGTTGTAATGAAAATATGAAAAACAGTCCAAAAAAAAAGGGGAGAAAAAAGGGGGGAAATAAAATGAGAAATAAAATGTGTAGTGGATTTATCCTCTATTCCGCTTACCTAAAATGCATAGACAAATTTTTTGATCTCGACATCATTTAACCGACTGTCTGGCTGGCGGTATGATTTAGTCTCATACCCAGACACCGTCCTTTTTTCTTTTTTTGTCTTTGCCATGCAACACTCTAAAAAGGCAGTAACTTTTGAAATATTATCTCCACAACATGAAATTGATGTTGCCGTTTTGGTCGGGTCTGATAATTTCATTATGAAATAAATTAAAAAAAACCAAAAATAAGATGGATAAGCGTAACTGAGCGTTTAAAGATATTGAAATGAGAGAAAGATTAAGGATATTAAGGTTGAGTAATAAATTTTGTTGTTGTCTCCTTTGCCTCTCCCTTTTTTGCTAATAATGATGGTAAAGGTTTGCAAAAAAAAAATTGTACAGGTCAAACGAATTTTGTGGTAATTTTAAAGCATGAACTAAAATCCATGGAATATTTTCTTTAGCAGAAAATATTGTTACGAAAATAAAAAATCCAGTATCTGTGTTTTGCTTTCAACATTAAATTTTAAACAAAAGCTACAAAAACAAAACAATGAACTTGATTACGAATTATCGCACGCTTAATCTAACAACAAACACCAGCATAAAAAATGGTAAACAAGTAAACAAAAATATACCAACAAACACCAGCCTAAAAAATGGTAAACAAGTAAACAAAAATATACCAACAAACACCAGCATAAAAAATGGTAAACAAGTAAACAAAAATATACCAACAACACTACAATAATAAACGTAAACAACGATGTTTACATTTATAGAGATTTCTAGAAGGTGAAGTCATGAACATTCGCCTTCAACAACATTCATCAGACTGTTTACGTTACCATATAAAAGGCAAGCCAAAGCAGGTAACTGAGTTAGTTAGTAGAGTCCAGTCACAGAATATTCATTTGAAAAAACCAGTTTTGGAAGCCTATTGCTTTACCACTGTAAAGTTCAGTAAGTCTTGTGTGATGACACGGTGTCTTTGAAGAGAGTAATCGTGGTTTGAAGATGTCCGTTACAAAGATCTTTCGAATAATTGTCTAGCAATTGCTATTGTTTATGCAAATGATGTAAACAGAGGAATAACAAACAAAGCATTTGTTGTTGTTTACATCAAGTTGTGAACAGTGGCATACAAACTTGTGCGAACAATAAAGAATTTTAATTAAAACTAAAAACAAAATTTATTTTAATTTTATTTGCAATCTACGAACTCATATTTTAAACGTTTTAAAAAGCTAAAAACATAACAATATCTTTTGGCAGTGTGGTGTCATGAGCTTGTCAATAAGCCTAATCTTTCAATTTTGCTTTTCGAACTGTTGGAAATCTTAAAACAAAAGGTCCAGATTCGTCGGTTGCAACAGTTAGCATAGGACTTACTTAACATAAGACTTATTTAACATAAGACCTATATATTGATCATTACAACCCTTTAGTTGAGTGTGTGTGTTAATTTTATTCATAAGTGGTGCGACCGAGAGTATAAAGTCAACTCCGAACGACAGGCACTTGATGAGTGCCTATATACCCGAGAGAGCATTGTAAAAAAAGAAAACCAGAGTATTTAGAAACTATCTCACATATAACTGTGTATAACAGTTATTTTCTGTAGAAGCTTTTTTCCCTCTTGCCAACATATTTAAACACTAAATCCGCTATAAATCACCTTCAAAAAAAGCCAACAACTTGGTTGGTTGTCTTTTAAATGTTGTGTGCAAAGAAACTGGCATAAAATCCTTTCTTAAAAAAAATAGGCTTTAAAGGCAACACAGTATTTAAATTAAGATTTCTTAAATTTAGTTTCTGTTGTTGTTGTTGTTGTTGCTGTTACTTAAACTTATTTACATACTGTATTTACGGTATACTGGTACGTATGATTAATATTTTATAACACAACTGAACTTAAGCACTCATACGCTCCAAGGGACTCATGAACTTATGCATTGCATTGTATAGTCGGCTGTGTAAGAGAGAGATAGAGAGAGAAAGAAAGAGAAAGAGTGAACAGTAAGTATTTGAAACTATTCCAGAAATAACCAACAAAACAAAAGTGTTTATACAGTGTGGATTAAAACTATGGGGCCAATTTTACTTTATATTTGCTTAAACGAATTCTTAAGGGAAAGAGCAAAAAAAAAACAGAAAACAATCTCATTTTGGCTTCTGCAGAACGTCCCTAATAATTTTGCAGTTTTCCTTACCTTCATGTGGTATGGTGTGAGGGGTTACAGTGTAAAGTTTGCTTGGCAATGTTGTTGTCATCACTTCAAAACACGTGCCCAAGGGCCTGCCATTTGCCTTTAGGTATTTTGAGACGATTATCCAGCAGATTTGTTGTTATCAGGAGTCGAAATTAAATTCTAATCATCATTCTTAATAACAGAGAGCGACAACAGGTTGGTCGAGGTAAGTCCTTCTATCTTCCCTAAGAATATGCCACTGAATTCATACTGAAGAGAACCTAAGGATAGTTTGATTTCACAATCATTGGGCAGCAGGAGACAGATACCGCAAGATTGTTTCAAAAGCCTATGTGAATTTGCCTCGAAGCAACTGAGTTTTAAGAAATATTCTTGGGAAGATGAGGGAATATTCGAATATTTCGCTGCGGCATTAAAGTCGGGCTTTAATTTGCATAAAAAACATATGAATTGGACCTCTATTGCAACAAAGTTTCGCTCTCCGATAAAACAATGGAACTTGATAGTGTTAAACGTCCAGATTATCTTATAATAATGTGGAGTTAGTTTCCAGATGCTGGTTAAGTGGTCCGGTATTGTTTTGCATGTATATCCGTGTAGAGTTACAAAAGTATTGCCACCTTACGATGTATTTTTCTTCTCTCAACCTTTATAAGGTTTCCCAATAATATTGCCATAACGAAGCTCATTATGTTGCTTGACGATAGCATTTGATATTTTTAAGTTTCTCTTCATTCACTTTTAACCCACACTGTATGTATGTTTGTGTTTGTGGTTGTATAAGCAAAAACCTTGTGCGTGTGCGTGTGCATTTTGTATTGCCAGGTCATTGAAAATGCATACATACTTGGGCAAGTTGGGTTAACCGGCGGCAAATACTTTGAAATTTTGTAATTACGTTCAATACAGAACCTACGGGAGGACAACATTTCATTTCCAGTACAGCAATACGAGTTAAAAACAGAAACAAAATTTTTCCGTTTTTTTCTTTACTTGTGGCTTCTTCTCCGCTTCCCCTTTCTTCCATTACATTTATCAGTAGGATTTTTTTTATTCTGCTTTTTTTGGTTGTCTTAAGAATTTGAAAGAAATTCATTGAATTGCCATTCAAATGTTTTCAATAAATGTTGTCCACAAATACTTGTGATTCCTGTTGCAGTAAGAAGGGTTTCTTTAAGTAAATAAAAATATTGAATTCCTAGCCCCCTGCCCCCTTAATTTTTATGGTTATTTTGCATTTTATTTCAAGAGATTTTTGTTTTTGTCCAAATAATTAAATTAAAAAACAAAATCATATCCTTCTTCCGTATTCCCTTAATATTTGATTTCCTTCACAAATTTAATTTAATTTCATACGAATTTCCTTTCCTTAAATACTCATAAAAGAAACAGAAATTGTGGCAAAACAAAGTAACAATCGTTTGAGTTTTCATCAGCTTTGTGCTTTAGCGGCCCCCAATTGGACACCCTTTTCCTTTCATAATTGACCACTTAAGCAGTTGATGAATATTTAAATATCTGGACTTGAGGACATAGAGCAACTGCAACAACAATAAAAAGAGTGATTAAAACCTATATGCTGCTAAACGAAGGGAAATATTTTTTCATGTTGAGTTTTGCTAGTTTTTCTCATTTTATTTTGCTTTTGGTTACCATTACTGACATGGTAATGATGTTGTTGTTTTTGTTGTTTTACATCTAAACGATAATAAATAGAAGCAGACAAGTGTCTATGTGTTGATGAAACGATTAGACGAATAAACTAAAACCGAAAATAACAAAAAAAAAAAAAACGATAAATGTCTATGATAAAAGACCATGTTAAAGTTAGATAACCCAGCAAGCATTTTTTTTCTTGTACTCAGTTATACAAACGATTTAATGCAAGTTATTAAACGAAAACTTTCTAGCATACATACATGTATACATACATACATACATATATAATTGGCGACCCTTCAGTCAGAACAACAAACACGCTTCTCACACCACTTATGTTGTGTGTGTTAATTTTATGCTTGAGTGGCGGGACCTACAGTTTAAAATCGATTCCGAACGACAGATTTTTTTGGAAAATTTTTTCATGGCAATTTTCTTTTACTCTCACAGTTTTTGCCAGAAATCTGCTGAGGGGATGTCGCCGAAGAAATGTTTTTTTTTCATATTTCGTTTTTTTGGAACAGTGGCCTTAGGACTTTTAAGACTACCTACTAAATTACGGCTTCGCAGGATAGATTTTTGAGAAACTTTTCATAGGAATTTTATGCCATAAACTCTTGAGTATCCATATTTACTGTTACGTTTTTACCCATTTAAAAACCTTTAAAACACTACCTCGTAAATTGCAAATAAAAAAAATAAATTTGTGTTTAGTTTTAATTAAAATTCTTTATTATTCACATAATTCTGTGTCCCATTGTTCACAACTTGATGTAAACAACAACAATTTACTTTGTTTGTTATTCTTCTTTACACTCTTTTGCTTAAACAATAACAATTGTTCGGCAGATCTTTATGGCGGAGATCTTCAAACCACGATTATTCTCTTCACACGCAACGCGTCTTAACACAAGACCGACTGAATTTTTACTGACCCGTTGCCCGCTTTGTCTTGCCTTTTATGTCGCAGGGTAAACAGTCTGATGAATGCTATTGAAAGAGAATGACTTTGACTTCGAGAAATCTCTATAAATGTAAACATGTTGTTTACATTACTGTTGTTTGTGTATTTTGTTTACGTTAGTCCTTGCAGTGTTGTTGTTGCCTGTTTGTTTGCTTACTTATCTCTTTTTTATACTGATATTGTTGCTATAATTTTGTTTATTTGTTGATCATGTAAACAAGTCCATTGTTTTTGCTTATGTAGCTTTTGTTTATCATCTTAATGTTAAACGATGCATTTCCATTTTCGTGACAATAATTTTAACTGAGCTGGAGTTTGAATCACAGTCTCAGTCTGTTCGACAGTTGCAACCAGCATTCTCTTTCCGTTGGTCGCCGTGGTCTAGTAGGTAGGGTGTTGGCTTGTTAGACGAAAAGCCAGGGATCGAGCCCCAGGCCACACATCAAAATAAAATACAAAAAGTATCTCTTCGGCGACTTCCAATCAGCAGATTTCTGGCAAAAACTCTGAGAGTAAATAAAAAATTGCCATGAAAAAGTTTCTCAAAAAAAATCTGTCGTTCGGAGTCGACTTTAAACTGTAGGTCCCGCCACTCATGTATAAAACTAACACACACAATATAAGTGGTGTGAGAAACTGGGTCGTAATCCTGACTGAAGGGTTGCAATGACCAATTATGTATGTATTCTCTTTCCGTTTCGAAATTATAAAGGACTTAAACTTCCCAATGATAGGGAATGATTTAAATCAACTGTGATTCGCTGTATATTGAAAAAAAGGTTTGCTGGGTTACATTATCATCGTCGTCATCATTATTCAGGCATATAAATATGCGTTTAAGTGTGTGTTTATGTGCACATTATGTACGTATGTTTGCTTATGTGTATCAGCTTTAATGTTTGTGTGAATATTCGTCATCAAAGTCTATAGTTAATGTAATGGTAATGCTTTGAGAGAGAGAGAGTTCTATTAGCTACTAGACTAGAAAACAAAAAAAAAACAAAAAACACAAACGAATAGAAAGAGAAAAACCGTAAAGCAACAACATCAAACATAAAAAAGAAACGAACGAAAAAAAAATAAAAACAAATTCCTATAAACAGAAGAAACTCTTTATGTGTGTGTGTGCATGTAAATAAATTGTAGACATGTGTTTCCATACATACAACTACTATGCACATGCATTTATATTTATGCAAATGTGTCCGAGTGTGTATGTATGTATGTTGGTGTTGGTGTATGCTTACATTTAACTATTTTACAACCACTAGTGTATATTGTGGTCATGAAGTGTTGGTAGAAACACATGTGAGTTTTGTAATACTAAAACTCCACTCGAATATTGTAACATACTCACACAGACACACACACACACACACATACAATACAATAAATATCTTGTACAAGGAGTGAACGAGTAAGGAATTGAAGTTGAATACAAAAAAAACAAAAACAAAAGAAAAGAAACAACAAAATAACATGAAATATTTTACATGTTGCAATAGAACAGCAACAAAGGAAAATGAAGACGACTAGAATCATGTGAAAGACAAGCAATAGTCTCGTCCATAGGAGCAAGAGCGAGAGAGGAGTGAAATACTCCATCATCATGCGAGAGAGAAAATTTTATTCATATGTGTGTCATGTCATGTAACTTTAAAGTGTAGAAATTTGAATTTCATAATCGTTGCCTACATACACATACAAAGTTTTTTCTTTTATTTATTGTATATCAAGACACACACACATACGAGCACATGCATACATACAACACTGTAACTGTGAATACAGGAAGAAGAAAAAGAAAAACGAAAAAGTAAAGAAATAAAATATCTTTGGCGGAAGATATGTTTTGGCATTTGAAAATATGTGTTACCAACATCATTATAATCATCATCATCATCATCATTATCATTAAATGTTACATCACTATCATCATCATCATAATCACCATCATCATCATCATCATTTGCAGGTTTTCGTGGTTATGTTGTTATTCATTCAGTGAACTTGAATGCTTGTTTTTCTGCTATACACGTGCCATATGAATAGGAAAAACAACAACACCGACAACAACAGCAGTAATATGATAATAACAATGGCTATATCAACACCAGCAACAACAACAGCAATATCTTTTTCGATTTTCATATACATGGCATGTGCATGAAGAAAAACCGCCAAATCGAACAAAAAATGGAAAAAAAGGAATTTTTTTCCCAAAAATGAATACCGTTTCCCAGGAAGTTCAAATCCATGAATAACATCACACTGACAGCACAGAATAAATTTCAGATTTCACAAACAGGAAAAATTTAATAATAAGCTCCTCTGTTTCTTTTCTAAACGTAAATCACCAGAACGCAATAAGCATGACTGATTTTCTTAATTTCGCAAATCGACGGAAATGCTTCTTAAAATATTGCTTTGATTACAGGGGCTAATACAAATTATGTGGTTGTCATCTACTTGAACATGGGTCGCAGTCGGTATACTTAAGTCACGGTTTGTAGATTGAGAACGAATGTTTTCAATTCACATTAAGTGCAATTCTAAAATAATGTTAAGAACATATGATCTCAAGTTCAGAAAGGCGCAGTCACTCAAATTGAACCATAATAAGACTTGTACCCATTTAAGACACGTATGTACATACGTATAGTGACTGGCATACTGTCACCGAGCAATATCATGAGTTTCGTCAGGACAATAAAATTGAGTAGAATTTAATGGGAACAGAGGTTGCGAGGGTTGTACAGAGGTTATTAACTTAGAGTAAGTTAATAATTATAAATGATGGCTGCCAAAAAACCAGAAACATGTTTATTAAATTGCTTGGCAGAATACAGAATCCTGCAGGTATTGACACACGCTTCCCAACTTCATAGACCTTTAAGACTCTGCCCCATTTTCTTCTAATTAGACTAGTTTGTAATGCAATAGCGGTCTTAAGTGCAGTCACAATTTTCTTTTTCTGAGGAATCTGGAATGTAGGGCACGCGGGCATACCACATTTGTTGGTAAACGTTGCGTAGTACTACCTTCAACAACTGATTACTGTACTCCACCCAAACTTAACTAAGAGAAAGCCTTCGAAATGAAAATTTTTCTACGTTTGCAGTGGCATCAGGTTAATACTAGATACCAACCTAATACTAGATAGGCGGCACAGAGAAAAAATTACTGCGTTGGATACGGTGTTTTCTCTGTCGATATTAAGTTGAATCTTTTTTATAGTCCCTATCCAATATCAAAAGGGTATTTGAGGTGTAGTTCTTTATCTTTAAAAAGACCACTTCATTACTTTTAGGTAGGCGAAAGTAGTCGCATTTGTAATTGGGTTGACAGTTAAGCTGCAAAAACTTGCCTTTTGAAGGCACGTTACCATCTCTCTATTAGTAAGGGGCATAGAAATGAATTGAATGCTTATCTTGGATGCTTATCACAGATAAGACTCTCTCATCTTGAATAAGACTTGTGATGATCATAGAAACAAGGGATTCTGTAGATTTTCAAGACATATTTAGTTCCAGTTCATCTCATATGTCATACCAAGGGATGAGCCTTCAGATTAATGGTAATACTTGCCTAGTTAATGTTGTGACCAATTGAAGATCATGCTAAAGGGATTGGACTACAGAATATATTATCCTAGCTATTACGATGTCTACATACATACATACATACATAACTGGTCATTACAAACCTACAGACAGGATTACCACCTAGCTTCTGACAACACTTATGTTGTGTGTGTTAATTTTTATACATAAGTGGTTGAACCTACAGCTTAAAGTCGACATTGAACGATAGGGTTGTGAGAAACTTTTCATGGCAATTTTTATTTACTCTCAGAGTTTTTGACAGAACTCTGCTGAGAGAAAGTCTCCGAAGAAATATTTTTTTCATATTTTCATTTTGTGTCTAACCTGGTGTTTGAACTGTGACCTTAGGCCTACTAAGCCAACACACTACATACTAAACTACAGCGACTTCTATTGGTTCACGTTTATTGAAAACATCAAATTGGAGATCTTTATCAACAGATTCCCGCCTTATATTCACCACGTATGATGACCATACAACTGGATATGCAATGCGGATTTATAGAACAGCAGCAATGTTCAATTAATTGCTATTGAAATTAATAAAAGGAAATAGGGCAAAGATGGATAAGACATGTGTAAGGTAATTCGATCAATGAACCATACCTAGAATGCTTGGATTGTAATTCAAACACCAGGCAGATCTCAAATAAGCTAGAGTTATAGTGTTGAAGATGAAATGAACACACCTTTAACCCTTAAATTTAGGTTAAGACAACTGCAACAATAAAATCGTTTATTAAACAAAACAGAATTGCCAACCTCAAATATGTAATCATTTAAAAAAAAACTTACTCACTTTTTCTATAAATTTCCCTTTGTACTCGTTATGAAATGTTTACTTTGCGCACGCTACGATCATAATTTTTGTGGCTTTATTTTCTCATTATCTGTCTTCGCATTGTATGTGTGGGAGAGTAGGTCTTCAATTGTACTGGATTTTTATGTTTATGTGTGTGAGATTTTATTTTAGATGTGTTGGTTCTGTTTACTCTTTTATTTTCTCTTTGAAGGATAACATCAAACTATTTAAAGTTTCAGCTCGAGAACACTAATAAACTGAGATACACATACACGTACACATACACAATTGCGAAATAGACATAGAAAAGAAGAGTAAACAGGACAACGAGACAGAGAGAGCGAGAGAGAGAAAAAGTTACAAGAGACACTGAGACAGTTAGGCACATAAATAATCAAACACATACATTCACAAATAAAATTTATATTTTTTTAAAAGTTCGCTCACGCTTTCTTTATGCCTCTCTCCTGCTCTCTTTTTCTGTTTTCGTATCTAAAAGCTGTTAAAAAAGAAACATCAAAAAATGTTACAAAATAAAAAAGCAGAAAAAACAACAACAATTACAACAAGAATAGAACAACCAAGGTCGACTGTGTGGTCATGTATCACCATATTACACCAATGCAACAGCAACAGGATTGCTTATAAAATTTTGTGTGAAAGAAAAAGAGTCGCGCTTAACAGGTTCAATTGAATTTTAAACGATTTTTTATGGCAATGAGTCATCATTATCATTCAAATAGAATTCAAAATGACTTCTATTTCTCTAACGTGTTACAAACATTAGCAACAAGACAATAATACCGCCAGCAATTGTAATTTTGTAGGGCATTTTAAATAATGCTGTGTGTGTATGGTGTGTGTATGTGTGTGTGTAGTCTTTGTAGTGTAAACTAACAATAGATATTGTCTCGCCTTTTTTAAGCACCATAACGTATTGCATATTTTTGTTTTTGTTGTTGCTTTTGTCATTTTTACTATCGTTCTCTTTATTTTGCTTTTTTTCCAAAAAGCCTTATGTTTTGAGTTCTTTATTATTTTTCTTTTTGTTAATATTAAATATAACTGGGGGTGTGTGTGTGTAGGTGTTTGTATATACATACATATATACATAAAAATAACAGAGTAAAGGAAGGCCAGTGTAAAGGATAAACACCATGGGGGCAAAAAAGACTTTTCTTCTCTTTTTAGACAAAAAAAGTGTATACAAGGTGACACAAAAGTATACGACTTAGCTTGCATATCTTTCGAGAATCTTTAGTGTCTCAGAAGCGATAATACTATTCATTCAGTAATCGCTGGAAATAGGCCTCTTCGCTCAGGATGACTACCCTCATTATAATGAGCCAATTGAGCTTTGAGCTTAGTTTGGACGTCCAAGTCGTTTACATTCAAGTCTTTCATTAAAATTTTCTGTAATTACGTCACATTTCATGCTGCTTAATTTTGTGACATGTCGCCTGGTCGATATTCTAAAGGTCTCTGCAGCATAGTTGGCCTTTACTACGATATTATCAGCCAAACGACTTCAATGGGCTTGCCCTCTCCTGACAGCTTGTCATGTTATTCTCAACCATCTTCTAGGCTAGTAGTTAAACACCTTTACGTTAGCCCTGTTGATATAAGAGGATCGATACTTTCGCTTCTAAATTCACTAAATTTTGTATCCAAAATTCATAAAATTTTAAAGCTGAACTGAAAGCAGAAAAAGATTTTTTTCCCATATGATGACAACTTTTGCATCACCTTGTTTACATGTAAGTAACTATATAAACAATTGCACACACACACTCGTTTTATATTTGAATGCTTTTGTAAGAGTAGGCCGCCAAAGATGACAAACAAAAAATAAATTAGAAATACTATGTGCGCCAGTAAGTATTTCTTTATTACGAGGTATGCTACAAGAGTTTTGGATAAAGGCTAGTATAGAATGATAAATAAAGAAATGGCAGAGAATGACAAATTTAAGCAAACATTTGAATTATTTTAACTTTGATGGCATTAAATGGCTCCGGCTTATTAGGAGGACTCACGCAAGGCTTCAGAAAATTTACAAAACCAAAAAACGGTTTATCAAGCTTGGAAATTGCGTAAGATTTTGTTCGCGATAGAAGAAACTGTGATACCTAAGTTAAAAGTATAGGAGCCCAATCAATAAATTCTAATCAACTCGGGGATCCAATAAAAACAATCCAAATCTGACATATGGAAACCTATCCGTATTGGCTTGTTTAAAGCTTATTGGCATTTAGATCATCAAACCGATTTTAATGAATTTACCGTTTAATAATAGCTTATGCTTATTGACGTCGCCGTAGCCTAGTAGGTAGGGTGTTGGCTTATTAGACGTAAAGCCAGGGTTCGAGTCCCAGGCCAGACATCAAAACAAGAATACAAAAAGTATTCTTCGGCGACTTCCTCTCAGCAGATTTCTAGCAAAAACTCTGAGAGTGTAAATAAAATTGCCATGAAAAGTTTCTCAAAAATCTGTCGTTCGGAGTCGACTTTAAACTGTAGGTCCCACCACTCATGTATAAAATTAACACACACAACATAAGTGGTGTGAGAAACTAGGTCGTAATCCTGACTGAAGGGTTGTAATGACCAATTATGTACGTGTATGCAATAGCTTTTGTAATATATTGCATGTTTTTACTGTGAAGTAGGCAATTTATTTATAAAATAATAAATGCCACATCCTTCAAACATCCTTTCTTTGCCAAATGTTGTCAGCTAAGCAAGTGAATCCGCTACAATTGTTTCTAGTATGGCATGGTTGCCATTTGTCTTTACATGGAAACAACAATATGTGCACACAATTAGCAGGTTGTGGTATTACCTCTTTGAGTTTTACTCTGAAAGGCGTGGCAAGATTTACGAATCTTCATGTAACAAATTTTTATTGATGAATTATACTCTCTTAATATTAAAATTTAAGAAACCATGACTTAAATATTAAGGAAGGCTTTAGTTTTTACATATTAAATTGTGCCTTAAGACTAAACTTTCAATTTAATTTCATTAACATGGAGCACCGTAGCACAACGGGTAATAACTTGTGTTGCCCTATAAACACAAAACATTGAGACCCACATTAATAAAATCTTAAAAGGACTTTAAAAATTGTAAAAGGTTGCCAGATTATATTAAAATTTTTAAAATGAGAATTATAAATTAAATGTATTCAGTAGGGAACTTTGAATCATTATGTTGGTTTTGAGTGTTGCTGACCGAAGATAAAATGGATAGATCAGGGCTATGCACAGTTAATTAGCACCATTTGATTGAAAAATGTTTTCCGAATCATTGAAATCTCAGCGTTTTATATCCGCCCTTAAGTAGAAGTAAACTGTGTGCTACACATCATAAAGTGTCTTTCATTAAGCGCTTCCTATCCTTAAATTTAAATAAAACAAAGTGTATATGACATATTACCGAAATTTTTTACTTGTTTAAAGGACATAATGATGTCATTGTGTGTGGAATATAACATTGTTCAAATGTTAGGCGCGGATCCTATGGGTGGGGTATAGCCGAAATGTCTAAATTCAATGGGTTTGACACATAAATTAGGCTGAACTTAACCAATGGTATGGGTTATGTTGGATTTGAGAACCGTACTTACTTGCGGCTTATTCGCATACAACTTGCGTCTCAAAAACCCTACAACTAAAAGCCTAACAAAGTATAATCGCACGATCTCTATGACCAATGCACACCAGCATCACGTGCTTGGTTTAAAATCAATGTGTGTCATGTAACGCCCTGCTGTTGAAACTACTTGCCATTAATGTCCAGGTATTTCGCGTTAAAATAAGTTGGCAATTATCGACCTATAGTGCTCGTCATTGACAATGATGACTTGGTCAAAGTATTTCTCTAAAAAATACGGACCGATGATGGCGCCCAAAATCTACAGCACGTAGTAACTTTTTTGAGGTGTATTAGACGATCATGAATCTCAAGTACATGGTACCATTCTACAGTTGTCAACTGCTCCAGATTCCATTCAGTAGGCACACACCGTTGTCTATGGTCCATGCCTATTCCTTCGTGTGATATTACAAAATAGGCTAACTCGACAAGATGGCCGTTATCAATTGCAAAATTCAGAAAATCCCTGTTGGAAGTTTCGACTGAAAATCGAGTCTCCTTCGTAATGACACAAAAAAAATAATTCAAGAATCCGTTTCTATCGTTATGCGCAAATGTATTTAAGGGTTTGGTCTTGGCCAGAGATCAGCAATGAATAGTTTTTTCGCTACCAATAAGCACTCACATAAAATTTTGAATGTAAGTGAGTCAACAATATTGAAATTTAACTACACGCTGATTCATTCGTACTCATTACAATGTTGATTTATAGGTACAAGTTGCAATGAGTATGCGTACAACGTTGACATCAAACTCATAACATTCGAAATATATTTGATTCATAAGCCTACTCATTTAGATTCATAAATTTAGAAAAATACTTATAATACTCATAAACGATTCGAGTGATTCGAATGATGTCCTTACAATGTCTGTGCAGAATAATCTGTATCATTGAAAGAGTCTTCCCAAACTATTCAACAGAGAACTAGTAGAGACTTCGAATGAAACATGAGCTGTATGAGCTTTAGGCAGGCTTTGATGACGTGGTGTAGTAGGTAGTGTGTTGGCTTACTATTCGTAAAGCCCGGGTTCGTATCCCAGGTCAGACATCAAAAATGAAATATGAAAAAAAAAAAAAATATTTCTTCGGCGACTTCCTCTCAGCAGATTTCTGGCAAAAACTCTGAGAGTAAAATAAACTGCCATGAAAAAGTTTCTCAAAATTCTGTCGTTCGGAGTCGACGTTAAACTGTAGGTCCCGCCACTCACGTATAAAATTAACGCACACAACATGAGTGGTGTGAGAAGCTAGGCCGTAATCCTGACTGAAGGGTTGTAATGGCCAATTATGTATGTATGTTGATGACGTTAAAGTACAACGTCTCCAGTGGCTTAAACGCGATATGCATAAGAACGAAAAATATCCTGTTGTAGTATTCCTTGGAGAATAGCAGGTTAAACAGGAATGAAAAGAATAGCAAACTTGATGTTTTAAATTTAAACAAACGACCACCACATTTTAAAATAAATAACATGACCACAAAGTAAGCTCTGTTTTATACATTAAATACCCTTTTCTGCATATATTTTTATTAAAGCCTTAAAACTTTGCAGATCTAAAGAAAAAAACGCGCTTATTATTGCCCAACACAATTCACCTTGAACAGTTGAAATCAAAATCTGGCAAATCTAACAGACATTATTATTCACACCATGCAACTGTACGTTTGTTTGTATGTGTCAGAGTGTCTGTGTCTGCGAATATTATGATAAAAAGGGGAAAAAAATAAACAACACAATAACAAAAACAACAACAAAAACAATAAAAGACAATATCAAATAATCATTGCAAACAAATCTTTGTAGTTCTCTGTTCGCAGCAGCAACAACTACAAAAAAGTGCTGCTACTTAAAATATGTTGCTGACAAAACAATGTTTGTCTGATACGATTCATTCACTCATCCGCTCATTCATTCATTCACTCATTCACTCATTCATTCGTTTGTTGTTCATTCATTTATTGTGTGCAACGATGATAGTCATTGTATCACTTTAGTTTTCCTTTGTAAACGCAATTGTGTTTCGTTTTTTTGTTGTTGTTTCTCTCATTCTCCAACGCCATGCTGTCATTTTCTATGCACTTTGTTGTTGTCAGTTTTATTTCTTTTGTTTCTTCTTCAGTCTCTCTCTCTCTCTCTCTGTGTTCTTTGTTTTGTTTTTTTGTTTTGTTTAGTAACGCTTTATAAAGTAAAAGAGAAATGGAAAAAAGGACGACGTATTACTACAAGCACTTGAAATTGCATTCATTCATGCAGGCGCTGGCATTTAGTCAGTCCATCAGTCAGTGCGGCAGTTGCACAGTTGCACAGTTATTCAGTCATTGTTTTATAGAGACATCGTCATGCATTGTAATGCATTACATTGGATTGGAATTGAATTGGCCTGGCCTGGCCTGGCTTGGCTTGACTTGGCTTGGCTTGCATTGCCTTACACTGCACTGCACTGCTTTAGCGTTGCGTGTTGATTAACTTGATTTAGTTCTCTATTCTATTCCATTCCACTTCTATTCTCTTCTATTTTCTTTTTGCCTTTTTTTACAGTACTTTATTGCTTTTTTTGGCCTATTTTCGTGTGCTTTTTCTTTCTTTAGTTTACGTACGTCAGTATAGACGTACGTTATTGCTTCAATGTTTACAACAATGTTTTTTTTTAGATTTTAGTTGGCAAAGCGTTGATTTAATGAAGTTGGTCGCTGTTTGCCTATATTTTTTCGCAATTCGTTCATCTCTTTTTATTTTCCTTTCATTCACTCTCATTGCTTAACTCAATGGAAGGAAGTAAGCACGTGTGTTGTGTATGTGTGTATGTGTTGCATTCATATTTTGGCAACATTTTAAAGGACTTCGTCATTGAGTGTCAGTCAATATGCTGCATACGTTTTATGGTTTCTTTTTTGAAGATTTTTCCTTTTTTTTGCAAACTTTTTAAAGATGATTGGCAGGATTTTATACTGGGTTTGTTGCTAGTGTTTGTCACTTTATTTACAGGCCCATTTAAGATGTTTTCGAATATTTTTTTTGACATTTAAAAGTCCTTTTGCAGGTCATCGGATGAAATTGAATGATGAGATAAAGAGCAGGGTCAGCTTATTAGGGGTAAAAACAAATTAATGACTTGTGCAGGTGAAGTTTGATGTTTTGCACAATTGACGAGGAAATATTCGACTCTTTTTATATTTCCAAATCTCTATGCAAACTGATGATTAACATATCAGTTTGGCAGAAATGCTAAGTTCAAGGCCGTGAAGATGAATCCATATATCCAATAGGATATCGAAACTAGCGAATTAAAGGACATTACCACGTAGACCATTCACCCCTTGTTTTTAAAAACTAATGTAACTTAATTTAATACCCCATAGCCATTACCATCATATCACAATCTACGAAATGGTGGTGGTGCTGGTAGTTTGGTTTTGCCTACAACAATTTAATTGCATTGTTGCAACAAAATATGTTGCGTGTGATAAGAGTGTCGCATAGAAAAATAATATGAAATTTATGTGCGTTTAATAGCTGTGAACGAACAACCATATTATGTCATAAACCCTCAATTATTATATTCAAAATATGTTTTTTATTTTTTCATTAAGAATAATTTAAAAATGCATTTAAAATGTTGTTTGTATATTCACACTACACGATCAGATAATTTTCAAAAAGGAAATGTCCCCTTCACCACCAGAAATCATCAAAGGATATGGGGTATTATGGAAAAAATAATACAGAATGGGAAGATTTACATGCTATTAGCATAACATGCCATTAAAAATAAACATTTTTCATGATCTAGTCTGAAACTTAAGGAAACACCGATAGTTAATATCTAGCGGGTTTGTATGACGAAGAATTTTTAACTGAAGTATTTGCCCAAAAATTCTCTTGGAATACTTCAAATTTTGTTCAGAAATATTAGAAGCAATCTTGTCATAGTTTCGATACCAAAACATTCTTGAAAAAACGATTTCTTTCGATACAAAGTCCACCAATTTGAGACTGGGATACATGAGGTCATAGTTCAAACTCCAGGTCATATATCTCCAACGAAACGAAAAGCAAAAAAAAATATTTCTTCGGCAACTGCCTCTCAGCAGATTTCTGGCAAAAACTCTGAAAGTAAATAAAATTGCACATGAAAATTTTCTCAAAAATCTGTCTTTCGGAATCGACTTTAAACTGTAGGTCCCGCCACTCATGTATAAAATAACACACACAACATAAGTAGTGAGAGAAACTAGGTCGTAATCCTAACTGAAGGAGTTATAATGATAAATTATGTATGTTTGTATGTATTTCGAGACTACTATCTTCCAGTGGTAGTGCAGAGACTAAAAACATTCTTCAAGAATGATAAGAATAGTGGCCGTACAAGTGTGAAAATTTCTGATTTGAACTTCGTCCTCAAATGTCATCATCGAATTTAATTGACGCCAAGCAATATCATCAATCCCACTGGGTGGCAAGTTTGATGCGAAATGATTAAAATGTGCAGCAGTTCATTGGCAAACAAGACCATGCAATTTAACCCCACTAGACTATTTTTATTATGGGGAAACGTGAAGTCTTTTGTATGTATGGAGAAATCTGTCACAATTTTAATCTTGTAAGTGGCAACGCCACAGCTGCTATTATGTAATGAGATTTTGGCCGCTATGCTGGAAAGATTAGGTTAGGTTAGGTTAGTGGATAGCTTGCCATTCAGAGTCAAGAACACTCGGTGGCCCATATGGGCCATTGTGCTACCCAGTGTTAGGTAAGCCCCTTATCACGATCCCATAATGGTGGGTTTGGATCCACCTGGAACCGCGGATTGAAGTCGCCGTAGTCTAGTAGGTAGTGTGTTGGCTTATTAGACGTAAAAGCCAGGGTTCGAGTCCCAGGCCAGACATCAAAACAAAATGTAAAAAGTATTTCTTCGGTGACTTCCTCTCAGCAGATTTCTAACGAAATCTCTGAGATTAATTGGAAATTGTCATGAAAAGTTTCTCAAAAATCTGACGTTCGGAATCGACATTAAAGTGTAGGTCCCGCCACTCGTATATAAAATTAACACACACTACATAAGTGGAGTGAGCAACTAGGTCGTAATCCTGACTGAAGGGTTGTAATGACCAATTATGTATGTATGTATGAACCGCGGATGAAACCGGCCAGTTCCCATAGTGGCACATTCTTCACCATGGCCAGATCTTCAAACGCTCTGTCACCCAAAAACCGATGACGTCTGTTCTAAGGTGCAGGGAACTTTCATAAAAGATGTTGTACCGATTCCGTTTCCTCCTCCTCATGGTAGCTTCTGCAGTAGTACTGGTGAGGCAGATCGATGCTGGAGAAAGTAGGACCACCTATGGTATCGTCGCGAGCCCTGTTTCCATGAAATTTTTTTTAATTTTGTAAGCCAAGTTGTTAAACAAGACAATATTATGAATAAATCCATAAGAAATCCTTAGTATCCTTAGCGAATATCATCTGTTAGTTTCAAAATATTAAAAGCACGTGCGTTTAGCTTCGTGTATTGTTAAATGCTGAATACACAGATGGCGTAAAACCACCTACCACTCCATTATTTTTGGTTGTGATGTTTTTAGGGCCTGTGGCAACTTCCAGAACTTACCGGTAATTTGTTATTGTCGTTCTTCTCGTTTATATATGTAGTTTTGTTATTACATACATACATAATTGGTCATTGCAACCCTTCAGTCAGGAATACGACCTAGTTCCTCACACCACTTATGTTGTGTGCGTTAATTTTTTATACATGAGTGGAGGGACCTACAGTTTAAAGTCGACTCCGAACGACAGATTTTTGAGAATTTTTTTTGGCAATTTGTATTTACTCTCAGAGTTTTTGCCCGAAATCTGATAAGAGCAAGTCGCCGAAGAAATACTTTTTGTATTTTGTTTTGATGTCTAGCCTGGGGCTCGAACCCTGGCTTAACTCTAATTAGCCAACGCAGTACCTACTAGACTACGGTTTAAGTTTTGTTATTATAATGTCGTTGAGTCTATCAGTTTTTTTTTTATTGTTCGTTATTCTTGTGATTATCCAATAAACACATTCCCAATTATTGTTTATTATGTTTTGGGCAACAATATTGTTTCTTTTCTTCAAATTAATTAAATTAGTATACATTAGTTTCTTAATATAAATCAGTGTAGCCCTCTTTTAAATGTTTTCATTTGCCCATCGGATACATAAATATCCTTAAATATCAGGCAATAAATATTTCAAATTTTATTCATGAACTTAAAATTCCATCTCCGTTTTAATAAATTATCTCACATCCTTTTATAAATCACTGTGAGTCTAATCATTTCATTCGTTCACATGATTTAAATTTTATATTTATTTTTGCTTTACAGTCATAAGCATTCGTTTGACCGCAGTAGTTTGTTGGGTTGTTTTTAAGTTTAGATTTGTATTCATTTAGATTTCCTGAGCGTAAACTTTTTCTGTAAGAAATTTGTGTAAGTTTTCGATGGAGCTGGATATCTTACTTACATGCGTAACATGTACAGCCTGGTTATATTGTTGAAAGACATAGTGATCTTCAGAATTTTCACGTAGCGATAAGCTTCTAATATTCCAAAATATTTTTGGGTGGTAATGAAGCAAACAGCATAATTGAAATTATAGGATAATGCGCTCCACACAATAAATTCTCTCAAATGTTACATCACTTACTTCGTCCTGTTCATGACAATAAAAAGTTTTGCCGTGTACATCATCTAAATTATACATTTTTCATTGGAAAAAATCAATCATCACTGCATTACATGTAGTTTTGGTGAAATCCAAGGCGTCTCCCACTGTGCATTTTAGTTACTGATGGCTTTCACTTAATTTTTTTTCCAATTAGTTGACGGTGTCTTCATTTTTGCCATTTTCCCTGAAAATATCTCGATTTTATCCGACTGGTTAAGTACCTAACGAACGCAGTTTGAACGTCCCGCCTTGACCATGAATGCCGAGAATTTCTAAGAGAATGGTAACTCTTATATGTGTTCCGGAATACAGGGATATTGTTGGAAATTGCATGGCTGATGTGCTGTTCAAAGCCGGTACGACATTTTATAGAGCATAGGTATTCTGATTACATACATACATAATTGGTCATTACAACCCTTCAGTCAGGATTACGACCTAGTTTCTCACACCACTTATGTTGTGTGTGTTAATTTTATACATGAGTGGTGGGACCTACAGTTTAAAGTCGACTCCGAACGACAGATTTTTGAGAAAGTTTTCATGGCAATTTTATTTACTCTCAGTCTGCTCAGAGGAAGTCGCCGAAAAAATACTTTTTGTATTTTATTTGATGTCTGGCCTGGGGCTCGAACCCTGGCTTTTCGTCTAATAAGCCAACACACTACCTACTAGACCACGGCGACTTCAATTCTGTAGAGACATTCATGTAGAGACAATCGTTGGCTGCAAAATGGTACGTGCAAAATTACTAGACTCTGCAGAACATGTATGGAAAAGATGAGGACTGATGCACTTCTTTCCTTAAATCGAATGGCTAACAATGCGCAATATCGATTCTCATGAGCCACTGTCCTTGTGGTAAACATCTCAAAAGGCCTGGACTTCCGGCAGGAGCTGTGGGTCTGAGGAGGAGCAAACGACGGTCTTGTACCTCATGTATTAGTGTCGCTACTATTGCCACAAAAAGAAAGGTTTCTGACCTTTCACTTTCTAACATCCTCGGCCGGGCTCATTGTAGAGCTGCAATAGCAAAATTGATTTTGAACTCGAGTTGATTTCCTATACAGAATGTTTGTTTAATCCGAGTTGAATGCTGCTTGTGATGTCACAATGCGTCGAAAAGCTGTCCTAAGTGGGATCTTTTCCTTTAAGGGGGCCCACACAAAAAAATGCAGGTTTCTGACCTTTCACTTTCTGACATCCTTGACCGGGCTCCACTATAGAGCTGCAATAGCAAGATTGATTTTGAACTCGGGTTGGTTTCCTATACAGAATGTTTGTTTCCTCCGATTTGAATATTGATTGTGAGATCACAATGCGTCGTAAAGCTGGCCTAAGTGGGAACTTTCCCTTTAGGGGGGCCCACTGCGAATTAAGTGCAGTCAAACGATTATATATGACTGTAGTTGTTACCGCCAAAACCCAGCAACTATGACTAAGACTTATCAAACCTCCATATCTAACTGCTCGCATTTTTTGCTCTCTCTCTCTCTCTCTCTCTCTCCCTATTTGTCTCTCAATTTAGAATAACAACAAAATTTCTGTGTATGCGTCAAATTAGATTTATTTAAACATGTAAATAATTTATTATTTTCGTCTTTTTACTCTCTCTCTCTCGCTCTCTATCTCTCTTTATTTATCTGACTCTCTCTTTATTTCACTGCCTTAGTGTTAATTACTGCTAATGCATGTACATATGAGTGTATTTTTGTTAATTTGATTAAATTAAATCACTATGTCACGCTTTCCCTAACGGCTTTCAGCAACAACAACAGCAACAACAACGACAACAACAAGCATTTAATAATTAAAAACTAAAACGAAGAAATGAAAAAAAAACCGCTTTTGTAGTCAAATGTAAATGAAGGGGCGGAGGCGTGTGTAATGGCTTAAAGAGAGCGAGAGAGAGAGAGGGTGAGTGAAAGATGTGAATATGAGTTAATATAGGGAGATTTTATAATAACAACAAACATTAATAAAAACAAAAAAGCATAGAAAACAAGAAAGAAAATTATTCGCCATTACACACCCATACACACACACACACATACATACGTGTACAAAACTCTTAACATACACCAGACATGAATGCACTTCTTTTCATAATTGTTCATTGTTCCGTTTGTTTTGCCATTTTTGTTTATGTGCCCGTGTTTATGTGTGCATGCGAGTGTATATGTAAGTTTGTAAATTGATGTTTGTATTGCTATGTTTGAGTTCATGTTTTTTTTTTTGAGTTTATGTTTGTGGGTTTTACGGTATTTGACTTTAAACTATTGTCGGCATTTTATACGTTTGTTGTTGCTCTCTCTCCCATTTAATATTTCAGAATTTTTTTTTTAAGCCTCTCTGTTACAGACGATTATAACTTTTGTTATTGCTGTTATTATTATTATTATTGTTATTGCTGTTGTAGTTGTTATTGTTATTGTAGGCATATTATTTTCGTTTGTTACAAGGCATTTAACATCAACATCAATCGAATTCGATTCGAAATCAATGGAAAAAATCATTCTATTTTTTAAGTTAATTTCTTTTTCTTGTTATCTACACTCCCCAACTCCCATACCATTCAACACACTTAGACTTAGGACTGTGGAAGAAAGTGCTTTAAAATATGGAGACTTAATAAAAAAAAATTCTACTGGCAGTCTTCCGGCAAAAGCACTGAGAGTAAAAGGAAATTGCCATGAAAAGTTTCCCAAAAATCTGTTATTCGGAGTAGGCGTTAAACAACAGGTCCCACGACTAGGTACTTAATTGGAAATTGAAACCCGTTTAACTGATTTCGGCATATTTTAACACATCCTTCCAGATGTCTTTGCTTCTTGCGCCTCTTCGCCAATTGGGCACACTAATCATTGACAGGGCTTCCTTCCATCGCAGACAACGTTGCCCTCTATGCCAAATTTCGCTAGTCCCCGCATCATATACTCGTCATGCTTTGCCAGCGCAGCCGCTGGATGTTAATGAGCTGCACAACATCCATGTCATTGAAGAGCTCCTGTAGCTCATTGTTGGATCGAATTTTCAACTCACACTGAATAGAAAATCTTGCGCAGGACTCTTGAATACTCTCAAGGCTGCAACATGGGTTCTTGATGGGTTAAGATAGGTCTCTGCTACTCAATTGTCTATTGCCATAATAGTGGCACCTGTTGGCAAGAGTGGTCCTGCCAAGCTAAACAAATTCACTGGGTACACCGAAAGCTTCTTTATTAGTCATAATACGCCGCATGTTTCTTCCTACCGACAACAGATACGGCGTTTTACTCTCATTTACTGCCATGCCCATCTTAATAGACTCCCGTTTAATAGCGCTAAAGGCAGCAGTAACATCTCGTTTGGAACACAGAATGAAGTCAATATTGTTAACGTATGCAAGGGACTGGAAAATTTTGTGGAACATAGTGCTTTTGCGATGCACTTACGCCTTCCGCGGAACACTATCCGTATCACTATCATGAACAGTATCCATGAAATAGAAAAGGTCGCATGATATTGGATCGTCTTGTCGGCAACCTCACACAATATTAAGAGTTTCCTACATAGACGAAGCTACAGGAGTTGTTCAACGTCATTCTGAATAGTTTTATCAGCTTCTGAGGAATACCGAGGGCAGATATTGCGGCCAATACACGATTCCATATGTAACTGTACAAGGTTGCCTGGTAGTCGATAAAAAGATGGTTTGTGTCAACTAGTTTTTCTTAGGTCTTTCCAGGATTTGGCGAAATGTTAGGATCGATGGTGGAGTTACCAGGTACAAAACCGCTCTGATAAGGTTCAATCAGTGTTTTCAAGAGTGGCTTCAGTCATTTACACAATACTCCCGTATCAATCTTATAGCAATATGGAGAAGGCCTCCGTAGTTGGCGTATATCGTGAAGTCTCTCTTTTTTCATGATAAAATAGGAAGATCTCGCCACTCGTAGATAAACTTAACATACACAATGAGGGTGGTGTGAGAAGCCAGGTTGTAATCTTGGCTAAACGGCTGTAGAGACCAATTAAGTAAGGAAGTCAGTAAAAGAAATGAAAAAAAATTTCCATGAAAGTGCACTAACGAAGAGGAACTCAAAAGCAAAGAAGAAAATTCATAAATTGCAGTTACACTTTGACCACTGTGCACAATTCTTTTTATTAAATCCTGCTGTAGACTATTTTTATATCTCAAAAGAAAAAAATCAAGCCAAAGAAAAGAAAAAGGATGACTGGAATACAATAAAAAAAAAAGAAAAAAGAAAATAAAAATTCTTTAATGCAGATGTTCAATTTTACACAACAATGGTCAACTTTGAGGATCCTGTTTGCGTTCAATCATTTCGATGGTTTTTGTTGTTGTTGTTGTTAAAAACATTACCTTGGCGTTTTGCTATTGTTGTTATTATTGCTGTTGCCAAAGGTTGCCTATGTGCAGTTGGTTTGTGTGCTGGCAAGAAAGATTTCATTAAGCCATGTTCGGCAGGTTGTTATCAATTCCGTTCCCCTTTCTTTTGTTTTCAATTATTTTGCAACAGCCTGTGCAAGAACAGCTTTACCTACCCCGACTTTAATGCCTCGTTATAGACGCAGAAAATCAATGATTGAACAAGATTTAGAAATATTTCGTACACAACACCAACAACAACTACATATCATCATCAAATCAAATTGGAATGCAAAATAAAGAACAAGAATAAGAAGAATAAAGAAACGAGAACACAAAACAGAAAACACCAGAGAAAACTTACTTTGATTTTGTGTAATAAAACAGGCAAAAAAAACCGGAAAATAAATCAACAAGAAAGAGAAAAAGCGGGAAACGTAGACAAAAAGAAGATTTGCTTGCTTGCCACTTACACGAGTAATAATATTTGATGGATTCTTTTGATGGAGAAAAATGTTGTTGAAGTTAAAGAAATGAAAAGCAAAGAAACGAAATGAGAGAAAATAAAAATAAAAAAAACGTGGAGAATTATAATGCAGACAGTAGACCGTGACCACTCAACTCTTTCTCTTTCCCCGCCACGCTTTTCCTCTGGCATTCGCGCAATTATTTTGTAATTTAAATACAGTGGGCGGTAATTTACAAACGACGCTGTTTAAAGTTTTTCCTACAAGGAAAGTTTTCTTTTTCGAATAGAATGAATGACTGTGTAAATTTTCTATTAGAGACAGCATTACTTAATGAATTTCTAAATTATTTGCAAAAAATAGAATTTAATAGTGGTTGGGCATATAAGATAAAAAGGAGATATAGCCGACGAAGCTAAATTGTTGTTATAACTCTATATAAATCGCTCAAAGTCGTAGAAAAAATTAAATTGTGAGGACTTGATAGCCCTTGATAACAGGGCAGGATTTGAAAACAGTTTTTGTTATGGTCGAGCAATAATTACGACTGGAAATATATGTATGTGACGAACTTAAAAAGACGCTGAAACTAATATCCTTGACATCAACCAAAAATACAAGGCATGGACACAAAAAAGTGCAAGCCATCGACTGAAAAATGCATGTCATCGAACAAAAATTTCAAGTGATCGACTAGAAAAATGCAAGTCACGAACCAAAATAAATGCAAGTCATCAGCCAAAAAAATGCAAGCCATCAATCATAAAAAATGCAGGTCATCGACTAAAAATACAAGTCATCGAACGAAAAATGCAAATCATTAAGAAAAATGCATGTAATCGAACAAAAATATCAAGTGATCGACTAGAAAAATGCAAGTCACGAACGAAAATAAATTCAAGTCATCATCAACCAAAAACGGCAAGTCTCAGCCAAAAAATGCAAGCCATCAATCATAAAAAATGCAGGTCATCGACTAAAAAATGCAAGTCATCGAACGAAAAATACAAGTCATTAAGAAAAATGCATGTCATCGAACAAAAAATTTCAAGTGATCGACTAGAAAAATGCAAGTCACCAACCACAACAAATGCAAGTCATCAACCAAAAAAGGCAAGTCATCAGCCAAAAAAATGCAAGCCATCAACCATAAAAAATGCAGGTCATCGACTAAAAAAATGCAAGTTATAAACAAACAAAAAATACAAGTTATAATGCCAGTCATCAATCAAAAATAGCGTATTTCATCGACCAAACAATGTAAGTCATCGATCCAAATGCTAGTCATCTACCAAAGGAATCCAACTTGCGAAAAAAACGACATTTTGTTATATCCTTCATATATTTATAAATCTATATTAACTCTACGAGAATTATTAAAATTTTTAATTCCAACTAACATAGTACACTTTTTTCGCTAATTTAAAGAAAACGGTTAGCTTGGAGGGCTATATCTCCGGTCCCAAGTAACGCTCGCCAGTAAGGAAACCTGTTTTGGAATTCTTGAGACTATGGCTATCCAGTACAATAGGTTCATCTTCACGTTTGGTCACAATTTTATCAGATTTTTTCCAAACTTTGTAGAGAATTTTGTTTTTACAAATCTGAAATAAAAGTTAGCTTCGTCGCCAATATCTTCAGTCTTAAATAACGCTCGACTACAGGGAAAACTGTTTTGGAATTCTTGATCCAATAGCTTCCAGAAACTACTGTATTATGCATTGACCACTTGCCTTTATGAGGTTAAGTCGAAGATAGCATGGGACTGTCTAGGGTAGCGGAATGGACTGGGTTGGGAATTTCATGGTCCCAGCTCATGGGGGAACTCTCGGCAATAAGCAAGCAAACGAGCTTGCAAAAAGCAGTGCTTCTAGGTCGTTGATCGCAATTTCAGTTGTTTACAGCAGCATCCTGAAACATGAAACATGAAACATGTCAGGGCACTAGCCCGGAGGGAGGCATTATGGGGAGATTCTGTAAATTTTGGGGGGATGGCACCTTTTCACGACAATACTAATATGTATTATAGAATAAATTCTCTGCCTTCTGTTGTCCTTCCTTTCACTTGGTATTGAAGCTGCCAATCTTCAATGCCCTCATGAACGACACTTAATGGATTTTAAATATCCTGAGAAAAATTCAAAATTCTTTAACATTTAAGGCCCAATTGAAATCAATTTTCTTTTAAACAACAAAACAAATCAAAAAATAAGGACAATAAATAAATAAGGACGTTAAATATTTAAGTCAAGTTGATTTGGAAATCAAATAACTTGTATAACCGACTTGTACATGAAAGTAATTTTTCCATGTATTTCTTGTGTTGTTGTTGTAAGTCTCTTATTTATTGGCAACAAATAGTGAAAAGTGTCATGTTGTCGTGGACAGACAAAGAGGAACATGAATAGAAAACATTTCAAATCGATTGGCTGTTCAAGTCAAGTAGTTGTTGCAAGTGAGGCAGGTTAGCTAAAGAATATGTCCTTGTGCGACGGTGTTTAAAAAAAACGAAAAAGCCAAGGAGAAAAGGAAGTGAAATTTCAAGTTAAATACGTACCGAAAAAATACCAAAAAAAAATCACACACAATTAAATGGCAATAATATTGTGTAGAATAAATAAAATCATGTACATGGGACAACAAAAATATAAGTGAATGCAACAACAGCAACAGCAACAAATATGTATAGAAATTTACATCAATACATGAGCACGGCCATACATTAAGCGCCATAAGAAAAATATGTCCTTTACTGCCACCAAACACAAAAAAAAAACAACCAAAAGAAAAAAGCGAAAGAAATGGAAGAGAAAGAGAGAGAGAGAGTAAGAGTAAGCAACGAATCACAAGTAACAAGTTCAATATTTCAAATTTGGCAGACTTCCCACTTACAAGAAAATTGTTTTTTTTTTTTTGAGTATTTTTTGTCAAAGAAGCTGTCAAAAAAAAACCAGAAATTAAAACAAAAAAGGAACCTAAAAAGGAATATTTCAGCATAGAAACGAACAGCCGATGGATGGATGGATGACTATTTAGATGGATTGTTATTTGGTTAGCTGTATGGACCATTGCCAGCTTATGTGTTGCAAGTAAATAAATTTCATTTCATGGTTCTCTTCCATTCCATTCCCTTCACTTCTCTTCATCTACGCGGCTTTGCATTGCATTCAATTTCATTCGTTCGTTTCACAATTCATTTACAAGAGATTTTAAGTTTTGCAAAAACTTATCACTCAATTGTGATTGTGATTTCGCATTTTGAAGGCCTATCGACAGATATTACATGCTTGTGCAAGATTTCCAAGTCCATTACATTGAATTTGATTTGATTTGATTTGTGGATTTTGTGTGGCCGAAAGCATTTTAAAGCCAATTTTCCCTTTGCTTCTTCTTTTGCAACCCATCATTATAAAACCACTGACCACATTAAGAAGACTGCAGAGAAGACTTTGTATTGGTTTAAACAAAAAACTTTAAAAAGTGGTGTGTCTTCTTGCAAGTGGTCAGAAACATTTTGTCAAAACCGAAAATGGTAGAAGGAGTATAAAATTGTCATTTTAAAATGTGTATTCCACGTCATTGGTCACAACAGTCATTTAGTTAGGATGGCAACCATGTATGATGTGTTAATTTTATTCATGAGTGGCAGGACCTAGAGTTTAACATCAACTCCTAACGACACAGTTTGAGAAACTCAGTGTGTTGGCAAGAAGCCTGTTGTTGAGAAGAAGTCACAGAAAAAAAATATTTCTTCATTTTTCGTTGTGTGCGCGATGTCTGAGCTGCGGTTCGAATCACATGCATACATTGCAACCCCTTAGTCAGAATTACGTCCTAGTTTCTCACACCACTTATGTTGTGTGTGTTCATTTTATACATGAGTGGCGGGACCTACAGTTTAAAATCGATTTCGAACGACAGATTTTTGAGGAACTTTTCATGGCAATTTTATTTTACACGCAGAGTTTTTGCCAGAAATTTGTTGAGAGAAAGTTGCCGAAGAAATATTTTTTCATATTTCGTTTAGTTGGAGATGCCTGACCAGAGGTTTGAACCGAAGCCTCAAGTCTAATAAGCCAACACACTACCTACTAGACCACAGCGACTTCAATCACATCACTTCGAATCACATACTCTCGTCTAATAAGCCAGTTTGCTACCTACTAACCTTCATAGAATAATAAGTTCCTAACACTTTACCACCATAACTTCGAAGGAATCGATTTTTCTTTAAGCTTTGGGCGTTTAATACGAAGCATTGTTAGAGTAAAAATTTATTTAGCTGTTTAAGCTCTTATCACTTTCTACAATCTCTATACTGAACGTTGGAACGTTTTCAGCTCAAGGCTTGCTTTAAAAGAAGCAATGGTCCTCTATTTAACTCTGTGTACTCTGTGTAATTCTGTTTACCGTTTGATGGGTATATTTTGTTGTTGTATGTTTGTCAATCATTTAGATTGTTTTTGTCCTCGTAACAATATTTTTATTCACTTATATTGTGTGGTTTAATATTATAACGGGTGATTTTTTTTAAATTTATTTAACCATAAATCGTCTTACAAATTTTTTTATTATCAAAATGCGTGCTCTGTTAAGAAAGTACATCGCGCGCTTCTTCCATTTTATGGTCAGTTTAATCGACCCACTGAAGCGGCTATTCGGGCTATTGTGACTAAATTTCGCACCAAATTTACCTTGTTGGACATTAAACCATCAACACGCTTACGTAGAGTGCGAACTGAATAAAATATCGCAGCTGTATCCGCCAGTATTAATGATGACCATCAATTATCGATTCGTCGCCGTTCGCAGCAATTGGGCCTCTGTTACTCAACAACGTGGAAAATTTTGCGGAAGGATTTAGGTGTGAAGCCTTTCAAAATACAGCTGGTGCAAGAATTGAAGCCGAACGACCTAACGCAATGCAGAAATTTTGGTGAATGGGCTCTTGGAAATTTTGCCGAAGATCCACTTCTTTATCGAATAATTGTGTTCAGCGTCGAAGCTAATTTTTGGCTCAATGGATACGTAAATAAGCAGAATTGTCGATTTTGGAATCGACATTGCAAAAGATACCAATGCATCCAGAAAAAGTCACAGTTTGGTGCGGTTTATGGGCTGGTGGCATCATTGGAGCGTACTTCTTCAAAGATGCTGCGAATCGTAACGTAACTGTGAATGGTGGTTTCAACAAAACGGTGCCACATGCCACACAGCACGCGTAACAATGGACTTATTGAGAGGCGAGTTCGGTGAACATTTTATATCACGTTCGGGACCGGTCAATTGGCTGTCTAGATCGTCCAATTAACGTCTTTAGACTATTTTTTGTGGGGCTATGTTAAAGCTCATGTCTATACAGACAAGCCCGCTTCAATTGACGCATTGGAAGACAACATTGAAGCTTTTATTCGTGAGATACCGGCCAAAATGTTGAAAAGAGTATGCCAAAATTGGACTAAGCGGATGGACCATTTGAGGCGCAGTCGCGGTCGACATTAGCATGAAATAATCTTCAAACATTAGATTGTATGGACTGTACTATCGATTCAAATTAAGATTTCATGCATTTTTCTGAATTTTATGTGTTTTTTTTTTTTGAAAAATGTACGCAAAAAGAACTAAAGCATTTGAAAGCCAACATTCGTAAAGTTATCTATCAATCCGGAGGTAGTCATTTAAATGAATTGTATTTCGTACATAATGTTAGAAACGAAGCATTAGAATGAAATAAAATTGTCATCAAAACCCTGGAATTGTGTGTGTATTTTACTTAATATTGCTTTTGATAACAATAAACGGAGAACCCTTTATTTCTTCTACTTAAGAAAAGAAGAAAAGCCATATTAACTTTTAAAACATTGCCTCTTAATATTATTTTTCAAAAATACGAAAGAAACACATCATGTCGGTACTTGAATGTAACTCAAGAGCATAGGCTGGTACACGAATCCTATCCAATTCATTATGTTATCTCAACTTTCAGAAAATTTTATGTAAAAAGCCGGTATTCATCATAAAGCTGAACTTTGTAAGACTTTCAACAATTTCTTAAGCCCATTCCCTATTTTCATGCTAAATATTCTTTTGAAATTCGTCTCTCAGAAAAAGCTGTTCCTCTTGAGCACTGTTTTCAGTTTTCCCACCAAAAATTGTTAACGACAAAAGCAAAAGTTTTTTCTCTACCTCTGCAGCAGCAGCAGCTAATTCATTACGAAATTGTATCGAATTTATAATCAATATCACAGTTGTAGTATTATTGATCCAAACTGGAAAACTAGCAGAGAAAATGCTGGAAAAAAACATTCTCATTAAAAATATTTCAATACAAACATTTACTGGCAGCGACTGTTGAAGAAGCCAATAGCAGTGGCATAAGGAACAATGAAATTCAACTGAAAGCAGTCGAGTTTTGTTTACAACAACTGATATGTGAATATGAAAAAAAACAGAAGAGCAGACGTACTGACAGGCATATTGTGCCAATAACAATAACAACAACAACAAATAAGCACAGAAAAAAAAATGGTCACTCGTTATATATCAAATCGGTAAGTGATTTTTAGTTGTAGTCACTACGACGACGACGGCAACGACAACGATTACAACTTTGCTATTTTAGAGCAGGCAGGCGGGCAGGCAGTCAGTAGTCATAGTAATATTGCTGCCAATGCTTTATGCCTTTGGCAGTAAAGTCTTGTCCTGTATGTCAGCAGTACATACACATACACACACTCACACACACATCCTTGCATACCTTTTTGTTGTATTTTTGGTATTATCGTATGCATTTTTATTCATTCATTCCATAAGCCATACTCTTAAACACCACGAAGGCAAAGGCACTGGAAGTAATAGTATTGGTATTTGTGTTAATATATATACGTATGTATGTATGTATGTGTGTATGTATGTATGTTTAGTGGGATATAAATATTTTATTTCATATGTTTCTTCTTTTATTGGCATTTTGCCAAAAAATGTGACTTCAAAATTCTTCCTTCCTTTACCCAAAAAAAAAATTCACATTTTTTTTTTGTTTGTTTTCTGATAGTATTTTTAATAGCATCCCTAAAAATCAGTTTTACTATTACAACTACAACTTTTACTACTACTACTACTACTACTTGCACTACAACAAACTACTTCTACTGACAATAGCACAATTACTAACACCATCGCAGTGTGCTCTTACTTGTTAATAGGGTTTGTATGCCGAAATACTATGGATTTTCATTTTGAGATTAAAATTTTAAGTTTGGCAACTTAAACAGCTGATTGAGGAATTTCAAAGTGAAAAATCCAAACAAAATGAATGACAAACTAAGTAAGTAAATACAGTCAAGCATTGATACAATTGAAATGTATTCAAGATGATGAAATGTCTGCTAAAAGGACTACTATCGGCTACTCCGAACTGTATTGAAGCTTATTTCAGGAAGAGCGTTCTGCAATCAGACGGAACAAGTTCTAGACTATAAGGCATCGTAGACACAACTTCCCAACTTCTATTCTTTAACTTTTAACGGATTTTGCCTTGGTTTTTATTGAGTCTAGTTATCATGATGGAATAGTAATCATGTTTCTGTAAGGCTTACGATTTCAGACGAACGTCAATTTGTATGCAAAAAACACTCAATTACTCAAATATTTTTAAGACAAGAATCTAAAATACTTCGTCAAACAGAAAGCGATGGTAAGACTGGAGGCAAATTAAAATCAATTGTCCAGATCTGCGGAAGTCGACGAAGAGGACGACCTTGTTGGCGTTGGAAGGACCAAATTGAGGAAGCCCTGTCATCGATTGGCTTGACCAACTGGCGTAGGCGCGCATGAAGCAGAGGCGCTTGGAAGGATGTGCTGCGAAATCCGTTAATCGGGTTGTTATGGCCAATTAAGTAAGTAAGTAAGTCCAGATCGCCTGACGCTATTAAGAAACGATGTAGCAAACTTAAAAGTATTCAAGAGAAAAGTGCTTCGCGTTTCTCCAGTCTAAGATGATTTCCGCTTCCGATCCAATAATGAGCTGTAAGAGCTCTTCAACGTCATGAACGTTGTGCATCGTATTAACATCCAGCGGGTACGCTGGCTCGGCCATGTCGTTCGGATGGAAGAGGATGCTCCGACGAGACGGGTATTCGATGCGGAGGATATCGAAAGCGGGCATAGAGGACGACCTTATCTACGTTAGAAGTATGAAATCAAGGAACCCTGTCGTCATCGATTCGTATGAGCATCTAGAGAAGGCGCGCAATAAGGAGGGGCGTCTGGAAAGATGTGCTATAGCAGGACAAATCATTTTGTTAGTGGTCAATTAAGTAAGGTTGGAGTGGTAGCTTTGATACTAAAAGTTCACTTGAGCACACATAGCGGCCCGTTGTGATGCCACGGGTAGAGCGCAGTCCCCGTACTCATAGAAGAACTCACCGAACTAATAGAGGAAAACGGGCAGCGCGGGAGCTGACATTAAGTAAGTACAGTGAGTGTACAAGTCTCCAGTGTTGGCATAAACTGTTAGTACAGATACAATGCTCTTCTAATCGTGGCACAGCCATTACAATTTCGGACGAATTCCCTATACTGTAAACGCGCAAGTTAATGATCGACAATGTAGTATAGAATTCTCTTCATACTGCTAGGGTAGCTTGGGGTATGGATGTGCGGAATGTCTACTTAAAGTGAGAAGGTAAAATCGCAGGGTTATTGTTGAAGCCATTAACGATTATTGCATTCTAGGCATTCATGCAAGACGTATTACTATTTGTCATATGGACAACGACTTCTGCAGGAGTTACAGAATTAAGGAAGAAAACTAAGCCGTTCTTTATTTATTGAATAAAATGAATGAAGAAGCAAGCATCAAGGCTACAGGATGGTGTCAAGACTGGGCAAATAATATAACCGTGGTATTACATACATAATTGGTCATTACAATCCTCAGTCAGGATTACGACCTAGCTTCTCACACCACATATGTTGTGTGCGTTAATTTTATACATGAGTGGCGGGACCTACAGATTAAAGTCGACTCCGAACGACAGATTTATGAGAAACTTTTCATTGCAGAAATTTGCCGAGAGGAAGTCGCCGATGAAATATTTTTCATATTTTCGTTTTGATGTCTGACCTGGGGTTTGAACAGTGGCCTTACGTCTTATAAGCCGACTCACTACCTACTAGACTACGGCGACTTTAACCGTGGTATAACAATGACAAATTACTTGGTATACCCTCTTCAGGGTTGACGATTACTTTCACCCGCTAACCTACCACCCATGTTGTGTGTGTTAATTTTAACCATGAGTGGAGCAGCCGACTTCGAACGGCGTGTTTGTGGGGAACATTTCATGGCAAGGGTTTTTGTCAGAAGACTACAGAGAAGAATTCTTTGAAGAATTTTTTTTTTTTCAAATTTCGTTAGGTTCGAGTTGTTTAATCTGGGGTTTGAACCACAGTCTCGCGTCTACCAAAACAATAAATAATGTTGGCATATAGAAGAGCATAGAAACTGAAATTTCTGATGATTTTCCTTCCACAGAACACCAGGATATTTTTAAAAAATAAAAATCAAACATCTTTAGGCCTTTCAGTTTTTAAACGTGAAAGTATTCTGCATAAGAGAATTTCAGCAAATCTCTTGAAGTGTAAAAATAAAAAAAAATTCCACTGTCTCTCTGCGAAATTCTAATTTTTCTTAATTAAATCCTTTACAATATAAACACAAAAATAAGAGAAACGAAAAACCGAAAATCCTTAAAAGGAATTAGAAACCCTAATTACTACTGACACAATTGAGGCAACAACTGTGACTAGACAATATTTCATATGCCATGGTTGTATGAACATAGAAGACAAACACAAAACAACAAGGATACATGCATGCATCCACACTTATCCAGCACTAAAGAAGGCAAATGTAAGCATGTGTAGATATATGTGTGCTTATGCCTCAATTATCAGGAGATGAAGTTTTAAGCAACTAATGCGTTGCAATTGATTTTCTATGTCTTTTAAGCTAGAAAAACTACCAAAAAAAAAAAAAAAAACATACGAATCTCTTACAAAGAGACAACAACTTCCTTTAAGATGAGTTTCTTTTTCAAACCATTTATCACATTACATTGCTTAGTTGCATGCAACAACTAAAAAATGCTTCTCTTACTACATACAGCATCTACCGGCACAAATAAAAGTGCAAGAGAGGTGTGGCATTACTTTTAGTTTTGTTTTGATAAACTCATAAGAAAATAATTGTTGTTTAAAGATCACAACAACAAAACTATACTGCAATGCGACTGAACTGTAACTGTGAACAGTCTTAGGCCTAAACAATTAGCACACACACACATACAAACCTAAGTAAATGTTTTCAAGAAAAACACAAAAATTGAGGGAAAAAATAAAAGAAAAGAACAATAAAAATACAAAAACAAAAGCAACAACAACAACATTAGAAAATGAGGAAATGAGAAAATGAGATAAAAGCAAAAGTAAAAGTAAGAAAAAGAAAAGAGAGAAAGAGAGAGAGAGTGTGTATAAGAGAAAAAGAGAATGAATATCCGACAGAAAAATTTTTTTGACATTTTAATATTGCACAACCAAAAGTGCTTGAACTGTAACAAATCAGCAACAACAACAACACTAACAGCAATGAGAAGAGCAGCCCAACAAAGTCAAGCAACAAACAACATTTCAACTAGCACTCTCCGTCAAACATACAGGGCAGGGAACAAGAAACCCAGTAAACGTACTGGTGTATAGAAAAAAAAATCATATTCGTTTGAAATCAACAAAAACGTTTCGCTCGTTTTGCAAATAAATGTGCTGGCAAATGGTAAACACTTGTGGAAGCGTAATGTTTTTCATCACCCCACATCTCTAAGCAGACTCTAGTCAAAGCATAAATTTTTCTATAAATTTTCCAAAATCTCACATTAAGGGCTCAAATGTTGGAAATATTTACAATCTTTTTCTTGCTCTCTCTCTCTCTCTATGTTTACTTTTTCTTTTTGATTTCTATTTTGATTTGAATTTTTTCTTTTTCCATTATTTTCTATTTATTACAGAGGAAATGGAAGAAAAATCTCAATATTTTTCCTTTTTCTAGTCGTTTGTTTGATTGTTTGTTTGCCTGTTATCCTTTAATTATTATTTCTTGTATAAAAGTTCAAAAAAAAAACACACAAAAATTATCCTTTGTATGTGTGTGTTTTTTTAGGCGCTTTAGTTTTTGCCTCTTTTTCCTTTCTTCACTTTCCTGTAAATGTTAATGTATTTGTAATCAAACATATGTGAGTGAGTGTGTGTGTGTGTGTGTATTCAACAGACACTAAAAATGAATGTTTGATTGCAATATTAATTCGTATGAATGTTATAAAGAAACAGTGGGTACCCATTTTTGAAAAACATATTTTGTAATTAAAAATCAAAAAAAAAACAATTTGAATAAATAACAACAACAAATTGTTTACATCACTAAGATATAGTGGTTGACGATATGCATACTTCGACATGTAGAAAAAATTTTTCTTATTGAACAACATCGATAAATATCGATAATTTTTAATTTCTTTTGAACACTTAAGCAAATACAACAAGTCATGCATAATCAACCAACGAATAAAATTAAGGGGACATATAAAGGGTGTTTTTTACAGAGGTATAGAACTTTAAGTTGCAATAAAACAACGATGGATTATTCGATTGACATGAATTTTATTTATCCGAAAGAGAATCTTGTGGCATTACATTTTAAATATGATTTCTGGCATATGACCGCCACGGCGGGCGCGGATGTAGTCCAATCTGGACGTCCAATTTTCGATGACTTTTTCCAACATTTGTGGCCGTATATCGGCAATAATACGGCGAATGTTGTCCTCCAAATTGTCAAGCGTTTGTGGCTTTACCGCATAGACCAATGACTTTACATAGCCCCACAGAAATTAGTCTAGAGGTGTTAAATCACAAGATCTTGGAGGCCAATTCACAGGTCCAAAACGTGAAATTAGGCGGTCACCAAACGTGTCTTTCAATAAATCTATTGTGGCACGAGCTGTGTGACATGTTGCGCCGTCTTGTTGAAACAACATCTCCTGGACATCATGGTTATTCAATTCAGGAATGAAAAAATTAGTAATCATGGCTCTATACCGATCACCATTGACTGTAACGATCCAATTCCTGTGCTCGATGGCGGATGGACTCATTCGGGTCTTCCTCAATGCTACGCTCTACAGCAGCAATAGCTTCTTCTGTACGCACCGTACAGCGTCTCTGGGGATGCGAGTTATCAATAAGAGTAAACGTGGTGCGAAAACGTTCCATGGTTAATCGAATTAACTGCTCTGATGGACGATTTTGTCGACGATAAAATGGACGTAGTGCGCGATACGTTTTCCGCACAGAACCATTATTTTCGAAATAAAATTGCACTATTTGCAAGCGTTGTTCAGGCGTGAGTCTCTCCATGATTAATTTGCCAAACCAAACTGAGAATAAATCACTTGACAGCTGTTAAATCGGTCGCCATCTTGAAAAGTAATGCCAACTTAAAGTTCTATACCTCTATAAAAAAAAACACCCTTTACTTCCTAATTGTCAAAAGAAATCGATCTTTAGATCCATCGAATTAGGATAGAAATCTTCTTTACGCTCCAACGATACGATTCTGACACCACTTACCTTGTTTGTGTTAATTTTAGGGGCAGTACATACAGTTTAATGGCGACTCTGAATGACAGGACATTAGGACATTAGATTGAAGTGGTAGCTTTGAGTACAGAAACTCACTTGAGCCTGCATAGTGGCCCGTTGTGACGCCATATGACTGCGCTTTCCGTCCCTGTACTGACCGAATTCCACCAAACTAGCAAAAAAAGTCGGTTAACGCAATGGCTGCACATTCTACGCTGGAAAACCAGCCAGGAAACGAAGCTATATCCTTGACATTAAAGGTTAATAACTCCGCTACGCTGACAAGGAATGGAGAGCCAAATAACCTATATCTGCAGCTCTCATGAGATTGGCATTAACAAAAAAAAGTGGATAAGAATTTCCTTCTCTCGAGCAGATCCCTACCCACGGTAGAAGTCGTTCGATGGGAGCTGCAGTCTTTCTGAGTGTCTTCCCATAACGCAATCACTTGTAGGCATGAACACACTGTGATTGAGATAACATTGCCATCAAGTCCATGTAGTTGGTTGATGTGCCTTATATCCATCGTGATCCAAGAGACTCTGGCAGTGTAGCAAGATTCCTCATTGAGCCAGGATAGTTTTGGGTCCCGAAAGAATTTCCTCCCAATGACCAATTTAACCGACATAAGTAGCATGCCCAAATCGATTAATGATTTGGAGAGCTCGTCAAGCCCGAACAACGGAATTGAGAAACTTTTCATGGTAATTTTATTTACTCTCAGAGTTTTTCCTAAAAGACTGGTGAGAGGGAGTCAAGGAAGAAAAATTATTTTCATATTTCACTTTGTTCTAGATGTCTGAGCCCGGGTTTGAACCACGTACTCTCATCTAATTACCGAGCACACTACTTACTAGACTACGGTGACTCCCGATGTATAAATTAAATGCAATGCTGCATCAAATCTACTATTCCATAGCACAATAGCTGAAATCGGTTGGATTACACACAAATAGTCAAATTCATGGGCTATGAACTGTGTAGGCAGATAATAAAATTTTCCACTAGTTTCTCAGTATGAAAGGGAAAGTGTAGTTGTAATTTCGCTATCAGTCCTTTAAAAATCCAATTCCAAAAAATCCATGCCAGGTGTCTCCGCTCACTCCTGCACAGGGTAGAATAAATAACGAACGTTGTAAGAAAGTAAGGCAGCTTTTGTAAACTTGGTTTGATATTGTGCGACTTAAAGTTCTTGTTTTTCTCAGACTGCCCTGAGGACTATTGCATCCGTCTGGTGTAAAATGCGGCTTGTCGTTAAGGACCTTTAAACCGGCCAGAACCTACTATGCTGGGTTTCGGGTCAGAGCAAAGAGGTGTTTCGGAATTTATCGAGATATTATGTTTCTAGGTGTTTATGGCCTGCTATAGATAATGCTAGAACAGATTGGCTGCTGGGCTTAAATAAGGCCAGTTTGAGGTTGTCCATTGTGTTTATTACGGGGCACTACGAAATTAGATCGGTGATCTTAAACAGATTCCAGCCGGACTATTGCAGGGTATGGTGCTATAAGGAGGAATTGAAAACTATCGAACACCTTCTCTGTAACTGTCCAGCCCTTATTAATAGGCTGAGGTTGAGAACCCTGGGCAGTGGCTTCTTCGATTGTTTGAATTCATTGTCGAGTGCCGACATTAAGCATCTCCATAGATTCATTTTATTGGTTTCAGCTGATTGCGAAGTGCTAGGGCTTCAATGATGTAGTCGCGCTCTCTTGTGTGCTTGTGGTCTATGTTAGTCGTCCACTTCCTTTATTCTCTCTTTCCCTAACTCCTCTATCATTCCCTCTAATTTAGAACGTTGTACAATGGATCAACCTTGACCTCCGAGTATTGTACTTGTCTCAATGACAAGTATACGTCCTCCAAACTAAATCTAAACCTGCATACATACATAATTGAACATTACAACCCTGCAGTGAGGATTACGACCTATCTTCTCACACCACTTTTATTGTGTGTGTAAATTTTTATCTATAAGTGGCGGTAGTCACAGTTTAATGCCGACTCCGAGCAACAGAGTTTTTAAGAAGCTTTTCATGGCAACTTTATTTTATTCGGAGATTTTTTGCCAGAAATCTACTGAAAGCAAGACACCGAGGAAGGATTTCTTAATTTTTCGTTTTGTAGGAGATGTTTGGCTTGGGGTTTGAATCATGGCCGCATGTCTAATAAGCCAACACACTACCTACTAGACTACGAAGACTTTTATAATCTCGAAAAGGCTGATGAAGGTTTTTTCGATTTATGGCATCTTCCAAGCTTGTGCCAAAATTTCAATACGAATTCAATTTCAAAATATAGTTTCTCACAGCAGGGCTTAATATAAAGTATTGTTTTCTATTGAAGTCGCCGTAGTCTAGTAGGTAGTGTGTTGGCTTATTAGACATAAAGCCAGGATTCGAGCCTCAGGCCAGACATCAAGACAAAATACAAAAACTATTTCCTCGGCGTCTTCCTCTCAGCAGATTTCTGGCAAAAACTCTGAGAGTAAATAAAAATTGCCATGAAAAGTTTCTCAAAATTCGTCGTTCGGAGTCGACTTTAAACTGTAGGTCTAGCCACTCATGTATAAAATTAACACACACAACATAAGTGGTGTGAGAAGCTAGGCCGTATGTATGTATTGTTTTCTATTTTGTGTGGCGTTTAGTTTGAATGTTTAAAATTACACTTAAAACCACTATCTTCCCAAATGCGATTCTAAATACAACTGGTAACTATTCTGTAATCGAAAATAATAAAGTTTTGAACAACATTAACGTACAACAATAATCATAAAAATTTAAATACTTAAGCAACCTTAAGTTCTCTTGAAATGTGTTTAAAATTTAAAAAAATTTTTTTTTGTAACAAAACTTTTTATTCTGTAGACGTTTTATACTTTCCTTCCCAAACAGTTTAATGTTGAAAAATCAATTTCGTATTCATATTTAAACGTTGACATTTACATTAAAAAAAAAGTCTTTCAAACTCATTATTAACTTTGCAACAGGAAATGTTGTTACACGGAGAAAGCAAAAAGCGAAAAAAAACGAGAATATGCTAGGAAAACTATTCCTTTAGTAAGTAACTGTAACGGTAACTGTGACTGTGAACCATTATGCAGACAGACGGACAGACAGACAGACGTGCAAGTATTAAACAATTTAATTACTGTTTATAAAATTAAAAAAAAAGCAACAAAAAAGTATTCAAGAGAAAATTGAAACTCACCTGATTATAGTTGACGAACTTTTACTTTCGATGAATGAATGGAATAGAAAAGTGAAAAAAACGAATTTTTTTTCAATTTTTAATTTTATTTGCTGTGTTCCTGTTCCTGCTGTACTGCTGCTTGTGTTATTTTTTTTGTTGATTTTGGATGTTGTTGCTGTTGCTGCTACTTCACAGTTTTAGTTTCAATTTCAGTTGCTGTTGCTGAAGTTGTTGTTTGTTTCCTGTTGTTTTGCAAATGTGATGCATGCAACAATTTAAACAATTAAAAAAAAAAACAAATAAAAATAGATTTTGTTTCTTTAAATTTTAAAATTGCTTTAGTTGTCGTATATTTTTTTAAATTTTATTTCTTGTTTAGCTTTTCAACTTGTATTACATTTAATCGTTTTTAAGCATATGTATGTACATATGTATAACGCAGTGTATTTACGTTAAAATTTTTATTTTATTTTTACTATTGTTCAGCATTAGACCAGTAATACGTTTGTATTTTTAATATTTTTTTTTTATTTTATTTTTTATTCCATTTTTTCTATTTATTTTTGTTTTTAATGTTATTTGCTACCTTATTTTCTTTGATTTTTTAATTCTTTTTCTTTTTTCCGTTTTTAGGTAATAAAAAGGAAAACAAATATTATTTTACACTTGAAGGTATGATTATATTTTTGTTTTTATTATTTTTAAACTCTGCAAGAAAAAAGGGAAAAAAGAGAGAGAGGAAAAAAATGGAATTAAAAAAATATGAAATTGGAACAGGTTACCAAGGCGTATGAGTAATAATTATTGTAAATATTACACATAATAATGTTAAATATTACATTAAAAAAATACAAATCTAAAAGCAAAACAAAAATAAAATAAGACAGGGTGTACCATCAGATAACTGGACAAGTTCTAATATCGTCAGTAATCTAAGTAGAATCAACTTTTTCTCTTATTTGAGTCGAACTTTATTAAACCAAACATGAATCGTTTTTATCGTTTTGCAGGTAAACTTTTATTCCTTCAATGTAGAACTTAACCCAAACCAGAGATCAGCAATGAAACTTTTTTTCGCTACTCATAAGCACTCACATGAAATTTTGAATATAAGTGGGTCAACAATATTGAAATTTAACTATGTACTCTGATTCATTCATACTCGCTACAACATTTATATGATTATAGTACAGGTTTCAATGAGTTAGCGTACAACGTTGACATCAAACTCATACCATTCGAAATATGTTTGATTCATAAGCCTACTCATTTAGATAGATAAGCTAAGGCGCAAATTACACTTACCCACCCTACCCATAGTTGCTGAAATCTTAGGTTTAAATGAGGTTGTTTCAGCACGTTCGAACAAGATGTGTGATATACATCTTGGTTCTAACAGTAATAAGGAATTTTCATTGAATATTCAGACAATTGTTGTCAAAACCCTCACACGCAATTTACCCACCCAAAACTTGAACCATATTTTCATAAAAGAGTTGGAGTTGGCGGATCCTAAATTTTATAAAAGCTGTCCGGTTGATATTATAATTGCTGGCGATTTTTACCCACAAATTATCCTAGCTGGTGTTAAGAAAGATGTTCTTGACACATTAATAGCTCTAGAAACTGAGTTTGGTTGGATTTTAACCGGACCAGTACAAGATTCTCACCCTACCCGAAAAATAGTTTCTTATTATAGTTCTGACAAGCTTGATAAATTTTTGACCAAATCATCCCATTCGATCTGTGGATGATTATACTTGTGAGGAAATTTACACGACAACTACCCGTCGTTTACCCAATGGCCGTTATCAAGTAACTCTTCCATTTTGTAACCCTCAAATTGAGTTAGGAAACTCTCGCCATATAGCGATGGCTCAATATCTAAGAAATGAGAAGAATTTACTAAATATATTGACTTAGGTCATATGTATAACCCTAACACTTCTTCAAACATCCATTATTATTTACCCTATAACCCGTTTATTAGCTTTAAAAAAATACTTATAATACTTCAAAATGATTCGAGTGACACAGTCTTGGTTGTTGTTGCATTTACAAAAAAAAGAAAAAAGAAAAATAAGCAATAAAGACAGAGAAGCAAGCAGAGCAAACACACAACCTTTTAGTGAGTATTTTAGTGTTCGTACGCGAATAATACTTATCTTGTGATTCTTGTATATGTTAGTAAAGTTATTAAGAGTCGAAATCAACAACGTCATACGTGTTGTTAAGTACGGATGTGATGAGTACTTCAAACTTTGAATATGAGTATGGGTTCCATGATATTAAAGTATCAGAATTTATGAGTATGATTCGATTCTACTCCTTTTTTGAATTCTCATTGCTGATCTCTGATCCAAATGCATTTGACATCCATGGATTTGATATAAAATTTTATAGAGCTCTCAACAAGTAATAATCCAAACTTTCGGGCCTTTACATTAAGACTTTCCATTTGAGCTCTCTAAGGTTCTACAAGGTAATCGGGGATATGTAAAGTCTGGCATTGACATGATGGAAAACAATACCGTTTTCTGTTCATAACTAGTGGACGTTTTAATTAAGCTGCTTACTTCAAATTTGTGGATTATTACCAGTAGAGATCAGACACAATCGTTTAACAGGATTTTAGAAATTCGTAATGAACCTTCACTTATAATCTTACCACAGCTTAACCTTTCTTGCCATTACTGAACATAATTGATCAGTCATGATTACGACATAGTTTCTCACACCAATTATATAGCGTGTGTATTAATGTTATACAAGAGTGGCGGGACCCACAGTTTGAAGTCGACTCCAAGCGACATATTTTTGAGAAACTTTTCATAGCAATTTTATTTATACACAGAGTTTTTGCCGAAGAAATATTTCGTCAAATTTCGATTTTTTGGAGATGTCTGACATGGGGTTTGAGACAATACACTACCTACTAGACTACTACTGCATCCATTTCACATATTATTGTCAAATGTATTTCAATTTTCATTGCCTACATTCAATTTCAATTTCCCTCTGCTTCAGCAATGAATCTACTTCCTCACTTACTTAATTTATTATTACAACTCTTTAGCCATGATTACAACCTAACTTCACGCTTCACCTACATTTGTTGTGTGGTGTTAATTTTAACCATGAGTGGCGAGATATTTTTGAGAAACTTTCTAATGACAATTTTATTTACTCTCAGAGTTTTTGCAAGAAACCTGGTGAGAGGAATTTGCCGAAGGAATACTTTTCATATTTCGTTTTACAAGCAAAATTTCAATTCTTGCCATGACCGCCTACTTCTTTCTTTGATCGTCTCCGTATACGTTCAGCAAAATATGCTTTACTTACAACATAGTGCGCGTAATTGGCTGGATTCGTACTTTGCTTTAAAAACTAGAAAAATTCTCTTGGTCTCCTTGTTCTAAAAAACAAATGAACCATTCGGATTCAAAATTTATTGCAACTAAAAGTTCTTAATCCAGTCACTTAAAAGCCTCTATTCTTCTATCGTACTCTACAATAACTTTTGTACAGAAATCTTACTAACACTGTCGTGTATCCTTTTGGAAAAAGTTCTGCTGCTCAACAATAAAAATTTCAAGTTTTATGCAAAAAAAATTCTTTCTTAAAAAAAGAAAATTTTGCCTTGTAGGATTGCTACATTGAATAACGCCAACCCTATAGAGTGTTTCTAGGCAGAATAGAGATGAACGTATTACTTTAAAGTCCTTCCTCCTTGATAAAGGTACAGTGGTGGCATTATAATTAAAAACGACTTAGCAACATGTATGTTTGTCAATTTGTTTTACAGTTTTCACTGTGTACCTGGGGTGTGGAGGAGGTCTGACATACGTTTTTCCAAATTAAACTTAGATTCGTCACTCCAGAGAACTCTGTTCAAGAAACATCGTTTCTAATTACAAGGCCACCACTGTATATATAAAGATACTGCACACAAGCTTTGTAGATAAGCAGTAGAATATCTGTCTTGAATACTTGTCTTGACCAGCGGAATGGACGTCATTCGGGTTAGCAGATATGAACTGACCGAAACTAGCCGAAATAAAGAACCTCTCTTGAACAGCGAATCGACCAATCAACCAAAAGCAAGCCATATTGAGTGAGTCAGAGGATATTTAAATACACTTCCCACACGTACGACTAAAAATCTTTCAAAATATTCTTTTCCATTATTTATCATAAATTCAAATCAAATCAAATGTTTATTTTGGTACACAAAAACATTTTGTAAATAAGTCATGCAAATGTAATAAATAAATACCAAGTAAAGTAAATAAACAATAGAAGGCTCAGAAACATATTTAAAGGCAAATTTTCATATATAAATATATGTATGTAAGTATGTATTTGAGAGTGTGTATGTGTGTGCTCCTGTGTCAATACACCGAAATGGAATTTAATAAAAAACTCATAATTAAGGTCAAACATCAAAAAATGTTTGTGTAAATAAAACATAATTGTTGGTATGGTAATCCATCCATTCATTGCTTTAAATTCTAAAGATGAGGTTTCTTTTCCATATGTTCGATGCCATGGCAATATTTACATCATTAAAGATTTCTTTGTAAATGCAAACAATACATGAACGCAAATCAATTGTAAATATTGTGATGCGTAAATTTCAGTTGTAATACCAATTCTCAAGAAAATTTAATTATAAATTTAAAAAAAAAATATTTTTTTGAAGCGAGCCTCATTAATTCGAACATTAAATATATGGTGCCACTATTCCATGAATGTGAAATATCTGGGTACCCTAAGCTAAAAACTAATTCATATAAATGTTGCAGGCCTGTACAGATTTTTCACTTAAACCATCAAAAACCATCTGCAAAAATCAAGCCAAACGTGAAAGCGGCAGGTCCTTACTATGTACATACATAAAGAATTGATCATTACAACCCTTCAGTCAGGATTGCGAACTAGCTTCCGATACCACTAATGCTGTTTGTGTTAATTTTATACATGAGTGGCGGCATCTACAGTTTATAGTCGATTCCGGACAATAGGTTTTTGAGAAACTTTAATGGCAATTTTGTTCACTCTCAGAATTTTTGCTAGAAATCTGCTGAGAGAAAGTGGTCGTCTTATAAGCCAACACACACCCACTATACTACGGCCTCTTCTGGACTATATGGCTAGTTGTCGTGATTAAATGTGGACATGATTAATTCTGAACGACCAACGAGCAAACGCTCCACTTAGTCCACTACAATAGGAATCCCTGCGAAATCCTGTGATATTTGAAATTGCAGTTACAGGACAGGCGACTTAGGCAAATTTAGATCAAGCTTGCACGAAAATATTGTACTTAGACTACAGAAAAAAGCCTGCTCATCTTTACTGAACATTGCATTATGGGCAATCAAACAAGACGTAACGATCTTGGACACAAGGCAAACGGTTTCGGTTGGAACTGTGTGGTCTAGGAAGATGAGGAAACATTTGCTCACGTATTGGGTAAAAGAGTAGCGCTATGACGAATAAAGCATCTCTCAGCATCGGTTATAAATCGTTTTATCAACTTCTCCGAATGGACTGGGGGAAATGTATAAAGACCGCACGTGGTCAAAGTGTGTCTGTCTCTTTTTGGTTGGACAGTCACTTGAACCTACTTGCCTGCCTAATGAAGTTAATTGCTTCATTCTTATTAACACGTTGAGTGCCGACTACGAGATAACTTGTAGTTGGCTCCCTAGAAGGGAGCGTAATCTACGAGTTATCTCGTACTCACTAAACCTGCCATTTTTGTGTAGCTACGAATAAAATCGTATTAGATCAGTGCTAGTATCGATATATGGCTTCTGGGAAAAGAACAAAAATTCAATGTTGGCTTGCGTGACCAGTTTTCTGAAAATTGCCGCGGCAGTCAACGTGTTAAATAATGATAATAATGCTCAGAATCAAACGCTATTACGCCATTAATAGGCAAATATCTTTTACTAACATCAAATACACAGGCATTACCTTCAGAATATCAGTTCTGGCTCTAACACCTTGTTTCGCACTAGGCTCACTTTTCTCTCAAACATAAAATTTTGCTGCAAAAATTCTTTGTCTGCGTTTAACATTTGCAGGCAATCGCTATTGACGTGTACTAGCAAAACATTGAACTTCTTTAAGTTGTCAGGTTTCCTTAAATGGTTTTTCAAACATTCTTTAGCAACATCTTCTAAACGTATGTATATGCCATCAAAATTATTAGAACGAAACCCATGCAACCGTCTTGCTGTTTTTCTAGTTAAACCAACGACTCCATAAATTTTACAAAATTTTCTTCAACAGCCTGCTATGTACTCATATTCGTAATTGTTCTTAAATAGAAAAACAAAATATGCCTGCAAAGTATTTTGAACTTTTACGCCTTTTTAGGCAATTATTTTTCACAAAACCACGTAATTTTTATATTGTGTTTAAACAAAAAGAGGTTCAAGCAATTAGTATTTTCAATTAATTTTTTTGAAATCATAATATTTCGTAAAGGAAACCTAAAAGTATGCTTTAATTTTTGTTTTGTTTTTAATTTAATTTTACTTATTCACTTTGGCAGTCACTACGTATGAGTGATATTTCTGAACATTTTTCATTAAAAATAACTCATACGTCGGGGTGTCAAAATATGTGGGAGTAGGCTATCAATATATTCGTAACAATTGAAAAAAAGAGGAAGAACACGACAAAACAATATGTTTATTAACGATGAAAATCATACAAAAATTTCAATATTTTATGAATATTTATCGAACGCCAATGATAAGCTAAAAATAAAACGCAATCAAATGGAAATTAAATTTTGCAATAAATTTCTTGGAAATTTAAAAGTAATACAGAACAGAATATAATGATCGTTAACCACTAAGCGGAAGATATAAAAATGTGTTGTTTTTTTTTATTTAATTCCAGCATAAGTATTTATTTTATTTAAAAGACTTGCTTGCAACTGAAAAACAAATTTCTTAACACTGTCCTCTTGTTTAGTCTAGAAAATTTTAAATCTGTTGTAGTAAATTGAAAATAAAAGAAATAACCATCAATTATTCAACTTATTGGAAGCTTTAAGAGCTGATTTAAGCCAAGGCAACTAAATCTCCAATCATTTGATCAAGATAGAATAGGAAAAGTAGAGGGTAAAATTGTATTACTTTTTAGGATAATAAACACAATATTTTTGTGCCGGCCAGCAATAGCAAAACGAACATCAAAGAAAGAACTACTGTGTGTCTCCTGCGATTAAATTAAATTGCCCAGAATTAATCAACAAAAAAGGAATTGTGCTCCATCATGACAACGCCAGTCTAAACATAACTTTTTGTGAACCCAAAACAAATTAGAAAGAAAGATTTTGGATGCGAAATTTTGATGTATCAACCATATGGATCGGACTTTGTATCTTTAGATATTCACTGATTTTGCTATCTACAGTGCAGTGGTATAAATTTACAGATTTTTCACTCAAAACGGCTTATATTTGGCTACAGAAAGCAAGTTTCAGTTAAAGGAAAAATCTAAATTAAATGGTATTTTTATTTGAACAATAGACTGAGGTTGTAAATCTTAATTGCAGCCATAATTAAAGTTAAGATTGAATTTGAGACAAATTTTTGTTTTCATACGGCCAAAAGCTGGAAATTATTTCTCACAATACCAACTCATACGGCGATTTCTACAAAACCTGTGATACAATATTTGAATGAGGTTTTATATTGTGAGGTATTGATGTCCCTACGATATGAAGATGATATAACGCAGTAATTCTCGCATACTTAATTTGTTATTACAAGCCTTTAAGCCAGGATTAAAAACCTAGATTCCCAAAGCATCCATTGTGTAGGCGTTAATTCTATACATGAATGGCGGGACCTACCGTTTAATGTCATATTTTTTGAAAGACTTTTCCTGGCAATTTTATTTTACTCTCAGAATTTTTGAAAGAAGACTGCTAAGGGGAAATATTTTTTCATATTTCGTTTCCTAAGATGTTTGAGCTGGGACCACGAATCTAATAAGCTTACACACTACCTACTAGGGTAAGGCACTCTTCAGAAAATCTGTAGGTTTAATAAAAACTGATAAGGAAATGTAGGCAAGCTGAATAATTCCTATCGAAATTTCTAAATAATACAGCCTAGGCTGAATATTAACATACATAATTTCCATTATAACCCTTCAGTCAGGATTACGACCTAGTTTCTCAACCACTTATGTTGTGTGTGATAATTTTATACATGAGTGGAGGGACCTACAGTTTAAAGTCGACTCCGAACGACAAATTTTTGAGAAGCTTTTCATGGCAATTTTATTTACTCTCAGAGTTTTTGCCAGAAATCTGGTGAGGTGAAGTCGCCACAGAAATACTTTTTGTATTTTGTTTTGATGTCTGGCCTGGGGCTCGACCCTAGCTTTTCGTCTAATAAGCCAACACACTACCTACTAGACCACGGCGACTTTGAATATTAACAAGACAACATTAATATTGACTTTGAAATTAGTTTTAAAAGCACTTGGAATTTTTTTTATGAATTTGTGAAATATGTCAACATATGTATGCATTTCATTGTCTTGTTTTTTTTTTTTGGTTCAGTATGTGAATAAAATTTCAGTAGGAATTAAAAAACATAACGACAAGACTTTTAATAATGCTGGTTAATATAACGGTAAACCTGTGTATATTTTTAGAGACGTATCTTTGTTGCATTCAATTCTTTTTCTTTTTCAACTGAAAAATTTTTTAAATATAATTTTTACAATTTAACACAAATTTTTAATAAAAATTTCAATTTCCCCAAATTATCCTTAAGTCTTAAGCTTTTAAGAAAGATTTATTTTTTTCTTTACAATGGAGATTTGGATAATAAATCAAGATATTTCTATTTTAATAAAAAAAATTTTAAATTTTTTTCTTGTCGTTTGACATGTCTGTTCATACGTAGAAAGGGCCGTAAATGCCAACAATTTTGGAAGTATTTAGATTTTCTGATTAGTTGTATTCAAAGGAGTGTACATTTGTTTTGTTGGCGCCTTTACTTTAATTCAAAACAGATCAGAATGAAAAAACAAAGTCTTTTCCAAACAAAACACAAGCGAAAGTTATATTTAATATTTCTTACTGTTGAAATCATATTTTTCCTAAAAAAAATTTTTTTTTGCAAATATTAATTTAATTCTGGAATTAAAAGAAGTCACTGAATTTGTTTGGAAAATACAATCAAAATTCATATTTCAAATTATTCAAAAAAAAAATTGGGCTTGTATTCAATAAAATTTTTTTCATTTTTTATTACACAATAATTTATAAAATAAAAAACTACAAAATTTTTTTTTCGAAAAAATAAAAAAAAATATTTTATTTTATTCTAATGTTTTATTGGCTGATAAAATCAAACAAAATTGAAGAAGGAAAACAATAGTGCCTAGCTAATCACTAAAATAATAAAAAAAATAATTTTTCAAATTTAAACAATAATTTTGTACAATAATTTTTATAAAATTGCTTTCAATATTTTTGTATCAAAATTATTGTTTAACTTCTTAATTTAACAAAAGAAATCATATCCAAATATTACTTATAATTATTATTAAAACTTCTTTAAATCTCATACCTTTTGTTTGCTATTTAAAAACAATTTTTATTTTTCTTTATTTTAAACTTTATTTTACACTTAAAATTTTATTTTAATATTTACTATGTACTTACAACACTATTCGATATGTTTTTATTTAAAAAAATTTTTATTTTTAATTTTCAAGAGAACAAGCAACACGTATTGTGAAGCAAAAATTTACGAAAATTTTCTATTTCTTATCGCAGATCTAAACAACCAACAATTTTAGAATCAAAAACAAACAAAAAAAACAATTTTAAAATTTTGTATTAACACTACTACACTAACACGGCACACTACTTAGTTGTATGTTTATTTAAAATTGAATTTATTTTCTTCTTCGGCTGCTATTTATTTTAAAATGAGAATTTATTTTATTTTTTGAAAATTGTTGGCGAAACTAAATAAATTTTGTGAAAATTCTTTTGTTGAAAAGTAAAATTTTAAATACCGTTACGTTTACTAGTTTCGTTTATGTGTATGATTACGATTACACGTTTAGTATACGAATGTAACTGTTATCGGGCAAAGCAAGTGCATTTATGTAAAGCAAAAGAATCCTTTTAACAGTATTACTGTTAAGCCTTATAACAGGGCTATGTAAAGTGAAGCATAAAGATGTTAATGTATGGAGGCAAAATGTAGACATACAGAGGACTTTTTTTATAAAGTTTATATGCACTTACAGACAGGCACACACACACATATACATAGAGGCTCGCATGCACAGAGAGACACTCGTATATATCTGCACTTTGAATGTGTGTGTGTGTATGTGTATGTGCTTATGCAGTTACATGCACGAACATGTTTATAGAGCAATATCAAAGGAATTATTTTCAAAGGAAAAAATAATAATAACAACAACAACAGTAGCAACAACAAAAGCAATAATAATAAGAACTACAATAATAATGGCATAAAAACATGAGCCAAAGCCATAAAACAAACAATAAAATTCGTTCAAATAGAGACAGAGCGATATGGCAAAAGAGTGAGAAACCAGAAGCTATGTTGTGGTATATTTTTTTGGAATTCTTTTTTTTTTATTTTTTTTATTATTATTACTAAAAAAGATTTTAATTTTTTAATCACCTTTTATATATTATTTTCGATTTTTTAAATTATTTTTTTTTTTATTTAACATTTTTTTTATTTTCAAATGCTTTTTGTATCCGGCTATTTTTACTTTATTTTTATTTCTCTTTTTTTTTGATTTCAAATCATTTGAATTTTTACTTTGATTCTAAGTTTGCACTCTTTTTTCTCTTTAAATATACGGCTTTTCCGTTTTTTTTTGTTTTACCGTTTCTTACGTTACAACTTAATTATTGCCACCGTTATTTTCATTTTAAGTCTCAAATGTTTGCATCGTTTTATTTTTAATTAAATTTATTTGCACTGCCTTTATGCATACGTTTTGAGTTGAGAACAAAATTTTCCATAATAATTCAAAAAACAAAAACAAAACTAAAAATTTTTTTGTTGTTTTCCAAGTTGTAAAACAGTAAACTGTGGCAATAAAAAAAAATTGTCGAAGAAAAACAAACGTCCTGTCATACGGAAGCTTCGCAAACAACTGAAAATTGAAAATTGCATTTTTGTTAGTTTAGACGAAACGAAACGAAAGACGAACGACAGCCATACAGCCAACGATAAACAGCAACAAAATAAACACACTCACACAACGAAAGGAAAATAAAACACCAGCCAAAGGAATCATTCGTCTCGTTATATGCACATTTCTTTACATTCTTTTTTGTTTTCCTGTGTTCTTTTCTTCTTCTTCTTTTTTTTCTGTCTTTTTTCAGTTACGGTTTTATTTTTATGAGGCTCTGCCTCTGTAGTAAACAAAGCTGAGCCAGCCAGCCAGCCAACTAGCCAGTCAAACAGTTAGACAGTTAAGCACACACAAACACACGCTTGCACGACTCTTTTATTTTAATGCACACGAGCTCAAAAACTTTACATTTTCCAGCACACTTCTCTGTTTGCGGCTACGTTTGATAATTGTTGTTGGTGTTGTTGTTGTTGCACGTTCTTTTATAAAATAGCAGTCAGTCGGCCAAAGGCTGCAGCCGCAATTTTGCAATTCAATTCATACGAACAGGTTTACTCTTGCTTACATCACATACACACACATGCACACATACATGCATACTTGAATGTTACATACTTCGTTTACGTAGGAAACGAACAGGAGTTTCTGGAACAATATCATCGTAAAATGCATTCGGCATAATGCATTTTGTTGTTGCAAATGTGTTCTATAAATAAAATTCTTTTACTTATTCTGCTTCTCTCTCTCTCTGTCTTTCGCTCACTATTACGCTCTTTATAAAAAAGAAAACTGAAAACGATGAAATGAGTAAATGTAACAGTAGTTGTGTTCGTATGGTATGTTGGTTGGTTGTATTCAATTTGGTGAAGTGCCAGTGAATGTTGTTGCTATTGTTGTTGTTGTTTTCCTTACAAATAAAAGTTAATATAGATTCATTTAAAAAAAAAATAGAAAGAAAACAAAAACAAAAAAATTGTTGTCAACTACAATTTCCTGTCTGCAACCAAAAAAAAAATTATGCTCTTTGCCTTAAATTCTCTTTCTCTCTCTTTCGGAAAACGGTGTTTGCAAAATTCCGTTTACGCTCTTAAATAAAATGCATTTGTGTTTCATTTTTTATTTTGTAATGCAAAGTGCATGGTTAAGTAAACAAAACAAATGCAAACACAAAAATCTCTTGCAATTCTATTCTCTTTGTGAATCTCTTCTGCTCTTATTTCCATTTACAGAATCGTTTTTAAAAGAGTATTAAATGCTATTGCAGTTATTATTTACTGGCGGCAATGCTTTTTTCTAATTTTTTTTAACAAAATTTTTCTTTTTTTTGTTTTTGTTTTTTCTTTTATGCTTCAGCTTTAAACGAATTTCATTACTTCGTGTATTTTATGTTTAGAAAATTTGTTATTTTGGTAAAATGCCAAATACGTTTACTTTGGAATGTCTCTCTCTCCCTCTCTATCTCTCTGTCTCTTTTTCGCCTTGTTTTTATTTTTTTCTATTTTGATTTAATGTTTTTTGTTATTGTTATTGTTGTTTAGGTTTTTATTCTCTATTTTGGGTTATTTGCCAATACTCTCAGATTAACTTAATGGGGTGACCAAATTCAATAACAGGAGGCTATAAAATGCAATGAAAATAAATTTAAAATTTTTAAGGCAATTCAATTCGCTTTAAAAAAACACTGTACATAAGTCTTATCGCATGCCATTACCTCGAAATAATATTTGAATATTGGAAAAGAAGCTTTAAAAATAGGCCTTCATTTGAGAAATGAGATAAAAGGATTTGGCAACATTACAAAGAAGTTTGACTACAAATCTAGACGCTGTATAGGCATTGCAAAAAAATGTCGCTTCTGTCAGAGAAATCCGGATCTTATTTATTTATTAATCACAATACAATTACAAATTATATTCATATTATATACGAGCGGAGTAACTTGACCATATGCTCGGTGTAGTTTCACCGTCCAGAGTCTCTGGTGGGAATCGAACCTACGACCCTCACGCTAATAGTCCAGCACACTACCCGGATAATTAAAATATTTTGTTCACAAGAAATGAGCCTATTTTACTGTTTTTTATGGCATACTTGATATATAAGTTTTCTCTTCTAATTTTTACAAAAAAAAAAAAGAAAAATTCTTCAGCCTAGAAACACATCTCCCTCTTGATGGGTACGTAGAAAATTTGCACGTGAAACACGAAGCAACAAAAAGTGCTTGTAGAAAAGCTATTGTATTGCAAAACAGCGACATTTAATTGCGCAATATGGTCTGTTATAATCATTAGGGCCTATTTTCTCGGAACTCACCATCAATTTAGATTACAATGTCCGTATAATAACAGATGGTTTTCGGCCTGCAGTTCAAGATAAAGTCTCTAAAAAAAATCATGTTTTGATACCGCTGTTCCACTGTTTTTGTGGGCCAGCGTTAACATGCATACATACATACATATTTGGCCATTATAACTCTTCAGACAGGATTACGGCCTAGCTCCTCACACCACGTATGTTGTGTGTGTTAATTTCATACATGAGTAGCGGGACCTACATTTTAAAGTCGATTTCGAACGACAGATTTTTGAGAAGCTATTTCAAGGCAATTGAAACACTCAGAGTTTTTGCCAGAAGAAATATTTTTTCATATATTTCGTTTTGATATCTGACCTGGGGTTTGAACTTTGTCCTTACGTCTAATAGGCCAACACACTACCCATTAGATTACGGTGACCAGCGTTAGGGATGACGCTATTCCAATAGGTAACGTCTTTGCTTATTAGACACGAGACCATGGCTTAAACTCCAGCTCAGACATCTCGAATAGAACGAAAAAAAATTTATTGTCCACTACCATATCTTTCCTTTCTCCTATAAGCTATCTTTCCTGAATTCCAACACAATGAAATTAATTAATAGGAGTTACATATCTGCCGAGTATTAATTTAAAAAAAATTGTTACGGCGACTTCCTCCCAGCAGAATTCTGAAAAAAAACTCTGAGAGCAAAATTAAATTGCCCTGAAAAGTTGCTCAAAATGTAAGCCTCGCGGCTCTTGTATAAAATTAACACACACAATATGGGTAATGTGTGAAGCCAGGTTGCAATCCTGACAAAAAGGTTGTAATGGCTAATTAAGTAAGTAAGACTGCAAGTATATCGTGTCAAGGTATTATAACGAAATAAAAATATCAGAGAAATCATGTACTTTGTGTACTTTTCATTAAGTTTTACTTTTTAAACTAACGAATGTAAATCGCATTAAAAGGCGTTAAAGCACCTTTAACTACAATACTCCAGCTGATGGTCACCTCTTTATAATACAAATTGTTGTTGCGTGTTAAAAACGTCACAAGATTTTAACATACCGGAAATTGTCACTGTTGCTTTACATTTGATTGTAAAAAATATAAAAAAAAACAAAAAGAAAAACGAAAAAAAACCAAACAAAAGCGCATGTATTACTCTTCCTTCAGACTTGAGTCTCAATAGGAATTTGTATTGCAATAACAACAGCAACAACAACAACAACAACATTATCTATGCATAAATAAGTGTGTGCAAGTATAAACGTAGTGACTGCGTTAAAGTCGGGCATCAGTGCTGTCAGATGTGGCGATTTTTCATTGCCTTTGGCGACCAAAATTTTCAATTGGCGACGTGGCGATTTTTTGGCGATTTACAGACTAGTTGGCGATTTATTTGGCTATTTTTAACAATTTTTTTTATTTTCTTGAAATACTTATTTAACACTTTAATTTAATAACATAATGTTCTTACATTATACATTTCTGGTATCCCTCAAATATTATGTTATTATTACATAGTGAATGGCACAATTAATGTCAACAAGCGAAACAGTTCATATTTATGGGTTATACTTTGTCATTTCGTAATTGTAAACCAATACAAAAACAACAAGCTGATTGTTGTTGTTAAATTTTTTTTAAATAATGGAAATTTGGATAACATAATATGTTCATTGAATCTGGCTATTGATTCGCCGTAAAAAACTCTGAGAGTAAATAAAATTGCCATGAAAAATTTCTCAAAAATCTGTCGAGTCGATTTTAAACTGTAGGTCCCACCACTCATGTATAAAATTAACACACGCAACATAAGTGGTGTGAGAAACTAGATCGCAATCCTGACTGAAGGGTTGTAATGACCAATTATGTATGTATTGATTCGCCGGATTCTTTTCTGCCATTCGAATATATAGATTTTGGCACAGAATTTGAAATGGAATTAAAAAATATAAAAATGAATGAATATGATGCAGAAATGTTAAAAGAAAATTGTTTTTTGTACTTAAAAAACTATTAAAAGAAATGCTAAAACGGGTACCTGAAAATATAAATATTTTTAAAACATATAATGAATTTTCAATATTAAAATGTGGAAACACAAGTAAAATTTTCGGTAGTTCAAAATTCATTATCTTTATTTTAAAATCCAAAAATATCTGCAGGGGAATATGAATTGCAATGGTCAAAATTAGCATATATCAATTGGACTGAGATCTTTTAAGGCGAAATCCAAACAAATTTATTAGCCATTTGGCCATAAGTTTACAGTTATTGCGATGCGGCTGGAACTTTAAAGACTTAGCATTGGCCGTTCTAAATATGTTAATTTTACCAACCAGCAACGCTTGCGTAGAAAGGGTATTTTCTATTATGAATTACACTAAAACTCGCTTACGTAATAAAATTCACTATGAACTTTTAGATTCATTGATAAGACTAATAAGTTATATGAATGTTAATAAATATTGTTGCAATTCATTTCAGCCTCCAGATAAAATGTTAAAAAAGTTTAATTCTAATACAATGTATGATATTATAGATTTATTTAATTAATTTTTGTAAAAAATATTTTGACAACTAATAACTAATGCACTAAAAGTACAAATGTAACGTAAAATTACAATATTTTTTATTATAGACTTTTATTAGATTTATATTGACAATATTGGCAATAAATAATTGTCAATGATTTTTTAAACTTTTGGCGATTTTTATTTTGGAAAAAATGAATAATATTTTATTTTGGCGATTTTTGGCGATTTTTCGTATAGCTTTTGGCGATGGAGGTGAAAAAAAATCTGACAACACTGTCGGGCATACGAAGAAAATGCCTGTGTTTTCTAAAAAATAAAAAAATGCCGCTCTTTTCTCTCTCTCTCTCTCACTCTCTTTTTTAAGCTTTTGTCCTTTTTCATGCGTGTGTGTGTATGTGCACGTATGTTTTGATTTTGTTTGTTTGCATGTGTTTGTATATGCGTGTAAATGAGTAGTTTTTTTGTTGTTGTTGTTTTATTTTCATATTTCTTGTGTTGCTAGTCTATAGAGAAATGTATTGTAAATACTAGCTTTGCTTTAAACGAAAAATTTTTAGAAGCTTAAGTAGGTGTGTGTATGTGTTTGAGTACTTAACCTTTTTCATAACAGCGCTCTACTACTCATCTTCAGTTGCCGGGTCATTTGTTATTGTACAAAGCGAAATATAGCAAAAAGGATTTTGAAAACAACAACAACAACAACAACAAAAACAATAACAAGGTATACATAGTAGTATGCACAAGGCCAAACATTATAATCTTTTATTATTTGTTTTTACTATTGTTGTTGTTGTTATTGTTGCCATAGCTGCTGCTGATGCTACTGCTGTTGCTAGGTTTTGCTTTGATGTTTCAATGCGTGATGTTTCTTTGTTTGTGTGCGTGCCTGAGTGTGAATATAATGCGTTACCTTTTATTTATTTCGCCTCTCTCTATCTTGCTCTCTGTTTATCTTTCATATTCTGTTCCATTTGTAATGTTTTGAAGCGTGTGGGTGTGCGTATTGTTTAGAAATGTCGTTGTTGTTGTTGTTTTTTATTTGTTTATACTATAGTTGAAGCGTGTTGTACAACTGTTGTTGTGCTTGTTGTTGATATTGTTGCTGTGTTGTTTGGTTTTCATAGCGACTAACATTTATTTTGAGCCAATGTTACCAACATTAACAATGGCATCGACACCGGCACCGACAATCATCATCATCATCATTATCGTCATTATTACTATTATTTACAAAAACAACAACAACATTCACAATTACAAATATCATTATCATCATCATTATGCTTATAAGCAGCATTAACATTATCGTCAACCGAAGCATAATCATTATCGTCATCGCCATTTCATTATTACCAAAGACATCATCATCACCCTCATAATTGTTGTCTTTGTTGTCTTTCGCACTTAAAAACAAGTGCACTGTGGGTATATGTACATGTGTGAACAATAAATGACGAATGAACCTGTTAAAACAAAAATTATTTTTGATTCCTCAAACAGCAATCCTGATTATTATTTCTCTTCAATTGAAAAAATCTTACACATTTCCGTTGTTGTTACATTACATTGTTCACTGTCCGCATCACTGTGCCTAACAGTGTTTATTCGTTCGTTAGTTTTGTTGTTGACGCTATTTTTGTTTGGTGTTGTGTAATCTTACCGTATTTGTTGATGACAACAACTACTACAACTATAACACCTAAAATGATTTAAATGAGTGAAATACTGCCAGAGAGAGAGGGAGAGAGAGAGTGAGTGAGCGAAATCAAGTGGGACAGGGAGTTTATATAGAGCATCTCAGCTATAAATTGTTTTCGTAAGCAAAAGTGTGAATTTGTATTTATGCTGCTGGAAGAGGTATTTGCAAGAGTGTATATGACTGCAAGTGTAAGTGTAAGTGCAAGTGTTAGTATGCGTGTGCGTGCATTTGCTTTAAAATGATGATGTTGTTGAGCTGATGTTGAAATTCCTTTCATAGTGGGGGTGCTGGTTCGTTCGTTCATTTGTTCGTTCGTTTGTTTGTTCATTCATTTCATTCGTTTACATTTAACTTAATGATGTTGTATTTTAATTAAAATTGGTTTAAATTTAATGAAAAGCAACAACGGTAGTGTGTTAAACCAAAAGCAACACAAGCAGATGGCTGAAGAATAAGAAAAACTTGTCCGTTTTGTTTTCAGAGGCTGCTCTTTGAGAAATTTTGAGAAAAACTTGTCATTGAGTGCGAGTGTTCAATTTTGTTTTTTTTTCTTGCAAATTGTTTTTAATTTCTTCTTCGTTTTTTTTTTTAATTTCTTCTAGTAATTGTGAGCAATTGAAAGATGTTGTTTTGTTGTAACGAGACACATCGGATAAATTGTTAACTGCACAGAATCATTTCTCATTTGAAGTGGAATATGCTTAAAAAAAGTTCACTAAAGTATCCATTCCGATGCAGTAATCTAAGTCAGTGCTGCTACTCATTTTCGAAATTAAACCTAAAAAACAAGTTTTTATTGTGTCCGCCAAATAACTTTTTTTTTTTGCTAATGCTTTAAAAAAAACTACTGAATATTTTCTTAAATTTCTTTTTTTATTTGAAAGTACAATCCTTCCGGTTAATAATGGAAAATAATTTCATTCAAATGGCTGCCTCGGCTGGCCATGCAGTAGCCTACACGATCGGTCCAATTTTTAAGCACATTATCGATTGTGTGCAGCTGTATTTCAAAAATGGCTTCAAGAATATTGTCCTTTAAAGCGTCAATTGTCTCTGGCTTGTCGGCGTAACACTTATCTTTGACGGCACCACACAATTATTATCCAACGGTGTCAAATCGCAGCTCCGAGGTGGCTAAACGACATCAGCTCTGCGGCTGATAATTCGATCTTCAAAAACAGGGCGCAAAACATCGAGTGTAGCTTCGGCTTTGTGGCACGTAGCGCCGTCCTGTTGAAACCAAATGTTGCCAATATCCTCCACTTCAATTTTTGTACACAAAAATTCGTTCAACATGGCCCGATAACGATCGCCATTGACGGTAACGGCCACTACTTGCTCATTTTCGAAGAAAAATTGCCCAATTATGCCTCTGGACCAAAATCCGCACCAAACAGTGACTCGTTTTGGGTGCGTCGGCTTTTCCCCAAATGCGACAATTTTGATTGTTTACATACCCGCCAAGATCCAAATGAGCTTCATCTGAAAAGATGATTTTTTTTTTGTGCCAAAATCGGCATCTTCTGTAAGTCGATCGCAGGCCCACTTAGCGAAGCGAAAACGCATTGGATGGTCAATTGGCTTCAACTCCTGAACCAATTGGACTTTGTATGGCGTCATACCAAGGTCTTTATGCAAAATTCGTCTCAATGATGTCTCCGAAATGTTCAATTGTTGAGAACGACGGTGAATTGATGTTGATGGCGCTTCACGCACACTTTCTGCCACAGCAACAATATTCTCGGGTGTACGCACTGTTTTTGGCTTTTCACGCTTTGGTTTATCGATGAGGATCCCAGTTTCTTTCACTTTTTTCACAATATAACGAACATACGGAGCTGACGGTGCTTCTCTTCTTCTTCCAAAATCCGTACGCAATTTTCGCGCACATTCTGCAACATTACCATGATTTTCAAAGTAATGTTGCAATATTTCCCAGCGTTGTTGAAGCGTATACACAGCCATATTCGTTCAGCGGAAGGATAAAACTAATTATCTGCCAAATCAGACATGAGCTAAGTGTTACCATTCACGAAATAAGCACTAGCGGAAAAGAAAAACGGTAGAAGGCGAAGCCGATATTTACTGCAATTGTTGACCCCATTAATCCATTACTTCCCTTCGACATTATTAAATTTTATCAGAAGAAATTATTTACATACCGTCTGAATCTGGTCTTTAAAAGGGATTTCATACTAGGATTACAAGCATAAAAAACTAGTTCTCTGGCATAGGCATCTCTATATATTGGATGAAAGTCTATATGGCCATTTTATATAAGGTGAGCTGTGGAATTACCAGAAAATGTATTAACCTTAGGATATCTCTCTGTCTCCCTCACTACGGGAGTAGGTTTCAGGTTGAAGTCACAATCACAAATTACGCTGTGGACTAAGTAATGTATGCTCGTAGTGTAGCAGGCAAAGTGTTCACTTATTAAACGAGTGTTGATGGTTCAATCTACGACTGAGATAACTGAAACAAAACGAAATAAGATTGCCATGAAAAGATTCTCAAAAGTCTTTTTTTCGGAGTCGATTTTAAACTGTAGGTGGAGGCACTCATGGATAAAATCAACACCCACCATACAAGTGGTGTAAGAAGCTGGATTGTTATACTAACTTAAAGGTTGTAATGACCAGTTAAGCAAGTAAGTAAGTAATTAATCTCCGATAGATAAGCGCCAAATGGGTTATTTGGGTCAAAACCTTTAAGTCTGAAATGATTTGTATCGGCAGTGACTTGCTGGAGCATTCTTGGTCGGCTCAACTTGTCCCATTAGTCTAACGATATCTTTACTTCATACTAGAGCCACCAGATTAAAATGGCAGTCGCCTCAATGAGCACAGCTTACTTGGGTTCTGTTGTAATTCCTTCATCTCTCAACCATTCCGTGAGTATAATGAAAGTGCGAATTTTTTCAAATCGTCTTTGGCCAGAAGATATGTTTTGTCACAAAATTCAGGGTGTCCAAGCATTCCTCATATTAGCTTTCTAAATACCGAACAATTACAGAGAAGATGCTCTGTGGTCTCTTGTTTTTCCTTGACATTGCAGCTTCTGCAGAAGTTGTTAAGAGGCATTCCTAGTCTCCGGGCGAGTACAACCAGCGGCTAGCGTCTCATTATTACTGCCTTAAGGTTTCTTAGATGGAATCTTGTAAGGTTTAATGTATGCATCCATGTCGGGCCAGATCTGTATGCTGTTTCTGCAAGTGGGTTTATTATCCCACTTTACCTTTGCCAATGAATGAAGTTTTTGTTTTGTGGCACATTTGTTTGCTTCTTGGCAAAAGAACGCCAAACAAATGTTTACAATTAGAGATACAGATAGAGCAGGCATTCTTAAATAATCTTAGATGTGGTGTACACGGTCTCTATGGATCGAATGCTAACTTTACTGTCGGCAAATATGCGCACATATACGATATATTCTGATACCGAATATCGGGGATAACGCTCAACCAGTGTTCAATACAAACCGCACCGGGTCACACATGGTAGGTAGGTAGGTAGAGGTGGCTGCCCACCCAAGAAATTTTTTGGATGGACTCACTTAGGCCGCATTGGGCCCATTGTGCTACCACAATTATCCGCTATCCCCACTCGGAGCTCCTGATGAAGTGATTTAGGCTGCCAATGTCAATCCTTGACAGTTCCTCCAGATCATCCATGTAGTAAGTACCCAAGTTCATTCTTCTCCTTTGGCAAAGAGCCGTGCATGTAACCAGCAGATGAGGGACAGTCTCCTCCTCTTTCTCATCTCTGCAGCTTCTGCAGAAGTCGTTAGCAAGGTGTCCAAGACCAATGCCCCGTAATGACACCGACAACCACACTGAGCGCGCCTCTTTGGAGTTTAAGTAGACTCATTGTGCGCCCCTCATCCAGACTTGGCCAGCTTTTATGAGCCGTTGACGGAATCGACGATCGCATTGTCAATTGTGAGCTTGCAGGTCCTCACAGGGATGCCCAGATTCGAGAATTCATCGGAGAGTTCAATGGTCGTGCCCCGCCTAGCTCTGCAGTTACCCGGAATACCACTGTGCCCCGGTACCCATACGATATGGATAACATATCGTTCCGCTATCTCGTCGAGATATCTGCGACAGCCGTACACCGTCTTGGAGTTCATCACGTTAGAACTTGGAGCCTTGATAGCCGCCTGGCTATCAGAAAGTATGGTGACGTTCCGCTTGGAGACCCTTCCGTCCCCAATAATTTTCGCCGCAGCCTGTATTACCACCACCTCCGCCTGAAAGACACTGCAGTGGTCTGGCAGTCTTATAGCCTGGGATATTCCAACCGATTCCGAAAAAATTCCACTGCCAACAGCTCCGTTCAGCTTCGAGCCGTCGGTGTAGATTTGTACTGAGTCCACACATACGATTGGAGTTAATAAGCATTATGCACTCCCTAATAGTATGGATGTTATTCATGGCTCCCGTACATTATCTGTCTGTCTTGAATTCAATTTACTCTTTGAGTATAAGTAGTTCAGTAATTGTTTATCAATTGTAAAATCTTTTTATTACTGAAGAGTCCACAAAGAATAAAAAACGAGACATAAATTAATCATGATTTAGGTTTTCTAACAGTCTTTGAATTTAATTTCCATATCCAATCGATAATCATACACGTTCTAAAATTCACTTCATCTTTAACTTTAACTGGCATGTAAAATATATTTTATTGTCATCTTTTTTATGATATTTATTCGTGTTATTTGTTTCCTGTTTGTGCACCTCCTCGGAAATTACGAAAACCAAGAATGGTGAACAAAACTGCTTCTAAAAATCTTTTCCATTACGCAGTGAAATTGAACAAATTCAGTATTTCGGTTCGAATAAAACAACAATTGCATTTGAAACGCTGCCAATTGTTTGACAATGTTTTTCTCTTTTTTTCCCCACTTTCTCTGTGATTTATTTTGCAATGAAAACCTCTCTCAAATAAAGGAAAAACATCATGTAAGTGGCACTCTACATAGTGTAGACAAAAAATTAAGAGTCAGAACTTACACTCGGTCATATTCGAATAATTATTCGTATGCAAATGGATTTGTATTGTTAAGACTATAAGAACATCAGCACAGATTACCTTGACTCATACAGCCAAAGAATAATCAGCTTCATTTTCTTGCGATTATCCATATGGTCATATTCAACTAGTTGAAGCTACATCGGCCAGACTAGTTGTCCTTTATTCAGTCTGTTTAGGCCAAATCACCATGGACGGATATTGAATCCAACAACACTTACACGGGTGTTCTGTTCAGGCAACGCCCCGCGCCTTCCTCCATTTTACGATCCCCATAATTATACATCCGAAAGTGTTATTCGCACTGTGATGAATAAGTTCGAGTCCTCTTGTTATGTAAAGTATCGACCAACATCCGTATATCGAAAACATCGCCACTGTTCGTGAAGAGAAATCAAGGCAATTGATTTCGTAGCCTTTACTAGAAATTTGCGTCGTGACATAAGCCTGCAGCTGTACAAAATTCAACTGGCCCAGGTACTGAAGGCAAGCGACCATAGACCATGATTTGTGTTCACTGAAGCGACTCTGGAGCTCAAAAATTCAGCTTCGGCAATAAGACCAATTTCAGGAAGAGTAGCTACGTGAACGAACAAAATTCTCAAATTTGGCACAAAACCAATACACAAGAGATGCAAGAGCTTCCCATACAAACCGAAAAAGTCGCTGTTTAATGCTGACTTCGGTTCACATTTCTTTGAGAACGACGTTGGTCAAATTATCGCTGTCAACGGTGGGCATTATAAGTGGATTAATACCAACTTCTTCGTTTAGTTTTACTAACCGAATTTAGCCATTACAACCCTTTAATCAGCATCACAGCCTAGCTTCTCACATCATTCATGTTATGTTTGTTAATTATATCCACGAGTGGCGGACCTACAATTTAAAGTCGACTCTGAGCCAAAGATTTCTTGAGAAGCTTTTTATGGCAATTTCTATTTACTCTTACAGTTTTTGACAGAAAACTGCCCACAGGAACACGTCATATTTTCGTATTTCGTTTTGTACGATATGTCTTAGCTTTAGCTGGGTTTTGAACCAGGGGTTTGCGTCTAATAGACTACCAACAAGCTGTTACATAGCTAGTTATGGCGGTTTCCAAAGTCTAAAAAGCAGTTGGATCCAGAAAAAGAAACTATTTGGTGAGCCTTACACTAATCCCTCGACTTACGTCGTTTCAATTTACGTTGCCATCTTTTGGAACCAATCGTAAAGGAAATCGGGGGATTACTAGATAGTTTGCTGGTGTGATGAGTACGTGGTTTTTAGAAAATGATCCTTTCTAGCATTATTAGTGACAATTGAGAACGCTATAGCAGGATGAAATCCGATTTTCTTTGACATGCAATTGAAGGTTATGAACTTGAGTATATGTGGCTTCAATATGATATGAAAGATGATATCATGAGCCACACAATGTGACCAATTATAGAAATAGTAATTTTATGTTTCACATACATACGTACATACATACGTAATTGGTCATTATAACCCTTCAGTCAGGATTACGACCTACTTTCTCACACCACTTATGTTGTGTGTGTTAATTTTATACATGAGTAGCGGGGCCTACAGTTTAACGTCGACTCCGAACGACAGATTTTTTTAAAAAAATTTTTCATGGCCGGTTTATTAACTCTCAGAGTTTTTGCCAGAAAGCGAAGAGGAAGTCACCAAAGAAATATTTTTTTTTTATAATATTTCGTTTTGATGTCTGACCTGGTATACAAACCCGGGCTTTACGTCTAATAAGCCAACACACTACCTATCCTAAGTCGCCGTATTCTAGACTTAATCACAAACAAAATTGAAGGCACAAAATTGTCATTAAAAATTAAAATCTTTACTGCCTTGTTTTTTCTCATTTTACATCTTCGTACAATTGTTCGAACATTAAAAATTTCCATTCATTTTCGTTTCCATATAATATTCTTTGATGGGACACAAAAAATTTTCATTTTAACATTCAAACGTTGAAATGATTCGAAATCTGCTAAATTGTTACATTCTGTTCGCCCTCAACTGCTTTCATTATTACCTTTAAAGTAAAACCATAAAGAGAATTGAAAGATAGTGTGTGTGTGTGTGTGTGTGTGTCTTTTCAATCAATAAAACAGCAACATAAGCTGATAATTGTCGACGCAGTCAACAACGAAAACTGTGTAATCAAAGCTAAACAAACAATGCCCACACAATGATATTCACTCAACACAATAATGATGTTCATAATGATGACAATTGAGACAAAACGTTAATACGACAAAGTTTTTTTTTTTTTTTTTTTGTGAAAGCAAACCAAAGTAAAAGAGCAGGCAGACATAAATTTAGTGTATAAGTCTTTTCTCTGTGTATGCGTGTGAAACAAAATGAAATAATTGCTACTCAGACAAGAAATACAAACACAAAAACTAACACAAATTGAGAAAAAAAAAGCAATTGTAAAATAAGGCAACAAGAACAACAATAACAAAAAGAAGAAGAACAAAGCGATAACAACAAAGTGAACCAATTCAAAAAGTAATGCAACACAATACGACGACAACTACAAAAATGAAGAAAAAAAAACGAAAAAATAAAAGAAATATAAAGAAACGCTATTACAATGATAATAACACACACACACACACACACACACAGAGAGACATACTTACACGCAAATACACAAAGCAAAGCAAAACCTTTTTAGCCTTAGAGCGTAAGTGTTAAAGAGAAATAGAGTGCTTAAGCAATAGTATGCATAAGTGTGTGTGCCTGTGTGTATGGACGAAGGGAACCAAGGGAGTGTTAGTAGTTGCTATATAGGCCTACACTATTTATCATAAAAAGAAACGAAGAAAATGTAGAAAAATGCATCCACCTTCTTTGCATACCCATTCAAATAAACTCGTACACACACTCACACAGACACACACTGTTAAACAAATACAACCTTAACATGCATTCGTGAAAAAATATTACGAACATTATTAGACACTCAGTAGTGGCACAGTGAGCCCGTTAGAAATAAGAACTGAAGGCAAATAAGTTTATGAGACTTTGCAGAGTGTGCTGTTGTTTTAAAAGCGAAGTGTTAGGTTAGATTGAATGGGCAGCCGAATAGCCAAGACCTCACTGTGTTACCCATACAATATTATGAAAAAAATCAACCGACAGGAAGATGTTCAATTCAATAGCGTATTACACCATATCAATCGATATGTACCAACTATAATATTCAGATCGCCAGGATCGCAGAAATATCATCTCAATCTGTCGAAACTAGAACTCAGTTTACATTGTACAGTTAAAACGTAAAATTGCAAAATTTTTCAACATTTGAAGCAAATTTTTTGGAATAAAAATGTTTTTTTTTTGCCTTAAATGCCCACAAAATAAATTGATTTGTACAATGAAAACCACTGTGCAGAGTATAAAAGAGAAAAAAGAACCCACCTAGTAGAGCATCATCATCATTATCGTCATCATCGTGATGATGATGATGATGATTGAGTCTTTTATCCTTCAGTCATTAAAGTAAGGTAAATAATGTACAACAACAAAAAGCAAAACAAAAACGTATAAAGAGCGAAGAACATCAAAGAAACGAAACTGTATGCTTATGTCTGTGTACATATATATGTATGTATTGCATGTATGTGTGTGTTTATAATCATTATTTGTTTTTAAATTTTTTATAACGGCACAGAGAAAAAAGCATTACAAACAAAACAAAAAAAAAAACAAGAATACTTTTTAAAAATTTTTTTCGAAAAAAATCCTCTGAAAATGGATTTTTTTCTCGTTTTCGTCTTCGTTGCATTTGCATGAACCTACACCAACAACAACTACAATTAATGTAAACATGACATACTCTGTTAATGCAACTGTTAAAATAATGGCACGTGTTTCTCTCACACACTATAAACTGCAAATACACAACAATAACAAATACGTATACAGTGTACGCACTGCTTTTTATAAAAAAAAACAAAAAAAAACGAAACACAAGCACACACATGCAAATAAGTGTATGCATTCGTTCGCATAGAGACAGACGTCGGAACGCATATATTTTTTACATTTTGTTTTGATTTAGAATTTCGTTGCAGTCAGCTGCTGTACGTATACCACCACTATAAAGACAATTTCCAATAGCGAACAGTGGAGTGTAAGTAGAGAATTTTTTTTTTTAATTATTTGAGGAATTCAAATATGAGTTGCATTATTCACAAGAATATGTAAACCTGCTAACAAAAATACCACAAAAATGGCTCTAAAAAAACGTGATTAATTAATTGATTGCAGTGATTACTTTTTGCAATTAAAATATAATGATGCTGGAATTACTGTCAGGGATATAATACCAATCATAGTTGCAATGCTTTGAATAATCTCACTAATGATGTGTTTTGCTTCTGGCGCCTATCACTTGTTGAGTTGCATCGTTTACGAGCTACTTATAGAACTGAAATCTACGAATTTTATCTGCAACATAAGGTATGCACACATTATTACAACTGTTATCAAGTGTATTATCTGCTTCTGCTGAATAATTGTCCTTATTTACAGCGATCCTACGATCAATTGTACTCTCCTTAAACATTATAGGGTATCCCAAGTCTATTGGCCTCACAAACTTCAAGATGCTTTTCAATGTCGACGATAATAATTCCCTGCCTAGCACTGGGTAACCAGGTGGTTCTTCTGAGATTTATTAACGCCTCACAGGTTCCAAAGATGTATGCCTTTGATTTATTCTCATTGAACATTCCGATATATGTACGCTAAATCTACAGTGCCTTGTCATAGGCGGGTTACCTATCACAGATTATTCCTGGTCATTTTTTATTGTAATTTTCTAATAAAAATTACGATTTCCTTAAACCCCCCCCTAGATTGAGAAGACTCTATACCTCTCTCCTTTTGTTGAACATCCCTTTCTAAACGTCCGCTCTCACTACAAAATAGGGTTTTAGACCCATAAACGGCGTGGAAGCTACCGTCCACACAAGCTCATTTTCTTGCACATTGACAACAATTTTCACATGACCTGTGACGCAGCAGAGGGTAAACTTTTTCTGTCTGTGTAGCTTCTTTAGACAGTCGAATACTCGAATCCAGCCTGACAGTCAGATGTCTTTTGTAGCTCCTATCCAAGTTGAATTGAGCTCGTCTTCCGATAACATAGACTTCCGCTTGGAAGTTACCTGCGGGTTTCCTCTTGCGCTCGGAATATTTAATTCTGGCGCCAAAAACTCCCACTCCTGTTACAAGATCCGTTCTTGACTCGTCTGTATACCGCAAAATAATCTCGCATTTAAGATTACTTCCAGATTACTCCGTTAATTTTTAGTACTAAGCATTTACAAAGCCCACTGGGGTACTTAAAGATGATCGACTCCTTAGGTCTCGAAATCCCTTAATGAATTTCATATCGGACTTGTCTCTCGTCAACCTCAATACAGTCTCTAACGCTTTGGCCATCACAATCATTTGCAGCTTCTGTACGATTGTATTCCAATAACACATCTAGTCTCTGTATCTGGTATAAGTTCATTTGAGCTGCTTTCGAATTCGTTCTGTCCATCGTACTATGATGATATAACATCCACTACATAATTCCTTTCTTGCATCCCCAGGATTTCGCTGAAAGTCTTCTGTAAACCATCATGTGTGTCCTTTCCAGAGATGCTCTCTTTATGGGTCTTTTTTCTTCAATTTACTATTCAGTGTTATTTTATTTTGGTGGTAAGAAACAATTTTTTTTTACATTTAATGGCCGTAGTGTAGTAGGTAGTATGTTGGCTTATTTGGCGAGTGCACGTGGTTCAAACCTCAGACATCTACGGTCAGACATCATACAGAACAAACAGCAACTTCCACTCAGCAGTCTTCTTACAAAAACTCTGAGAGTAAAATAAAAATGCCATGAAAAGTTTCTCAAAAAATCTGTTGTTCAGAGTTATAGGTCCCCTACTCATTGATAAAATTTACACAACATGGATGGTGTAAGAAGCTAGGTTGTAATCCTGACTCTAGCATTGTAATGATCAATTAAGTAAGTAAGTAAGGCTTCATATATATGTAAATGCCTGATCAAAGTCAAAGTTTCTAATTTAACAGCTTCTAATGCATATTTAAACCCACTGTTTTGTGGTCTTAAATGTATACGTAAATTTCTTTTCATTTAAAAGCAGCAGACATAATATTCTCACCCTCTCACAGCCTGTTTACTGTCTTTTTTCTTTTTTTTAATGGAAACGACAACAAACAAGAAAAGGATTTAAAAACTATATTAAAACAAAAACAACAAAATGTGTGTGTAAACAACAATAATAAAAAAAAAGAATGCAACAAAGTCACGTGGTCTAGCAAATAAAAGAGAAACAGAAAATCTGTTTTGCACAAAAAAAAGACTCTTAAAGGACCGAAGAGAGAGTTTAGTAAACAGTTTAGCAGAAAAGAAAAACACGCTCTTAAGTTACAGTTTTAAGTGAAAAGAGAAATTCATACTTTAGCTATTAAGAGAGTGAAAGAGAAAATGTTGGGAAAGGGTACAGTTTGCAGAATGTTATTAACATGAGTGCGGGTTAAAATTAATAAAAGAAAATGAAAACCTTTTTAATTGGTATCAAACATGTTGGCAGTGTTGGTTTGAATGTTAATGTTAAAACATGTTTTGTTTATATTGTAGCACAGGGGGTTTCTGTTTTTCTACTTCTTTTTATGATGTTATTACCGCCAAAATGTTGTTTTAACGTTTGTTTACAAAATTGTGTTAAACTGTGTGTGTTTCTATTTTTTTTCTTTTTTTTTTTTTGCATAGATTTCTACAATTTTGCTCCACCCCTAAAAATATGAAAAAGCTTGAAATTAAGGGTTGGCGTTGAAATATTTTTTATTTACAAAAGATTTCATTTTTTTTGCTGTTTTTAGTTGAAAAGTTTTGGTATAAAAAAAAAAGTTTTATACTGCACATGGCATGATTTTTTTTTTCATAAAAAGTCGCACAAGGTTTTTACAAATGGACCACATTTTTCTATTTTTTGTTTTAATTTGCCACAAAAAAAGGCTGGTTAAAGCTATGCAAAAAGGGGTTGAGTTATATTAATATTTAAAAAAAGTCCACCTAAAGCATTTTAATTTCTTTTATTCTTTACAATTTTATATGAAAAAAAAAACCTCTAGGATTTGTTTTTAAATTATAAAAATTAAAATAATAAAATTTAATTAAAATATTAAATCAGAGTATTTTTCTTTTTTAATGCATCTCATAACGTAATTTATTACGCTACAACAGTGTGCTCCACCTTTTGTTACAACATGTTCATTTGCAACTTTTTATATCCGTTTTCTCCATCTACCTAGTGATGATTAACTAGTTTTTGTAATTTCCCCTAAAAGTTTGCACACCATATTTGTTTTATTTTGTTTTGTTATTGTTTTCGTTTTTCTTCTTCTTTTTTTTCCATTGCCTTCTAGTGTTTTTATTTTTATTTTTTGTTTTGCGAAATAGGTTCCTACCTTTCTTCCACAACCACCAGCCAACCAAAAAATCTGAACTCTTTTTACTATTTTTACACACACTCTTACTCTTTTTTTTTTTTTGTTTTCCTTACGCTCTTGCTCTATCTCTTACCATCATTCGTGCACATCACACTCAGACACACACATACACACACACATTTCTCAAATGTAACAACAACAACAACAACACTAATACAACCCGCACTATACTGTACTACACAACTACAACAATTGTAATATTGTAGTTGTACATCCAACATCATGTACCAGTTTGCGAAGGCTGTTACGTTATTGGTTCGTTTACTCATGTTCATTCGTGTACATTGTTATGCCATGTACAACAGTAGTAGTTACTTGCCCCTATTTCTCGTATAACATTTCATGTGTGTTTGTGTATATGTATATGTGTGGCAGTATATAATGTATATGTAGGTGCCGAATGTTGTTGTAGCTGTTGTTGTCGTTTAGGGTCCTCGTTAACTGTCGTCGTTTACATTCATTTCATTACGAGTTGATTGCTATTGCAAGGCACACACTATAACGCTTGATTTTTTTATTATCGCAACATGCTGCTCTCAAGAGACAAAGAGCAATGCGAGCAATTTACGTAAAACTGCAATATTTATGAAATGCATTAAAATGTTTAGAAGCCGTCCGTTATTATTTCTATTTGTTGTTGTTTCATTTTTTTTTAAATTATTTTGAGAGTAATTAGAATTAGAGGTTATTATTGTGTACGTATGAGTAACATGAGTTTGACACAAAATTATTTAACACGTATACGACACCATGAACTTATGAATGAAAATGCAAAACAAAGCGCGACGTTGTTAAATGTTTTCTAATCACACGACACTGATGAGCTTGAAAATGAGAAGGTTTTTTCGATCTAATTTGGCGCAGTAAATTATTCTAAAAATAAAGAGATTTTCTTCGTCAATTAACGTTTGCAACCATAAAATACGGGTATAGAGTTCATTTTTATAAAATGTTAACACAAAAATAAACATATTCCAACCATTATTAACCATGAGATTTTCCCATATTTGTAGAAAGGTTAGCAAAGGCAATAAAAGTGGAGCAAGGAGAAGAAAAACTACTCACAGTACCTTATTCGATCAAACCAATTTTCGTGCACTTTTACAAGTGTATGGGGTCGTATCTCGGCAATGGCATCACAAATGTTGGCCTTCAAATGCTTTATTGTCTCTGGTTTATCGGCATAACACTTTTATTTAACGGCGCTCCACAAAAAATAGTCCAAAGTTGTCAAATCGCAGCTTCTTGGCGGTTAATTGACATCACCAATCGGCTAATTAAACGGCCATCAAACGTTTGATGCAATAAATCGAGGCATGAGGTGCTTGGCAAATTGCACCATCGTGTTGAAACTAAACATTGCCCACATCAATATCATAAAGATCGGGTACAAAAATGTCGATTATCACGATGCGATAGGTATCTCCATTGACCGTAATTGTTGCGCCATCCTCATTTTCAAAGAAATGCGGGCCAAAGATGCCTCCGCTTCACAAGCCACACCAAACAGTCAGTCTGTAAGACTACGTGTGGGTTGTTTGAGCCCCAAATACAGCTTATTAACGTACCCACCAAGATGAAAATGAGTTTCACCTGAAAAGATCTTTTTTTTTTCTCAAAATCGATATCACCGTGTAGTTTCTCGTCGGCCGATTTAGCGCAGCAAAGAGGCTGGTTATGCGGCTTCAACTCTTGAAGGAATTGAACTTTGTAAGACGTCAAATGAGTCCTTTTCGCAAAACAGTGTGAAATGTTCAATTCTTTAGAACGATGACGCACACTCTCAGCCACAGCATTGATATTTTCATGAACTTTAGCAATAAACTTGCGAGTACCGGCACACTGAGTGCTTCTTCTGCTTCTCTGATTGCAAATTTTTTACGACATTTTCGTGCAACTTTTCTGTCGGCAACTGTCTCTCAGCAGTCTTCTGGCAAAAATTCTGAGAGCGCAATTAAAATGCCCAGAAAAGTTTCTTCAAATTCTGTCGTTCGGTGTCAAAATTGCAATCTAAGTCCCGTCAATCATAGTTAAAATTAAGAGGCACAATTACGGAAATCGAATCCACAACTCAAACGCACTTAGGTAAATCTCACGGGATATCTCCTGCACTTTCATTTTATTTCTTACTTTGTTCTCGTTGGAAAGTTTTGCTATCGAAAGATGTGCTGAGTTCAAGTTGGTTAGCAGATACAAAAAACTGGACATACATACATACATACATAATTGGCTATTACAACCCTTCAGTCAGGATTATAGCCTAGCTTCTCGCACTATTCATGTTGTATGTGTTAATTTTATACGCGAGTGGCGGGCCCTACCATTTAACGTCGATCCCGAACGACAGATTTCTCTGCTGAGAGGATATTTTTTTTATATTTCGTTTTGATGTCTGACCTGGGATACGAACCAGGGCTTTACGTCTAATAAGCCAACACACTACCTACTAGACTACGGCGACTTTGAGACTGGACATAGCAATACTATATGACAGTTTGGTCGCCATTTGAGCACTCGGCTCTTACAAGTTTAAATCGATTATATTACGGAATTATCTGAAGAAGCTGAAGTAAGCTAAGTAGGATAAATATGATTAACCTCTGATGGTGCCCCGGCCTTCTGGGAATTATCGGCAAAGAGCAATCTGAAGGGCTTACGAAGATTACCAGAACCTTTCTGTGGAGTGAAGGAGAGGGCTTGGAAAGATATACTTAAGGCATGGGAACATAAAAAGAGGCAAAACGTTTACTAAAACGAAGTGGGTTTGAGACAATCAAAACTTTTATTGGGAAATTACAGTAAAAAGAGGTCCGAGCAAAGCGTCACAACATCCAGGAATATCCTGATGTTGATAACCACCTTTTTGATGGGTCACCGTAAACGCAGAGTAGACTTATTTAGAATAGAGATAGTTTCGAGCGCAACATGCAAAATCTGTGACAGAATACATTCTTGGAACCTGTTGGGCATTCATGCATCCCAGGAGGAATATCTGGGGGCATATCAAGTGCTATGCAAGGAATTGTCACTGTTAACAACAAACATACATACATACAGTTGGTCATTAGAACCGTTTTGTCAGGATTGTAGCCTAGTTTCTCACGGCACTTATGTTGTGTGTGTTAATTTTATACATGAGTGCCGGGACTTATAAATTAAAGTCGACTCTGAACGACAAATTTTTAAGAAACTTTTCATGGCAATTTGACTTACTCTCAGTGTTTTTGCCAGATAGTCGCCGGAGAATAATTCTTTCATGTGTCGTTTTGTTCGAGATGTTTGAGGTGGGTTTGAACCGCGGTCTCGCGCATAATAAGGCAACACACTACCTACTAGACTACGGTGACTACACTGATTATGGACAATCACTTACACTTCTCATATAAAAAAAATTCAGAGGAGCCAAAACAAGATCTTTTCTGTAATTACAGCAAGACTGTAATACAAATTATTCCTTAAAATTCATTATTTAAGTACGTATTTTCATTTAAAAATTTATTTTTAAGGATCCAATAATTGAGTAACTAAGTAAAGACTTCTCGTTATTAAACATTTTTCTGTAACAAATTTAAAGTCGTAGTCATACATCTCCCCGTCTACCTATCTTTGAACTGCCTGAAATTATATTATATAAACAGATTATATAAGCACAAGTACCCTGTAATATTTAAATTTAATTTTGAAATTTTTCTTTTGACATAAATAAGCCCTAAGAGAGAGAGAGAGAGAGAGAGAGATCTTTTAAGCATATTCTTGCATTCAACCACACAATGGCCAATAATGCGACTACTTTTGTATGCAACGGAATTCTATGGCAACTGAAGGAATTCATTCACATCTGCTTCATGCAACGATTCAAAGAAATTATTTTTAGAACCTTCAAGGTGACAACGACAAACAAATACCGACAAATAAATAAAATGATGATAAAATTCAATGCATTTCTATTGAAATAATGTTGTTTTGATGGAAATTAAAGAACATAAAGAGATCACATGGCGTATACGTATTTTTTTGTGAATTTATGAATTCACTTCATATTGTTCATACGCATAGTTATACAAGAGAAAAACAATTTGATGATGGCTTTACATAAATGGTGTTACATATGTACGTTGTTATATTTCATCGCTTTAGAAATTGTGTGGTCTATGACTGGAACTCTTGAATTTTTTGCGACTCTTTGTTTGATTAAGTGACCGAAGGAGTGTTACAACCCTTTAGTTAAGATTACAACCCCGACTAACAAGACGAATGAAGGTTTCATAGTGAAAAGTCGACCTTAAAAGCCATGCGAGGAAAAACTGTCCGTCAAAGATATATGTAAACTTGCATTGTAATATTGAAATGCAAAAAGTTTATTAATTTCAATTGTTCCCGATTCGGGTCACTCTCTGTTGATTTCAATGTTTAAATGCTTCAAATGTGAACAGTAGAGATAGGAGTTGTTCGATTACCACAAACACTCATCATAACCTAGACTGTCCTTAATTCAATGACTTCGGTCTTTGACCATGATTGCGAGTATATGTATGCACGTATGTTTCACAAATTAGCACATTTTTGCTGCACTTCAGCAGAGTACCACTTAAGGGAAAAGGTCCCAGCATTTAGACTGATTGTGATATCACAATCAATATTTTACCCGGAGATCAAACAGTAAGAGTTAGAAACTTCCATCGTTTTTTGACAAGAGCATGTGAACTGTTGCATGAGGTGAAAGAGTAGACGTGCAAGATTACTGGAGTCTGCTAGACACCTCTGCTCACTTTTTCCTTAAATCGCATGGCCATCCATCGCATAAAAGCAAATCTCAAGGGTCACTGTCCTTTTAGTAGACCCACCCAAAGACTTGCCAAATGACTTCTACATGGGCTGTGATTTTCAGTTTCCTTTAGAAGTCGCTCAAGTCTAGTAAGTAATGTGTTGGCTTATTAGACGTGAGGCCAGGGTTCAAACCCCAGGCCAGACATCAAAAACAAAATACAAAAAGTATTTCTTCGGCGACTTCCTCAGCAGATTTCTGGCAAAAACTCTGCGAGTAAATAAAATTGCCATGAAAAGTTTCTCGAAAATCTGTCGTTCGGAATCGACTTTAAACTGTAGGTCCCGCCGCTCATGTATAGAATTAACACACACGACAGGAGTGGTGTGAGAAACTAGGTTGTAATCCTGACTGAAGGGTTGTAATGACCAATTATGTATGTATGTAGGAATGTAATCTGACTATCTGTGCCCTGTAACATGTTGAAGCTTGTGTTCGAGCTATGTTCCGAAACTCATCTGAAATTTTTCGAAGATATTCCCGGCATTCACGTACAAGGATGGACGCTGAAAATACGTTGTAGACTGATTTTTCCAGTAAACCAACAGATTTTCGGGGAAAATCCCTCCGTCCAGCACGTATTGCGTTGATTTCAAAACAGCTATGACACCTGCCTAGAAAACGCGCCATTGATCAGGCTGCCTATAAGAAATTTTCTTATTTATTATTATACCACGGGTTCGCGTCTAATAAGTCAACACACTGGCTACTAGAGTACTTCAGAACTTCAAAAAAGCATCGTCAGTTCATTTGACAACATCGAAATCAATGTATGAGTATCAACGTCATCGGATACCTGCTATATGACCCACTACAAGTAAAGCATGAAACTCTTTAAAGCCTTATTATACGTGATTAAACAAATTCGCATTAATTTCACACATTAACTCATCTTCTCCACAATTCGTGTGTTAAACCTTCCGTTTTTCTGTTTAATTTCTCTTGAAATAATATTCTGTGACAACCGCTTTTTTTCGATAAAGAAAAGAGAATTCCTTTCCATTTTTATTCACTTGCAGCTCTGAATGGAGGGGGTAGGGGGTATAGTATTTTAATGTTTCTCTTATTTATAAACGGAAAGTGTCATCATCGGATAATAAACTGCAAGACATTATTAATAAGATGTTGAAAAAGAATTCCATTTTCTTTTCTTCCCATTGCAAAAGAAAATCTTTCGTATTTTTCCAATTTTCTTCATCTTTTTTCTTTATTTGCATTTGCATTGATACGGCGATACTTAATACATGTTTTCTTGATTCTTTTTGATTTTTTTTTTTTTCTTTTTACATGCATCAGCTTCCTGTTGCACTTTTCTTATTTTCTTATTATGCTTGTCTCAGATATCCCATCTCATTCATTATAATCAATTTTGTTGCCAAATAATGAATATTAAGGAAGATCCGTTTCCTCTCATTTCGTATACTCTTTTTGATAATGAGAGTCTGTTTTGTTTCTTTGCTTGAACACAAGGATAATGAAAATTGTATGAAAATTATCTCTGATTGCCATTATTGAAATTAATATTAAACAGAGGACAGTTTTTCCTTCTTAGAGGAGGGAGAGAGAGAGAGCGAGTGTATGTTTAAGATGGTCAGTGAAATTGTTTGGAAGACAAAAAAAAAAAAGAAATGATGACAAAAGAACCATGACCAGTATGGAGGTGCTGCACACTATGTGTCGTCTTAAACTTTTTTGTTTTGGCTAGGGAGAGGATTCAGGAGATAATCGCACAACGTCAGCAAAAGAAGTATGAGTGCTTATTAATATTTGCTGAAATATGAAACGATTACGGCAATAGAACCTGCTAAGTACTACCATAAGCATAATACGACGCATTATGCCAAACACTCTCCCATCCCAAAATCCTCATTCTTACTTACTCTTACTAAAAATGCCTACTATTTTTTGGTGCTGATCCATCAACCCAGCCTTGAGCTGGCATAATACCAAATCAGTGCTTTTAATGCAGCTGTATTAGCTGTATTACCGTACTCGCCTTAGTCCAATAAGTAGTCTGTTGGCTAATAAAACGTGAACAAAACGAAAATGAAAAAAAAAATATTTCTTCGGCAACTTCCTCTCAACAGATTTCTGGCAAAAATTTTGAGAGCAAATTAAAATTGCCATGAAAAAGTTTCTCAAAAATCTGTCTTTCAGAATCTACTTTAAACTGTATTATCCCGCTTCTCATAAATAAAATTAACACACACATTAGAAGAAGTGTGAGAAACTAGGGCGTAATCCTGACTGACCAATTATGTATGCCTGTATTATCCACTACTATCCGTTTACAGATCAGAACTGCTGCCATAGTGATCATAAACTCTTTAGCCTGAGCACATAGTTCCCTCAGCAAAGAATCTAGATGATAGCTTTAGTCTTTCCTCAAAAAGAGTGAGTGCTAGTCTCTGTATTTTGTCCGACTCCTGTTGAGCTGATTTCAGATTCGTCCTGTCTGCTGGGACAATTTTCTCTACATGTTCCTATTGGTCTCAGCATCATAGTATTGGTCATTCCAACCATTCAGTCAGGATAACGACCCAGTTTCTCACGCCACTTATGCTGTGTGTGTTAAATTTATACATGAGGGGCGGGACCTACAGTTTAAAGTCGACTCCGAACGACAGATTTTTGAAAAACTTTTCATAGCAATTTGATTTACTCTCAGAGTTTTTGCCAGAAATCTGCTGAGAGGAAGTCGCCGAAGAAATACTTTTTGTATTTTATTTTGATGTCTGGCCTGGGGTTTGAACCCTGGCTTTTCGTCTAATAGACCACGGCGACTTCATAGTATGCATCCAGTGGGTTTATTCCTGGGTTATGTCCCCAGGATTTTCCTGTTTCTTTTCAATGGCATAAGCAGATGGCATGCCATGCCTGCAGCTTATTACCCCAGCTTGTAGAAATCAAATATCTTGACCATACATACGTACATACATACACCTTTCTAGTTAGCTTCTTAGCTTCTCACACCACTTATGTTCTGAGTGTTAATTTTATTCGTGAGTAGTGGGACTCACAATTTAAAAACGACTCCGAGCTTGGACCTGCGCTCATACAAAATTCAATTGAGGCAAATACTGAAAGTAAACGACCACAGACAACTCCACGTGTTTGCTGAATAGGCTCTGGAGCAACTGACTTTAATCGAAAAATCAATTTCAGCGATGAGACTCATTTCTAGATGAATGAGCATGCCAGCAACCAAAATTACTGCCTTTGAGAGGAGACCAATCCACATGAGATAGTATAGCGACGGGTCTTATTTTAATAAGACTCGAAATTACTTGATATGAAAAAGAGCAACACCATCTACGGCTGTATGAGATAGTCTTCTTGCTTGTTTATCATCCAAATTTCTACGATTAAACTTTCCTGCTATCAGTTACCAGAATTTAAGTCATGAAATTAAATCAACTGAAGAATGCTTAATATTTCCTGGTTTATTTGGCATGTCTTTTCCCTGTTCTTATAAAAATTTGTTTCTGTTTTCTTTATCGTCCTTTACGGTTTCTTTTTTTCTTTTTCTTGTTCTTTTTTTTTAATCCCTGGTAATTGTTAATAAAGACGTCTGTCATGTATAAAAATGCAAACTTTAAAATTTCTCCTAACAACGAGGGTTGTTATATAATTTCAAGCCTGTTTAAAATATAAGCAAACCATCAATTTTGTTAATATTATAACAACCCTCGTTCATAATGTTTCGTTGTGTTTTTGTTTTTTTCTTCTGATGTTTGATTCTTATTTATCATGCTGACGAGAAATATTTGTTTGTCCATTCCCTTTACGCTTCATGCGTCTCAATCTTTAACGTTTGGCTTAAACTCGAAACGTTTGCATTCTGCAGATGCATAATGAAAATCTTGTTGTTGTTGTTGTTGTTGTTGTAATGCATCAACAAGGATAGTTTCTTATGATTTTTTCTTACTCTTTTTTCCGCCCCTTAGTTTTCCAAAAAATTAAAAAAAAACATCTACGGATTGTACCAAATACATGCTGCTCTATTCCTTAATCTTCTGTTTGTCTTATTTTTTAAGGATTTTTTTGTTTTTTTTTTCCTTTGTAAGTAAAAATTTAAATAAAGAAAATTATAAAAACAACAAAAATAAAAACAAATACAATTGAATTTAAGTATGAGTCCATATGTAGACTTTTTCTTCTCCTTTTTTTCTAATTGCCTTCTTCCTTATTGCTGCATGCTTAAGCAAATAAAATGTATTTTTTTTTTGCTACACAAAGATTTAAGAATTCTTTTCTAATTCAAGGATTTCCTTTTTAACTTGTTATTTACTTTTAATATTGCCGGCATAATTGGATATGATGTGTATTGGAGTGTAGGAATCGAAATCTTTCGAAAAAAAAGGAAAAAATACAAAACTGCACTGCAATGATTTCTATCGTTGCAACGTATATTACATATAGGGCTTGAGACAAACCCCACTCTGAATAAGTATACCCCGAGTCCACTGTGGCCTATCCAAAGACTGGTCGTCAACCCCTGAATATTGCTGGAAAATCTAATTGATGACTCACTTCACCTCTTATTCTAATTTCCTAACAAAACATTTCATTGGCTCAAACCCACTTGGTTTGAGAAAATCCTTTGCTTCTCTTTATTTTTCCTTTCGTTGAGTATACCTTTCTAAAGATCCTGCCCTACTCCACAGCAAGTTTCAAAGGCATAGAAACTCCCCTCTCAGTAAGCTCCTCTACTTGTTCATTACAGAGAATTCCTACAATACCTGAGATCGAGCAGTGGGTAACCTTGTTTTCTCGTCCAAGCTGGTTTAGTTTCCCTAGACAGGTTCCTACTATCTTTGATTTAAACTGATAGGAGACGAGTGATAGAATGTCGGCCTGGCCGTCATATAGTATTGCTATGTTCTGGTGTTTATACCTCCTATCCAAATTAATGTTAACAAATCTTTCGATGGAATAGACTTTCGTTTCTGACCCATCTGCATGCCACAAAATAAACTCTCAGTGAGAAGAATTTGCAGCTTCTCGATTACTCCATTAATTTTTGTTATTATGTCTCATTAGGAAGTGCTTTCCAAAATCATAAAATCTTCTGCTTCCATACAGGGACGCTTAAGGAGTGCACTGTTAGCCCTTCAGTTCCTTAGATCCCGAAATTCCCTAGTGAATCTCAAATTCACAAATTCATCATAGTCATTAAAGCGCTGATTTTCACTACCATATGCAGCGGACTAATATCCAACAAAGGCTTCAGCGCCACCTTAACTCAGGTTCTCTTTGCCAGTGTTATATCAACACACGCTAGTCTCTGTATTTTGTTCGACTCCTGTTGAATTATCTTCAAATTCGTTCCGTCTGCTGAGGCAATTTTCCCTTAATGTGCCTATTGGTCTGACCATCATTATAGGTATCCAGTGCATAATTCCTAGGTTGCATTCCCAGTATTTCCCTGTCCCTTTTCAATGGCATAAGCAGATGGCATACCCTTACCTGCAGCTGGAAGATGATGCTTCTAACCAGTCCACCACTTTAACTGTTTCTGTTTAATGTAAAATGTGGTGGACCGATGTATATTCCATGGTTACAAAATCAAAAATTTTGTTGTTTTATGGTAAAATATTTACACACAGTGTATTAAAACACTTTCTCGAAACTGATTTTGTTCTCCTGAAAGCAAATATGGCACCCATATTTCGTTCAACTTTGCTTTACTTACATACATACATAATTGATCATTACAACCATTCAGTCAAAATTGCGTCCTAGCTCCTCATACCACTTCTATTGTGTGTGTTAATTTTATACATGACTGGTGGAACCTACAGTTTAAAGTCGACTCTGAACGATAGATTTTTGAGATATTTTTTCATGGCAATTTGATTTACTCTCAGAGTTTTACTCTCAAAGCTTATGCATCTTTAGCTACCAGCTATTCAATACCTTTTTGAAGATTCCTACCGGTTCAGGCCCGGGTTCCTCAATTAGTCAAGGTCGTCCGTATATTGCTCACCGAAGAAAGAGACTTCCTAGAGTAGAATCCTACTGAAATTTAGTATTGATTCGACTGAGAAATTTGTTCAATGTTTACAAATTTATGGAGACACTTGCTTTTGAAGGATAAAAAAAATGCGGTGCCTTAGAGCTTAAGAAACTATTTTTTATGGCTGACCAATGTAAAAGTAAAACAAAGTAATTTTTTTTTTCGAATTTAAATGCCAAGTCCTAACCACAAAGAATACAAACAAGTCAGTAAGGCTTTCACTAGTTTTGCAGTAAAGAAATCATTTTATGTGTACATATCCTTTAAATTTACATGTTCTCTACATAGCAGAGATCAGCAATGAATCGTTTTATCGCTACTTATAAGCAATCATGACATTTTGAATATAAGTGAGTCAACAATATTGAAATTTAACTACATACTCTGATTCATTCATACTCACTACAACGTTGATTTATAAGTACAGGCTGCAATGAGTATGCGTACAACGTTGACATGGAACTCATACCATTCGAAATATGTTTGATTCATAAGCCTACTCATTTAGATTCATAACTTTAGAAAAATACTTTCAATTCTTATAAATGATTCGAGTTAACAAAATGTACAGTCTTATAGTGTTTTCACACCAAAATTTAAAACCTGATTTTAGCATTAAAACCATAAACAGCTGATTTTGCGTTCACACTGCAAGTTTTATTAAAATTGTTTTTAAATTCATGACATTTATGACTGCGAGAAAAAAATTTTATGAGCAATATGCCTTATTTCATCTTGATATATTTAGCTTCTGACTTACCTTTCGCACAAGAAACTATATTCATTGTGACCAGAAACAACACACATTTCGATTAATAATTAAATATTTACAAATTTTTAAAATTTTCATTGAAGAAATTAAAAATATTCCAAATTTTTCCTTTTTTAATACAAAATAAATGTTTATTTCCATTTATTTATTTATTTACATTTGTTTTTGTTTTTATCAGATGTTTTCAGGTTTTCAGAGCTGGTAGCTCTAATTTAGTACATTTAGTACATCAAAACAAGGTTGTATTTCATAAAACCAACTTAAAACCAATTCAAAAAAGGTTTTATTTTGGTTTTAACACAATAATTTTGTATGGTAAAATCAGGTTTTATTTTTGGTTTTAACGTTAAAACCAACTTTTGCGTTAAAACCACTCGGTGTGAAAACACTATTAGTTGTTGTTGTATTTACAAAAAAAAAGAAAAAAGACACATAAGCAAGAGAGACAGAGCAACAAGCGGAGCAAACACACAACCTTTTAGTGAGTATTTTAGTGTTCATACGCGAATCATACTTATTTTGTGCTTCGTGTATATGTTGAATTATGGAGAGTCGAAATTAGCAACATCATGCGTGTTGTTAAGTATGAATACGATGAGTACTTCAAACTTTGAATATGAGTACGGGTTTCATGATATTAAAATAAGTATGAATGCGTATAAGTATCAAAAATTATGAGTATGATTCGATTCTACTCATCTTTTTGAATACTCATTGCTGATCTCTGGTCTAAATAAAATTTTTAATGTTTTTTATTTTCTATTTATCAAAATAAAAATCAAAAAAAAAAGCTTGAATTTTATTTAGTAACCGTTAATTGGATTACTTTACAAACGGCTTAAAAGTTTTATAAAAATTTTGTAAAATAAATAAATCACTGCAAATATGTACAAAATACGTATGTATGTGTTTAAATTTGTACCCACATACTAATAAACATTTATTGTTTTTTAAGGCAATTGTAAATCATTTAAAAATACAAAAAGAAAAAAAATTAATTTTGTTATCAATGAAAAATTGTTTAAACAATAAAAATCCCATAAATTTCTAGAATTAAAACGAATAAAAAAAATATAAAAAAATAAAAATAAAAATAAAAATCAAAATAAAAGTAAAACATAAACCAAATACATAAAAACACAATAAAATATATTTTTAATGCCAACTGTTAAGTAAGGATTTACATTCAAATATAAAACAGTTCGTCTGTCTGCTCAAATTTTATGGAAGTTACACTCTATGAAGCATTAAATATTCAGAGGGTTTATGTGTTAAATAATAATTCAAAGTATTTCAATAAATTTCTTCATATTTTTCACTTTTTTCTTTCATTTTGTTCCAATTTCAAGATATTAAACCAAATATTATATCTCAATTGGAATATTCATTCAATATCTCATTTGAAAATTCATCCAATAATTCGTATTTATAGGGTATCATTTAATTCTGTCAGACCTACTGTATTTTAAATTAATTTTTTTCTGCATCATATCGTTAGAGCACTCACATACTTAAAGCATTATCGAACGTAATGATTTTAATCATTATTTTGCAAATTATTTAATGCCACTAAGATTGTACTGATACGCTGGATTTATGGTGTAAATAAATTATAAAGAAAACCAGAAATTAATAAATAAGCCTGTAATAGATGAGAGAAATTAATAAATAAATAAAAATTAAATAATAATGCGAGAAATGCGAAATTTACTATTCGCTATTTGTGTTGTTACGTTTTAACCTTTTAAAAACGTTTAGAATATGAGTTCGTAGATTGCAAATAAAATAAAAATAAATCTGTGTTTAGTTTTAATTAAAATTAAATTTTTGAGAAACTTTTCATGCCAATTTTATTTACTCTCAGAGTTTTTGTCAGAAATCTGCTGAGAGAAAGTCGTCGAAGGAATACTTCTTTATTTGGTCCTTCCAATGCAAACATTGGATGTTGTTTTTAAGTGGTGGATTCCAAGCCCTACGCACAACCCAAGTCCAGGGGATTAGACATTGCTCTACTTGCATTTGTTAACATCTAGCGGGTGCTAGTATATCAACCAGGAGGGACCACGAGGAGGCTGCATGTCAACTTGAATACAACAAGAAAAGGATCGTTCTAGCGGTCGCTATGAAACTTTACTTTGTTTGCATGCATCCTATCCCATCCCATATGATTTAATAATTCGAGATTCACAACATTCACATATTTCTCCAGATTTAAATAATTTTGTTGAATGAAATAGTGGGAACAAAGCTTAAACGCTGTTCTGTTAGACTTTGCTGATTTCCAAAAAAAATTCAAAATATGACTACTGTATGTAAAGTTGCACTTTACATATTCTCTGAGATTTCACTTTCAAAAATAAAATTGTAGTCCTCAATTTGTAATAAAAATCACTCAATTAAATATTATAAACTCTGTAAATAGGCTCGAAATTGAAAAAAATAAAAACAAAATATATTCTGCTATAAAAACCAAATAAAATGCAACAATATCTGCTATTATACTCCATTTTTTTTTTGCATTCCACAAATAAATTCACATGTAAATTAATAATCATGATGGTTTAAAGGTTTTGGGGAAGCATTCACAAAAATAAATCCAAAACCATTTAGTAACCATTACTCATCGATATGAAAACGTGTACAACGTTCATTCAGTGCAAACAGAGAAGGATTACAAAAAAAAAAAATAATAAAAATGTTTGCCACAGCATGAAATAACTGTAAACCATAAAAATAACGGGTATTATTATTACCGCCAACACTTCCGTTAAAAACAAAACAAACAAAAAATAACACAGAAATTGGTCGCTTTGGTATAAATAGTTACACACGTATGGCTTACGCTGATGGCTTATGGAACATAAACCACAAATTATTTATTTTTTCGGTTCTTTTTTCACTTATTTATTTGTATAAAATATAATGTTGCAATCAATGTTTACTGGGTTATTTATGTGTTTTATAAAGACAAGTAAATCATGTGTCATTTGCCACTTTGTCTACTGGGTTATTTGTGTGTATAAGTTGCAGGCATCACAATAAACAAATCGGATTGTAGTTTTTCGTTAAACAATATCACGAATTACTTTGAAGAAAAAAATGAAAATTTTGTTGATTTTTTCAATACCCATGTAATGGAAGTGTTGTCACCGTTGCCGAATGAAACATGCAAAGCTTAAATATTTATTTTTAAAAGTTTTTTGTTGATTTATTCTTAAGTAATAGTGTAACGAGAGCTCAATTACAAATTGATCGTTTGTTTATTTACTTAAACTCATGGTCAATTATATATCGTATGCAAAGCAAAGGATTTACACAGTGACTTAAACGCCGCTGAAGTAATGAGGGAATCGAAGTGTTAAGTAAAGTAAATCAGTTGTTAGTAAAGCAATTAGGAATTGTGTTGACTTCTTCGACTAGAGCTCATGGTTCAACCCCCAGCTCAGACATCTTGAACAAAACGAAATATTTCTTCAGTGATTTATACTCAGCAGCAAATACTGTAGAGTAAAATAATATTGCAACATAAAGTTTCTCAAAAATCTGTCGTTCGGTCAGACCTCTCACTCTTATATTCGGCTAAAAATGTTTCCTTTTTAATCGGGTTAGTGAATTTATATCCTTGGGAAAAGAAAGATCTTTAAAATAAAGTAGTCCACGTAGTCTACCAGAAGATAAAGTTACACTGTCATACAGGATGAGAGTATTGGCCACAAAATTCCAACAATTAATGTCCAATTATTTGATAATTCTACATAAGGCGAAATAAATAGTGCAGTCGACCTAGTCTAGTAGGTAGTATATTGGCTTATTATACGTAAGGCCACGGTTCCAACCCGAGTGCAGACATTTTCAACGAAATCTGAAAAAATATTTCATCGGCGACATGTTGTTTGGTTGTTTGAAGTAAGTAATTAGGAAAGTGCGTATATACTATCTACTACTCTTGTCAGTAGTATGTTGGCTTATTAGACGAAGGTCCGTGGTTCAAACCCCTACTTAGACTCTGAAGAAAATCGATGTGTTAAGAATTTTGTTCTTTGGTGACTTCCCGTCTCAGCAGGCATCTGGCAAAATCTGTTAGAGTAAAATATAATTGCCATCAAAAAATTTCTCAAAAATCTATCGTTCGGAATCAACTTTAAACTGTAACTCCCACCACTGACTTTTTCACTCGATTAAAAATGTTGCCTTTTTAACCGGGTTAGTGAAGAAAGGGCTTTAGAATTACGAAGTCGACGTAGCCTAGTAGATAGTGTGGTGGCTTATTAGACGTGAGGCCACGGTTCCAACCCAAGGTCAGACATTTCGAACGAAATCCAAAAAATATTTCTCCGGCGACTTCCAGATTTCTGGCAAACAATCTGAGAGTAAATAAAATTGCCATGAAAAGTGTTTCAAAAATCTGTCGTTTGAAGTGGACATTAAGTCCACCCATGGATAAAATTGACACACACAACATGGGTGAGAAGCTCGGTTGTAATCCTGACCTGAAGGGTTTTTGAAGGCCAATTAAGTAATTAAGAAGTCAATATTAAATACAGAACGAGTCCCAATATAAAACCCTTTGTCGCAATGGCATTAATCGGCGTGGGAGCACTTAGAAAATAGCCTGCGTTAGTAACACAACTTAGCATAGAAAAACTGCTGTTGATAACGTCAGATGAAGCAAACTTTCCTATTTAAGAGCCCACGAATGTGACACGTGTGATATCATAAATCAGTCGCTGGATAGAAAAGATATCCCCGTAGATGCCAGATGAAAGAACTCATATCTCCTCAGATCGCCTCAGGAAAGACTAGACATGCCAGAATGGTATTCAAAAGGCTTGCATCCTGAGAATGCAGCTGGGAATTGCGCACTGAATGTATACCTTAGGAAAGTAAATGCAGCCAAAAAGGTATTCAAAAGCCTTGCAGGGTACCCCAGGGAATCCAACCCGGGAATTATGATGCACTGAATATACCATATAGAGATCACCTTAGGAAAGACTAGACATGTCAGAATGGCATTCAGAAAGCTTGCAGGATAATACTGGAGATGCAATTCGGAAATTATGATGCACTGAATGTATACCATGATGGTCAAACCAATTCTTAAACAAATTATTCAAACCATTTCAGCCCCAATTTATAAAAAAAAAATTAGATTAGAAATGTTGCGTAGATCCTATTGCAGATACTCGTTTCACATCTCATTAACAAGAAAGCATTTTTAATTATTTCGCTTGCTGACCCATGCCAATAAATCTTTGGTTAAATAAATATTCTCATCATATTTCCTTTACTTACCAAACACATAAAGTTCTTGTTGTAGTTGTTGTTGTTGTTGACGTTATTATCATGATATTTTGTTGGGGATTAATTTTCTGTTCTGCTTATGGCTTATGCGTTAAGGGAAATGATGTCAATGATTCATATTTTCATAGCCCCGGAGCGGGCCAAATACTATGAAAACTTTATAATGTTCTGTTCTTTTTTTTTTTGCTCTCATAGTTGTTGTTGTTATTTTTCATAATTTAATTTCAATTTAAAATTAATGACATACAATTTTCATTATATTTTTTTATCATTTTTCTGCACTTTTCCCCTCACCCCCTCCAATTTATTTGGATTTTCGTTCGTTTTTTTCGGAATTGCACACTTTTTTTGTTGTATTTTTGTTAATTTACATTTTTCTGGTTGTATTTTGTTGTTGTTGTTGTAGTTTTTTATTTTATTTTGTCCTGTATTTCTTAATTTTATTATTTAACTGCAACAACAGCAATATTGTTAACATTAATACGGACCATGAAAAAATCTCATCGTGTGACAAACACTTTCCACCTATGTTTGTATGTTTGTATGTATGAATGTTGATTTGTACGTATGCTGCAACAATTTGTTCATATTGTTATTTTATGTTAATGTTGGTTGTACTCTTTTTTTTGTGTGTTTTTTTTTTTTGTTTCTGTTGCTCATTAATTAATTAATTTCATTTTATTTTACGATTGTAGAATGCAATTGCTTATAATGCTACAGCAGATGTCCTTACAATGAGAACAAAATTGCAAAATTGTATTTCGCTGAAGCATTAGAAGATGGAAAACAAAATGACGCACCTTTTTATTAATTAGATTGGAACAGAAACACACAGCTGAAGCAATCATGTCGGAAGTATTGACATAACGAGATCTACGTACATCAGCTCTAGATATAAATTTTGTTGAAGTCAAAACTATGCTTCCATAAGGTTCAGATAAAAGTCCCCTAGTCGGCAGACGCGCGACCGTGATTCAACTCCCGGCTTTGAAATCTCAAACAAAACAAATTAGGAAAAATATTTTTTCGTGGGCTTCCTCTCAGCAGTATTCTTGCACAAATTCTAAGAGTAAATAAAATTGCAATAGATAAGTTTCTCAAATATATGTCGTTCGAAGGAACTGTAGGTCACGCCACTCATGGATAAAATTAACGCACACAACATGAGAAGCTAAGTCGTCATCCTGTCTAAAGGCTTGTAATGACCAATTAAGGAAGTAAGTTTCCTACCACTAGAATCGTCATAGATTATCATTGTAATTTTTTCTACGACGTCATTATACTACTAGGCCACCTTCCGAAATGTATCCATAGAAAGTTTGTATGCAGTTCTACTACTGTATATAAACTATGTAGATATGTAAAGCAACCAAACAATGTATGAACAATAAATTCGATGACTGATTGCTTTTAGACTGCGTTAAAAATGCACATTGACGACGTTTTGAAATAGAATACATTGTATATATTTTGTACAGCGGCATTATGGAACACGATACTTTGTTCAAACACAAAGCAACTAACATTTTGAAAGGCCGCCCTACTATTGAAGTCGTCGTAGAGTAGTAGATAGTGTGTTGGCTTATTAGACGTGAGGCCTCGGTTCAAATCCCAGGTCAGACATCAAAGTGAAAATATGAACAAATATTTCTTCGGCTACTTTCTCTCAACAGATTTCTGGCAAAAACTCTGAAAGTAAATGAAATTGCCAGGAGAAATTTCTCAAAAATCTGTCATTCGGAGTCGACTTTAAACTGTAGGTCCCGCCACTCATGTATAAAATTAACACACACAACATCAGTGGTGTGAGAAGCTAGGTCGTAGTCTGTAGCCTAGTTTTCAATTAACTGAAGGACATAAGGTATTCGAAGTGTATGTCATGTAATAGACAGCTTAATCGCTCTCTTTCATTATCGATAATTCCTTGATCATACATTTCCATATAATGCATACGGTACATGTTTTAAGTAATTCTTAAACGCTTTCTTACAGTTCTTGATCTCGTATTCCTTTATGCTGTAGCCTTAATTGTTATTTGACTATCAGTGAAGACATTTAAATCCCTGTATGTCAAGTTAGCCAAAATGTCAGTGGCATAGATAATACGTTACCTAATTGCACGTATTTCTGGTTGAAAAACTTTATTGTAGTTTTTGGTTCTTTTATACTGAGGCTCCTCATCATATTTTGAGGTATATTCTCATATCTGTGCGATAGATTCATTTGATCAATGATACGAATGTTCTACCATACATACATACATACATACATACAATACATACATAATTAGTCATTACAACCCTTCAGTCAGGATTACGGCCTAGCTTCTCTCACCACTCATACTGTGTGCGTTAATTTTATACAAGATTGGAGGGACAGTCTACAGTTTAACGTCGACTCCGAACGACAGATTTTTGAGAAACTTTTTCATGGTAGGTTTATTTGCTCTTAGAGTTTTTGCCAGAAATCTGCTGAGAGGAAGTTGCCGAAGAAATATTTTTTTTTCATATTTCGTTTTGATTCCTAACCTGGGATACAAACCCAGGCTTTACGTCTCATAAGCCAACACACTGCCTATTAAACTACGGTGACTTCTGCTATATATAACTGAATAAAAATACTTGACAGATGTGTACCCTCAAAAATTTCATAAAATGTATTAAGGACACAAACCATAAATAAAAATACGTCATCATATTTTAAAGTTTTAAAACCAATGTTAATACTTATCAATTGGACATGTTCATTAGCGTTGGCAGTGTTTTCACGTTTTAAAATTTCTTGCCAACATGTTCATTTCTAAAATAGATAAGTTTCCTGCCAAGGACGACTTTTTCAATATCTTTCCTTATTCCCATAAAAGTCTCCATCTGCAACAAATAATCTCCTCTTCGATCGTCCTATAATTTATTTATTTTTATTTATTTATTTATTTATTAGAATATAATTACAAATTATATTTAATTATATACGAGCTGAGTAACTTCGACCATATGCTCGGTGTAGTGTAACAGACCAGAGTCTCTGGTGGGAATCGAAAACACGACCCTCACGCTAATAGTCTAACACACTACCCACTAGACTACCAGGGCACTCCGTCCTATAATTTCTTTTATGGGTTTTTTTTTAATTAAATTATTGCAGTGAAACGTATTTGGTATATTGTATCATGTTCTAGGAATATTCCACTTAGGGCCCTAGCCTTTTTCAATAAGTAGCCCAGCTACTTGTGTTGTATGTTGTAGATGTTTTCAGGGAAAAGCAAAACTTAATTGTTAAAATTCAAAAATCATTATAAAGATTTCTATAATCTTTATCTAGGGTCGAAATTGAATTACTCGGTCCTCTAGTCAAGCATTTTAACCACCACACGACACCTGTAGTTTAATTAACTTATACGCATACAAATACATACACCATAGCCCATATTCACTATATGACTTCTACAAACATACATACATAATTGGTCATTACAATCCTTCAGTCAGGATTGCGACCTAATTTCTCACACCGCTTATATTGTGTGTGTTAATTTTATACATGAGAGGCGGGACCTACAGTTTAAAGTCGACTTCGAACGACAGATTTTTGAGAAACTTTTCATGGCAATTTTATTTGCTCTCAGATTTTTTGCCAGAAATCTGCTGAGAGGTTGTTGCCGAAGAAATACTTTTTGTATTTTATTTTTGATGTCTGGCCTGGGGCTCGAACCCTGGCTTTACGTCTAATAAGCCAATACACTACCTACTGGACTTCTGGCAGTTGCAAATAGTTACTGGGACGCCGTAAAAAATATGAGGAGAATTCGGTTTTTATGATATTTACCTTCAGGTTTGGCAAATCGAGACCCAAGAATCAAATTCAGATGACATTAAACTTTTAGGTTTTTTTTCTAGACTTCACTGTATAAGCTTTGGTACTAATTGAGCAGATGTGGTGCTAGATGTCGTGATCTTTAATTCCGTTATTCCAAATATAAAAAATCTTTTGAATATTTTTTTAAAAATCCTTCTAACTATTAAGCCAGTTACTGTAATGTTATGTACCAGTTTTGTTACCATATTTCGTGGAGTATGATTTTGAAAAAAAAAAAAACTGAAAATAAAAATTAAAAACGCAAAAGAAAAAAACCATTTTGGTTTCTCACCTGGTTTTATGTTTTATTTCGTGTTTTCCTCCGTTATTATAATAGTATTGTAGTGTATAATTATTGTTATAATTATTATTACGGTACTCGTACTTGTATAATGTTTATGGATTTAATTTTATTGCCATATAATTCAGTATGAAAATTATATTATTCATGAATTTATAATTAAATAAAAAGATAATTTATTTATTTTTATTTCTTTCATTGGTTTTTTTTTTTGATATTTTTATTGCAATTTCATTTCATTTACATTGGGAGTAAAAATTTACACAGGAACAAGGGGACGAACGATTATGGCTTTGAATATGAAAATGATATGAAGTAACGGCATAATTAAATAATAATTTAAAAAGAAATGAAAGCAAACAAATAACTGTACTTAAATTATTTTTTTTTTAATAATTTTTCTTTCTTTTCTTTTTTAAATGAGTTGCCATATTTCCAAAGTAAAGCTTAAATGCTTTAGGAGAATAACATAAAAATGGAATACTTTTAACACACACAGCCGTAATAAAATTTATACAACAATTTACAAAAAAAAGAAACTACCAAAAAAGAAAAAAAAACGAACGGAGTACCTCCTCAAGATGTTTTAAAAGAAATTATATTTCTTACGTATGTATGCATTTGTATGTATATGTTTGTGTGTCTGTATGTGTGTTTGTGAACATCTAAAATCTTAATAGCATTGTATTGTTGTGTTCTATTGTACAAAAATTTTACTTCCGAATATTTCCTTTCCTATTTCGTTTTGAAATTATTCGAAATAAATACAATAATAAAATAAAACTATTAAATACACTCTCCCTCCCTCTCTTTCGCTCTCTCACTCTCTGTCTCGCTCTCAGACAATGAAAGAAAATGCATTTTCAATGTGCTTTTCGCAACATACAACAACCAACACAATAAATATGAAAACTGGCTAACGAGGTATTGTAAAATTGTTCAGACCAGTGGCATAGCACTCAAATGTATTCTTATAAGATATTCGAAATTTCTACCCAAGATTTAGGGAAGAGGCATTGAAAAAAAACGACATAAGCATTTAGGATCCAACTTCATATGCCACTGTAGAAAGGCGTCAAGTGGCGTTTTTTTTCACATACATACATACATAATTGGCCAATACAACCCTTTACCCAGGATTACGACCCAGTTTCACAAACCACTTATGTTGTGTGTGTTAATTTTAAGCATGAGTGGCGGGACCTACAGTTTAAAGTCGATTCCGAAGGACAGATTTTTGGGAAACTTTTCATGACAATTTTATTTTGCTAGAAATCTGCTGAGAGCATGTCGATTTGTTGGAGATGTCTGACCTGGGGGTTTGAACCGTGTCCTTACGTCTAATAAGCTAACACTCTACCTACTCTACTACAGCAACTTGTTCATACTAAAGCTCTTTCTGTTCCAAAGAATTTGAATTGACTAACCCGGTTAAGCCCAATTTTTAGCCGAAAGTAAAAGTAAACCTAAGCATTCGACCACAGTCCGTAAAAGAAAGAGAATCCAAAACCGTTTTGCAAGACAGTTAAAATTGTTCCAACAGATCTCAACATGTTTAAGTGTTCTGAAATTGATGGTATTGTGCCTCTGATCCTTAAGCAATGCTTCATGTGTTTCAATATTTATTAAAATTAATTGAAGGCTGCTTATGTAATGTCAACCCACAAAAAGGTAGAGGCTAATAACCCTGAAATCTACCACCCCATATGATTAACTGTTATCTCGTGTAATAACTTTTATTGTGGATCTTTCATTAAATGCTTCCTGTCTTTAAATTTAAATAAAATAAAGTGTGTGTATATAAGATATCATCGAAATTTTTTATTCCCTTGAAAGACCTCTCTTGATGCCACTCTATGTCGAGAAACTAATTTCCCATGATACGTTAGGTTAGAGGACGTGTACTTGTCAATTAAGATTTGTATTTTGTCTTTGATGCCTGGCCTGGAGCTCGAACCCAGGCTTTTGCGTCTAATAAGCCAACACACTACCTCCTAGACTACGGCGACTTCAATTTCTCATGATTCTGGCATTTAAAAATCAAGCTGAATTTGACCGATGACTTGAATGATGTAAGCTGTGTGAATTGTAGCTTATTCGCACACACCTGCAACTTAAAAAATAACTTACAAGAAATTGCCTAACGAGGACAATTCGCAGGATCCCGATGGCCAGATGTTGTTTATGGCGAAATCATCGAATTCGAACCAAAATAAGTTGATAATCACTGATCGTTGACAGTGACAGCAACGACGTTCTCAAAGAAAAACAGAACGATGAGGTAGCCATCATAAAGTCCACACCAAACAGGGACTTTTTAGAGATGCATTGAAGGCTCTTGGTTGTGCCAAATTCGACAATTTTCAATTTCCATTCATTCAAAAATCGGCCTCATTGCTGCAGACGATTTTTCAATGAAAATTATAATCACTAGCCAAATGCTCCAGAGCCCACTCAGCGATTTTGAGCAGTTGTATGGGTGTAGACCCAAGTCACGATACGAAATCGACTGCTTCCGAGTCTGCTCTACATATACTCTCACGGGCACTCATACATACATAATTGGTCATTAGAACCCTTCAGTCAGGATTACGACCTAGCTTCTCACGCCACTTATGTTGTGTGTATTAATTTATACATGAGTGGCGGGAACTACAATTTAAAGTCGATTCTGACTGCCAGATTGCTGAGTAACTTTTCATTTTTTTATATTCGGCAGATATTGCGAATCAGTGGACTCGAATTAACCGATCACATTGCAAATAGTCTGCTCTGTAGAACGAGTATGGGGATTGTAAAGTAGGCCAAGCGTGCAGTATGTTCCCCATACAGTATACATGTTTTGTTAACACAATTTTATTATTTGCACGTGTTGTTGAACGTTTGTAGTAATTTGGCAAAACAGACTGAATAAATGACAAAAGATGTAGCTTCAACAAAATGGCCGTTATCAACAATCAACCTATGGGTTAGGTTAGGTTAGAGGACGTGTACTTGTCAATTAAGACAAGTGCAGTACCCGGAGGTCGAATTGACCCATTGTACAACGTCCTAGTTTCTCACACCACTTACGTTGTGTGTGTGTTAATTTTATCCATAAGTGGTGGGACCTACAGTTTAAAGTCGACTCCGAACGACAGATTTTTGAGAAACTTTTTCATGGCAATTTTATTTACTCTTTGAGTTTTAGCCAGAAATCTGCTGAGAGGAAGTCGCCCAAGAAATACTTTTTGTATTTTGTCTTGATGTCTGGCCTTGGGGCTGAAACCCTGGCTTTACGTCTAATAAGCCAACACACTACCTACTAGACTACGGCGACTTCACGACCTATAAAACCAAATAGAAATCTGACATTTTGCATCTTCGGAACATTACCAACATTTGAAAGCAACTTTTTGCAGCAAAAGATTGTTCAAGAGTAAGGGTAATACGATGTTTACAAACAACTGTCGAGTTGTAAACAAGAACTATTAAATACTGAGGAATAAATCAACTAGAATCTCTAGTCTTTAGTACATGAAGAAGGCATATGGTTGCCTTCTGTTCTATGAAAGTAATAAGTGGAGTGCAGTGTTAATGAACCTTGGAAGTTCTCAAGACTTGCTTAGAGTTCAAAAAGTATTCCATTGAGAGTTGTAAGTTTTTCTCAAAAACGTCTCTGGAATTTCCGTAGCCGTACTAAAATACAAGAAGAAATTTTAGTTTAATTTGTTTTTATTAGTTTTCCATTTTTTTCTTCTTTTTTTTACTTCTTCTATTACCCCATGGCAGTTGTTAAGCAATGCTGTCTTGTTGAAATTGGAATGAATTTTTAGAACAAGACACTAAAAATTTATGAACAATCATATTAAAAGGCCATATTTTCAAATGCTCCGACAATTTGATGCTTAATAACGGATTTAACGTACTTTTTCCTTTTTTTTCTTTCTCATATTGTCTTGGACTTATTCGCAAAGGAATTTGAAAATGAATATGTAACTGCCAATAACCTGTCGTTTCGATTTTAGATTTTTATGGGCAACGCATAAACGTATTAAAATTTTCGTTTCATTCACCAATCCAGTCGTCAGTTGTCAAATTGTTGTGTTAAATAAAATAATTTAAAGTCTCCCAAAAAAAACAAAACAAAATAAAAGAAACAAAAATAGGAACCGGTTGCCTTTAATTGAAGTGGAGTATTGTCCTTAACTATGAGCTCAAGTAAAGGGTATGGGGTACGGGGTACGATTGCAAGTAATATTGTTTAATGGCAAGATGATCGAAATAATTTTTTTTAAATTTTTTTTCTCATTTTATTTGGCATGAGTAAGTGATTAAGTGTGTTTCCCCACAAGTGTTTTTGAACCCTTTGGTCATACAAGAATGTGAAAATTTTACTTATTTTAAGACTCTCGCACATACACACACTCTTGCACGCATACATTCATGCATTTAAACTGTGCTGACAATAATTGAGTATGTTGTTGCATGCAACATAATGTGGTATGTATTGTGAGTATGTGCTGTACAGTGTCGTTAAACTAAATCCAAGGAATGACCATTGTTATGCAAATATTTACTTATTGAGATGTATTTCTATACATTTGTTCTTTACTTTTTTTGTTGTTTTTGTTGTTTTTCTTTTCTTGTTTTTATTTCATGTTTTTTTTCTTTTTCGATTTCCAAAATAACCCACAGGAATGATGAAAGAAAACATGGACCAACGAGTGTATACGTCTCGTATCTGAATATTAGCAGTTTGTACTCTCCTGCACTTGCATACAATTTTCATGTATTTATAGTTATGAGCGTGTGTGTGTATGTGTTCGTACCAATGTCTGTATGTGTTGTGTTGTTATTTGCCTTCTTATTGTAGTTGCTGGCAAGTGGCTTCTGCTGATTATCATTGTAGCGAGTGTTAAGTGTGAATGAGAGAGACGGAGACAGAGAGAGACAACGAATGTTGTTTGTTGCCTGTTTATCGTTTCGGGAGAAGAAAAATATTTACAGAAGCATATTTCGTAAATAAGAAACAACATTTAAATAATTTGCATTTGTTCCTAGTGTGGTAGTTGTATGTTCTTCCAAAATCTTTCTTTCTTTCTGTATTTTTTTTCCATTTCCAGCAACCACAAAATTTTGTGGAGTCTGTACTATGGGTCATAAGTAAAACATTAAATTCCAACTAAAAGTTATTTTAATAAAAAGAGCTTAAGTTTTTTTAAACTTGAATTTAAAATTGAAGGGCTGTTTATCGAGAAGTTTACAATTTACAAATTCACAAACAATACAATTCAGTCTGCTGTACTATTTAACCAGATATCGTGAATAAAGATAATGCCAGAAAATACTATGCCATCTTACCCTAATCTTTAACTATACATACTTTCAACACGACACTATGTGTCATCTTAAAATCGTTGCGGACATGGAAGTTACTTGAATACCTGATGGAAATAGTAATTAATTACCTCTCAAAGGAATCGTGTAAAACGAATCTGATAAGTTCATGAGACAAACGTCATTACAGTATGAGATCTTCAGCTGTAGCAAATACATAGTCATCCGAAAACCGAAATATCTGCTGTTAGGTTAGGTTAGAGGACGTGTACTTATCAATTAAGACAAGTACAGTACCCGGAGGTCGAATTGAACCATTGTACAACGTCCTAGTTTCTCACACCACTTATGTTGTGTGTGTTAATTTTAGACATGAGTGGTGGGAGCTACAGTTTAAAGTCGACTCCGAACGACAGATTTTTGAGAAACTTTTTCATGGCAATTTTATTTACTCTTAGAGTTTTTGCCAGACATCTGCTGAGAGACAAAATCGCCGAAGAAATAATTTTTGTATTTTGTCTTGATGTCTGGCCTGGGGCTCAAACCTCGTCTTTACGTCTAATAAGCCAACACACTACTAGACTACAGCGACCTACGGCTGTTTATTGATAGGAAATAATAACTGGCTTGGTGGTTATCTGGTATTTTTAATATTAAGAGTAATTTGATCTGGTTTAAATGTGAACCAATTGGTAGGATATAAACTACTGAACTGCTCGTCATTCCACCATACAGGTCCGGGACATTAAGGGAACCACCGCTTTTTGTCTAACATTTCGTTCAATAAAAAAGCCCAGTACCTCCACCGAAATAATCTTTTTTTCGTGTTCTTTTGATTGTGATATAATTCCTAACTTGGAAATTTGATATGTCACTGGCGAAACAAAATGAATTCGCAAATCCTGGGCCAATAAATACGGCTGAAATAGAAGTTGCACCACGACTTGAGGGCAATGCCAAACGACGAATCTGCAAATCTCTGTCCCCGTGGCTGTCCTACACATTTACGCAAGTGATATATTTTGACCATATGACAGACAATGCCCTTACGGCTTACTGAATATACTATTTCGCTAAATGCCGCGTTATAATTAATAATAATCGGAGCAAAACAGCTGACATATGTTGTTCACCTTTAGAAAAATGGCTCGAGTTGAACAGCATTTAGGAGAAGGTCTCATTTAGTCACATTGTGATACCAGAATCAATATTCAAACAGGGAATCAAACATTATCCAGAAGAAACCAATCCGAGTCCAAAATAAATTTTACTATCGCACTAATCTTTTTATTAGACAGCTCGGTCAAGCATGTCAGAAATCAGGAGGTCAAGAACCTACGTCTGTTCATGACAAAAGCAAGGCTCTGACACAAGAGGTGAAAAACAGTATCTTCTTCCTCCTCAGATCCACAGCTCCTGCAGAAGTCATTTGCCAGAATGCCAAGCCTTTCGGCATGCCTGCAAAAAAGACAATGTCCCGTAATACTCGCTATTGTGCAATGGATGGCCATGCGTTTCGAGAATAGAAATGAATCGGCCGTCTTCTTATCCAAACATATGCAGCAGAGTCTAGCAATATTGCAATATTTGCTGCCAACGAAATTGGACTTCTCCATAAAATGAGTGGAGAATTTTCAATTTAATGGAGGCAATTGGAGTACACAAGGTCTGCAATATTTCGGATACTGTACCGGCATTGGCCAGAAATACAATTTCCAGGGATATACCAACATATGTCCTATAAGACACATACATACATACACACAGTTACTAAAGTATACATACGGTTAAGAAATTTCAGAAATTTTTTAACTAATCCGTTTTTGTTGAAAATCTTTATAATTGTCTGACATCTTTCCTCGATTTTAAGACGGTCTTTTCATTGGTTAAAAATTTCTGAAATTTGTTAACTTTTGTGGGCTGTGCAGGCCTGTGCAGGGACACAAAAGTATACATATGATTAACAACTTTCATAAATTTCTGTACCAATGCAAAAAGACCGTCTTAAAATCGAGGAAAGATGTCAGACAATTATAAAGATTTTTAACGAAAACGGATTAGTTAAAAAACTTCAGAAATTTGTTATCCGTATGTATACTTTTGTGGCTGAGTGTACATAATTGGCCATTACAACCCTTCAGTCAGGATTACGTCCTAGCTCTCACACCGCTTATATTGTGTGTGTTAATTTTATACATGAATGGCGGGATCTAGAGTTTAAAGTCGACTCCGAACGACAGATTTTTGAAAAGCTCTTCATGGCAATCTTATTTACTTTTAGAATTTTTGCCAGAAATCTGCTGAGAAGAAGTCGCCGAAGAAATATTTTTTCATATTTTAAAAATTTTCATAGAAACTAGTTTGGCTTGGTTAAAATTGATGAAGTCATGGTCTGGTCTTCTTAAAATCAAAGGTTTGTCAAACATTTCACGCATCTGATCAGACGATTGCGCTATAAACAGCCGCAACAAGTTGTCGACCTGAAGTCTTCGTTATCGGATAAGTTTTTCAATCATAAGACCACAACAAACAGATCATAACACGTATAACTGATAGTGGTATTTGGACGATGACCTTTCATAGCACTGCTAAAAACAGTTTTTTTTTTTGTCAGCAGAATGAAAAGAGATGCTAATTGCCTCTTGATAAAAAAAATCGGATGTCAATAAAGACATAAATCTGCCATCAAATTCCCAATGTTGAAGGCCGTTTAAGCTAAACTTGAACGAAAATCTTATTGATAGTTTCTCTGTTTTCTCTCGAAAATTCGATTTAAACATTTCTCCCCATTGTGCAGCTCAAGTGTTTTAGCATCATTACTAAATAAAACAGACTCTCTCATATATTCAAGTGAAATATTCTTTATCGGTATATTCTACGCAAATAAAACATTGAACGATGCAAAGGAACATGCGTTTGTATAGCAACAACAACCAACAAAGAAAACGTTGTTGAATGGCTCTGGTTTTATTACACAAACAAATCGAAAACAAAATAAAAACAGAAACAGAAACAAGCCAAATAAAAAAAAAACAAAAACCAAAGAATAGGAGATACCGGCCGTATTCCTACAAAACCGGAAAGAAGTTGTTTAGCTTAACAAACTATTCCCAAAACAGTCCAGGACTATTATTGCTAAAGATACAATACGGATAAGCAGTGGTACAAAAACAACACCATTTCCATGCCAGCAGGCAGCAGAGGCGAGGTAGGCGAGGTAGGCGAGGTGTTGCAGCACAGCACAGCACAGCAATAACAAACAAAAATGGTGTTATGGTGGTGTATGGCATATTCCTGCTTTCTCATGATCATGATCTAAAGTAATAATAACAATTGAGATTGAGATTTACACAATTTTCTTAAGCATTTCCTTGTTCGCAACGCATAGATTCGAATTGGTTTGCATATCCTTGTCTTGGTTTCATTGAAAGCAAAACACAACACAACTCTGCTTTTGCTGCAGCAGCACAACTCCCTTTTCTTTGGCATTCTTGTTGTTCGTTAGCTGTAGTATTTACATTTATTTTCGATTTATTTCATCTTTTTGTTTTCAATTGTTGTTGTTGTTTTTGTTTTTATTGGTGTATATTCATTGGCAAAGATTGGCTGTGAGTACAGGCAGCAAATCATCAGTTTTCATCACTTGTCTTTGGTTTTTCATTTTCTTTTTTCTCTCTTCTGTTTTTCATATGAGTTTCTTGTTTTATTATTTGTTACGATTCCAATTGATGTTGTTATTTAATTTTTGTTATTGTTTTTGTTATTGTTTTCACACAAAAAAAAGGATTCTATTTACAAAAGGACTATTTGTTATTATTTGTGTGTTGCTACTACTACTACTACTTGCAACTGGCTGGCATTAATACCGTATTGTTATTGTTATTGTTGTTATTTAAACTCTTCTTCTTCTTCATCTTCTGGTTATTATAGGAGCAAAAAGGATTATTTTTGTAAAATCCTCAAAGCTGTTATCCAAAGTGAGATGTTTTCGTTTTTTGTTTTTGTTTTCATTCAATCCCCATTCTTTTAGGAGAAGCAAATTCTCTTTCTCTCTTTTATTTTATTTTCCATGTACAACGAAATTTTTGTTTATTTTCAAACAGCAATTGTTTCGACATGTTTTCCAAAATGCAAGTTTTTGGCCAACAGAGAGAAAAAAAATATAAAATAAAGCACTCAGGAATGTGTAAATTGGGATTTGCAATAAAGATGGGAATATTATTTAATTTATAATACATACACACACTCACACACATACATACAATTAATTGTTATGAAGTATAAAACAATTCTATTCTATAATCTTGTATGGTAATCAATAAATGGCCATCCAACTGAATAGCAAAACCTAAGAAATGGTCTCTTAAACTGATCTCCATGCCATTTACACAATTTATATCCGATCGAAAATGCAATACAACTCTTAAGTATGGACCGATGCTTTGAATTTTATTTTCATGCTTCGCGACTTGGACATAAAGGCAAAGAAACTTCAGATATAGAGGCTTCCAGAGATAATTCACAGATTCCATTTGGCAAACCTTTCTAAAGCCTTTAACTGCATTAGACAATGTAAACCTGTAAAGAAATTGATAAGAATGAGAAAAGAGTTGAGTCCGCAAAGAGAACAACAGTAGACTTGAATCTTCGATAATAACGAGTACGAATATTTAAAAAAATACTTAACAAGATAAACATATAACAACAAAGTACACACATCGTACGGTAAACAGAATTTTTCTAGGAAATATGTAGTAATTTACGAGAAGAAGCACAACAAAAATTTAAATCCAACGACAACAACAACAACAATTTCAATTGTAGCCGCTGTAGTCTAGTAGGTGGTGTGTTGGCTTATAAGACGGTTCAAACCCCAGGTCAGACATCTTCAACAAAACGAAATACCAACAAAATATTTCTTCGGCGACTGCCTCTCGGCAGATTTCTAGCAAAAACTCTGAAAGTAAAATGAAATTGGCATGAAAAATGTTCTCAACAATCTGTCATTCGGAATCGGCTTTAAATTGAAGGTCGCTCATGAATAAAAATTAACGTAGTCTAGTAGGTAGCGTGTTGACGTAAAGCCAGGGTTCGAGCCCAAGGCCAGACATCAAAGACAAAATACAAAAAGTATTTCTTCGGCGACTTCCTCTCTGCAGATTTCTGGCAAAAACTCTAAGACTAAATACAATTTCCATGAAAAAGTTTCTCAAAAATCTGTCGTTCGGAGTCGACTTTAAACTGTAGGTCCCACCACTCATGTATAAAATTAACACACACAACATAAGTGTTGTGAGCAACTTGGATGTTGTGCAATGGGTCAATTCGACCTCCGTGTACTGTACTTGTCTTAATTGACAAATGCACGTCCTCTAACCTAACCTAACATAACCTAGCATAAGTGGTGTGTTAAGTGCAAGACAAATAAACGTTTCGCAAAATTTCAAAACTTCATATCTTGGCTAATTGGAAAAAACTCCCACTTAAGCTTGGTTTTACGCCAATCTGTTATTGAGAATTGCGTCGTCTTCATATATCGGAAAACATCAAAACACCCCAGGTAACGGTGGAGAGGATGAACTGACTTGGTGTGGAACAATCATTCAAATCTCCGGTGAGTTCTGTACCTTTGGTATCCCCTTGAAGACCTGTGAGCTTATAATTGAAAATGTACTTTTGAATTCTATCAAGTCTTTGTAGACAGACTTTAGCACAGAAAATCTAGCTAAAATTGTATAAAATGCACATGTAATGTTTGCTCATAATGTACGCTCAGTAAGGTTGTTGGGGTCATTAATGGACTAGGCCTTGGACAAATAGCAAAACACTTTTACAAGAGCTGTAGAGACAAGGAAGAATAAGAAACTTTCGAAATTTGTGGCTGTTGTATAGACGATGAAAATAATCTGTTCTTTAATGTCCACATCCTACTTGGTTGAGTGCAACATCCATAAAAATATTCGTCACTATCTGTCAACAGTTTAAGTGTTTTGAAGCAACAAACAAAATTTTATTGTAGCATTTTCTTCTCTGAAATTACTATTCGCACGACACCCAAACCAAAACTGTTGTTAAGATGTAATTGGAAGACAGATTATTGCTTGTCGATGACTCAGACAATGTAAAACACACCTATTGTATGACAATTCTCAGAGCAATTATTACCATATTTGGTGTGTGTGCTAAACTTTATTAGAGAATAAAACTTGTGTCCTTCTTTTGGAAATATTGTAATTGGAGATAAAACAATCCTTATAATTTAATAGCAATTTGTAGCTTTTAAGGATATTTGTTGAAGAATATCCTTAAAAACTTGAAAAGTCTTGTCAATTCCATTTAATTTTAAATAAATGGTAATGGCTGCCTATTACCTAATGCAACCGGATTACGTTTGCATATTAAAAATAGAATGGAATGGTGAACGTAATTTAATTTATTTACACCATTAAACTCTAACAACAACTATAAATAAAATTTACCATCGAAATGAAATTTCATCAATTTATAAATGATGCAACAACCATCCATCCAGCCAACCAACCAACCAACCAACTAACTTAACAGGCGGCTAACCATTTACGTGTTTCCATTTCCAGCTACGACTTCTAACAGTAGCACTAAAACAAATGAGAGTAACGTCAAGACCGACTCAATGGCATACTATACAGGAATTTTTGGGAGTAAAATTATTTTCAAGTACTTAAGATTTGAAAGAGTTCGTGATGAAATTGATTGACTGCAAAGATTTGTCACAGATTATCTTGGTGATCCCAGATCCTAAGAACTTAGTGGGTTTATACTGATAAAGAATTTTAAGAATTTTAAAAAATTCGCAATAATTTTCTAAATTGAATCAAAACTTTCAATAATTTTTAAAAACACGATTCGTTAATTAATATTAAGAACAAAAATTAGACGACTTTAGTCTATCCAAGAAAAGAATGAAAAAATTTTGCTGCATAGCAAAATATCAGTAAATTTCTCTTAAACTTACATACATAATTGGTCATTACAACCCTTCAGTCAGGATTACGACCTAGTTTCTCACACCACCTACAGTTTAAAGTCGACTCCGAACGACAGATTTTTTGAGAAACTTTTCATGGCAATTTTATTTACTCTCAGAGTTTCTGCCAGAAATCTGCTGAGAGGAAGTCAGTGAAAAAATATATTTCATATTTCGTTTTGATGTCTGGCCTGGGACTCGAACCCTGGCTTTTCGTCTAATAAGCCAACACACTACCTACTAGACCACGGCGACTTCCAATCGAAAATGGTATACAATTCTCTTAAATGGGCGCGATGCTTCGAATTTTTTTTAATGCTTCGCGACCGGAACATAAAGACAGAGAAACTTCAGATATGAAGACTTCAAGAGATAATTCACAGATTACATTGGCAAACCTTTCTAAAGCCTTTAAGTGCATAAATTAGACAAGGAAATTTTTTTAAGAAATTGATAAGGCTGAGAGAAGTATTGACTCATTAAAGAGAACAACCGTTGGATTAAAATCTTCGATAATACCGAGTACGAATATAAAACAAAATACTTACCTAATACTAAAGAAAATGGTTAAACAAGATAAACAGACAACAACAAAATATACACATCATACGGTAAACAAAATTACATAAACAAATACATAGGAATTTAGAAGAAACAATCATTTTTATGAATTTAAGCTTTGCTTAATTAAAGCCGTTGATGTACGGACTATTATTAATGAAGTTGACGTAGTGTAGTAGGTAGTGTGTTGGCTTTTTACAATGTAAGCCCAAAGTTCAAACCCCAGGTCAGACATCAAAATGAAAACATGAAAAAATATTTCTGCGGCGGTCTCCTCTCAGTAGATTTCTGCCAAAAACTCTGAGAGTAAATAAAATTGCCATGAAAGATTTCTCAATAATGTGTCGTTCGGAGTCGACTTTAAACTGTAGGTCCCGCCACTCATGTATAAAATTAACACACACAACATAAGTGGTGTGAGAAGCTAGGTCGTAATCCTGTCTGAAGGGTTGTAAAGACAAATTATGTATGTATGATATACGGACTATTAGTCCTTCCACTTTAGAATGGAATTTTTAAAATAATTGAAATAACTAACAGCACCAACGTATGTGATCCAGCCACCTACGATAGCGTAGAACGATAGCGTAGAGTATACCAAACTATTCTTAAGAAAACGAAAAAAAAGAAATCCAAGTAGAAAAGAACACATAAAATGCTTGAATGATGCTGGCTATTCGTAAAGAAGAAAAACAAAAAAAGAGAAAGGAAAACTTAAAAATAAACTTCATTTAAAAGCCAAAGAGACCAATTGGGAAGCAAAAAAAAAACATACGAAAAAAGCTAAGAAATGAAAAATATATTTTGGTGTTTAGTTACTTCCTAAAGTGATAACTTATTTTATAGAATAAGAAGAACAACAGCAACAGCAGCAGTAGCAGCAGCAACAGTACTGGGTAGCATCATTGACAGTGGCATGTACTACGTGGTGAACAACAGCAACAACTATACCCAGGGGAATGCATCACAGAAACAGACGTTACCAGCAAAACGAATTTAGAAAAGCACATAAAACTTCAAATAACCAAAAAGATACAGTCATCTATACACACTTATAAATATACATACAAACATACAAACATATGTACATCTATTGACTGAGAATGAGTGTGGAAAAAGCTTAAACTGGACGGACTAAGAGTGGCAGGAACGTATAAGTGTCACTAATAAAATTCTCTATTTTACAATTTTATTAGAGTCTCTGTTTTCATTCTTTTTTTTTGTTTTTTTGTTTCTTCTTCTTTATTTTTGTTGTCTTTCCCTTGCCACTTAAAATGCAATTTTTGCACAACAAAACCGAAAATAGAGAAGCGCCAACAGTTGCTCGGGCGAAAACAACATGAATTTCTTTTTTTTTTGTTTTTTTTGTTTTTCATAATGAAATTATATGATGTCATCGTAACGAGCTATAAATGAACATCCTTAATGGCCATTTAATGATGTTAAATTGAAACTTTACATTCGTGCAATATTTTTGTAAGTAAAAGATGGCACAACGTAACGTAACGTAGCAGTCGGTGGCAAGTAGCATTTCATTAAATATTTATTTTTATTTGCTATTCGCCAGGCCAATAAAATATTGGGGTTGTTGCGTTAGACGTTCTTTTAAATTTCGAAACTAGGCTGTAAGAAGCTATTCAAATAAGAATTGTAACATCTTAAAGGAATTAGTTAAGCCTTCTCATTGAAGCTATAGAAGAGGAACCTGATGAGAATTGTATGCCCCATCAAAGGCTGGCTATCAACCTCTTGATAGTGTGAAGCATTACTCATATTTCTTCTTATTTTAATTTCCCAACAAACAAGTCTTTGCCTTTCTTTATAATCCTTTGGTTAAGCATCCCAAACATTCATTAGGTATCCAAGCATTCGCTCCCACTATACAAAAGAGTAGTAGGAGCTTGCAAGCTTGTCTGCTTGATTATTGCCGAGACTTTCGCCATAACCTAGGTCCCAGCAGAGCATAATCGTATTTCTCCTATTCTTCGACTTAACCTCAAAAGAGCCGAGTGCTCGAATGCCGGTCTGGCTGGCACAAAGTATTGCTATGTTCGGTCTTTTGCACTTGAATTGAGCACATCCTTCGACTTCCGCTTGGAAGATACCCAAGAGTTTTCCCATGCGCTTAGTATATTTCGTTCTATGAATAAAAAGTCCTGCTCCGATTCCAAAATTCGGTCTGGACCCATAGGAATTCAATAAAATCGTCCCTTTTTAAGAGAGTTATCCTTGGTAGTCAGATAACTTCATCCACAAACATGCTTCATATTAGGAATGAAAGACCACCACCCTTTGGTTATCCTCCAGTTAAGTTCAAACTTATTGTTCAAGTGTATAAGAGCTCTGCTATCCATCAGAATATTATAGATTCTGTACATCTTCTGCCTAATGATCTACTTATGACCTCGTGGGGAGTGTTATCAAATACTCCCTCTATGTTAAGAAACTTACGTACGGCTATCTTCTTGAGAACCTCCTGGTTCTCAATAAATCTAAAAGAGACGTTTCAGTAGATCTATAGACGAGTATAGACGTGCTGCTTAAGAAGGTACCAACAGTGATACACTTCCTAGAATCTCAAATCCTATGTAGTTATCCACAACTTTTGCAAGCGTTTTCATCATGAAAGATGTGAAACTAATTTTTGGTATGTAGACGTAGTCGCCGTTGTCTAGTAGGTAGTGTGTTGGCTTATTAGACGTAAAGCCAGGGTTCGAGCCCCAGGCCAGACATCAAAACAAAATACTCCTCTCAGCAGATTTCTGGCAAAAACTCTGAGAGTAAATAAAATTGCCATGAAAAGTTTCTCAAAACACTGTCGTTCGGAGTCGACTTTAAACTGTATGTCCCACCACTCATGTATAAAATTAACACACACAACATAGGTGGTGTGAGAAACTAGGTCGTAATCATGACTGAAGGGTTATGTATGTATATATGTAGACTTTTCTCCACATTTGAGATGTACACCACCCTCGCCGTCGCTCTCACCCTTCGCCTGCTCACACCATTTACATTGTGTGGTGGAACCTACAGCTGAAAGTCGACTCCGAGCGACAGGTTTTTTCGAGAAACTTTTCATGGCAATTTTTATTTCCTCTCAAAATTTTTGCCAGAAATCTGCTGAGAGGAACACCGCCGCATAGTTTTTATTTCGCTAGTCGACCGTAAAAATTATTTCTTTCTGTGGCACACAATTTCCTTGCTATCGAATGAATCCTGCTGCTTACAAACCTTCTGATATTAATGACAGAGATGCTCCGCCTTTGTAACATGCCAGTAAAGAGGTACACGTTCTCGGAATCTTGTACGATAAAAAGATGCTGAAAATCCATTTGATCCTCTCCTTATCTATTCATCTTACAACGAATTATAATGCTTGCAGACATTTTTAAATTACTTCTTGAGTGGAGTAACACAGTTCATCATCTTTGAGCTTTTTTAACTGACCCATACGATCTTTGTTTTTTATATCGAAAACAATGACTCTTATAAACCATCTCTTATGGTTTATGCCGACTTTTTATTAAAGAATCTTGCAAAACTTTAAACTTTAAAATGAAGCTCTCTTTAGCGCAAAACAGTTTTGAAGTTGAACAAGACATTTTTGATGCTCAAACAAAACAAAAAAAATACTTCATTGTGGTTAAGACTTGCCACTTGGCACTTGCCATAAAACTTTAATAAGTTTTATTTAAACAATTACTTTTATTATGATTATAGCTATTATTTAGTATAAATTATTATTTTAACAATTATTATTTAAGTTTTGTTCTCACCATCCATAGACTGCAAATACAAAGTACTAAACACTCTTTCAAAGAATAATCCAAATTATCAACAGAGTGTCTTACAAAAGTCATTTGAACTTTAAACATTAATTAAATTATTTTATTGTTTCTTTTCTTTTCTTTCCTCGTTTACCTCTTTCTTTCTTTCTTTCATTCTCACTGGCTGGTGTATGGCAAGCAACAATCTTCAAAATACCTTCGAAAAGTAATAGAATGAATGAATGAATGAAAGTTTTAATCCTTTCCACAGAATTTCGGTTCAAAATAAATTATTAAACTTTTTAGTTTTGTATACATTGCAACAACAACAACAACAGTTACTATTACCAGCTACTGATTGTCTTCTGTAAAGCCCGAAAACTTTCAAAAGTTGCAACTAAATTGGCTCATTAGCAATAAACACGCTCCGAAAAATGGCAAATAGAAGGAAGCAATGTAGAGAGGCAACAGAAATTTTTAAGTGTAAATCAAATAAATGCTCAAGAAAAACTTTAAGCACTTAACGTAGAACTAGTAGAAGAAGAAGAAGAAGAAGAAAAAGAAGAAGAAGAAAATACCAGGAAACTAAAATAAACAGTTGCTTACAATTAATTTACTTCCGCCAACGACCAGCACAACAATCTGCCAACAAGTCAGCCAGCCAACCAACTACTTTAAAACGCCTTTGAAATGAATGAAATGATGAAAGCCACAGCAACAGAGAGAGAGAGAGAGAAAGTATTGGATAAGGTGTTAGATTCCTTGCTAGCCTTTCAATTTCAGCCACTCTACAAAAAGGATATCTTATCGTAACCACCATGAGCTGAAATCCAAAAGAAAAAAAATGAAAGTTTTCTCAAGTGCATGCATGTATGTATGTGTGCGAGTGTCTATGCAGGAGAGAGTAATTCTCAAACAAAATTGCATTGTTTGTCTAGAGGTGGTATGTGTGCGTATGTGTAAAATACAAATAACAGTTAAATTAAAATATAACGGCTTTTATTTGCAAATGTTTACGTTTTAAATGCCTGAGTAGTTGGATGTAACTGCACATATGTATATATGTATGCGTATGTCTTATTGCCCAAGATTCGGTATTTTTTGGCCATAAAGTGCGGTTTTCAACAAAATGACGATTTTATTAGTGCATGCGTGTATGTGTGGGTGTGGGTGTGCGTGTGCGGGTTTGTTTAAACCGCAATGTAAATGCCAGCCAAATGCCAAGAACAAACAGCATTGCACGACAATTGCAAACGCACAAGTTGGAAGTCAGCTGTTATGGCAAATTTAATGGTCTTATTGTACACAAATCGTATGCAACGCATCATTCATATTTACTTTGTATATGCAACAACACACATGCATATGCACAAACATATAAATCCATGGCATTGTATAGCAATGTATGATGTTTACACTTACAGCAGAATTTTGTGCACAGCAAAGCTTAGGAAAACGTCGTATGGATACTCAGAGAACAAGTTTTACAATAAATTTTCTAAGAATATTGAACACCACAGGTCGTTAAAGGACATTGGGACCTAGGCATATACGCCCAACACTCTGTAACGACCTAAGAGGAAAAAGAGGAGTAGATCATCGATAATGTACTCAGTTATTGTGCAGCACTTGGGTATCTGAACCATTTCTTGTCGAATTTGTAACGATACCAGTTCATATGAGATCCAAGAGCGCCTAATGTTACAATTTGGTGGGCATCATTGGTTCATATTCCTTGAGAACGACGTTCCTCAGATCTTTACTGTCAACGACTAGCACTACAGGTCGATGATTACCAACTTATTTTGGTCTGCCATGTGGTTTCAACAAGACGACGATATGTGCAACACAGCAGATGCCACATGGGAGACATCGCACTAGCAATTTTAGGGCATAATCGTCTCATGTAAAAGTGATGTCAACTGGCCAATAAAATCTTATGATTTTACTCCGTCGAAGTTGTGTGCGAATAAGTCATACACGGTCACAGCAGTCCTCAAAGCCAACATAACCTAAGCCATCGATTAAAATCAGCCTAATTTGTGTGCCACTGTCATGGGAAACTGGGCATCTAGAAAAGCGTCCGAAGCAGATATTTGAACGATTTTCTATGCCACACATAATGGCATCAAAAGGTCTTTGTTTTATTTAAATTTTAGAATAAAAAGCGCTTAATGGAAGACCTGATATAACAGTCTTAATAAGTAGAACTAGTTGCAGTAATTTTTGTCCACATTTTTAAATAATAAACTCAGAGGCATACATAATGAGAGTGTTATATGAGTGCTTTACCATAAGATACTGAAAAGAGAATTTGCATGCTCGCCACAGTCCAGTAAGTAGTACGTTGGCTTCTTAGATGCGAGACCGTGTTTCAAATTCCTGCTCAGACATCTCGAACAAAACAAAATGTTAAAAAAATAGATCTCCGGCGACTTACTTTCAGCAGTCTTCTGGCAAAAAGTCTGAGAGTAAAATGAAATTGCCATGAAAGGTTTCACACAAGTCTGTCGATCGGAGAAAACGTTAAACTGAAGGTACTGCCTCACATGGATAATTATTAACACATACAACTGGGGTAGTGTGAGAAGCTATGTTGTAATCATGACTAAAGGGTTGTAATAACCAACTAAATTAGTAAGTCAAGTTCAATAATTATTTTATGCTCACTGTCAGTGTGAACTGACTTTGACAGTTTTACGTTAATGTAGACATTTTCTCATGTATTCCTGTAAGTTGTATTGAATTTAAACGGACGTTAATTTGATTAAGAACTTTACAAATAAATACACATCACATCACATCACTTATGCAAACATACAAATATATTCACATTTAAATCGATGATTTATGGCCCGATGTTGTATTTTAAAATAACTTGATTTTTTCTACATTTAAATTCCGCTGTCCATAAGAAAAATAAATTTAATAAAAACCACACAAAGAATATTTCCTCAGTAGTCTTGAAAATATTTTAAACAAATGCAATATAAATTTATCAAACAATTCTTGGTTTTCTCCTATTCTGTTCAATCAAATAATCATAAATTATTTTAACCAAAATATCAAATAAAATAACTTCATCACCTTCCAGCAATTATCATCTTAAGCGATTTTATTTGATGGCTCCGAGAGATGCTGATGTAAACATGGTGTGTCATAAATCATTCCAACAAAACTTACTTACTTACTCACTCACTCGCTCAGTCACTTAAGTGATAATTTATTTAAGCAAAAATGTCACCAGCACTCAAAATGTTCCCATGAAAGATGTTTAACTTTAAAAATCATCTTGACTTGATGAAATACTCACTCATCGCTATTCACTGTAATGGGACATTGTAATTTATAAAACACGACTGTGCATGCTACACAATGGCATGGGAGATTTAGTACGCGTTGAAAAATTTGGAACAAAGTAACCAAATAAGTTGTGGGAGAGGAAAGAGAAATCTTTGTGGACACTAATTTTCAATGGCTTTACATTGTAAGTTAAAGAATATACTTCTTAGAGCATACAAAGCATGCAGCTAAAAGATTTGTATTATCTTGAATGCCTAGTACTCTCTCTGGTCAATCAAAGACAGGAGACTATACTTTATGAGAAAAACTAAAGCAAAAAAAGGCCATTGTCAGAAAGAAGACTCTTTTTTTCATAGGAAAACAATCGATTATTATTTACTTTACTTAATTGATCATTACAACCCTTTAGTTAGGATTACAATCTAGCTGCTCTCACCACCCATGTTGTGTATGTTAATTTTATCCATGAGTGTCGGGACGAACAGTTTAAAGACCATACTTCTTCAAATATATTGTAATCAAGAACGCAAATCGATAGGAACGATGATTCGATTATAATTATAAATTACTTCCGCATCCATATCACAGCGACACTGGCTGACGGCAAGCCGCTACTTGAGCACTCGGCCTTTATGAGCCTTAATCGAAGACAATATGGGGCTGTCAGGAGAGTGTGAATCTGTTAAAAAGTTACCCTCGGCTGAAGTCTATTTTATATGATCATTCACGGCAATGATCAAGCAAACGAGCTTGCAAGAGAACGATGCTGCTGATAAAATCAGAAATCTTCTATGGAGTGATAGCGTATGTTCGGAGAGGTATGCTCAAAGAAAGTAATGATAAAGAGAGACATAGACTCTTCGCAAACCAAGTGGATTTGGGGTAATCAAAACTTTTGTAGGGAAACTGCAGTAAGAGGAGATCAGAGTCATGTATCGGACTTTCTAAACATAACCTGCGGTTGATAATCGGTCTTCTGACAGAGCACTTTAGATTCCAGGATACACTTATTTAGAAGGAGGATTTTAAAACCAATGAGGCATTAATGCATCCCATAAGAAATGTCATATCAAGTGTTTGACAGGGTGTTCTCATTGTTTACATCGATCAGCATCCGCAAGTTTTTAAGGCAAAAGATTTGGAGGAGAAAAGTATAATCGACCGTATGGTCCCAATATTAAGGTACCACCTTCACCATAATAATAATAACAATCCTGCAGATTTGATCCAATTTCTTTCGTAACAGAAGTTGCCTGACTCAAAATGCCTGATACCACGAGCCTATAGTTAACTAAAAACCATATGAATTATACTATGTTCATATATGCACTTTTATTGAGTCAATATCCGGTTTATTGCGTACAATATTTTAAGTGTTCAGACATAATAATATACGCAGTTCAATTGCTTATTCAATATTCATTTGACAGCTGGTAAACAAAACAGCTGGTTGTTTCAACAACACTGTTTTTATTTTGATTTTTTTGTTTGTCGTTGTTGACATTTGAGTTGTCAAATATCAACAGAAAGTGTTCGGATAATTGTAATGTACTCACTGAACATACTTATGACAGTGCTGGATTTTAAGTTTTACTCAATATTATAACAATTTGCGTATTTATTGCACAACAATTAATTGAAGCTTTATATGAAATATTGAGCTTAATAATGGCGTTTATTGTGATTTACGCAATAAAGCTGATTATCTGAACACCGTATTACATTAACAGGCGCGAGCACGTGTCTCAAACCCCAACTCAGATATCTCAACCCAATCGAAATATGAAATATATTCCTCACAGTAGGCTTCTGGCAAAAACTCTGACCGAAAATAAATTTGCCATGAAAAGTTTTTCAAAAATCTGTAGTTCGGAGTCCACTTTAAACTGTAGGTCCCATCAATCATGTGCAAAACTAACACACGCAACATATGTGGTGCGTGAAGCTAGGTTGCAAACCTGGCTAAAGGATTGTAATGTACCCTAGTGGTAAAACCTCTGAGGGTAAATAAAATTGCCATGAAAAATTTCTCAAACATCGGTTGTTCGAAATCGACTTTAAGCCTATGACTTGAGAATCAAGGTTGTAATCTTGACTAAAACACTTGCAATGACCAAATCTGTATGTGTTTTAGCCTAGAAACATTTCAGTCCAACTGTTACATAAATATCCTTTACTCACCTTCTCCTAATGTAGTTACAGTCGTTTGTGCTCCTTTAAAAATATAACTGATGGAAACGTAAGGCAACCAAGTCATCGCTTATTCAAAACGTTTAAAGGAATTTCGTGCAACAGCAACTTATCAAAAAAAAAAGAAGAGAAAATAATCGCTTTAAAGAAAACAAATACGAAAGACCTGCAATACAAAACGACATTATGGTTGAGGTTGCATGCAACAGCAACAAATAACTAAGTGAAGCAGCAGAAGAAAAACATTTCTTTATATAAAATGCTTACAAATAAAGAAAATAAAAAATATTTTCCATGACATTTGTTTGGTAGTGTGGTTTTCTAACAATTTTCTTTTTTTTACTTCTCACCCCAGCTTCCTGTTACTGGCATGTCTGGTTGGTAGGGAAAAAATGGAAAAAATAACGTCTTTTGTATACAACAAAAAAAAAACAAGGAAATTGAATGAAAATAATGTTGGTATTAGCAGCTGTATTATGCATTTCATTGCAACCTCATAATATTAGCAGCAATTGCAATTGAAGTGGCAGTCGCAGTGGCAATAGTGGCAATAGCGGCAATAGTGGCAATAACAACATACAAAAGGAAGTTCAATTTTCTTTGATGCTGAATAATTTATTGAAACAGCAACACATCGTTAAGTGTTATTGAGTACCGTTTTAGCAGCAAACCGTTGCCCTTTTCATCCTGTAGGTGTTGCAGGCAGTTGGTGTTTGTGTTAAAATTGCTGACTGATGGCTTCAGAGGTGTTTCAGAGTTGTTTGTCAATATTTTCAATTGACTGGATTTCTATTACTTCCTGTCGTTATCTGAGTTGTGCTAACGGCAAAGGCCTTTATATTAAAAGGAATTTATAAATATCAAAACCTAACTACAAAAAATGGAAAAAATCTAGCTAATGGTGTTTTGCTTTTACACCGTTTAACATTAAAATTATTAAGAAAAACTACAAAAACAAAACAATGAACTTGTTTACAAATTATCGCACTGCTTAATATAACAATAGACACCAACATAAAAAATAGTAAACAAGTAAGCAAAAATATACCAACAAACACCAGCATAAAAAAATGCTAAACAAGTAAACAAAAATATACCCACAGCACTAGAATAATAAACGTAAAAAACGATGTTTACCTTTATAGAGAAGTCACGAACAATCGCCTTCAAGAACATTCATCAGACTGTTTACGTTGTCATATAAAAGGCAAGGCAAAGCAAGCGATTGAGTTAGTGAAGTTCACTCAGTCTTGTGTGAAGACGCGGTATGTTTGAAGAGAGTAACCGTGTTTACAAAGATCAGTCGAACAATTGTCTAGTAATTGCTATTGTTTATGCAAAGGTTGTAAACAGAGGAATGACAAACAGAGCAATTGTTGTTGTTTACATAAAGTTGTAAACAGTGGCACACATGAATAATAAAGAATTTTAATTAAAACCAAACACAAATTTATTTTTATTTTATTTGCAATCTACGAGCTCATATTTTAAACGTTTTTAAAAGGTAAAAACGTAACAATATTTTGGATTAAAATTGTCGCCGGTGAAGTAATTGTTTTCATGAAGAAAAATTAAAAAGTTCTAGAAATTTCCCTTAAATGCTTAGCCTAAACTCGTACAACCACATCTTTAAATTTGTTTTGTTAGCAAAATTTAATTTTTACTTAAAAAGTTTTCTTTTTCCAAGGCACTCTCAGGTTGGTCCTTCCTGGCCCTTGCTAATCTGCAACCGCATGAAATAAAAAATAAAAGAAAGAAAGAAAAAATAACATGGCAGACGTGTTGGTTTACAATATTTTCTTTTCTTTATAGTTTTAACAAAACAAAAAATGAACAAAAATTAGAAGACCAAGGCCAACGTAAAGTTAGTAAAATATCGTCTCTTTAAAAATGTTTAAAGATGTATAAGCTTGGCCAAGTTATCTTCTCCAAAAGTTGTAATCAAGCTGCTCAATTTCTTAATGTATATTTAAATGCTGGAGAAATCTTATTCACGGAATCAGCAGTCTACAAAATTCCATAGCGTCCCATGTTAGCGTGTTAAATCTTGACCTCTGAGCGAACACGGTGTACAATTCTTAGGTAATTCCCTTCTTCTTACGCTCGCTTCCAACTTTAAAAATTATGGTTCTTTTTCTTCTTACTTCGATTACGCAATTGGTTATTACATTACATTTAGTCAGGATTACAACCTAGCTTCTCACACCACCCAGTAGAGATTACTTACTTACTTAACTGATCATTAAAAGTGTTTTAATCAAGATTACAATCTAGATTCTGAAGTCCTAGATTTAAGGTCGATGTTTGAATAAATTTTCATGGCAATTTTATTTACTTCTGAGAGGGAGTCGCAACAGGAATATTTTCCATACTTCGTTTTGTTCGAGATGTCTGAGTTAGAGTTTCAAAGACGGGATCGCGTCTAATACAGTTGATAAGGGGCACATGTTTACAACTTCGTTTAGTACACAGAACTTCCTTTAGTACACAGAAAGTAAACTGATGAGCTATAAATGGCTACTTTTACTCAGCCCTTATAGTACGCACAACAACCAATTGCCAATATATGTACAAACATACATACATACATAATTGGTCATTACAACCCTTCAGTCAGAATTACGACCTATTTTCTCACACAACTTGCGTTGTGTGTGATTTTTGAGAAACTTTTTCATGGCAACTTTATTTATCTCTCAGAGTTTTTGCCCAAAAATCTGCTGAGAGGAAGAAATATTTTTTTCATATTACGGTTTATTAAAGATGTGTGAACTGGAGTTTGAACCGTTGCCTCACGTCTAATACGCCGACGTACTACCTACTAGACTACGGCGACTAAATTATTATTCCGATGTATAAATAAAAAGAACAATTGAAATGGCTAGAACCTCTTAAACCAACAAGAAACGTATCCAAGCAAGTTAAGAAATTAATATTAACGATCGTGTAAACACCGTGACTGTCACATTATAGTATGTGATACGCTTAAAAGTTTGTTGTAATTCAATTTAAAATTTAATTTTTTTTTTCAGAAAATAATATCACCCATACCCATACATATTCAATTTGTGTTCCTTTTCTAAGCCTTTTTTAACTGTTCACATACTTTTATAGGCTTTAACGTGTGTGGCTTTTAACGTGTGCCACTATTTGCGAATATGAATATAAAACGAGCAGATAAAATTATGATTTTTTTTAACATTTTTTAAACTCTTTATAGACCTCCACAAATACTTTCACAATATGCCCCTTGGAGGCTATAAATGTCCTTGATTACATGAGAGGGTAATGCAAACGAAGAGCATTAAAGTAAAACGGCATTCGGCAAAAAACGTGCCAAAGAAGAAACTGTCAAGCTCACAAGTTTTCCACATTTTTTCTTTCATTCTTTCGTTCGTTATTTTATTTGATTTCATTTCAGCCTCCTTTGCATCAAATATATGCCCATTAAAAAGGCACAAAAAAAACAAGTAAAATTATTTACCTTTGGGCTCAAATTCTCTTTTCTTGTTTTTTTTTATTTCCATTTATTGTCCTTTTACTTTGTGAATATTTTCCTCTTCTTTTTCTTTGCAATTTTAATCAGTTTTCTTTTAAGAAATAAGTTAAAGAAGAACACAAAATAAATAGAGATGAACCAAGAGAAACTTGTTTGAAAATTGGTTCAATTTCACTCAAAGGAAAAGGCATTTTTTATGGATAATTTAGAAAAAATAATTAAATTTTCTGCAAAACTTATTGTAGTGGCTGACTGGTTGGCCATAATAAATGGAAATTATTTTCGATAATATTCTTTGAAATTTTCTTAAGAAAAAAAGGCCATTTAGAGGCACACGTATAGAAACAAAGAAGTAACAAAGATTTTTGTATGTATAGGGGTTTGAATGCAGTGGGCCAATTCCTCGAAATTTTGTTGAAGAAAAATTAATTTGGCAATTTGGCGAAGGCAATCACAAGACAAAATTTTTTGTATCAAAATGAGTGCTCTGTTTAGGAGCCTTCCCCTTGAAAAATCTTCTACCGTGATGTGGCCCATTTCTGAAAGAATGGATACGTAAACAAATTAAATTATTGAATCTATAACAATACCACTCTACAACAAATCCAAGAGCATCCAATACATCCCATAAAAGTTAGTGTAGTGAAGTGAATTTTTTCTCTGAATTTCTTTTACGACGTTGGTTTGACTGTTACTGTCAACGGTGTGCACTATAGGCCGATTATTATTAATTTATTTTGAGAGGAAGTCGCCGAAAAAAATACTTTTTGTATTTTGTTTTGATGTCTGGCTTGGGGTTTGAACCTTGGCTTTTCGTCTACTAGACTGCATATTACCTACTTGGACACAGATCATCACATAATCATTGAGGGCATGGTCATCTTAAATGGAGGTAATGGCAACTGGCCACCCAGTTCTTGCGATTTAAGCCAGTTATTCTTTCATTTCCTTGTGAGATTGTCTTCTATTGAACCTCATAAGAGCCAAATGCTCTCGAATGCCAGTCTGACTGTCAGATAGTATTGCTATCTCCTGTCTTTTCTACCAGCTTCTTTTGACCTGAATAGGATGATCTGGATACTAATGAAATGTGGTTTCAACAGGAAGATGCTTCGTGCCGCATTACGTTCTTCGGACACGATTTTTCATTGACTAATAATAACTAAAAGTACTTTGACATAAAGAGGAAGAAAAGAAAGGAATTTTTAAATGTCATGTATTAGGGTGTTAAGGAAATTTCTTGAATAAAAACTTTCTCTTTAGAAGAAAAGAAAAACTTTTTCTTTTAATTAGTTTTCCTGTAAACACAGGGCTGCCCGAAAGCTAGCCTACCAGACATGGAAAACTTTTGTTTTTGTCCTTAAACGTTGCAAAGAAGTTTGAAAATAGAAATCCATTCGATAGACATAAAACTGGCGAATACAAGCGTTCTAAACCAAATCGAACTGTAATTCATCAATTCCGGCACTTTTATTATGCGAAAGGTGGCCTGCTTTTTTTTTGTTTTTTTGGGACATGTCTGCAATAAATTACTGCAATAGCCTTCAGTAAAAAATTATTCTACGCGCAACCCTAAAAACAAATGACATAACCTCACCTGCCATTGGATTTGTCATTGCCTTCTTCGGATGCGTTACTCCTCACGCAAGCTACCTTCTCAAGTGTTCCTTTCTTTACAAGTCTGAAGTGTGTGCAAATATTTTCGTTTCCTTTACGAAGGGATTGTCACCATGACAGAGTGTCATATCACATTGGATATTCGGCACGTTCTATTTGAGGTCGTGTTTCCCTTACATGGAATTGATATCGTGCGATTAAGACCAGTAGACTTTTTCTTGTGGGGTTTTCTTAAATCGCCGGTATCTCGTATCCGGATAAGCAACAAACCATAGCGATTATCAGCTCATACCATCCATCAAATTTTTCGGCCTCCCAAATATATTAAAATTGTAATCTTTAGCTCTTAGCCTCGTACATATGTATGTATGTATGTACATACTCTTATAATTGAATTTCTATTTCTAAATCCATAATGGAATTGAAATCTAATCAAGTAAACGATAGCACTTAAGCAATATTTTTAAATAATTAACCTTTTAATAAACTATTCTCAATAATTATGCTTTAATCTTTTAAAAAATGCTTTTTAAATTTGATTTTAATATTGTACAACAACAAAAACAACAAAAAAAAACACAAAGACTTGATAATAAAATTATTGTTCTGCTGGCAGAAGAATATTTCATTCGTTCACTTTTAGTTTTTGTCGATTTCTTTAAATGTTCGAGCATAAAATATTTACACCGGCTCCATTAAGATTTTTATGAGACATCGTATTTCCGCCCCCCCCCCCTCTTCAGCACAAAATTATTAGTTTTTAAATGTAATTTAAACATATTCTTTTTACTTTTTCCATCTTCTTCTTATTCTTGAAAAACATAAAACACACACATACGTATGTACGTACGTTTAAGATACATGGTGTCTTAAAAGATATTTTTGAAATTTAAAACTAATTTTATGCATATTAAATGCAAATATTCATCATTCTTGGACTTTTTTCTTTCTTTTTCGTATGTTGTAGTTGTTGTCTTTTTTTGCTTCTTCTACGACTTTTACGTTCTGTAATTTATTTCGATGAATTATGGTTTTTAAAGTTTTTATCAAATAAAATATGAAAGAATTTTGAAATGAAATGAAATACTATTTGCACTTAAATTATAATTGTACAAATACAAATACAAATACAAATACATACACACACATATACATACATACATACATATATAGGGTTCTTCAAAAGGAACTATCGAACTTTGGCAGTTGATAACGGCCATTTTGTTGAAGCTACATCTGTTCAGTCTGTTTTACCATATCATCACGCACTGATATGGTATTCAGCAAAACGTCCTGGTCGGGCTATGTATCAGAGATCAGAAATGAATATTCAAAAAGATGAGTAGAATCGAATCATAGTCATAATTTCTAATACTTCATACGCATCCATACTTATTTTAATATCATGGAACCCGTACACATATTCAAAGTTTGAAGTACTCATCATATTCATACTTAACAACACGTATGATATTGTTGATTTCGACTCTCCATAATTCAACGTATACACGAAGCACAAAATAAGTATGATTCGCGTATGACCACTAATATACTTACTAGAAGGTTGTGTGTTTGTTCTGCTTGCTGCTCCGTCTTTATTGTTTATGTTTCTTTTTTTTGTTTTTGTAAATGCAACAACAACTAAGACTATAAATTTTGATCAATGATTCGAGTCACTCGAATAATTTATAAGTATTTGTAAGTATTTTTTTAAAGTAATGAATCTGAATGAGTAGGCTTATGAATCAAACATATTTCGAATGGTATGAGTTTGATGTTTACGTTGTACGCATACTCATTGCAACCTGTACTTATAAATCAACGTTGTAGTGAGTATGAACGAATCAAAGTGTAGTTAAATTTCAATATTGTTGACTCACTTATATTCAAAATATTATGAGTGCTTAAGAGCAGCGTTACCGTTGAGCGACTAAAGTCGCAATTTGACACTTTTTCAGCGAACCCGCCACTTTTTGTGCCCCCTTACTAAAATTAACTAAATGTGACACTTTTCAAGATTTTTGACCCTTTTTTCCCCGTTTTTAAAAATAGTAAACCTGATATATTTATACAAGAATTAAAAATATTAGAAACCAAAATTAATGATAAATCATATGAAAATATCTTTAAAATTACAAATCCAGAAGAATTTGGGCATAAAATTGGTAATTTAAAAAGTAGGCTTAATAATTATTTGTATCCTAATTTATATGAATTTGTTACTTGCGTATTTACTCTGCCACATAGTAGTGCGTCGGCAGAAAGAAGCACAGAAGTAATTTATCAAAAAAATAATTTAATCGAATGTAAATATACTAATATAACTGTGAAATATATATAAAAACTTATTTTGTAAAATATATAAACCAAAACAATCATGGAAAATTAAGTAATATAGTCCTTTTTCACATTGAGAAATATTGCTGCATCCTAATTTCTAAGTATTTCATAGAACTGCGAAAAAATTACACAGACTAGTTTATAGACTTGTTAATAGATTAGTCAATATAGATTAGATTTATAGGTTATTTAATACACCAGTTCAAAGACTAGTAGACTAGTTCATAGACTATTTAAAAATCTAGTTCAAAGGCTATTTAATAGACCAGTCCACATATATGTATAGTAGTCTATAGAGTAGTAAATATATTATACTAGTATATGATATAATATATTGACCAGTCTATTGACTTCTGTGGTCTTTTAAATAGCATTTGAACTAGTTTTTTAAATAGACCATGAATTAATCAACTGTATTAGTCAATGGTTTATTCGATCGACTATTTTATAGACTACTACTAGTCTATGGACTGGTGTATTAAATAACTTATAAACTATTCTATTGATTAGTCTATTGAATAATCTATAAACTAGTTTGTGTAATTTGATTATTTTTGTTGTTTTGTTTTGAAAAAATCTAAATTTCAGAATTTTTATTTTCCATGCCTAAACAATGAAGTTATAAAAAATGTGCCTTCCATTATGATATATTTTTTCATAAAATCGTGATATATTATGACATATAAATAAATAACATAATATAAAATGTACAACTATATATCATATTTAACTTATTACAAAATGTTTCTATTTACTTCTAAAATGAACCGTTGTAACAAAATTAGTATTTATGTTTAACTTTTTGATCTCAGTTTGTTTAATACAAAAATTTTCCAAATACTATGTACTCTAAGTCTTATCATATTAATTATTTGAAAAGTAATTAGTAATTTTGTATAATTTTGAATTGTTTTTTTTTTTTTATTTTAAAATATATATTATATTTTTTGTTATTTTTTTTTAATTTGTTACAAATTACGCAATTTTGTATAATTTTTTATTTATCTTTAATGAATTGTTTTTTATGTAATAATAATAGTTTTGTTTTGTGTTTTGTATTATTATATAGTGGGTTAGCAAAAAAAAGTTTAATTTAATGAAATTTTTATAAATTTAAAAATGCATTTTTTATTTTGAAGTTTAAATGTCCTAACGTTCATAAATTTTAATGAAATTCAATCAAGAAATAAAACAGAACAAATAATTTAAAAAAAAATTAGAATTTTTGTTTAGGCTTATTAATTTTTGGCTAAAAATTTGTTTCTATTATAAAAAATTGGAAAAATTATTAAAAAAATTAACTTATTATATGTTTGCTAATGTACATTACAAAATCCAATAAAAACTTATTTTTTTTATTTATATTAGTTCATTTTCTTTTCTTTTAAAAATGTTGCCCCTTTTTACTGCCAAAATACCCTTTATGTGCGACTTTTTTTCAAAAATCCCCTTTTTGTGCGACTTCTTCAAAATTTCCAACGGTAACGCTGCTTAAGAGTAGCGAAAAAACGATTCATTTGCTGATCTCTGCTACATACTACCGCCATAATCTTCTTACCGAAAATATTATTTACACTATGATGGATTAATTTGAATCCACATCGGATATTGACATTGGAGACCCTGAAATGGTGAATATCATGAGTCCGTTAAGTCTAGTAGGTAGTGTGTTGGCTTATTAGACGTGAGACCATGGTTCAAACCCCAGATCAGACATCTCCAACAAAACGAAATATGAGAAAATATTTTTTCGGCGACTTCTTCTCTGAAGTCTTCTGGAAAGAAATCTGAGAAAAAATAAAATTGCCATGAAAAGTTTCTCAAAAATCTGTCATTCGGAGTCGACTTTAAACTGTAAGTCTAGTCACTCATGTATAAAATTAACACACCCAACATAAGTGGTGTGAGAAGCTAGGTCGTTATCCTGACTGGGTTTTAACCAATTACCAATTATATACATACATATGTTTGTATGCTGTAGCAGAGTGTGAGAAGCTAGGTCATAATCCTAACAGAATAGTTGTAATGACCAGTTATGTCTGTATATAATACCCATATGTTGACAAAACGGAAGACCTGCCGAAAACATCACCTTTGTCCGTGAGAGTATATGCAGAAGAATCCGAGGTAGTCGATTACGAGTCGCTCACAAAAACTTGGCTGTTTGCAGACTATAATTTGACAAATTTTGCGTCATGACTTGAGCCTGCTCTAAATTCAATTGACTCACGAATTTAAAATAAAGAACCACGGACAACGACGTCTGTTCGCTGTATAGGCTTCGGAGCAGTTCACAACTTGTGACCTTAAATGTTAACGAAAAACCATCTTCTGCGAAGGGGCCAATTTCGTGCGCAAACAAAATTGTTGAATTCGGGATCATATCAACCCATATGAGATCCAAGAGCGTCGAATGCAACCGGAAAAAGTACGTGTTTGATTTGAATTTCCAGCTGGCGGGGTCATTGCTGTATATTCCTTTAATAACAATGTGTGCCAGACTAACTTTGTCAAAGGCGACCACTAATGGTCAGCGAATATTAACTTCTTTTGACCTCAATTGAATGATCTGGATACCTATGACATGTAGTGTCCAAAAAACTAAGCTGCCAGACAGCTCATGCCACTTTGGATATTCTATTTAAGCTATTTAAAGGCATTGTCATCTAATGTCGTGGTGATAAGAACTGACCAGCGATATTGTATGATTTGAGCCCGTTAGACTTTTTCTTGTGGGAATGTCTTAAGGCGCAGGTGCATGCAAATTAGTTACTAACCAAAGCGGTCCTCATAGCCAACATTACCTATGCCATCCAAATCAAATTCAAACTGATTTATGTAACAGAGTCATGGAAAAATGGACACTCCAGTTGCGCTGTACCTAAAGAACCCTTGGCAGACGTTTGAAGGATGCTATATGCCACGTACTATGACATCAAAAGCTCTTTCAAGCGAATAAAAATGAAAGCATTTAATAAAAGATCCTATATATACACATATGCCTACATATGTATGTATGTATGTATGTATGGCCATGTGTGTGTCTGTTTCATTCATACAATATTTGTTTAAGTATTTATTTTCGGCAATATTTATAGAAAGAAGATAAGAAAGTTTCTTTTTTTTTTCTAACATTTTAATGGATTTACATTTAAAAATAAATCATAAGAAATTTTTATACTTTTCCTTCATCTTCTTTTTCTTCGTCTATTTTCTTTTACTTTTTCTTCTGCTTCTTCTACTTGTTCTAATACTTTTTTCATGTTTGCATCTAATGCATCTACATACATATGTATGTATGTATGTACGTATTCCATTGTATTTTATATGTCTAATAAAATTTCAGTTTGTTTTTGTTTTTTTAGTTTTTATTGTTTAGATTTGAATGTTTAACTAAAAAGAATGTTTAAGAACATCTTAGAGAGATAGAACAAGAAGTAGAAGAAGAAGAAAAGAGCTTTTCCTGCATTTATATTAAAAAATTAGGAGAGAAAAAAATAAAATAATTTATGGGACATTAAATGTGTTGGTAAACAAAAATCTATACGCACTCATACAAGAACACATACAACAAACATACAACGACAACAATAACTAACAGTACTTTGACATAAAGAGGTAGAACAGAAAGAAATTTTTAAATGTCATGTATTGTGGTGTTAAGGAAATTTCTTGAATAAAAACTTTCTCTTTAAAAGAAAAACTTTTTCTTTTAATTAGTTTTCCTGTGTACACAGGGCGACCCGAAAACTAACTGACCTGACATGGAAGCCCTTTTCAAAAAATTTTTTTCAGTTTTCAAGACTGAACCGTAACCACGATACTTAATACTGATCCCAGCGTTGTGTAACAGTGTCAATGCTTTTTTATGCTAAGAATTTTATAATCTTACCTCTTGAGGGTTGTAATTAAATTTGAAAATAGAAATCCATTCGAAAGATATGAATCTGGCGAACAACAAGCCTACGAAATCAAATCGAACTTTATTTCATTAATTCTGGCACTTGCATTATTTATGGTGTAAAGTGGTACACTGTCTTGATGAAATTACACTCACTTTTTTGCTAAAGAATGCCACCTTTCTCATGTCTTAAAAGCGGAAACAAATTACTGCGTAACCCTAAAGGCAAACGCTATAACCTTACCTACCACTGGAACTGTCATTGCCTTTTTCGGATGCGATATGCCTTACGCAGGCTACCTTCTCGAGTGTTCTTTCTTTAAACGTCTGAGGTGTGTGCAAATATTTTCGTTTCCTTTGCGAAGGGAATATCATCTTGTCATGGTGTGAAGTCTAATATTGCAAGGGCTCAGCGGGCTGCATTTACGGAGAGCTATTTTCTCTCTGGCAATATCTCCCATGACCGAGGGTCCCATGTCACTAAAACAGTTGAAGAACAATAACTGAGAATTATCCCATGTTGTCGCCATAGTCTTGTAAGTAGTGCGTTGGCTTATTATTCGTGAGGCTACGGTTCTAACGCCAAGTCTGAAATCTCAAACAAAAAACCAAAAGTGCATAAATATTTTTTAGGCGACTTCCTCTCAACAGATTTCTGTCAAAAACTCTGAGAATAAAGTAAAATTGCCATGAAAAGGTTTCTCAAAAATGTGTCGTTTCAAGTCGACTTTAAACTGTAAGTCCCAACACTCATGTACAAAATTAACGTACACAACATAAGTGGTGTGAAAAGATAGGTTATAATCCTGACTGAAGGGTTGTAATGACCAATTCTGTATGTTTGTATGTCTGTATTCTAGTTTGTCCGTACTAAGTTGCCATGCGACTATGGTTGGAGAACCAGTCGTTAGCAGAACCCATGGAAAACCAAGCCGAATTCGAGAGGAAATAGTTCTTGACATGCCATATGGATTCTACAGTGGTTTTCCAACCACTGCTGATTGAAAGAGAACTTATACAGATAAAGCAAGAATTAAAACAAATTTGTTGGGTATACTGGTAGTCTATCGTGGGGGTTGATTTCCACTAAAGGCTGTGGTCTGTCTGTTACACTACACCGAGCATATGGTCGAAATTACTCTGCTCGTAAATAATATAAAAAATTAAGAACTCGCAGACCGAATTTAGCACGAGCACGAGGTTCAATAGTGAAGGCGATATTAGAATAAAAAATTGGCCAACTAAAGAAGACGGAGGCAATAGCACGAATGGGAACATCGCCAAAAGCAAGACAGCGGCAATATCTGTTCCTGCAGCAATGTTATCAACCACAGAAGTTAATGGAAAAAACAAAGTAGAGTGCCATGGTGTGGAGAGTTCTTCGAATTGTCTTAGTCCGTTATATTTTATGCATGTCAGATTGCTATCTTCACTGTGCCAATAGAACATCTGCAAAGGCCAATTCATGCGATAAGGATTTACATACGTAAAGTCAAAGCATATAAAAGTACATCAGAATCCCAGCCATGTTTTAAAAATGAAAGTAAAATCTTATGAGAGAGCTCTTATTGCATTTACACGATTAATAAAATAGCAAAACAAAGTAAATTGAGTGGATCTCTGATCTAATGAAGAGTGATGGATTAGGAAAATTTTCAAAAATTTAAAATTTCAAAATTTCCGTCTGGATTTTCTCTCAGTGTCGTACGCTCTCATGCCATATTGATTTGACACGGTACTATTTCCTATCTTCTATACAAAAACTTAACTTAACATATCGTGTGATTTGTGTGATCGCCTAAGTCCCCCTTTGTGTTCGATTAGTGTTGCAAACATGGATCAACAGATACAATTAAGCTTTTCAAATAAAGAAGTAATTTGAAATCAAGCGGGTAGAAATTTAGAATAAATTTTTAAAAGTTTTCATATAGTCTTCAGCAACAAATATGAAACACCCATGCTACCTCCCACAGTGTTGGTGTTGGTGCAGTTAATTTGTAAAAAGCTACAAAGTTATGAATATCATTTTGGCTTTTTGTTTTCTCTTCTTTTGCTGGTGTTCTTATGGATTTAAGCAACTGCTTTTAACTTGTTTCACACATGCATCGTTGCATATTTTAAGTGAAAATTAATTCCTTCCATAGACGCCATGAATAACTTGGTTTTCTTGTTTTTGCTTTTCCTTGCTTGTCTACCATGCCAAGTTAATTTCCGTGTCTTTAGCTTCGCTTCTATGCTAAACAGCTAAAATGGGTAAAGCGGTGTGAATGATCAAATATTTACGTACGTACGTACATACCTCTCTCTGCCTCTACTCCTTGTAGTTGCATAAGTATTTAAATATTAAGTTGTATGAATTTCAATTAATTCGTCTTCTTTTTTTTGCATTTGTGTAGTAAAAAAAGTACATGAAAAATTGTTTTTTTTTCTTCGTTTTTTGCTTACCTACTGCAACATAAATTACTATCCAGGTTCAGGTTTTTTATGTTTTTCACGCTCTTCTTTATGGTTGACGTTGAAAAGAAAAATATTTTGTATGTGAGCTGTGAGAGATAAATTAATACACTCAACAATAGTATCATGGTACAATAGGCGTATGAGTGATAAAATAACTATACGATATTAAACATACGCTGGCAATAAACAAACCATCAAATCAAATAAAATTACGCAGTTTAAACACAGGATCGCCTTTAAATCTAGTCTTAGAAAATACAATCCTTTGTATTAAAAATAAATAAAGCAAATAAGGATTTTATTCTTCATTATACTTCTAATAAATGCTTTAACTACGGCTTATTATTTTTGCCAAAACTAGCTTAAACACTCCACAGTTTGGTCCGATGCGATTTTTAAAGCTTTCATGGAAAGTCATCTCTCTTGCTTACATATATAATTGGTCATTACAACCCTTCAGTTAGGATTAATGCCTAGTTTTTCACGCCAATTATGTTGTGTGTGTTAATTTTATACATCAGTGGCGAGACCTATAGTTTAAAGTCGATTCCGAAAGACAAATTTTTGAGAAACTTATATCGCCTTTAAAAAAGTGGGACTAAAAATGCTAGAAACCTTTGAAATAGAAATGCGCATCACCATCATTCTTCTCTGCAGTATAGTAAAATAGTAAAGAAATAATCGTACACCAATTTCAATACTTTATTTGTGTACGATTGAACTGCAACGATGCCAATGATTCAATAATCCAACAGCAGTAATCGCCAAGTCTGACGCATTTGAAGAAATTCGCTCAAAATTCCGAAAGTTTTCTGTCAATTTTTTTTACGGGTTTAGACAGGACAAAGCTTACTTACTCGCAGAGTTTTTCCCATGAATCTGCTGAGAGAAAATCGCCGAAGTAATATGTATGTAAAGCATCCAAGGTTATAGGAAACACTGGCTGTTAAACTAAAAAAGAAAGAAAAATGAAATTTTGATTTTGATTGATATTGATTTGTGATACCATGTCATGATTTTGAAAACTCAAAAATTTTGAGGCTCAGAAAACCCACACGTGGTCTTACAGACACCCACTACAAGTGACTGTTTGGTGCGGCTAGGGAATTGGAGGCATCATCGACCCATGGTAGGTAGGTATAGGCCCCTAGGCCTCATGGGGCCCATTGTGATACCACAGTTAGGTTAGGTTAGGTTATGTTAGAGGACATGTACTTATCAATTAAGACAAGTACAGTACCTGGATATCGAATTGACCCATTGTACAACGTCCTCAAAGAGGAAAGGATAATAGAGGGAATAGGATAAAAAGGAGAGGAAAGTGAAGAATGAGAAGCGGAGGAATTACCCAGACCAGACACTACAAAAAGGGAGAGTGCAACTACACTGATGAAGCCCCTAATGAATCTGTGGAGAGCCTTGATGTCGACTCTCGACACATATTTCAAACTTTCAAAGATGGCCCTGCCAAGGGTCCTCAATCTCAACCTACTAAGGACTGGGCAGTTATAGATGAGGTGTTCGATAGTCTTCAACTCCTCCTCATCGCAATACTCCGGCTGGGATCTGTTTCAGATCCCCGTCAGCGACCTAATCTCGCAGTGTCCCGTGATAAAACCGACAACAAACTATAAGCTGGCCTTATCCAAGCCCAGCAGCCAACCTGCTCTCCTACTGTCCACAGCAGGGCATAGACAAATCAAGAGACTAGAGGCAAAACAACCCGATCCGTTCCCCCAACGCCTCTGCACAGTCCATGTCAATTATCCCCTAGTCCTGGAGCCACTTACTGCTACCAATGAAGCGACTCAAACTGCCGATGTTAATGTTCGACAAATCACCCACATCATCGATTTAGTAGGCACCAAGATGTCTCTTTCTTCTTTGACCGGGCATGTTCCCAGTAGATGAAGAACAGTCTCTTCTTTCTTCTCATCCCTGCAGCTTCTACGGAAATCATTTGCGAGGTGTCCCAGACCAATGCCCCGTCACGACTCCGATTATAGCTGCCAGATTTGACGATTTATCGTCATTTTGACGATGTTGAGCTCCAAAAATATCATATTGACGATTTGATGATTTATGCCCTTATTCAGACGATTTTTTAGAATTTAAAAATTTAAGTCATATTCTTTACGATTTATGGGTATACTTTCTTTTTAATTGTATTTGAACTATATTACTCATACGCATCATATTACATGTACTGGAATATGTACCCTGAAAAGTATGCAATAAAAAACTTCGATTTTGTCATGTATGAAACTAAATTAAATATAACTCATACGTCACATATGTTCTCTGCATTATGAATTTTACATATTAGATATGAGGATAATGTGAGTAAATATAACGGGTTGGCTATCTAAAAGTTTAAATTTAAAAATGTAATAAAACGAATATAGTTTGAAATTTTGCCCAATTTATTTCTTTGTTATGAATTACAACTGCTCCGGTTGGAAATGGATTCTTATTCCATTTATTTGGCTGCCTCGGATTTATGGCCTTATTTTGACGCCACTTTAACCTCTGTATTTACTTTGCAATTGTTACTATTGGAAATTTATGTTAGTAAAAACAACGAGTAAAGTGTTATATTTTTAAGTTACTTGCGAGTACCTCTGATGATTTTTATGTATTTTATTCCTTTTTAATCACTTAAAAGCTGAACAATTACAACTTCTAAATAACCTTGTAGCCGTTATTTTTTCGTACGACCAACGCTCAGGGGATGGATGGCATTGTGTTTGGGACTATGTTATGAGAAGAAGGAAATAGAGAACAGTGTTTATGGACACTAGGATAGACCTCTGCAGGAATTGAGTTCCACATAAAACCTAAAAAGACTAAAAACCGTATTTTTACTGTAATGCAGTGTGTGATCCACTGCCCAATCGACGGATGTGCTGGCCGAAAAAAAACGAGCGTTATGCAGGAATGTAAGATTTTTGGGAAAAAGTACCCTTATTTCGTTCAAGCAAAACCATTTTATAGTAGCGACAGAACATTGAAACACAAACCACATTGTAACGATGCTCCAATGGTTCAATGTAGTTGGATACACTACCGTCATTAACAAGATACTATGGCCTCTCCTGTATACGGTCGAGAAACCGCAAAATAGACGTTGAGGCACCAACCCATACATAAGAGTTGTAAATAGTAAGATCGGATGATAAGAACTAGAGAAGGAACTGGAAAATGTGTCAGCATTAAACTGAATTTTCATGCTGAGAACATCAAAAGCTTCTGACTCCCTGATATCTACACCGCCCATAGATATAGATGATGTAATATTATTGCTGCACTTATGTGTCAATAAACAACGTTGGGATATATTGTTTAAACCTTAAACAATTTTTTCCTGAAAATGATCACAATTTCTTAATTTTTGGAAAAAAAATATTAAATGAAGATAAGGGAAGCTAGCTTTTAATTTCCAATAAATTCTTTGTTAAATGTTGAACTCAGATATGTAGATACATTGACTTCATATGTTTTACTACAATAGAAATAATTTTGGTTTTTGAATAATTTTAATTTATTTATTTATATTTTCTGACGATCTTTTTTACGATTTTAATAAACGTTTTGATGATTTTTACTCAAATATTTGACGAATTAGTGCCTCATTTATCTGGCAGCTATGACTCCGATAGCCATACAGAGCATGCTTCTTTTGAGTTTAAGCAGCCTTGCAGTGCGCTCTCCATCCAGCTTCTGCCAGATTATGGGGCACCGCTAAAGAAAAGTGTTATGCCGACAAACCAGAGATAATTGAGCATTTGATGTCTAACATTCGTGATGCCATTGCCGTGAAACGACCTCATATACTCGAAAAAGTGCACGAAAATTGCTACGATGAGGTACTGTGAGGCCAGCCGCTGCAGCCTTATGAATGAAATAATATTTCATTTCTAAACGGGAACAATTGTACTTCACAACAAAAAGTTAAATTTAGCAAAATTTCAAACCGTTGTATTGCCCTTTTTAATTTAAACTCGTAAATCACTCACCCTATACTTCTTTGTCCAACAACAAGTTGGATATGTTCCAATAAGTGAAGAACTGTTTCCTCTCTTGGTTTTTTTTCTTGCCTGCTACAGTAGGCAAATCACTTGCTCAAGTGCAAATACTTAATAAATGGAGTTGTTAAAACCGTTAATGAATAAAAATAATAGAAATGATACTTCGAACTCAAAACTGATCACACTGCAAATGGGCGTCTTGGGTCCATCTTTAGAATAATATTATAATTGTGGGCCCTACTATTGGTTTTACAAACAGGTCGAATTCAAATGATGCATACGTAACGTGAGGATATTTATAGGCACCACTAAGGGGCAATGCCATTTTCATTTTCTGTAATAATTTTGTAATAAACGAAATATTAAGAAAGAATACCCCAAAATTGGTTTTAAAAACTTTACTATCGACATTCTTTGAGTGTATATTAGAGTTGATATTAAAAACTTATTCCTAAAATAACAAAAAAAAACACCAAAAAAGCAAAGCACACATGAATATAATCAAACTGCATACAGTATAAAAACTAACGGATAAAAATAGTTTGACAGGAAAGCAGAAGTTAACTTTTCCATGTTTGTACTGTAAAATTATAAGCAACCATAATGAAAGCAGATTTTAAAAGAAAAAAATTTCCATTTAACAACAGCAGACCAAACCAAACAAACCACCACCAACACCAGTCAACGGAACTTGTTAACACTGCCACTAAAGAATTTATAGATGAGGGATAAACGAAACAAAAACAATACTAAACTCACAAGAAAGAAAGAAAGAAGAAATATTGCGTTAAGAAAATGAAAATTTCCTGCACGCCTCTATCTCTATCGTTTTAAGTTTTGTTTTATAATCAACAGAAAAGTAAAGAAACAAGAAACAGTGTGAGCCAGCACCTTTGCGTATATTATCATAAAATATCCTTAAGGATTAGCGTTTCTTGCGTAGCGTATTGCAACAATATGCTGCCACATAAAATATCTTCATGCCGCATCACCCTCTCATTAAGGCCTTGCCTAGCAAGCAGTGGAGTAGTGTTAATGCAGTTTTCATCATCATCACCATCACCATCGTCATCGTCATCGTCATCTTTGCCGTTTATTACCAGGAAGCGTTAGAGTTTTTGTTAACTTGTGCAACATTTTAATTTGCAACTTAAGTTTCTCTAGCAAAAGTTTTATTATCATTTTTTCTTTTCTTTCCTTTCCTTTCTCTTGCAGTATTGCTCTGTAGCCTAGTCTCACAATTCATTCAAAGTGTATGTACATTTAACGGTCTTGAGGAAGATGATGAATTTATTCGTTGGCATCGCATGAAGAAATCCTAATGAAATCCTCATTCATTTCCATCAGCAGCAGCATCATCCTCCATGTTGGTCTGCCGCTTTTATCGCCGCATATATCCGTCGAAGAACATTTTCAAATTGAATTTTATAATTGTTTTTCAGCCCGTAATTGTTTTAATGCGTATCATGATGTCGGCTATCAAAGTTAAAATATTGTTTAATAAGAAATTAAATATCACTTAACCCCTGGGGGGGCCGGTGAAATTTTCTCCTTCTTTTCCTTTTTCTTTTTTTAAATGAAAAAACGAACGTTTAACTGCATTGTCGTGGCTTTTTTTGTTTTATAAATTTGCAAAATGGCTGAGCGAGCAAAGTTCTTTGTCCTTTCAAACATCGAAGCATATGGTTTTAAAATATTTAAAGCCTGCCTAACAACATGATAGCCCAGTGTAACTGCATTAAATTTGATGGAACTCATTTCATCGCCATTTTTTTTAAATCAAAACTAAAATCAATAATTTGCTTATAAATGAACTTCCCGCGGTCTAGTAGGCACTGTGTTGGCTTATTAAACTAATGCCCGTGGTTCAAAACCCAGATAAGATTTCTAAAAGATAAAAGCGACTTCCTCTCATCAGTCTTCTGTTAAGAACTTTGAGAGTAAAATAAAATTTCCATGAAAAGTTTCTCAAAAATCTGCGGAAGACTTTAAACTGTAGATCCCCATATTCGTGATTAAAAATTAAGACGCATACTTTGGGTGGTGGGCGAAGCTAGATTGTAATACTGATTACTACTCTTGAGTCAAGACTATTTAAGTAAGTAAATTCTCCCTAATTTGGAAAGATTTTTATTGCAAATTTAATATCCAAAAATAATTTCCCCTCCTCTCTTACTTACTTAATGAAAAGTATGGTTCAGAACCATTCTGTAAAATATTTAGAGTTAGATCAGGATTGTTAGCTGTCAACTTATATGGAAAATATGGCCACGATCGGCTAGACTATTAAAATTACTACGTGAGAGATCTTATTAGTGTAGAGGGGCGTGGATCAGTAATCAAAATAGTTGGCGACCAAACGAAATATCTCACATTCGAATACATCAGAAAAGGAAAAACTTTTCTTCGTGGTTACTTTGAATTTAATTTCGAATACAAATCCCATTGACTTCACAGACCAAGTAGCAGCAACAACGAACATCATGGAAAGGTCAGACAGAGAAAATAGACAATACTCCTTCACACTTCCTTATTTAATTTGCCATTTACACCACAATTAATGGATATCGTCCTGCTTTAACAAATCCTTCCAGGCTCCTCCGCTTTTTGCCTGCCTTTGCCTGCAGCAATCGTTGACAGGATTTCCTTGATTTGATTCTTCGAATGCCGACAAGGTCGTCTTCTATGCCGTCTTCCCTTAATATATATATATGTTCCTCTTACTCCTCTAGGGAGCATAGGGCCGCAACAAGTTGGTTCCAATGAGCTCGATCGTCAGCGCGGTGTTTGACTTCGTTCCACTGTAGACGTAGTTTGGATAATTCGATTGTGATTTGGCGTTTCCACGTGTATAATGGTCGTCCGATGCGCCTGCCCCCCGGGGAAACAGGCTTTCAATCTATGGCTTACCTTGTGATGTCATATAATGGCTTGCGAAGAGTATGCCCAAGCCATCCCCACTTGCGTCTTCTTATTTCCACCTCTATTGGTGGCTGGTTTGTATCTGACCAGAGTTGGGCATTGGATATTATGCAGGGCCAGTAAACACGCATGATACTACGCAGGCATTTGTTAACAAATACCTGAAGAGACTGGGAATCTCGGGTTGCAATCGTAAAGTAATGTGGATTTGACGTTGGAGTTGAAAATTTTAATTTTGGTGCGTCTCGATATGTTAGATGATTTCCAAACGGGGTTAAGTTGGGCAAAAGCATTGCGTGCCTTATTAATGCGGCTGGCAATATCTGCTGACGAACCGCCGGATTTATCGATTACACTGCCTAGATAGCAGAAGGACTGCACTTCATCCATTTCCTTGCCGTATGTTAAGAATTTACCCGTTAAGTTCACATTTATTCTGAGTGATTTGGTTTTGGGGATTCTCATCTTTAATCCAGCTAACTTTGCGGTTTCGCCAACTAGATCCAGTTTCGACTGCATGTCGGAGAAAGAATGTGAATGAATCTGTCTTGTAGACCCCATGTAATTCCTCTCCTTTTGCATCACTACATCGAGGACGCAGTTAAAGAGGAGTGGTGACAGCACACAACCTTGACGGACTCCGGTTTTTAATTTGATGCTCTTTCCTAGTTGTTAGTCATGTAGTACGTGGCATGTTGCGTTGTTGTACAGTGTCCTTATCAAGTTTATTATTTTAGTAGGGACACCCTTGCAAGTCAGTGCGTTCCAAAGTCAACAAAAACGAGATATAAAGGCGATCTTCATTCAACTCACTGTTCCACATATAACTCACTGTTCCACAATAATCCTGAGACTATTGATCTGATCGACGCAAGATTTGTTGGTACGGAAGCCAGCTTGTTTCCCTCTGAGAAAAAATGCTTTTGACAGTCTTTTGTTTATTATATTCGCTATTTTATGCCTCTCCAATTCTTCCTGTCGGTCAAATCGCCTTTATTGGGAAGATTTATAATTGCGCCTGGCGGTGATTTCCTCTGTTATGGATTCGTCATTCCAGAATGTCCTTATGACGGGTTCCAATAAGCGAGCGCTAGTAGCGCAGTCGGTTGTAAGGTGTTCTGGGGAAATATTGTCCAAGTCTTCCCTTAATACCCGCATCAAATAGCTGTCTCGTTGGAACATTCTGTTCCATCCAGCGCAGCCGCCAAATATTAATGTGCTGCACAAAGTCCAACTCATTGATGAACTCACCAGCTCACTGTTGGATAGGATGGGGAAATCATTAGCAACTAGCACTGGATCGAAGATCTTTCGAATACTCTCAAGGCTGCTGCATTGGTAAGTAATAGCGGCCATGCTTCTGCGCCATAGAGAAGCATGGCAGGTTGGCTGACTTTTAGAATATTAGTTTCGCTGCACGAGAGGGGTTTATGCTACTTAATTGCCTATTAAGATCATAATTTTTACTGGTAAGAGAGCGGAGCCTAGATAAACAAATTCACTTACAACATCGAGAGTATAGTTACCCATCGCTTGATCTAATTTGTCGACAACAAATAGGTCGTTTTGACATTATTTACTGCCAGATGCATGATTGCTTTTGCTGTCAATCATATCTAAATTTCAAGAAATCTTAGTAGAAGAAATCTTTAAAGAATTTAAAGTGCCTTGCAGCAGACACCATATGTTTAGTTGTGGTCATTGTTATTGCTTTTATTCCTTAGAAACACTTGCTTCATCTCATTTTAAATGTTTTTACTGAAATTTAAAATAAAGAAACGAACACACACACAAGCACGCAGTTTAAGCTCTTGTTTTTCCATAACGTGTCTGTCTATTGCTTCAAATGCTGCCTTTGTGCTCCCGCCTTTGTAGAGCATGCAAGACAATCTCCTTAAAGCAGCTACTTTTGCAGTTTTTCTAACCTCTATTGAAAGAAAACCGATTGCATTCATGATACTCATGCTTGCTTGCTTGTTTGCTTGCCTTTGAACCTTCTAAGACATGTTTTTCTTTCTTTGAGGATTTTTATTTTCATTTTATTGTGATTTTTTTTCGTTCGCTTTTTTCGTTCGTAACTCGTATTAGCTTTTTTTGCATTAAATGCGTGCCGTACGTATAATTTCTTTATTTAATCGGCATGTTGCTGCCACACAGCTGGTGTATGGCTGTTAAGCATGTGTTCAACATTCAGTTGTTGATACAACTTGCAATGAAAAGAAACGAATTCCGTTTTTTATAATGGAAATTTCTGATATTTTTTTTAAAGTTTCAAAAATTTTAAGAAAACACAACACACATCTAAAGACAGCTAATCGCAAAGGTATTGGAGTCTGGAAAAACTTCAATCATACACCTGAGTAGACTTAAATGTCTGCTTTTTACATGAATAGACGTGAGAAGTTTAAGTGAAAATGTTTTTGAATCTTTTTTTTTTTGTATGGCGTTTCTTTACGTCTATTAAATTAATTTTTTTCCTTGCTTTAATAAAATAAATAAACAACCAAACAAAATATTTTTTTAAATCAAAATCAATTATTTTTTAAATTTCATTTCATATTCACAGTTTTTTCATTTAAATGATGCAATAAACCAGCGCGGTGTTTAGCGTTTATTGTCTTCGCTATTTGAGGGCAATCAATACAAATTTAACCACGAGATTCTCAAACAATAGATTTCTTAAGCTTGTTTATTAATAAATCTGCTTTCGCTTTCTTTTGATACGATTGTGGCACAATGATTCAGTCTCATGGTCCCACAATCTCCAAGTCTTAGTCTACGGTGCCTGTGCTAAAAGAACGATTGCCACCCTCAGGTTATTCCTGAATATTCCGATACATGCCTCAGAATTCTGCTTATCGTAGTTTTGATTACTTCAAGCCCATTTAGTTTGACAAGTGCTTTTGAGCATACATACACACATAATTAGTCATTGCAACCCTTCAGTCTGTATTACAACCAGCTTCTCCCATCACTTATGCTGCGTATGTTTATTTCATACATGAGTGGCGGGACCTACAGTTTAAAGTCAACACCGAATGACAGTTTGTTTTAAAAACTTTTCATGGCAATTTTTAGCAAAAATCTGCTGAGTGAAAAGCCACCGAAGAAATATTTTTTCATTTTTTCGTTTTGTTGAATTGGGGTTTGACCTGGGGTTTGAATCCTGGCCTTACGTCCAATAAGCCAATACAGCACCTACTAGACTACGGCAACTACAACTGCTCATATCTCTTCTTATTGTAATTTTCCAACAAAAGTTTTGATTGCTTCAAACCCACATAGTTTGACAAGAGTCTTTGGCTCTGTCTTCTTTCCCTACCATTGAGCATAACTTTCTAAATATCCGCCCCCAGTCCACATAAGGATTCTAACTCTATCAACGGCGTGGAAGCTCATCTCCTCTCAAACTCGTCTGCACGCTCATACTCGAGAATTATTACATGGCAGAGGGCTCAGCAGATATTAAGCTGATTCAGAAAGTCCCTTACTATCATCGATTTAACCTCATAAGAACGAGTGCTTAAATGGCGGCCAACGTATCAGATAAAATTGCTATGTTTTGTGTTTTGTTCCTTCCAAGTTGAAGTGAGCACATCTTTTGATAACATAGACTTCAGCTTGGAAGATACTTGCAAGTTTCCCCATGGACTCGAAATATTTTATTCAAGAACCAAAACTCCTCCTCCGGTTCCTAGATACATTCATCTGTATACACAAAATAGCTCGCCTTCCAGAAAAAAATACGGCTACCAGGTTATTCCATCTATTTTTATTACTTCTTGATGCAACGCATTTCCCAAGATCATAGATTCAACTGATACTGTCCATAACGGAGTCTGCCAATAGATTCCTTAGATTCCGAAACTCCCTAACGAATATCATGTTAGATTGTCTTCCAACAACCAAACCATAATCTCCATGGTCCTCACTACCATATGCCATGGACTTAACTAGTGTTGGAACTACTCCAAATTTTCTTCAGTCGACGATCATCCATTACCCCATAAATGGTTTCTATTACTGACCATTCAATTCGTCGACCACTATGGTATATCTTTTGGCATTAGACATCTCCAGAGTAGAATATAGCTCGTCTTCAGTAGATAGTGAATTGAGACCTTTCAGATAAAACTTGGCTTTGTAGACTTTAAATCTTCAATCCATTTTCACATGTAACATGCCTCATTGGCAGCAAATCGTTCATTCATTTAACTTCATGCATCACTGTTATGGTATGGTGCCCCAACATCATCAACAGCGTTTAAGTGAAAATAATTAAAAAAACTTTTCGCCTTTTTTTTTCGTAAAACAAACGAGAATTTAAATGAAATTTTATGCAGCCATTAAAGCTGTAAACGTTTACAAAGAAGCTCGCACTCAGACCAAAAAATAATTCAAAGAATGTGTTAAAAATCGAAGTTAAACAACCGCAACTGACCAATATTCTACAGAATGCAAAGTTTTTTCGGGGAAGGAGAGACAGACACACACATACACAGACACTCCAACACAGTGATGATGGTAATGATTTCAGCAGCAGTAATAAATTGGATTAAGTGGCTACATTGTAAGGCATTGTAAGGCATTATAAGGCATTGTAAGGCATTGTAAGATTGATACATGGCAGAAGACATACATTCAAGTGTAGTTGTAGGTCTGAGTGCGTTTCGTTGAGCTTTTGTTTACAGTTTGGTAGCCAGCCTATGGTTGTTGTTTTATTGTGTTGATTTTATTGTCTAGAAAGTCTGAGAAAGTTTCGTGATGGACCTCAAAGAATAGCAAAAATTAAATAATGGCACTTAAAAATAAAAACAAAAAAGAAGGAAAAATAGGCTACAGATTCTACTCAGCAATTAAAGCAGATTAGAAAAGATTTCTCCTTTTTTTCTTCTTTCATTTTTTGAAAAATTCTTAGAAAACCAAGAGAAGAATAAGTAACAAATTGGATTGTTTTATTTACATACTTTTAATCTTAAAAATTAAAAACAATTTCCAATTTTTATTTGAAAATTAAATTTTTTAAGACTTTTGGAAAAATAAAAAAATAAACAGAGCCAGACAAAGATTTCCAAGTCCAAGAATATGCCGAAGATCGCACACATGTTAACATACATAATTTTACACATACATGTTAACAACTGATTAAAATATTGAAGTAGAAAAAAAGAAAATGCCACCGCAACCATATCTCGGTTAACTTGGTATTAAACATGTGATGTAAATTAAAGCAATTTATTCCTTTATAAATAATAAAATAAAAAAAAATAATAAAGATGATCCTCATTTGCTTAAGTGACCGCTATATACATACATAATTGGTCATTACAACCCTTCAGTCACGATTACGACCTAGTTTCTCCCACCACTTATGGTGTGTGTATTAATTTTATACATGGGTGGCGGGACCTACAGTTTAAAGTCGAATCCGAACGACAGATTTTTGAGAAAAATTTTTATTTTTTGCCAGAAATCTGCTGAGAGGAAGTCACCGAAGAAATATTTTTTGTATTTTTTATGTCTGGCCTGGGGCTCGAACCCTGGCTTTACGTCTAATAAGCCAACACACTACCTACTAGACTACGTCGACCGCCGTACGCTATACTTATTCTAATTTTGATACAAAAAGATTGTAAATATACACACTTAGACCACAAACCATTCCCCTAATCTCTGAACAATTTGAAGCTTCTGATAAAGCGGCTTTATAGTTCGCTTAAATTATCCACAAAGTAGACAGCGAGCGGCCCTTTTCTCTTCTAACATAATGGTAGGCAGGTGACCAGCAGGTGAAGAATATTTTTCTGCTCTTCCTCATTTCTGCAGCTCCAGTCTTGCATTAGAGCTTATAACACAATGTTCAGTAATGACTCCAATAACTACTTTCCCTGTGCCCTCTGGCTAGCTCTTTTGTGCCATTCTGTCCGTTTCTGAAGCTTACCATCTGGTGTTAACGGAATCCATAACTGCATTCTTGGCTATGAGCTTGCAGCACTTTAAATGGATTCCCAATGTAGAGATTTCGTTGGAGACTTCGATGGTTCTTCCTTATTTAGCCAGCTCATTCGCTCTAAAGTTGCATGGAATATCATCACGCCCTGATAACATATGATGTAAACGTAACACCAATTTATATATCGTCTTGGAGTTTATTACTCCGGAACCTATTATATTGCCTGCCACCTCGCTACCAGAAAGTATCTCTTCCGGAGATATTTACGTCTCTTATAAATCTCGCCACAGACTGAATTGCCGATATTTCCGCCTGAAAGATGCTGCAGTGATCCGGTAGTCTTATGGATTTCGCTACGCCTACCGATTAAGTTATCCGCGAAAATCTGAATAGAATAGCTCACGATGATCATGTCTTCAAACCACTCTATTCAAAATGGATATCTTAAGCCTCCCTAAGAAGTCATATTGTGGCATCATGTAATCAATACCTAAAAAACCCGAATTACTCCATGATCTACGTGTGAGCAATGCTCGTTCCACGCTACCCTTCAATCCAGCGAATCCTATGAAAAACGAAATGATTATCTTCGAACAGATTCTAATTTCTGAAAAGTTTTCCTTATCATACACAATATTGATATGTGCTGAACCTACTGCAATTGGCCATCGTTGATAGGTATTATCAACTGTATTACAATTTTTAACATCATCCTGGGCAGTATTATTGGCCGAAGTGGATCAGTTCGGTAGCATCATTCATTGGTTTTGCCAAGATCAAAGGCACCGTTTATTGTATCTGTTTGTCCTCTCGAAGACATAGAATTTCATAGACGTTGTCTATTTTATTTTATGGTACCTCTTGTAACGACAGGACATACTTACTTACTTAATTGGTCATTACAATAATTTAGTCAGGATTACGACCTAGTTTCTCACACCAGTTATGTTGTGTGCGTTAATTTTATCCATAATTGATGGAATCTACAGTTTAATGTCGATTCCGAACGACAGATTTTTGAGAATTTTATTTTACTTTACGAGTTTTTGCCAAAAGACTTCTTTCATGCTTTATTTTCTTCGTGATGTCTAAGCTGGGTGTTGAACCATACCATAAGAAAACCACCCAGATGCATTACTGCACATCAAAAACATGTTGCAACCACTGGATTGAAAACAGACAAATGGCTTATGATAGATAATAGAATTTGATGACAGAATTTGATGTTTGATGTGGTTTGTAAAAGTATTATAATGGACTGATATTCCTTATGTGAATTTCTCAAATAGATGTGCTAGATTTGTAAAAAGTTCAGTCAGTCCTGTGTGAAGATGCGGTGTGTTTGAAGAGAGTAATCGTGGTTTGAAGATCTTTATTACAAAGATCTGTCGCACAATTGACCAGGAATTGTTATTGTTTACGCAAAGACTGTAAACAGAGGTACAGGGTCCGCCAAATGACTTTTTTTTTTTTTTGAAAATGCTTTACAAAAAAACTACTGAATATTTTCTCAAATTTCTTTTTTTATTTGAAAGTACAATCCTTCCGGTTAATAATGGAAAATAATTTTATTCAAATGGCTGCCTAGGCTGGCCATGCAGTAGCCTACATCAGAAGATGCCGATTTTGGCAAAAAAAAAATCATCTTTTCAGATGGAGCTCATTTTGATCTTGGCGGGTATGTAAACAAGCAAAAATGTCGCGTTTGGGGCACAGAAAACCCGCACGCATACATTGAGAAGCCGACGCACGCAAAACGAGTCACTGTTTGGTGCGGATTTTGGTCAAGAGGCATAATTGGGCCATTTTTCCGTTACAGTCAATGGCGATCGTTATCGGGCCATGTTGAACGAGGATATTGGCAACATTTGGTTTCAACAGGACGGCGCTACGTGCTACACAGCCGAAGCTACACTCGATGTTTTGCGCCCTGTTTTTGAAGATCGCATTATCAGCCGCAGAGCTGATGTCGTTTAGCCACCTCGGAGCTGCGATTTGACACCGTTGGACTATTATTTGTGGGGTGCCGTCAAAGATAAGTGTTACGCCGACAAGCCAGAGACAATTGACGCTTTAAAGGACAATATTCGTAAAGCCATTGGTGAAATACAGCTGCACATAATCGATAATGTGCTAAAAATTGGACCGATCGTGTAGTCTACTGCATGGCCAGCTGAGGCAGCCATTTGAATGAAATTATTTTCCATTATTAACCGGAAGGATTGTACTTTCAAATAAAAAAAAGAAATTTGAGAAAATATTCAGCAGTTTTTCTTTAAGCATTTAAAAAAACAAATAACAAACAAAGCAATTGTTGTTGTTTACATCAAGTTGTGAACAATGGCACACAAAATTGTGGGAATTATAAAGAGAATTATAAAGAGAATTATACGAGCTCATATTTTAAACGCTTTTAAAACAATAACAATACCGTAGCGTTAAGCAGATAAAAATTCCTTTAAAATTAAAACAAAAATACATATAAAGCTCAGAAGTTTGGCTGATCACGCCAATTTGGAAGAGAAGCAGAAAGATATATTTACTGTTAGGCTAAGTGCCTAGCTAAAACGCTTTCACCAAAGTTTGGAAATAAAATAACGTTTAATTGGTTTGTATTCTAATTCTGCACAATCTAATAAATATCTGCCTGTGGTACGGCAATAAGAGTTTGAGTAAGCTTACCTAATCCACTACTACTGTAAAGATTTAAAAATCTTTTTTTAATTTATGACTGAAAGACAATCAGCATTTATTTATATTCGTAATCATTTGCATCTACCCGGGTAAAGTTACGTTAAAACTCTGCCACAATCATGATTTGATTTTATTTATGTTTGTTATACACTTTCTTTTCGCATATTTTTTTCATTTTTCTTTTTCACTTTACATTCAACGTTTTTGCTTTACATTCATCTTGCTGCCACTTGCTGTATCAACAGAAATTTGTAAATACAAGTTAACTTAAACTTATTTTGACTTACGACCTTTTCCTTTCATTTCAGGATATTTTTCTTCTCCCAAAAGAGAAAAAACCAAAAACAAAAAAAGAAATGAATTTAGACGAAAAGCACAACGTGCAACATGTTACCCGAGTAAGAACGAGCATAGTGAGTGGGTGCATATGTATGTATGAGTGTATGTGGTAAAAATAAAGTTTTCCGTTTTGTAAGGAGCATTCTGTATGAGCATTTGTAAGGTAAGTGTATAAGCATGTAGTGATGAATATCGTATGTGTATGAGTGTGTATTTGTGTGCAACTTTTAACAGTATTTTGTTTTTTTTTTTTTTTTGTTTTCACTTTATTATTTATGACTTTCAATTTAGTTTCAGCAGTTTTGTTCGTTTCATTTTGGTTTCGTTGTCATGCAACAAGCTAAGCAACACCATCAAAACAGAAATTTGAAAATATGAACACACTCAAGAACTTATAGGCGTAAATGGGTTATAAAGCAAATAAGTTATCTCAAGCAATACAATGGTTTGCCACAACAGTTTATATGTACGTTTTCTTCTATAGGATCTGTTAAGTTAAAACATAGTTTATGAATCGGAGGACATTTCATTATAAACAAGTACAAATCATAAATGGAATTAAAATTCTGTCAAGATCGTAACTCGATTGTTGATAAAGTCTAATCATTTTCGGTAAAATCGCGTTTGATTATATATTCTCCACAGAAAATAATAAAATCTCTACGCGATTTTGAAAAGAAAATATTTTTCGACGACTTCCTCTCAATAGATTTCTGGCAAAAACTCTGAGAATAAATAAAATTGCCCTGAAAAGCTTTTTAAAAATCTGTCGTTATGATTCGACTTTAAACTGTAGGTGCCGCCACTCTTGTGCAAAACTAACGCATTCAACGAAAGTGGTGCGAGGGGCTAGGTCGTAATTCTGAAGGATTGTAATGATCAATTGTGTATGTACAGTGAGCGCCATAAGTGAGTCAACACCCACTATAATTTTAAATTTTCTATTATCTTCTTAAGTATAAATAAAGTTCCCTTATCATGAATTGTTTTTTTGTTTTAACAGTTTAAACGTTTTTATTTTTGAAATTTATTCGACTATTTACTTTTATTTACTATATTTACTTTTCTTGCTATCTTAAGAAAATGAATTATTTCAGTGGTGTTTACTCACTTTTGACGCTCACTGTATCTTTAAATTTAAATTAAACAGGGTGTGTGTAAGATATCATCGAAATATTTTTGTCATTTGAAAGACTTACTGATGCCATTACCATATGTGTGGAATATAACGCTGTTGCAATGACCCACACAGTTTCTCTGGGAATCCTAAATGTTTAATTTTCCATAACCCGTGGCCACAACTCAGACCGAATTCAACCGATAGCATAGGCTGTGTTGCCTTGGCAGAGCACAGTGTTTAGTGGCTAATTTGCATACATCTGCGACTTAAGTAAAACCCACAAGAAAAAGTCTAACGGGGTGAAATTGTACGATCTCGCTGGCAAATTTACATCAAATTTACCACGTCAGGTGACCATGCCCTCACATCGTTCGAGCAGTATTTCAAATATAGCATGCGCTGTCTCGCACCCTGCGCCCTCCTGTTGAGACCGCATGTCTTAAGTGTACAGATCATCCAATTCAAGCCAAAAATGGTTAATAATCATTGGTCTATAATGCTCACTGTTGACAGTGATAACCTGCCTAAAACCTTCGCCAGCCCAAAATCCTCACCAAACAGTGACTTTCATGAGATACATTAGACAGTTTTTGATCTCATGTAGACGTATATCATCCCAAATGCGAAAATTTTGTTTGTTCACGTACCCATTCATCCATAAATGGGCCTCATCGCTGCGAATGACTTTTCATCGAAAATTAAGGCCCCTTGCTAACTGCTCCTGAGCCCATTTAGAGAACACACGTCGTTATCTATGGTTGCTTACCTTCAGTTCCTGGGTCAGTTGGATTTTGTACGTGGCAAGCCCAAGTCACGAATACAGTAAGTTGTAGTCTGCAAAGGGTTGTGAAATCGACTTCTTCGAATTCTCCTGTACATTCTTGCGGACAGCAGGGATATATTCGTGCTTTAAGGTGTACGAGTGTTGAAAGAGTGGACTCGAATTTGTCCACCAGTATGCGAATAGTCTTCTCGGTAAGACGTTTGTAGCGATTACATAATTGAATTTTAATTTTTTTTATTATTTGTACGTGCTATTGAATGCTATTTCCTTTCATAGTAGTTTGACAAAGTAAACTTAATAAATGACAACTAATTTGGCAGTTAAAGCTTCAACAAAATGGTCCGTGTGGTAATGGCAGACAATAATTTCAAAGGACTAAGCAAGAGTTTATAGCCTTAAATAATAGATGGAGGGTAACACTTCGCCTTCGGCCATGGTTGTAAAGGTCGACTTTGTGTCTATTTTGTTATTGAAGGAAAGTAAGAGAATATATTTTATAAAGTTCTGTGATGGAATGTTGTACACAGCAAAACTGTTAGTTGTTTGGGTTTTATAGATTTTGCAGAGGACTTTGAGTGAAGTTTCAGTTTTCAAAGGACTGCATATAGCTTAAGGCCTTGATACTAAGGTGTATGACAGCTTATTTTAATTTTTCTCTATTTTTCTTTACTGAAAGGCAACAAAATTAATTCATTTTTAAAGCAAACGATTGAAATACATGGGTGCTTAAGACTTGAATGTTTGTCATGTCAAGGGTAATAGTTAAGAGGGTATTGTTATGAGTTATTTCCTATCGATGAAGTCGCCGTAGTCTAGTAGGTAGTGTGTTGCTTAGACGTGAGGGCACAGTTCAAATCCCAGGTCAGACGCCTCCAACAAAATGAAATATGAGCAAATATCTCTTCCGTGACTTCCTTTCAGCAGATTTCTGGTAAAAACTGTGAGAGCAAAATAAAACTGCCATGAAAAAGTTTCTCAAAAATCTGTCATTCGGAGATGACTTTAAACTGTATGTCTCCCGCCACTCATGTACAAAATTAACACACACAACATAAGTGGTAGGAAAAGCTAGATCGTAATCCTGACTGAGGGGTTGTAAAGACCAATTATGCATGTATGTATATGTGAGATTCAAATTTGGACACTAAAGTCATGGATTAAGTCACCCAGATTGATCATTTCTGGTCTGATAATGAAGGTTTCGCATTTTGTTCTAATGAACAAAATTTGAAAGGCAATTTTGGAATGATTACCCGTCTTTAAGGGATCTTTGATCGAGCTATTTGAGGGCTTCTTATTATTTTGTTAACTACTAAATAAGACCACAAATATTATATTTTTGTTAAGGTCTTCAAAAGAGAGTGGGCCACATACAAGTAATCTATCTGGCACCCTGTAATAGTTTATTCCCCTATTTTCCCATACTTTCAACTCATCATTTTTAAGTCTCAGTCTTCATATAAATTTGAATCTTTACGTTATAGAACCAAGTAATAAAAATTGAAACAAATAAAGATTTGATTCCTTTCGAAAATGTTTTATTATTGTGCTCATATTTATGATTGTTGTTCTTACAACCGAACAGCAGCAGCAACAACTTCTTGAGCTGTTTAAGGAAATTTAAACAGCAAAAACCAAACAGAGAAACAAACAAAAAAATTACAGTCTTAACGTTATGATGCAATCAAGCAAGACCCCATAATATTTGTTAAGCACATATCTGTTGCAAACTCTCTAACCATGCAACAACATCATGCAACCAAAACTAAGAGAGAAAAAAACAAAAAGGAAATTGGCCTGCATACATAATATAAGTTCATGGCATTCAGTCATTCATTCATATGAACGAACGTGTTCATATACGGTATGTAACTCTCTCTCTCTCTGTGATACTTTAACGTCATTTTATAGTTTTTCTTTCCATTTCTTTTCTATTTTTTCTATTCAGTTTTATTCCTTAACAAATTGGTCGTTTAGTAAACATGAGCACAAAATTGACAAAAAAAAAAACAAAATTGTTCCTTAAAATGATGGCTGTTGGCATAAGAAGAAGAATTCCATTCCATTTCGTTGATATTGCTCGTTCAAATTGTCATATTTATTTGAGAGAGTCTTTATGCCTTTACTGCTGCTAAAAGAGTGATGATGGTGTACAATGCTTATTTTGGATATTTTTGAATTGAGTGCTTCAGTTCAGTGCAGTTCAGTTTCTTTTGTCGTTTATGGCTGGAATATAAAAAATCTGTTACCAATTTTTATTGTTTGTTAACAGTCTCAAAATAGTTCATATACGAATACTAATAGCAAGCAAGTGAATGAATGCGGAATAAAAATGAATAGAAATGTTCCTCTCTAATACAGCAACAGCAACAGCAACAACAAAAAGGATCGGCAATCCAAAAAAAGTGAATGCTTGCCTCCTTACATGTTCCTTTAACAGCCAATAGTTTGCAACCAAAATTGACTGCTGAATGAAGTGATGGAGTATTGGGGACTAGAAAAAGTGTACACGGGTTTTTTTTAATGAAATTAGTGTTTCCAAGGTTGTAGAACTGCTGGGCTTATTTGCGAATAATTATTTTCTTCAAAACGATTTCTGTTTAATAACTTTTTGTTGTCAAAATTGCTTTACAAACGCCGAACCCAAAGTCTTATCTGAGTTTGCAGTCGAAAGTCTTTTATTTATGGCGGGCCACACTCATAAGTGATATGTAGCCTGGCCACGCATACAACAAGTGTGTGGCCTGCTCACACGCATAGTAGATGCGTAGTCTGCACACATGCATAGTTTCTGTGTAGCTTGGTCACACACATAGTAGATGTGTAGCCTGCACACATGTATAGTTGCTGTGTAGCTAAGCCACACGCATAGTTTGCGTGTAGCTTGTCCCCACGCTTAGTTAATGTGTGGCCTGGCCACACGTCTAATTAATATGCGGCCTGGCCACACGCTTATTGGATGTGTGATCAAAACACGACACCTTTTCTGTTAACCAAGGCTGATCAAACTTCCCAATGTTTCCTTCATTAATGCAGTCGAGTTCATAGAGATTAAAAATGATTTTTATACCACAAAGGATCAGTCTTTGTTGTCATTAAATCTGTGTTAGAATTTACTTGGGAAATAACACATTCTCTGATCAAAATTTTTTCGATTAATATTCACGTATTTGATCCTTTTCCATCGCCCGAATCAATTTCATTATTTTGAGCAGTGTTTTACAGGTGGCACGTTAGGTTAGATTAGGTAACGGCCCCCAAGAAGAAAGAGGTCGCACTTGGGTCAGCATCTAGGCCCACAATTAATTCTACCATTCCGTAGAGAAAACCATCCCGAGTCCAAAATAAATTTTGCTATTGCAGCAATCTTTATATTACATAGCTCGGTTTACGATGTCAGAAAATAAGAGATCTGAAACCTCTGACTCTTCATGACAAAAGCAGGGCACTGACACATGAGGTGAAAGACAGTCGCTTTCTCCTCAGACCCACAGCTTCTACAGAAGCCATTAGTTGGAATGCCGAGCCTTTTAGCATGCCTACCAACAGGACAATGGCCCATAAGGATCGCTAAATTGGTCATTAGTCCAGGGTTTGACTTGAGTTTCGCCATGACGGCATACCATACGGTGCCCAAAGCACGGGTAGAAACAATGCGTCTGCCAAGGAACAAGACTTCCCTCTTGGTTAGGGGTGGGAGCGCTAAATTGGTCAATAATATTGGATTTTTCCGTGCAGTCAAGTGCTTTAAAAATGACTTCAAGCTGTCATGTGATTAATTTTTAATGCCTAAGTTATCGCCTGGTCGAAATCGCTGTAGCCTAGTAACCAACACTGGACATATATTGAACGTGAGGCAGTGGGTCAAACCTTAGTCCAGACATCCTAAATTAAACCATTAATAAAAAATATTTCTTTGGCAACTTCTTTTCAGCAGTCTTCTGGCAAAAACTCAGTGTGTAAATAAAACTGCCATGAAAAGTTTTTCAAATCTGTCTTGTGGAGTCAACATTAAACTGAAGCTCCCATCAATCATGAATAAAATATACACACACAACATGGGTAGTGTGAGAAGCTTGGTTGTAGTCCTGACTAAAGGATTGTAATGTCCAATTTAGTAAGTAAGCCTGGCAAAAACTTTGCCATGAAAAGCTTTTCAAAAATCTGTCGTTCTGGGTAGATTTTAAAGTCTAGCTCACGCCACTCATGTATAGAATTGAAACACATAATATGAGTGGTGTTTGAAGCTAGGTTGTAATCCTCACTAAAGGATTGTAAGGACTCATTTCCAAATTAATACAATTTCTCACTCACATTTATGTAATGCAATCGAATTAGTTGAGCCTCCATATAGTAACTGAAAAAACCCTCAAATATTTTTTATATAACCCAACATACGTATCCTCGTATATTAAAAGCATGAATATGCGACTATTTGACTAACAATTGCCTGCTAAATGAGGTTGTCAGTACATTTTTATGTTCGCATTTCATTTCTTTTATTTAATATTTCAAAAATATATACGAAATATTCATGCCTGGAATATAATTTTTTTCCATAAATTTCGTAATTCTTTTATTATTTATGGTGACTGTCAATGCTGCACAGTTTGTTCGTTTTATTATTATTTTCTGTTGCATGTTTATTTTATTATTTTTTGTTTATTTATTATTAAAATTGAAATAAATCCGTATATGTTCAGTCATGTATCGCGTAATACTTACTCTTTTTATTGGTATTTTTTTTTCTGATTTTTATTTTTTTATAGCATCATACGGAATATTTACTTTTAGTTATGCTTTCAAATGAAGTCATCATATATTTGACAATGAGAGAGAGTGAGAAGAACTTAATGATGGGAACTACTAAATATACAAGGACAGTCATATGTACACTGGTGTACAAATGGTAGATCTTCAAATTTGTTAAAAAATTCTGTATGTAGGCAAAGGCTACGGATGATGAATTGCCCAGCGTATAGTTGCAGCCACAAAAATAAATTGGAGTCTGCATTGAAAAGTTGGATGGAACAACACAATCAAATGCCTACTAAAATAAACCGAAGTCTTGAAGAGGTACCTTAGTAGTGTAACATAATGATTTATTATATTCCCCTCAAACTTTATAGGGTATCCTAGTATACTTTCATCCAAGCCTATTGCCTTGACAAGCTTTAGGATGCTGCTCGATGTCAATAACCACCCTGCCAAGCCCTTGAAATGCGCCTACATGGTTCCTTATGGGATGCATTAATTCCCCACAGGTTCCAAGTATGTGTTTCGATTATTTATTAACATCGTTACAGAATGTACATATTTGGATTGAAACAATCCCCGTACTCAATAAGTGTATCTTGAGTCTGCAGTGTCTTGTCAAAAGTTTGGTCACTAACTTTAGGTTATTTTTGGATAATTTAATGCCTGTCTTAGCTATCCGCTTTTTATAGTTTCTCAACAAAGTTTAAGATTGTCGCAAACTCACTTGTTTTGAGAAAAGCCTTGAACCCTTTTTATCTATTATAAGCGTACTCTTTGTCTACAGTACCCTCTCAAAAAGCCGGTTAGGTTAGGTTCGGTTAGAGGACGTGTACTTGTCAATAAAAACAAGTACAGTACCCGGAGGTCGAATTGACCCATTGTACAACGTCCTAGTTTTTCACACCACTTATGTTGTGTGTGTTAATTTTATACATGAGTGGTGGGTCCTATAGTTTAAAGTCGACTCCGAACGACAGATTTTTGAGAAACTTTTTCATGGCAATTTTATTTACTCTCAGAGTTTTTCCCAGAAATCTGCTGAGAGGAAGTCGCCGAAGAAATAGTTTTTGTATTTTGTCTTGATATCTGGCCTGGGGCTCGAAGCCTGGCTTTTGCGTCTAATAAGCCAACACACTACCTGCGACTTCTAAAAAAAAGCCGGTTAACAACCTCGTCTTATTGTAATTTCCCAGCAAAAGTTTTGATCAGCTCAAAAACCCATTTGGTGGGAGAAGAGTCTTTACCTCTCATATCTTATCTGCCCTTTCGTTGAGTATACTTCTCCGAAAATCTATCCTCACACCATGGAAGAGTACTGACCACATCAACAGTGTGTAAGTCACGCTCTCAAAAGCTAGTCTGCTCATTGTGGAGAATTTTCATATGACCTGAGACCCAGCTGAGGGTTACCGTAGTTTAAGTCGCAGCTCAGACATCTCGAATAAAACGAAGTATTAAAAACCTTCCACAGTTTTCCGGCAATAACTCTGAGAGTAAATAAAATTGCCATGAAAACCTGCTCAAAAATCTGTCGTTGGGAGCCAACTTTCAAGTGTAAGTCTCATCACTCATGATCAAAATGAACTTACACAGCAGTTGCGGTTGGACTACACATGAATATTTATTGTGGGAACGGAGGAGATCTCAAGTGTACTGAATCAAGCCGACTTTAATGAGGTACCATTCGAAATGATGGCAAAAATATGCCAAAATTGAGTTTCACAGCTTGACCACCTACGTCGTAGCTATCATTTGCAATTTTCAGTTCCTTTTTTTTTTTGTTAATTTTCAATACCCAAATGGCTGAAAAATCGTCCTATTTTCTTCGATAAATAGGCCCTTTTAACACATTGTACATGAGCACAAGGGGAACCATTCCTTAAGCATTTCACCAGATGGCAACATATTTAAGCTTCAGGAATAATTTTCCTGTTGTTGTTATTTTTAATTGTTATTCCAACGTTCTAATATTTGCTTGCTTTGTGTGTGTATTTGTAAATATTTGTGAAATTATTTGCATACCACATATGTATGTATATCCATACACACACCCATATACACAAACATATACTCAAATGTATTTTTTGTTTAGATTTTTAAAATTTTTTTGCGATTTTCTCTGTGTGCTGAAACACATACATATACACAGGCATACAAACGAATACCGACACGTGATAACAAAGTTGTATTAACAAAGTTAGTCTAACACTTCATAAAGGTGGCAACCACATAATTGTGATGAAGGTAAACACACAAAAACTAACAACAAAAAGGAGTATAAAAATTGTTTGCGAAAAAAAAATGGAGAAACTTTTTTAATTTAATTTTATTTACCTGGTGCGTATATTTGTGTGTAAAAGTTGACATCGAGGATATTACCATTTGTTGTTCTTGTTGTTGTTGTTGTTATTATTACCGTATATACCGGTATATTTCTAAGTTTTGACCACACAAATTGTTATTCCAGCATAATTTTCATTCACATAAGCATTCGTATGTATGTTGGGTTAAGTAAAATGTCCTGCGGTATAGCCGGTTATTCGAGTGTGAATTATTTTATTTGTTTATGCTACTGATTTATAAATTAAAAACTGCAACAACAACAACAACGAGGACAACTGGTAACAATTGCAAATGCAAATAACAAAATCACAGCCACTAACACTGAACAAAAAAAAAGAAACGAAAATTTAATAAAGTTAGAAAACAAGAGAATAAAACAGAGAAAAGGAATGAAAAATATATTCCAGGATATTTCACCAACATGTTGTTCAATTAGTAGGAAAAAAGTTGGAAAAAAATACCTGGGATTTCAGTAATTAAATCAAAATTTCTTTTGGCCACTAACAACCAAAACAAAACCGAATGTAATCACAACACCTATTTGCTACAACATACGATATTAGGGTGGCATAGTTTCCACTACACAAAAACACTCAGTGAAGATTCAGTAATGAAATCGATGTTTGAAAACCCATCTGTTTGTAGTGTACTAAAGCCAACAAAATTTTGTTAAATTCGATTCCTTGTCCTATGGTGAATAGACGCTAAATATAGGGTATGAAGTGATTCCTGTTCTGCCAAAATATTTTTTGAGCATAAAATGTCCTGTGAGTCTTTTACCCAGGATTACAACCTAGCTTCTCACACCACTTCTATGTGTTAATTGTTAATTATCCATGAGTGGCGGAACCGACAGTTCAAAGTCGACTCCGACTGACAGATTTTTTAGAAACGTTTCATTGCAATTTTATTAACTCAGAGTTTTTGTCAGTAATCTCCTGAGAGGAAGTCACCGAAGAAATATTTTTTTATATTTCGTTTTGTTAGAGATGTCTAACCTGGCGTTTGAACCATGGCCTAATGTCTAAGAGGCGACTGTCTCTCTCTATCTTCCCTTTTCAAACTATTCTAGCCATTTCACAGTAAGGTTTTGGCCTCATTAAAGATGTAAAAATTCCCCTCCAGGCACTGCTCATTGCGTTGAATTTTTATATGTCTTGGGATTTGGCAGGGGTTGCTCCTATAATGCCACCTAACTATCTCTACTTGTCTAGTCTTCTCTGCAGTATTGTCATGTCCTGTCCCTATAGAACATATTATTTCCATATTATGGTTTCCATAATTTAAAAATTAAAAGAGGCCTGAAGTTAAGTTAGGTTAGGTAAATTGGTGGAGCCCCCCCCTTATAGGAGGATGTCACACTAAGGCCAGCATTTAGGCTCATTTTGATATCACAATTAATAGTCGCCGAAATATTGTAGGCAGTGTGTTGGCTTATTAGACGTGAGGCCATGCTTCAAACCACATATCAGATATTTTGAACGAATCGTAATACCAATAAATATTTCTCCGGCGACTTTCTCTCAGCAGATTTCTAATAAAAACTCTGAGCGTAAATAAAATTGCCATGAAAAGTTTCTCAAAAATGTGTCATTCGGAGTTGACTTTAAACTGTAGTTAACGCCAGTCGTGTACAAAATTAACACGCACAACATATCTAATTGGTGTTGGCAGCTAGTTTGTAATCCCGACTAAAGGGTTGTAATGACCAAGTAAGTAAGTAAGATAGCGTGCTCACTTAACACGTTGACGGCCGCGGCAATTTTCAGAAAACTGGCCGAGCAAGCCAACATTGACTTTTTGTTTTTTCCCAGAAACCATTTATCGATACTAGCACCTATATAATACGATTTTATTCGTAGCTACACAAAAATGGCAGGTTTAGTGAGTACGTGATAACTCGTAGTTGGCACCCTAGAAGGGAACACACTCTACGAGTTATCTCGTAGTCGGCAGTCAACGTGATAAAGAAAGATGCCAGCATTTAGGGCCCATTGTGATACCACAATCTATTCCACACTAGGGTCAAACATTCCCTAGAGAAAGCCAATCCAAGTTCAAAATAAATCTTGCTATTGCAACAACATCAAGTCTTTTGGCATGCCTAACAAAAAGACAGAGGCCAGTAAGTAACGCTATTGTGCAAAAAACGATTTAAGGACAGAAATAGCTCAAATAAATCATCCAGAAAAACCAGGACGGTTTATAATGAGCTCCCCTACTGTAAGCTTGTGACCATTAAAAGTATCTAATTTATTTACTCCATAGCCTACAAACACCTGAAATTTTGTCTTTTGAAAACGAATTTAGGGTTCATTTAACCCTTTAGAGATAATTCCGATGTACTAAGAATGCAAACATTTTTTATGGGCATTGAAAACAAAACTGCTGAAAAACTTAAGAAAAGAAAAATTTTGAATTCGCCGTAGTCTCAAGCCACAGGCACACGTCGCCAAAACGTTATATGAAACAAATATTTCTTCGGTAACTTCCTCTCAGCAGATTTCTAGCAAAAACTCTGAGATTAATTGGAAATTGTCATGAAAAGTTTCTCAAAAATCTGATTTTCGAAATCGACATTAAAGTGTAGGTCCCGCCATTCATGTATAAAATTTACACACACTACATATGTGGTGTGAGGAGCTTGGTTGTAATCCTGACTGAAGGGTTGTAATAATCAATTATATATGTATGTATGTATGTGCAAACAAAATGTTATTGTAGACAACTGCTCATTTTCCGGATATCGAAAGAGATTTTACAGATGGATGTTGCTTGTAAAAATCAACCTCAGTTAGGTAGAATTTAAGGTGCTTCGAAAAACGACTAACTAAAAAAAAAATCATTTTTTTTTTTTTTAATTTTCAAAAGTTCTTATGCGACTCTCTTAAATTTATGTTTATAAATTCTATTTCAAAACGTGTTTTAGTTTTATTTACTGTTTATTCAAAGGTCTCAATTGTATTCTCTTTTTTCTTTCGTTTTTTCGTTTTTATTTTGCGTTGGACTTTTGTGACCATAATCAACAACTAACGGGTCAACAACTAACTTTATAAATAAATTATTTAACCATTTACCGCAATTCCATTTAGAATCTGCTGTGTGTGTGTACGTTGACACACTGGACTGACTGCAAAAAAACAAAAAAACAAATGATTTTAAATACTCTAATCGCTATAATTTTCAACGAATTGTCATTGTTATTGTCATGTATTATATTATAATCATATTGTTGTATTGCAACAAAAACAAAAACGAAAAATAAACGTACACAACACAATACAACACAACAAACTACGAACTGAAAACAAAACAAAAATAAATTCTAATGTTTTCTAACCAATGAAGCAATAAAATAGTCACTCAGGTCTCATAAATATGCAACAAATTTGTCATTTATAATACCTACCGACACCCGCACAAATACGCGAAAAAATAACCGAGAAAAAAACTAAGAATTAAAAACAATTTAGGAAATTATGGACATTTAAGAGGAATATAGTCAGCGCTACCATAAGCTAAGGCATCAAGGAAAGGGTTATTACACCCTATAGCTCTGTGATCATACATTGTAGGGGATGTATAATTCAAAAATGCAGGATTCACAACAAATGAAGCCTATGGTTTGTGTCTTTGACACAACCCTTCAGTCAGGATTACGACCCAGTTTCTCACGCCACTTATGTTGTGTGTGTTAATTTTATACATGAGTGGTGAGACCTACAGTTTAAAGTCGACTCCGAACGGCAGATTTTTGAGATACTTTTTCATGGCAATTTCTATTTAATCTCAAAGTTTTTGGCAGAAATTTGCTGAGATGAAGTCGCCGAAGAAATACTTTTTGTATTTTGTTTTGATGTCTGGTCTAGCCTCGAACCCTGGCTTTACGTCTAATATGCCAACACACTACCTAGTAGACTAAGGCGACTTCAAGTGCATATGCTAACATTAAATTAGTCAGTGTTCTTCAGAGTTGCTTTCAAGGAATTGACCTATCAATTGAGCCAAAAATTTTGAAGCATGAAATTCTTTTCACAGTAAAGCAGAAGGAAAGATTCAGAATCGAATGCAAGTGGCGACTTTCTCCCACCTGCGAATGATGCCACTCTCATAAGAAAATCTAAACTTGCCAATATATTCGTAAACTGTATAGTCCTTCCGTAAAACTATCGGCGACCTTAACTATAGTGGCGAGATTCTTCCATATACATTTGGGATAGTAAAAATTGTGAAAAAACATGCGCCATAGTGTCTAAATCTAAGGTACCATAGAGCAGGGTAGACACAAAGTAGATGTTGTGAGGATGTATTCACTTGCTTAACTCTTGCAATAGCAAATCATCCAGTAATTATTATCCTTGGAAGCATAATCAACTGTTTTTCAATGAACAAACATATTCTTGTGGTTTTCAGTGACCCAAATGGCCAGAAGATTCTGAACATTCTGCAACGCATATCGATCCATTAAGTGCGCCAGTTCTCTTATATAAAAAACATATTAAGAAGGACCTTCTGAAAGCACACTCGTAAGAAATATAAATCTCTCAGATGTCTGAATAACTAGAGCAGTGATTCATAGTTTTGAACATCTTAATCGTTTCAAAATAAATTTTTGATTAGCATTTGTGTATGGCTGCCTTCCAAAATGTATCAATACAAAGTTTGTATGCAGTTCTACTACTGTATATAAACTATTTAGATATGCAAAGTAACCAAACAATGCATCAACCAGAAATCCGATGCCTGACTGCTTTTTGACTGCGTTAAAAATGCACATTGACGACGTTTTGAAATAGAATACATTGTATATACTTTGTACAGCGGCATTATGGAACACGATACTTTGTTCAAACTCAAAGCAACTAACATTTTGGAAGGCAGCCTATCCTGTGTAGGGGCATTAAAACATTACCAGTGTGTTTAATTTGTAATAACTTTTGTTTTAAATTAAAAAACAAAAAACTGTTTCGGTTTATTTTGAAAACACCAACAGAAAGTATGTTTGTTGTTGCCAGCTAAAATTAATGTGTTTTGAGCTACGCTGTGCTTATGCTAAGTTCTGCCAGTGAAGAATTTACTGAACATCAGTGGTATTTGCGGTTAGAACTGACAGCATCAACAGAAAAAAAACATCATTATCAGCAGTAGCTATGCTAAGCACTATCTTAACAAAAACAAAAACAAAAAAAAGAAGAAGAAGAACACTAAATTTATTTAACTTTTCTAACGTCCTCTTGTTCATAATAACAATCAGCACAGCCAACGTATTTGCCAAATGAAGTTCATATTTTTGGTTGGTTTTTCAAATCATGGAAAATTCTCAACGTAATATGCACAAGGGCGTATGGCTCTGAGTGGGTTATTTTTTTTTTTTAAATAAATATTTGCAGAATCATAAATTTTCGTTATAATTATCTTTTGTTTATACGAATCATATGGTTATGGTACTAGAGAGTTGTGAGTGGGTGTGGATGTGGATGATGGAGGTGGCTGGCATGGTTTGAATGACGGTTGATAGTAGTAATTCCCTTAAGATGTATGAAATCGTTGTCTTATTTTCGAACTTTTCATCAACAAAATTCAAAATTCAAATTCATCATCAGCATACAAATTGGTTTCATTACAATCATATACAGAGATACACAACCACACGTACCTCTGCATGTACCATACAGAGAAGACTTGCATAGTAGACGATTGGCAAAGAAGGAGATTCTTTGTTGAATTAAATATTAAAGAAATAAATTTAAATTTTAATAGACTGTACTGAACAATACTGTACTGAACTGAACTGACAAAAATGCAGTTTTATTATCTCCTTTCATTCAGAGCAATGAAGATAAAAATATTTTTGATTTATGATTTGTGATGACAATATGTCTTAAACATACGTATGTACGTACGTACGTTCGTATACAGGTGTGTTCTTTAGATGGCCATAAATTCATAAAAATTAATGAGTCACATGCAGTTATAATTTTTGAAAATTATTTCCAACAATAGCATAAGGAACCCGCCTTAAAACTACATTAAATGCGTCATTTGCCAACAGTTTTTTAAATGCAAAATTTTCTTGATTTTTCTTTATTTATATGACATAGTCTAATACGTGAAGTCGCCGTAGTCTTGTAGGTAGTGTGTTGGCTTATTAGACGTAAAGCCAGACTTCAAACCCTAAGTCAGACATCACAACAAAATACGAAAAGTATTTCTTCGGCGACTTCCTCTCAGCAGATTTCTGGCAAAAACTCTGAGAACAAATAAAAATTGCCTTGAAAAGTTTCTCAAAAAATCTGTCGTCCGCCACTCATGTATAAAATTAACACACAAAACATAAGTGGTGTGAGAAACTAGGTCGTAATCCTGACTGAAGCGTTGTAATGACCAATTATGTATGTAGTCTAATACGTAGTTTGTTAGCTTATTAAATGCAAGCCCGTGCTTCAAACTCCAGCTCAAACATCTCGAATAAAACGAAGTAAAAAATATATCTTTCGGTGGCTTCGTTTCAGCAATCTTTTGGGAAAAACTCTGCGAATTTATTAAAATTGCCATGAAAAGTTTCTCAAAAATCTGTTGTTCGGAGTCGTCGTTGCACTCGATTAGGTTACATTTTTATGCCTTCGATAGAAATAAGAAAATAAGGTTAGCAATTCCTTTTAGGATGATTAAACCAACGTTTTTGTTAGTTTTTTGCATTCTATAAGGTTTCCTTTGTTTAAAATGTTACCATCACTCCGAGTATTCCTGCCGTACACATTCTACGGCAACTTTGAAAAATACTGAAAGCTTGCAATTTGTCCTCCCAAAGAGATACAAAATAATGGATCCTGACTATGCTCAGGTATTCTTAACAAAAGGTAAGATAAAGAGAGACAAAAACTATTCTCAAGCCAAGAGGGTTTGGATTAATCGAAACTTTTGTTGAGAGACTACAATAAAAGGAGATCTGAGTTGTGCATCAGACTATCCAAGAAAAATCTAAGGTCTTTTGACAGGGCACTGTGGATTCAGTATATAGTTAATCAAAATGCGGATTGTCTCGAATACATCATGTAGATTCCGACGATGAGATTGAATCATTAGAACACATTCATGGAATTTGCAGAGCATTCATACATCTAGGTGGAAACACCACAGTGCATATCAAGTGCTAGACAATGAATTCTCATTGTTAACACCGCACAGCATTATCGTCGCTGTAGTCTAGTTGGTGGTGTTGTGTTGGCCTATTAGACTAGAGGTCAGGGTTCAAACCCCAGGTCAGACATTTCCAATAGAACGAAGTATGAAAAAATATTTCGACTAACTCTCAGCTGATTTCTGGAAAAATTTTGAGAGCGAAATAAATTTGCAATGAAAAGTTTCTCAAAAAATATCGTTCAGAATCAACTTTAAACTGCAGGTCCCATCACTCATGTTTAAAATTAACACACACAACGTAACTGGTGGTACTAAAATACCTCTTTACGGCAATAATAATAATAATGCAGACTTCTAGAAAGGCTACGGTAGAGGTAGCTCTCAGGAAGCTGTTCTGTGAACACTTGCAGTAGAAGAATTTCTCCACAAGTAGAATGAAGCTTTTGCACTCTAGAGTTTGCTGATGAGGATGACACCTCATTTCTATGAATCTAAAATCTAAATGGTGTGTATCAATTTAAAAACAGCTAGTGCTGTAAAACCCTTTTAGTGATCATGATGCCCTAAAAATTGTTTTCGGAGCCTAGACATTAACATTTTCGTATTGAATTGTGTTCCTGGACAAGAGAGTAATGATTTGGCGGACTATCCATTGAAACTAGGGAAAGAGTTGTGACTAATTGGATCTGAGCCATTTGTAAGAAATGTGGGCTATTTAATGATACAATTTCTCCGTCCAAAATCAGGCTGAACTCCAAACATAGGCATCTCAAATAAGTCATTCCAGCCATAGATATCATTTATCCCTCTGAGGACAACATCTACCTCTTTTATTAAAGTGAGGCAGAGACTTCAAAATACATTCTAAATTATTGTACTTTCTAATTATTGTACTTCACTTCTTTCATTTTGTGGTGCCTGTGTTTGACTTCCTAAAATCGTTTATATTAAGGGATTGGGGTCATTACATTTTGTATAGAAGGCCAAAAAAACGCCAATTACGGCCGAAATAATTGAATTGAAGTTCGAAGTGGTAGATCTTGCGGTAGATGACTATTTTATGTTTCTTACCATAAACAGGGTATCGAAACTATTAAATATCGCTGATTAAAGTATATCGAATTAAAAGGAAATTATATTGCGAAGTAAATAAAAGTGTTCAAATCGTTCTCTTTAAAGGACATTCTATTCTTTTTACAAAGTGTTCCTTACAGTTTTTTTTTTTAATAGCCAAACATTTTCCTTCTCCTAATGCAAACATAATTAGCAAATTTCAATACAATTTAGCGAAAGACAATACAATTTTTTTTTCCATTTTCGTCATAGAATATCAAGCAACATCTTAATTGCATATGTACGAGCATTTGTTTCATTCAGTAAGATGAGAAGCGAAAAAAAAAATCATTTTTGCTAAACGAAAAACTTTTTAATATTCTTTAAATGAGATTTCTTCGAACATGTTTATTTTAATGACTTTTCCACTCTTTCTCTCACACATACATATGTATGTATGTACATACATAAGTAAATAAAGATTATATTTCTGTTGAAGAAGAAGAAGAAGAAAACAAAAAAAATATACTCCCGAATAGAGAAAAAGAATCAACTATGGAACTGATTGTTGTTGTTTTTTTGTTTCCGGATTTTGTTTTTTGCTCCAAAGAATGAAAAAATGTCAACACAAGTTAAACTTATTAAACTACTTGTATGATTACAGTTGAAAGTTTAACGTGGCATAAGAAATCAAAGAAAAAAAAAACACAGAAACAAAAACTAAGAAGCGAACATTTTAAATACATGTGGAGTCAAAACGAATATCAATTCATTTGCAGTGGCATATAAGACTACAAATAAATTCTTTCCATGAGTTCGATATACACCTTCTATTTGTAGCGTGGTTAGGCACTGCGTATTCCATTGGTCGTTTTTGGATTGAATTTGATGGACTGACTAGTAATATGGTTAAAGGTTTTAGTATAGGACTTCTGACGTTTAAAAAGTCTGCTGTAGACTCTACCAACCACTCTCTATTCCAATTCCTGTAAAGAAAAAGTAGCTAATAGAAGAAAAATTATTTTTCTCATGGTTTTCGAATCAAAAAAATCAAGACACTGCAATTCCCCATTAAATAACTCCGCCTACAACCCTAATAAGCACCCAGAGAGGCATATATAAACATTAAGCATCATAAGAAGGCCAGACGGCTAGCAAATAGTAGAACTCAGAACCCTTACCAAAAACCCAACACATTTTCAAGGATGACACATTGTATCTAGGCAATGATAGATGGCAACCCTGCCGCCACAGAATCAGCTGCATTGGACCAATCACCTAATTTTTTTGACTGTAAGTTCAACATCTTGAATAGTAAAGGGAAGACTAGACAACCAACTTTTACTCCACCAGGGCTTCTCTGAGTGAATGCACAACCGAAATCTTTAATTTTCCATGACTTTGGCGCCTTAATCCGTCTGATGCTGTTATGATGACTTTGAGAAGCTCGCTGGTTAGAGGCTTATTCCCATACTCCTGCGATTTAAGACAACCTCACAAGAAAAAGATTGTAACTTATTCAGATACTCCTACGATTTAATAAAAATCCCACAAGAAAATGTGTAACGGAATGGAATCACATGATCTCGGTGGTTAGTCCAAAACTCCAACACGTGAGATAAAATTGCCTTCAAATTGCTCGTGAAGAATGTCCATTATGGCATGAGATATACAGTGAGCGTCAAAAGTGAGTAAACACCACTGAAATAATTTATTTTCTTAGGATAGCGAGAAAAGTAAATATAGTAAATAAAAGTAAATAGTCGAATAAATTTCAAAAAATAAAAGCGTTTAAAATGTTAAAACAAAAAAACAATTCATGATAAGGGAACTTGTTTTATACTTAAGGACATAATAGAAAATTTAAAATTATAGTGGGTGTTGACTCACTTATGGCGCTCACTGTATATAGCATGTATCGTCGTCCTGTACATACCAAATGACGTTGGCGTCCCGATCATAGAATTCAGGTCGAAAGAGGTTCGTTGTCATAGAACCTTTAGACATCGTCGTTGACAGTGATTTTGTTGCAACCATAACGCTGCAGATGATGTTTCAATGAAAATGAAAGTCAGTTTTCCGCTGATCCAGAGCCACAGTCAGTCTTCAGGGAGCACACGTCAATGGCTATGATCGTTAACCTTAGGTTTCCTGCACATTCTCACGGACAGAGGCGTTTGATTCGATAGTTTACTGTACCAGTGGACTATGATTTATCCACCACATTGCGAATAGTGATCTCAGTAGGATGATTACATACATATATACATACATAATTGATCATTACAACCCTTCAGACAGGATTACGACCTAGCTTCTCACACCGCTTATGTTATGTGTGTTAATTTTAATTTAAAGTCGATTCCGAACTACAGATCTTGCTTGAGAAACTTTCCATGGCAATTTTATTTACTCCCCGAGTTTTTGCCAGAAATCTGCTGAGAGGAAGTCGCCGAAGAAATATTTTTTCTAATTTTCATTTTGATGTCTGACCTGGGATTTGAACAGAGGCCTCACGTCTAATAAGCCAAGCTACTACCTATTAGACTACGGCGACTTCAGTAGGGTGATTACAGCGATCAAAAAAAAAGAACGTTGCCCGAAGAGAACACCCATTTCGATAAAAATTATTAGATGGACATGTTGTTGGATACTACAGCTCATGTTGAATTGTCGAAACAAATTGAATAAATGACAACTAGTTTCACAGTTGCAGCTTCAACATAGTGGCCGGTATCAACAGTCAAAGTTCGGAAGTTCCTGTTAGAAGACACGATATTACAATTATAATATGGGAGGAAGAATTTCATGGTTGTGCTAGCTCTCTGGCGCTTGATGACAGAGTTTGATAGAGAAACTTTTACCAACAGCAAGTGGAGTACAAGAATTGGCAACATGCTTAACACTACAGTTGAACTTGATATCGATTCCTCATTTATCAGATTATTTAAAAGAGAAGTGAAGAATAAAGGATTGTGGGGGTGTGGAATTAAGGAATAAAGATGAGACGTCCATGTCATTGACTGTCCAACGAGAGATGTATGAAACAAATGATAGAAAGTACGGGCAAAGCTTACACTTTCAAGAAACCAAATTGATTGATTACAGCCAAGGAAGCAAGCAGTATAATGAGGAATTCTTGGAATGAGCCGAATAATATTTTTTCCGTTTGAAGATAATATTCCAAGTCGATCCGAGTAAATCATAGTGTTGTAGGGTACATATTAAAACTTTGTTAAAACGTTTTACATATATTTTGACTTTAAAAAAAACTTTTTCTGATGATAACGACAATGCAACAACGAAATGCGACACGAAATGCAAACAAACATCAATGTTTAACGAAAAGTTGAAAAAGAAAAAGAAAAAAAAAGTAAACTTCAACTTTTTAAATGCATTTATGCACTAAACAGGAAGAATATTGTATAGATTTATATGCGTGCTTCAGGGAAAAAACAACAACAACAACAACAACAAGTACAAGTATTATTAAGATTGTCAAAAAAAAAATAACAAAAACAAAAGACACATCATCACCAGCACGATGATATTCTTGAAGGAAGAGAAATGTCTCTCACAGCATCGATTTCGGAAAGATGATTTCATGTTTAACTCGTAACTGCTGAATTATGAAATGCCCCAGGAAATATGTGAAATATGAAGTCCTTCTTTGGAATTTATAGACACTTTTTTGTGTTATTTTTTCAATAGAAGAAAAGAGAACATGTTAGTGTTTAGCATGACCTTTTATTCAAGTTAGATTTGTTATAAAGGGTAGGAGGTGTGTGGTGACTGCAGTTTTCCACTGCATTAACAGTACAGAACGATTGCTTGCACCATATTTTATGTAAAGAACCAGTATAGAGCTTTAAAGGACAGTGCAACAATATCGATAATAAGTAAGTGAACGTCACAACTTGGCCGCAATTAAACTCTTATTATAAAAAAGCTGTATGGACCACAAAAGAAGCATCAACTGACGCTAAATAGTCTAACTCGGCAAGATAAGTTATTCTTCGTTTAAGCAAAAGTAAGCAAACAGGACATACAGACAACAACAAAATACAAACATCATACGGTAAACAGAATTACACAAAAAATACGTAGTAATTTACAAGAAGGGAATTAAACAAAGAACAAAAATCGAACAAAAACAATTTCATACAAAGATCGTGAAATTACCGGACCTAAAGAAAGAAGTATAAATAGAGCAAAGAATGATGCTGCCATTGAGTCGTGGGCTGTGAGTCAGTTATAAGACGTGCATTTGTGATTAAGAACAATAAAAAAGAATCTGATAAATAATAATTTAATTTCAAATTCTCCATGATATTTATATTGACATCCTATATCCTTGGTTTTGTTTACAACCGAGTTTTACAAAAACTTATTTCCACTCCTTCTTTTGGTCTTCAATTTACTGTAACTGAAATGAAGTTCACATTACTATAAAGTCATAAAAACAAAATATAAAACTTTTATATCTGCCTCTAGGGTGTTGCATGCTACAACACGGACTTATAATATTCATCCTTGAATACAGCATGTAAATGAGAAGAAGAAGAAGAAGAAAAAACCAACGGAGAGAAAAAGAACACGTACATCATGATATCAACTTTAATGTTTTGTTCAAACGCATGCCACAACAACATTTATTCACGAGCATGTACATGCATGCCACCGCTCACAAGTGTGGCATGCAACTAGAAGCATATGTTTATGAGTTTGTACCGTGTATACATATATTTAAAAATAAGGTGTCGATATAAATTTCAATAGTGTTAACTAGACTGTCGATAAAAATGTTCAAAAGAAATATTGAAACTTCAAAAAAAAAAAGAAAAAAAGAAAAAAAACCAGCAAGTTTTCAATAGAAATTTTCCATGTTTTTTCCAAACATGTTTTTATAAAATATTTCCTTTTATCAACGCCATAATCGATGGTTTAATAGAAAGATTAAACAGATATTGAAAACTGTAATTGAAAAATTATTTCAATTATAAGTTTACATTACTTTTCTACACGATATTTGGTACAATAAAATTCAAAAAAAAGGAAAACGTTTTATTCAATAAAGCCAAGTAATTTATACCTTAGACTGCTAAGTGCAACATGAAAAAATACGGTCCTTGTAAAGCAAGCTTTTCATCTATTAGGGCTTTAAACTAGAACTTAATATTGCCATGTTGGCTTACCTTATGGTACTACGGTGCTTATGAATACAATGCGTTAACCGATGCTCATGCGACACGTGTATCTACCAATAGGATTTAATGTATGGGTCCGCCATCTAACGTTTTATTTTTCAACTAGTGCTTATTTCGTGAATGGTAACACTTAGCTCATGTCTGATTTGACAGATAATTAGTTTTATCCTTCCGCTGAACGAATATGGACCATTCAATGCGTTTTCGCTTCGCTAAGTGGGCCTGCGATCGACTTACAGAATATGCCGATTTTGGCAAAAAAAATTATCTTTCCAGATGAAGCTCATTTTGATCTTGGCGGGTATGTAAACAAGCAAAATTGTCGCAATTGGGGAAAAGCCGACGCACCCAAAACGAGTCACTGTTTGGTGCGGGTTTTGGTCCAGAGGCATAATTGGCCCATTTTTCTTCGAAAATGAGCAAGTAGTGGCCGTTACAGTCAATGGCGACCGTTATCGGGCCATGTTGAACGAATTTTTGTTCACAAAAATTGAAGAGGAAGATATTGGCAACATTTGGTTTCAACAGGACGGCGCTACGTGCCACACAGCTGAAGCTACTCTCACACAGCTGCACACAATCGATAATGTGCTTAAAAATTGGACCGATCGTTTAGGCTACTACATGGCTAACCGAGGCAGCCATTTGAATGAAATTATTTTCCATTATTAACCGGAAGGATTGTACTTTCAAATAAAAAAAGAAATTTGAGAAAATATTCAGTAGGTTTTTTTTTAAAGCCTTTACAATACTCAGTTATTAATCACAGCCTCACATCTCATGACTGACTGGCAGCATCTCTCTTTGCTCTTTTTATATTCCATGATTTTATGTGTGGTAGCTTCACAAACTTTCTATGAAGTTTTTGTTGTTGGATTTTTGATCTTTGTTATGTTTCCTACTCTTAAATTCATACGTATTTGTTTTTGTGTTTCTGTGTACCGTTCGATGTGTATATTTTGTTGTTATCTGTTTGCCTTGTTTACTTATTTTCGTTTAGCTTGTTTTGGTCCGTGTAGCAATATTTATACTCATTTTCTTTTGAATGTGGAGCCTAGTAACTGGACTTAAATTGGCACTGATTGACTTCTTAGAATTCTGATAAGTTGCTCAAACAATTTTATCAATTTATTCCAGAACATTGGTAAAATATGATATAAATTTATTCAAATCATTGGCACATCGTTTTCTTTGAGGAAAAATGAAAATCAAAATAATTTCGTTTCCTACTTTCTAAAGAGAATGTCCTGTACTAACATAAACAAATGATTTCTCGATGTGGTAATGTCTAGAAGGAAATATTCCAACTAATATTTTCTAAATAGATTATAACTGGCCTTGCAAAATGTTGGTGGTCTAGCATTGTCGGGCTGGGTGTATTATAATGGAATCTTTGTGATACCATCTGTTAAAGAGATCCTCAACTTGTCGTTCACCTTCATTTCACATCATCTGTAATGATTGGATGCAAATCAGTGCTTTAAAAATATTTTACTCACTTAATTGGTGAATATTACGAACGTGCTTCTCACACCACCCATGTTATGTGTGATAATTTTAATCCATGAGTGACGAGATCTACAGAACGACAAGGTTAGGCTAGGTTAGAGGACGTGTACTTGTCAATTAAGGCAAGTACTGTACCCGGAGGTCGAATTGACCCATGGTTTCTCCTAGGACGTACGACGTCCTAGTTTCTCGCACCACTTATGTTGTGTGTGTTAATTTTATACATGAGTGGCGGGACCTACAGTCTAAAGTCGACTCCAAACGACAGATTTTTGAGAAACTTTTTAATGGCAATTTTATTTCGCTCTCAGAGTTTTGCCAGAAATCTGCTGAGAGGAAGTCGCCGAAGAAATACTTTTGATTTTGTCTTGATGTCTGCCCTGGGGCTCGAACCATGGCTTTAAGTCTAATAAGCCAACACAGTACATACTAAACTACGGTGACTTCTAGAACGACAAAGTTTTCAGAATTTTTCATTACAATTTTTTTTTCTCTCAGAATTTTTACCAGGAGAATAGTGAGAGAAAATCATCGAAAGAAATATTTTTTCAAATTTAGTTTTGTCCGTTAGGTCAGAGTTGGACTTGAACCACGGGCTCGAGTGTGATTAGCCCATACACTACCGTAAACATAAGACAAAAGAATACATTAAGATTTTCTGTATGTTCTTCATTGTATTTCCTCTTCATTATACTTTAACACCTTTCTTGGCTGTCCCTTTCTTCATCAACTTCATTAAAACATTCAATATTCCTTAATTATGATTGTTATGTTTATGAGCATTTCACAAATTACTTCGCTACGATTGAGGCATTTTATTTAAGTGCCTCAAAAATAATTCATTCTGTGCTTTGTTGTCATGTTTTCATATGTAAAATTGAGATGTTATTGAGGAACTGTCGTAATCAATTAAATGTGTTTGATACTGCTTCAGGCTAATTTGTATGAGTGTTTCGGTATAAATTAATGAAACAATGAGTGGATGCACTTAACTTTGGTAAATGTTTTCCAAAACGAGACCCAATTGTACCTTTAGGAATTGTAACCTGTATTTTGTTATTCTTAAATAGTTTGTAACAAAACCTTTTAAGCCCCTTTGGAACATGACTTTAATTAAAGAATTCATTTTCTTTTGCATTCCATTTTTAAGTGGACAATTGTTTTAAAAATATTATTTAAATATGTATTGCCAGGAATATAAAATCCTGTTGAACACATTCAAACATGATTTAATCAATACACCCCCCCCCCAAACATTTATTTACATGTATATATACATGCCTACTCTTAAGCATATTAATGCATATGTATTTATGTTCTACATATGAGTGTACATGTGTTAACAATCAATATATTTTTGTGCTGTATTGTTTAACAAACATGTCCAACATGATAAAACAATTAAATTGTAATTATTTTGCATATTTTTTCCTCTTTCTCTTTCTCTTTCTTTTTTATGAATTTTATTTTATTTGGCAAGTGAAGATTATAAAACACAACAACAATAAGTGAAACTCAATAAAACCAAATAAAAAAATTAGAAATTATTTGTAAAAATTTATTACAGGAGGAATAATTAATTTTCAAAATACAAATTCCTACTTAATAGGTCATCAGAACCCTTTAGACAGGATTACGATTTAGCTTTTCAGACCCTCACTTGAAGTCATCTCAGAGCGACAGATTTTTGAGAAACTTTTCATGGCAATTTTATTTAATTCTCAGAGTTTTGCAAGACTGCTAAAATAAAACAGCCCAGCCCGTGATTCAAACCCCAGCCTAGACAGCTCGAACGAAAGAAAATATAAAAAATATTTCTTCGACAAACTAGCCTCAGCAGTCCTCTGACATAAATTCTAAGAGTAAATAAAATTGCAACGCAAAATTTCTCACAACAAACCTATCGCTTAGAATCGAATTTAAACTGTTTGTCCTGAATATCATGAATAAAACATAGGTGATGTGAGGAATTGAAGTCGACGTAGTCTAGTAGGTAGTATGTTGGCTTATTAGACGTAAAGCCAGGGTTCGAGCCCCATGCCGGACATCAAAACAAAATACAAAAAGTATTTCTTCGGCGATTTCCTCTCAGTAGATTTCTGGCAAAAACTCTGGGAGTAAATAAAATTGCCATGAAAAGTTTCTCAAAAATCTGTCGTTCGTAGTCGACTTTAAACTGTAGGTCCCACCACTCATGTATAAAATTAACGCACACAACATAAGTAGTGTGAGAAACTAGGTCCATGATCCTGACTGCAAGGTTGTAATGACCAATTATGTTATGTATGATTTGAGAAGCTAAATCGTAATCCTGACTAAAGGATTGTAAAGGCCAATTAAGTAAGTAAATATGTATGCTAGGCTTTGTTAGATTTGGCCTTTCAAACATCATATGGCAACAGAACTTACGAGAAGTGAATAAAACGTAAACAAAAATCCAACAACGACAATTTCATACAAAAATCATGAAGTTAACGAATCTAAATAAAGAAGTATAAAGAGAACGAAGAATGATGCTGCCATTGAGTCGTGGGTTGTAAGGTTAAAAGGTTAAAGGTCATAATTAAAACTTGCCGTTAACTAAAGGGAGGATTTTAACGGGCAGATAAATTGTTTTTCATTATTATGAGTACCCAATAAGACAGAAGAAGTAAGCGTTAAGCTAAAGGGAGGATCATCTTGGATCTCAACTTTTAAAGTTAAGTTTATGTCTGAACCTGCCTTATTATATATTATTTTCAATATGGCAACTTCAAATTTAAACAAAATGAGCATATACAACAAAAAAAAAGAGCCCGCGGTTGCCACTGCGTTAAAAAAAACTTGTTTAGTTGAGCAGTTTTATTTTTAAAAACAGTTAACTTTATTTTATCTGTAAGTTGTAATAACGAAAATAAGTTAAAGTTAACTTTACAGTTCCCTTTAGCTAAAGGTAGCTTTAACTAAACCCAAGTTTAACGACAATTTGTAATAATGGCCCTAAGAGAGTTGAATTAAAAAGTACGCATTAAGTATAGTAGTATTGAATACCGAATAGCTTGATCTTTGTTAAAAAGGAGCGTGAAAAAAATGGATAGCGCTGTGTTTTTAAAATATTAAAAAAAACCTTTCATGTGGCTAGTTTAAGCGATAGGACTAAAGTGGAATCTTTAACATGGAAAATTATTAAAGTAAACTTTGATTATTAAAATATTAAAATTTCGATTTAAAATATTTCCTTTATCTATTCTATTTATTATCTTTTAACTTAAAGCTGAGAACCTTTACAGACAAAATCGTTCTCAAGCAAATACGAGTAGAAGCACAAACGCAATTCAAAACAACTGTCACAGACAGCCAACGCGTAAAATACTATCTGAGATGATTTTACCAAATTCACAAACAATAATAAATTTTATAGAAAATCACAGACAGAAAAATACCAACCAAATGGGAATAAAAATGCAATTTTAAGTTGATTGTGCCACACAACCAACCAACCATCATCCACAGTCAGCCTTGCCTATGTAAGCCTACCTACCAATTTGTTATTTCAAAAGCCAAAATGAAAAAGAGGAAATTTTGTGAAGTTGTACTCTTTACTAAGCCTGAGGAATTTTAATTTTTCTCATACTTTTTTGCTTTCATATCAGTGGGGTTTTTATTGTAAAATTCAATACCAAATGCCACACGGATGTATTTTATATGATTTTATGCTTGCCATTCTGCTCTTTCCTTATGAAATTATATTCCGTAATGAAATTTTTTTATGTTGAAATTGTGTCTTTTCACTGGCACAATCGCTAATTATAATTTGGAGTACGAAATTAGTTTTGTTTTCTGATGTACTCTACTTTCGTGGTAAGGAAAAGGTGAAGATATTTCTGAAATTTTTTTAAAAATAATTTGCTTTTCAAATTCTTTATTTTCGATCGGCACTAGGTATTGAAATTCTTAAATAGAATGACAGCTACAACATGGCATACATAGAATAGGTGGTCGCTGTCAAAACAATTACGAAGTAAGCAGCCTAGCCATCGGGAATACATACCCTTAAGCAAAAACACATAATACAGCATGAATAGGTCGAGAGAGAGGAATCAATGACCGGCTATGTAAGTTCATTATCAGTTGTAGTATCGGGGATATTTTTAGTTGCGTGAAAATTATAGAAATCGATAAGGTTTGTGAGCTGAGAGTGTCAGTACGGTGTGGCAAGTCATCATTATCGTTTTATGTCTTAAAACGTTTCCAAATTTTGGAAATTTACTCTGCAAAATAAAGATACATGTGTTCGCTAAATTCGTGTAGTATCGCCCACTTTACGGTTAACAATAATCGGCCAAGTAACCAGACAATTCATGCAGCAGCTAAGCGTTTTCGCACTAGTTTTCCTCTCCTCAGTTTGATAAAGGAATGTGCATATGGCGAGGAATATTGCTGTTGAAGCACTAAATCTTGAAGAAGACGTGGGAATGGTTGTTCTCAATTCGTTTGCCTTTGTCCTTACACTATGTGGAAAGTTTTACTTAAAAATCTTTACCTACTTGACGTACTTAATTTGGTCATTACAGACCTTTTTAGTTAAGACTACGGCCTAGCTTTTGACACAACCCACGTTAAGGGCCATTATTACAACTTGCCGTTAACTAAAGGGAGGATTTTAACGGGCAGATAAACTGTTGTTCGTTATTATGAGTTTCCAATAAGATAGAAGTGAGCGTTAAGATAAAGGGAGGATCATCCTGCCGGTAACTTTTAAAGTTAAGTTTATGTCTGAACCTGCCTTATTATATATTATTTTCATTATGGCAACTTCAAATATAAACAAAATGAGCAAATACAATAAAAAAACGAAGCCCGCTGTTGCCACTGTGTTAAAAAAATCTTGTATAATTGAGCAGTTTTAACGACATTGCTCCGGCACTGCCATATTTTTGAAAAATTTTATCTGTAAGTTGTAATAACGAAAATAAGTTAAAAGTACTTTTCCAGTTCCCTTTAGCTAAAGGTACCTTTAAATAACCACAAGTTTAACGATAGGTTGTAATAATGGCCCTAAGTGTGTTAATCTGATCCATGAGTGGTGGAACCTACAGTTCTACATCGAGCCCGAACGACAATTTTATTTACTTTCAGAATATTTATCAGAAGACTGTTGACAGGAAGCCGCTAAAAAAGAAAATTTGTTTTCATAGTTTGTTTGGTTTGAGATGCCTCGGCTGGGGCTGAACCACGTGCTTTCGTCCAATTAGCAAAAACACTACCTTCTAAGCAACTGCGACTTCAAAAAACCCATTTTTCTGAAGTAAGCAAAAACCTTTCAGAACCACATGAATAAGTCTGGATACCCTATGGTTCCCATACATTTTACATAAAAATACTTAATAAATTGAAACCATATGCGTAACCCTACTGAATTACAACAACACCACCTCGTTTCTAAAGCCTATAATGGCTGATAATTTTATTTACTCATGTGTTGGGCTTATTAAGTTCATTTCAAAACTCTACTTTTGCGCCCATAATTTATTATTCCAATTGTTTACAGGTAAATCACGTAATTTACACTCTACTATTGTCAATAAAACACTATATTATGAACAGTGCTGTCAACTCAGTGCTTTTTGTAACAATTTTGGAAATTTTTTTTTTCAAAAAGAGTACACATCCCTATATTATCTACAAAGCCTACACACATATTTTCGTGCTTCTCTAAAAAGAAAACGCTTTTTCTTTAAATTTTATTCCCTTTTATTTTGTCACAGCGTAGTTGACAACATTAATTGCCATGTTTACTTGTATTTTAATATGAGAGAGCTCATGTTCGCATGTATAGTAAATGGAGGAGTGGAGTGTATATGTATGCTTGAGTTTATGCATTTTGTTTATGTTTACCCATATAAAATAACGGTTTATTTATATCAGTGCATGTCATAATACAATTACAATAATGAACTATGCTAGACAGGGAAGGTATAAATCAGTGTATGTAAAAAGTAACGGTATTTCTATTGGTTTATGCATGTTGACAATTGCATTATTATCGTATGTATTCGCGTATTTTATTATTGTTATTATAATTTGTTGTTATTGTTGTCTTTGTCATTTATTTATTGTTATTATTACCGTTGCCGGTGTTATTATTATTATTGTATTATAGTGTGAAATATTTAATTCATATTTTTTTCTCTCTCACACTCTCATACTCCTTTTCTTTGGGTTTTTTTCTTGTTGTTGTTTAATGTTTATACTGTGAGCGTGACAATTTTGAAAATAAAACCGATTAAAACATTTAATGCCATTGTTAAGTCCGTTTATGTTGCTCTTTCTGTTCTCTTACTGCTTGCTGTTGTGATTTTTACCACATAAATCCATCAGAATTATAATTGTGGCATAATTTAATTTTGTTGCTCATTTCGTTTTTATTTGGTTTTTATTTAAAAAATAAATTTTTTTCCTCTTTTTGTTCTTTAATTGTTGCCGGAATTATAATTACATAATAATGCCATAATGTTTGCATTTGTATTTTAAAATTATTTCATTAACTATTTTTTTCTTTTTGGTTTTTATTTATAAATAAAGCAAGAAGACAAAGTGACCGCTTGATTAAAAAAATTAAATTTTTAGTTTTTATTAAAACTTGTTAAAAAAAAATTGTTTGTTTAACACAAGTGCAGAAATTTAAATTAAAATAACACCACACGGCCCGCCATTCATATGTAAAATTGACACACAACATGGGTGCTATGAGAAGCTAGATTGTAATCCTGACCGGATTATGACCACTTAAGTAAGTAAATGGCATTGCTCACTCCACCAAATACAGCTGTGTGAAATATAATAGTAGCGCTGCAACATCAATTTAACTTTTCGTTACTGCACTGTCGTTCTGTTAAGAAATCAAGTATTATATATGCATATGGCATCTCTAAACCTGCACCATAATGATCAGAAATATACTTGTCTCTTTCTTAGCATTTTTAAAAGTTACAGTTATTTTTTGTAAACCGCGCCAGTTTTTTTCTGTGCAAATTAATAGTAGCAACGGTGTGTAAATTCTTAAATAATTCGTTTTCTTTGGAAAATTAATATTTGTCTTGAAGTTTTTTTATTTTTCAAAAGTTTAGACTGTTGGTAATAAAATGTAATAACAATCTTTTTTAACTTGAATAAAAATTAATTTTTTTACTTAACTGAAATATCTTTAATACAGCGCTACTATTATATTTCACACAGCTATAACTCTTACTGAAGCCTTTTTGACTCTTAAAAGCTATGCTATCATGAAAAATTTGAACACCCAGAAGGCAAATGCAAAGGTTGATCTCCAATGATCTTACATTAGCTGATCATAAAGCTGAAGTTATTTTAATTACTAGCCTAGAAGTCAAGAAACGCATGAATACACAATTTGTTGATACGCTTAAATACCGCTATAGTCTAGTAGGTACTGTGTTGGCTTATTAGGCGTACAGCCAGGGTTCGAGCCCCAGGCCAGACATCAAAACAAAATACGAAAAGTATTTCTTCGGCGACTTCCTCTCAGCAGATTTCTGTCAAAAACTCTGAGATTAAATAAAATTGCCATGAAAAGTTTCTCAAAAATCTGTCGTTCGGAGTCGACTTTAAACTGTAGATCCCGCCACTCATGTATAAAATTAACACACACAACATAAATGGTGTGAAAAACTAGGTCGTAATCCTGACTGAAGGGTTGTAATAACCAATTATGTATGTAGTAATAAATAGGCGACTGTTCTTCAAGCAACATATCGAATATAATGTAGAGAATAATGCAAGTAGAACACGAAACGAGGAACAAAATTTTTCAGCAGGAAAATACTGCCAGAAGTAATAAAGAGATGGACGTGCAAATCATTTTAAATGCCAATTTTAAGAAGTGTCTTCAATACAGTCATGAGAATGAATACTTTGGTCTATCGAAACTGCTGTCTTGTCTTGGATCAATGGATCAATGTACTTAATTGGTTATTACAACCTTCCAGTAAGGACTACAACCCAGCTGCTCTCACCACCCATGTTGTGTATGTTAATTTTTATCCATGAGTGTCGAGACATACAGTTTACAGTCTACTCCGAATGAAGATTCGGATTCGATTTTGGAAAACTTTTCATGTCAATTTTATTTACTCTCCGAGTTTTTGCCAGAAGACTGCTGGGGTTCGAGCCATAGAATCAAGTCTAATAAGCCAACACACTATCTATTCGACTACAACGACTACATCGTTCTGGACTTTGAAAATCACCGTTCTATTCGCATTGTGAGTGTGATGTCAGACAAAAATAATATGAGCTCAATATTAGACAATGTTAGATAGGCTTGCTGGGCATGTAAAGTTAATTCTTAATGAACTAGATAGTGATTCCCAAACTGTAAAGTAGATACATTCGTTATAATAAGCTTAGTGCGACAAAGACATTGGCACCATTAGAATGATTTGGTGTTTTGAAAGGTTTTAATGGGCTAAAGCTCCGTACAAAGTATTTGGATGCTTTTACCTTCTTAAAGCTTGTTATCCTTAGACAATGGATTTATCATCTTAGGACATATAATAGTCGTCACACCACATGGTTCGCTGGAATAACCTAATCAAAGAAATTCAAAAAACCAACGAAAAAACTGAAAATCGAATAAAAAATGGGTACAGTTTGTGACAGTCCAATGACAGTAATAATAAGGCCTGACTGGTTCAAAGTTGTTCAGAAAAAAACTTCGGTTTCCAATACTTTTTAAACTAAATTTTTCAAACCCTTATCTTTGTAAAACAAGGCAGAAAAATCGAAAATTATTTGGGTCCCATCTACCTTACGGAATAATATTATGTTGACAGTTCTGCAAATTCGATTAGTACGAATGGAAGTTGTTTCCCAGTAAATTCACATCATTTTCCATCGGGAACATATGCAACACTTACACCATAAACAAGTTTCCAAAATAGTTATTTTTAAATTTTTTTTGTTTACAAATCCTCTTTAGTTTTCCAATGAATTTTTTTAAATTCCAAAGTGTTTTACATGTGCAACATTTCTTCGTAATACAATTACTGGTCATTTATCTTTTTTAGCCAATTCTCAGCTGTCTAACTGCATAATAGACTGTGATTTACAAATCAAAATCGCTTATATTTCTTGGCCATACAAGTTTTGATTTTTGCCATTTTGCGAGCCACTATAGAGTATGGCCAATACTCTATAGAGATCAAGGATATGAAAGATAAATAGAAAGGAAAACTTTACATAAAACTATGAATACGAAATGTTAAAGAAGAAGCAACAGAGAAAAAAAAGAACGAATTCCTATGAAAATATTTGAAATTCATGAAAATCGAGCAGGAGCAAAAAGAAAAACTAACTCAAAGAAAGCAGAAAAGAAAGCTGGAAAAATTATTTGAAAAAGTATTTCTTTTTGATATGAAATCGAAACCAACTTTGGAAACAGAAAAGAAAGAAACTAAAAAAACCCCCCTCCAATGAATATAAAACTGTTGATGTTGATGATGATGATGATGATGACGATGACGATGATAAAACACCCAATTGAACAATTTTGAACAAAAAATATTTGCCCATAAAGTTTATATTTCTTGAATGTCTGTCTGCATATCGAACTACCGATAGAATGCCATTTGAAACAGAGAATAATACACTCACCGCACTAGAGAAAGAAACACAGAAAAACCGTATCGAACCACATCAAACCAATCTGGAGAAAAAAGGAAAACAAAACAGCAACAGATTCCAGTTTTATTTAAAACAAACAACAAACAAACGATTGTTTGTAACGGTTTTTCTTGTCTTGTCTTGCCTGCTTTTGTCTGTGGAGAAGATGAACTGCCATTGGAAAATTGATGTTGGCACAGGGGGATGGTGACTATACAAGGCTAATGGGTTTTTTAAATTTCCCGACTCCCAACTGAAAGGACCATTTGACTGCTGTCGAAATTAATCAAGCTAAGGCATTAACTTTGTGACAGACAGTAGATAGGAAGGAAGTACTAAAACCGGCCGAAATCCGATAATCCGATTGTTAATGGCCAATTAAGTAAGTTAAGTAAGTGTTCACCGTTGTCTAGTAGGTAGTGTGTTGGCTTATTAGACGTAAGGCCACGGTTCAACCCCCGGGTGAGACATCAAAACGAAAATATAAAAAAATATTTCTTCAGCAGCTTCTGGCAAAAACTGTGACAGTAAATAAAATTGCCATGAAAAGTTTTTCAACAAATTTGTCATTCGGAGTCTACTTTAAACTGTAGGACCCTCTATTTGTGTATAAAATGAACCCACACAACATAAGTGGTGTGAGAAAACTAGGTCGTAATGACCAACTATGTATGTATGTGTATGTAAGTAAATATTCTCAAGAGCTTCAGCACGAGTGTTGTTTAGTGGCATATTGTATTAAAGACACGATCGCTTCTTCCACTCTTGACTCACGACTTCTGCAGAAATCGCATAAGTGAGTATCCTATCGATAGGCATGCTTCCTAGTAGGCAGTGCCGTAAAAGTAAAAAGAACGCGTAGAATAGCCATGTGATGGAGAAAGGTATTCTGTTGCGTCCTCCTTAGACTTGGCTTAGCCTAGCCATCGAGCTTATAAATCAATAAGTTACCTACGGGGTTGAATTTATTTATAGTTGCTAGCCTTATTGGGACCAATGGAAGCCCTATTTCCAGCTAGCATACTGACTTATTTGTCTGCTATAAACATTTTAAATAAGTTTATATAACGAGGGATCTATATGGCAGAGCCCCAGGAAAAATCTACAATTTCCCGTAGAAATTATGTCATTACTAGACAAGCTTGGATGTTGAGATGGCCTTCGCAAGCGGATTAATGGCAGCATGTCTATGCGGAAGCCTCCACAAGTGACTAAACCCCGGATATACCCGGATATATATATAAGTGACTAAACAACCCGATTTTTTATCATCTTTCAAGCCACCGCTGTATATTACCGCAGAATCTGTTAGAAGATCTGGTTCTTGTTATAGTAGTTTCTGCTTGGGATAACTTCCCAATACTTACAGAGGAGAATTGAGTAGGTACCGAGAAATAAAGGTAGGCCAGCAGCTTACTTAGTTTAGCCTGAGCACCACAAGCTTGTTGCCTGGTGTTTCAAATAAAGCTCAGTTGAAGTCATAATGGTCTTGTAGTCTTATTAGACGTGAACCCATGGTTCAAATCCCATGTCAGTTATCTCGAACGAAGCGAAGCATGAAAATATATTTCTTCGTTGATTTTCTCTCAGCAATCTTCTGCCATGAAAATTTTCTCAAAAATCTGTCGTTCAGTAGCGACTTTCAGTAGCGACTTTATCCCACCAAACTTGGATAAAATTAACACACACTAAGTGTGTATACTTCTTCGTTGAATTACTCTCAGTAATCTTGTGGTAAAAAACTCGGAGAGTAAATAAAATTACCATGAAACGTTTCTGAAAAACCTGTCGTTCGACTTTAAGCAATAGGTACCGCTTCTCATAAATAAAATTAACACACACAACATGGGTGGTGTGACAAGCTAGGTGGTAACAGTAACTAAATGAGCTATTAGGCCACAGCTTCATCGTTTTACAGTTACTTGTATAATTTCTCCTAATTTTTTTGATAAAAACCGCATACGCATTATTTAACACCTTATGTTACATTTTTTTTAGTACTCCAACCCATTGTGCACAGTACAATACGCTGAAAGCAGAAATTGTTTATTTTGCTTGAATTCATTCTCTTCTCCATCCGCTTAAACTAAACCAAACAGAACACCAACATTTTTCACCTTCTTTTTGTTCCTTTTTATACTAAATCCAAAACGATTTTTCTTTGCCGTGTAGAAGAAAATTTATTCCAAATTGTTTTTCTTACTCTCTCTCTCTCTCTCAATGCGAAATGGCGTGTATCTGTTGTTAGCTGGTATCTCACTGAGTTAAAGTTTTTGTTTTATCTGTCTATGGTTTATTAGAAGGAGAACTAAGTACAGCTTCCTTTAGACTAAATCTCTCTGGTTGTTTTTGCTTTCTGTGGCAAGTAAGTTCAGTTGCAAGTATACGAGAAGATTGCTTTTTTTTGATTTTTGATTCAGTTTTAGTTCATAGTGTTAGAATATTATTGTTTATTCTTATTGACACTATTGTTGTTGTTGTTGTTGCTGTTATCATTGTTATTGTTATTATTGTTTATAACATTCAATAACTCAAGAGATAAACAAGGCAATATTGATATTTATTTGCTACAACACGTACAACACTGGCAAGAACAGAGTATGAGTCTTTATGAAAACGATAACAAGTTGTGTTTGATTTCCAATATTTTTCAGAACAATACTCGTGTACACATATTCAGAACGATACAGTTAAAGAATACTGAAGACAAAATGCAAAAAGAAATGATTATAGTTTGGATATGAGAAATGATGTTTCAATAAGAATCTGTACACCATTCTACTTGGAAGTAAAATATTTATTTTATGAGTGATAGTTTCATTAAAAAGGAAAACTTTTTCATCATTTATAGAATCCTCAAGTTATCGATAACTGAACAAAAGATAATTTTCAAATTTAATTAATTAAAGTCTTTGGAAACTTAAACGTCCAACTGCTGTTTCTACTTGTTCTGATCATACTTTTGTGAAAATGAAAAAGTTTAGATACTGGTGTTTTGCTTTTACATCGTTGCACATTAAAATTATAAACAAAAGCTATAAAAACAAAACAATGGACTTGAAATTATCGCACTGCATTAAGAAATGGTAAACAAGTAAACAAAAATATGCCAACTCCAGCATAAAATATGGTAAACAAGTAAACAAAAATATACCAACAATACTACAATAATAAACGTAAACAACGATGTTTACATTTATATAAATTTCGAGAAGGCGAAGTCATGAATATTCATCTCAAGAACATTCATCAGACTGTTTACTTTGCCATGTAAAAGGCAAGGTAAAGCAGGTGACTGAGTTAGTAAAAGTTTAGTCAGTCTTGTGTGAAGACGCGGTGTGTTTGAAGAGAGTAATCGTGGTTTGAAGATCTCCATTACAAAGATCTATCGAATAATTGTCTAGTAATTGTTATTGTTTATGCAAAGGAATAACAAAGAAAAGCAATTGTTGTTGTTTACATCAAGTTGTGAACAGTGACACACAGAATTGTGCAAATAATAAAAAATTTTAATTAAAGCTAAACACAAATTTATTTTTATTTTATTTGCAATCTACGAGCTCATATTTTAAACGCTTTAAAAACGTAACAATATTCAAATTGAGATTGAATTGGCTGATTTTCGATTAGTCTCCCTTCCTCACATATGCTATGTTACCATATTGTTTTTGTGAATTTTTCCTAGCCGCAGTGGTTCATTGGTTCTACGCTTTGAACTTTTTCTGTGACAAAACTATCACCTCTAAAGGATTGTCTTTTCCTTATCATTGTGCACACCAATTCACCTAAAAAATCACTTTAGTCACGAATAATGATTAACCGGAACCCTATAAAAGTTCTATTCGATTCAAATATTCGCTCAAGACGAAGGAAGTCTTATTCAACTTTCCGTACGTACATATATACATACATTATACATAATTGGTCATTATAACCCCAGCCAGAATAGTGGGTGGTATCTCACACCACCTTTATTGTGTATATTTAATAAACGAGTGGCGGGACCTACAATTTAAAGTTGACCCTGAACGACAGATTTTTAAGAAAATTTTAATGGCAACTTTATTTTACTCTCAGTTCTTGCCAGAAAACTGAGTCGAAGTCGCCGAAAGAAATATTTTTTCGTATCTCATTTTGTTCGAGATGTCTGACCTGGGATTTGAACCATAGTCTCACGCCAATACACTGCGTGCTAGACTACGGTGACTTCATAATTCAGCAAATCTCAGTAACAGATCATAACAGACCAGATTTTTCCTGGACCAATCCACACTGGAAGAAATCGTGCTCTGTCTTTTATCTTTCACAAGATAGAGCCTACCCTCCGTGTTCATCCAGAAGACGTAACGTGCTGATTTATTATCTAATGTTCTCGTAACTGAAAGTCGCCGTAGTCTAGTAGGTAGTGTGTTGGCTTATTAGACGTAAAGCCAAGGTTCAAACCCCAGGTCAGACATCTAAACGAAATACAAAAAAGTATTTCTTCGGCGACTTCCTCTCAGCAGATTTCTGGCAAAAGCTCTGAGGGTAAATAAAAAATTAGCCATGAAAAGTTTCTCAAAAATCTGTCGTTCGGAGTCGACTTTACACTGTAGGTCCCGCCACTCATATATAAAATTAACACACACAACATAAGTGGTGTGAAAAACTAGGTCGTAATGCTGACTGAAGGGTTGTAATGAACAATTATGTACGTTATCTCGTACCAATATTCACCATTCGAAGTTTATCAAGTCCATCCCCATAGGAGAACACTGACTCATCGGGTGCCATCCGTGCGACTCTCGAATAACATTCCAATTGGCTTACACGTCCCATAACTTCTGTTGGTTCACTTCTTAATATGTGAGATTAGCCTGTAGATTCTCGAAACATTATGACGCTTTCCATATCACGGATGTAGATTTCGAAGGAATTGTGTGCTCTCAACTGTGCTTATATTTTCCACAAGGACTTGCGGGTTTACCCCGCTTTATAGGTTAGGTGGTGGCATTTCCTTTGCCACGATATCAATGCCACAACACAAATTGGTTCTAAAGACTACATATCTTTGACTATAGCCTTCTAAAGACTGGTAATATGCTTCAGCGAAGTTGTTCCAAAGGAAATCTCGAAACATTCATGCGAATTTCTTGACACAGGCATAGAAGGTAAATGCATAACTGAGAGACTTGCGAAACGGTTTTCTAAGCTAAAAACGCATTTGGAAATAAGTTTGGAATTCAATATTCCCATAAACATCACTTACTATCAAGAAAAATAGGAATTGAGCTCACATAGATAGACTAGCCAGTAGTGGCCATATATAGATATACAGAATCCAAGATTTCCAATAAATCTGCTTAGTATCCATCTTAAAAACCTTTTAACTGTCGTAACAAGAAACTCTCGAAGGCTATGACTTTCTGGCATTTCTACGCAAGCTAGAGAAGCTAGATTGCAATCCTGATTAAATAGTTTTAGTGACCAATTAAGTAAGTATTGCAGTGGGACTACGTGGCAGAGACCAGACTTCTAATTCTAATAAGGTTTCTAAGTACTGATGTTCTTTCTTAAGGATTACGAGACGTTTTCAGCTGGTAATAGCCTTTAAGAGCAGACAGCAAATCGCATAAAAACAAAATTTATGTTAATTTTTTTAAAACTTCCACACATGAAATCGTGGTATAAAAAATAAAAAATTCAAACTCAACGGAAAACTGAAAAAAGGAAATCATGTATCGTGCTGTTGAAAGATTTTTTAAAAAATAATGCAACATTTCCGTAAGGAAGTTTTATCTGCTTTTCCAAAAAAAAAAAAATTGTTGGGAATATTTATTTATGCTAAAAAGCTAAACAGCTAAATAGCAAAACGTAAAATGCAAACAAAAAAACAACTCGCATTGTTTTAAGGTATTAAACCAACTCTAGACGATTTAACGCTCAATCTACTGTCAATGTTAAATTATGTGGAAGGTAACCGAAGAACACAACAACATCAGAAGAAAAAAAAAACGAAAATGAAAACGAAAACTAGTGAAAAAGCTTTAAAACTCGGCACATTCAATGAAAAACTTTTCTTGTCTTTCAAATTTTCTTTTTTTTTGTTTTTTTTTTGTTTTGTGTTTTGCTTGCCTTCACCCGAAATAATTTCGTTTTTCTATCGCCTTTCGCATGTGTTGCAGTGGAAACTGAACTGAAGTCGAATCCATTGAAATGGCAACGTAACGTAACGTAACATAACGTTAGGTAGGTAGCGAAGCAACTTTTAATTAATTTCTCACACAAGCTTAACTTATGCATCTAATTACACCTGTAAGATAGCAACAATAGCAACAGCAACAACAACAGCAACGATAACAACCTAAATAAAGTGAAACAACAAGCAACGAGAACAACAACAGCAGCAAGAAAGCATGAATAAAATAACGTTGAATATCAAATGCCATCTTAAGATTCCTGCCATTCCAAAACCAGCTGCAACCAGTATTGGTTCCATAAAATAACAACAGCAACTGCTATTGCTATTGCTATTGCGATTGCTATTGCAACACAGGCAACAAGCACACACGCTCAAACAAATAGCATACAACAACAAATACAAATAATAATATACAACACGTAAGGTACAGGTGGCATAGGTGGCTAGATGTGCTTGATTTTAACGTGAATATATTTGGATGTGTGCTTATGTGTCAAATTTAATACTCCTTTAAAGTATTCATGGAGTTTAAATATACATATAAAGGGAAGGCATAAAAGCAAAAAGCCTCATGATTTTTACACTTCGTTTAAGGACCGCATCTGAACAAGACTAACGTGAGTTTGGAAATTCAATTCAGTCCTGCTACATATCCGGTGTGCCATAGTTTGTGTGGGTCTATTGGACCTAGTCATTCGTCTTATCATTATGCAAATGGTAATGGACTTAGGATTGGGCACAAGGCGTAGGAGAAACAAAAAATAGGAAAAGTTCTTCGAATGATGCCCAATACATCACCTTCCCCATCTGGGAAGTATTACACCCACACACACGACTCATATTTACTTACTAAACTTAGTTGATTATTACTTACTTACTTACTTAATTGTCCATTAAAAACTCGATTAATGGATTTCGTCCTACCGCAATACATCCTTCCAGGCGCCTCGGCTTCTTGCGCACCTACGCCAGTTGATCACATCAATCGATGACAGGGCTTCCTCGATTTGATCCTTCCAACGCAGATATGGTCGTCCTCTTCGCCGATTTCCGCAGACCACCGTATCAAATACCCGTCTCGCCGGAGCATCCTCCTCCATTCGAACGACATGGCCGAGCCAGCGCAACCGCTGGTTGGTAATACGCTGCACAACGTCCATATCGTTGAGGAGCTCATACAGCTCACTGCGGAAAATCATCGTCAACACGCACTGGACCGAAGAACTTTCGAATACTTTCAAGATTGCTGCATTGATGGGTAATAAAAACCATGCTTCTGCGTCAACTGTCACTAGATTGAAGATTTTTCAAACACTCTCAAGGCTGCTGCATCAGTGTTTAATAGAGTCCATGCCTATGCGCCATAAAGAAGCACGGAGAGGATGAGCGCCTTGTACAGTATTAGTTTTGTGGTGCGAGAGAGGTCTTTGCTACTCAATTGCCTATTGAGACCATAGTAGCACCTGTTGGCAAGAGTTATCCTGCGCTTGATCTCCAGACTGACATCATTCTTGGTGGTAACGGCGGAGCCAAGTTAAATAAATTCCTTGATTGTCTCGAAAGTATAGTTATCGGCCGTAATCTGTGAATCAATATGCCTCATGTCTCTTCTTGTCGATAACATATACTTTGTTTTGCCCTCATTAACTGCCAGACCCATCTTAAACGTGAGACCACGGTTCAAACCCTAGGTCAGACATCTAGATCAAATTGGAATATGAAAAAATATTTCTTTGGGGACTTCCTCTCAGCAGATTTCTGGCAAAAACTCTGGGAGTAAATAAAAATTGCAATGAAAAGTTTTTCAAAAAAATCTGTTGTTCGGAATCGACTTTAAACTGTAGGTCCCGCCACTCATGTATAAAATTAAAACACACAACATAAGTGGTGTGAGAAACTAGGTCGTAATCCTGACTGAAGGGTTGTAATGACCAATTTTGTATGTACATATGTATATATGTTCCAGGAACGTTCGACTAACTTTAGGTATTTAGTCAGGATTACAACCTAGCTTCTCACATCACCCATGTTGAGTGCTCTACTTTTATCCATGAGTGCTGGGACCTTCAGTTTAAAGTCGTCTTCGAACAACTGATTTTTGACGAGCTTTTCATGGCTATTTTATTTACTCTCGGAGTTTTTGTCAGAAGACAGCTGAGAGGAAGTCGCCGAGGGAGTATTTTTTTCATAATATAGATGTCTGAGCTGTGGTTTGATCCACGGGCTAGAGTCTAATAAGCCAGAACACTGCCTTGTAGCCTGCGTCAACTTTCCCACTTATATCCACATTCTACGATTCTTATGAGGTCGTCACAAACTCTATGATTAGTCATGGTCCCTCGTTACAACAACAAGTTAAAAATCTGCCTATTAGACTACGGCGACTTCAAGTTTATATGAAGAGTTGTTAATTCAATCCAAATGAGGAATTATGCGGAAAGATAGAAGAGCAGCTTAGAATTACCCAACTGGTAAAAGCATATGTCAGTACCTTGGAATGTGTTGGTGCATCTCATATACATTCAACAGCATAAAAAGCCTATGGAGGGTTTTCATCTTCATATTTTTTTATATAAAGAAAGGGAAGTTATAGGTTTTGGGAAACTCTACGGAGGCATAGCTGCAAACATTTATGCACTTACCTCAGTCGACTGGCATTATCTTGCTAACATTACCAATAAATTATCAGGAATACAGGCACAGGAACATTACTACTGTCACAAAATAAAACTTCCAATAAAACCAATTCCTTTAATTTAAAAAAAAATCCACATTATACTCACTCAACTACGCCAATATTTCAGGCAATTGTACCTCACGGGCCAACACTGATACACAGGTGTAAGAAAGAGAAAATAATTTCCTCAACGAAAGGAGTAAAATCATCACATTTTTATATTCATTTCGTTTAAGAGGAGGGCGTCATTTTATTATAATCAACATATAATATGGAACGTGTACTGAGTACACAATTTTATGGTTTCACTTTAAAATGTGAGACTTTTTTTGGGAGAAAACAGAAACAGAATGACATAAAAACGATGAAATGAACAGCTGAAAACGTATAACGTAATAAGGGAAATAGTTGGTTGAAAACATTTTAGACTAAGAAACGAAAAAAGAGGGGAAAAAAATAATGTTTAATGAAGTTATAAAAAAAAACTGAAGCAATCAGCCTTAAAACCAAATGCAAAAAGCTATCAAACGCTGAGGAAATGATAGAAAGTGCTGCCAAGCTAGTAGAAATAATGCAAGTGACGTGCAGTAAAGAGAACTCAGAAGAAATCCATTGCTCGTCATAGAGAAAACAATGGCTGGGTTAATGGGATACAAGTCTAACATGAATTTCATTAGATGAGACCATGACATAAACTATCGATTGGCTGGCAGCTTCCTGCTTGCTGGCCCCTGGAAAGAACCAGTAAGCCTTATGAATTTGGAAAGTACTTCGCAATGAGACTTTCAGTAGATTAGGTTAGGTTAGATTAGAGAACGTGTACTTGTCAATTAAGACAAGTACAGTACCCGGAGGTCAAATTGACCCATTGTACAACGTCCTGTATGCATATATGTTCAAGGAACGTTCGAATAACTTTAGGTATTTAGTCAGGATTACAACCTTGCTTCTCACACCACTTATGTTGTGTGTGTTAATTTTATACATGAGTGGCGGGACCTACAGTTTAAAGTCGACTCCGAACTACAGATTTTTTGAGAAACTTTTTCATGGCAATTTTATTTTACTCTCAGAGTTTTTGCCAGAAATCTGCTGAGAGAAAATCGCCGAAGTTTTTGTATTTTGTCTTGATGTCTGGCCTGGGGCTCGAACCTTGACTTTACGTCTAATAAGCTAACACATCTGAAAGAGAAGAGGAGAATTTTTGGTCCCAGGCTGAAATATGTTGAGCCCATAAGGAAACACGTGGTTATCTTCCAAGCCGAAGTGTATGTCATCGAAAGATCTGATAAATTCAACTAGGATATGAAGTATAGAGAGCACACACCGGTACTATCTGACACTTAGGCAGCTATTCAAGCACTCGCTGAGTACAATAGATCTTATGATCGCACCATTCTCCTACATTTCCCTTCCTATCTTAACATTGTGGTACCTGTAGGAAAATGTTTTAATCACTAACTGCATAAATTTACTGTGGATTATTAGAATTCAATTCAAGGTAGATTAATAAGTCACAAGAATCTTCCTTAAGCCTGGCAGAGTTATGAGCTTTAACTATTCTTTCCTAGTTAAACATGAAAATTATTTTTCAAAAACAGATACTCATGATTTCACAGAATTTGCATGTGTTCGCTTTCATGGCAAGAGAAAACATTTTTCTGATTTTGCAATTAAAACACTAGACAACAGAAATACTTAAAAAAATTTTAAAACAGATACTCAATGCAATTTTAGTAGATTATGTTAACATTAAGGTCAGAAGATTAGAAGTTACTGAAAGGACACTGGATTTATATTTCATGCTGCAAAAAATCTGTTGCCTTGTGTACTCCTTTGGCGTACAAATTGTTTAACTTAAGGTGTAAAAGGGGAAAATCTAAAACTACATATTTTACACCTCAGTTTCAAGCAATATGAGCCGGTATAATGAACAATGAACAATGCCTTCAACAGCAATTGTTTAATAAAATAAAGTACAAATGAAGTCCATGGTGGAGAAGTCATGCAAAATGTCAGATACCATAATGGAGTAAAGAAAAATTATTTAAATTCGTGGTCTCGTAAGTACTGTATTGAGTTATTAGACGCTAGGCAGTGGTTCAAACCTCCAGCTCAGATATCTCCAACAAATCGATAAAAAAAATATTTTTACAACGACTTTCTCTCACAAGTCTCTTGGCAAAAAGTCTGAGTGTAAATAAAATTGCCATGAAAATTTTGTCAAAAGTTTGGCTTTCGGAGACGACTTTAAATTGTAGGTCACAACACACATGGATAAAATTAACACACACACAACGTGGGTGGTGTGATAAACTAGGTTGTAATCATGACTAAAGGATTGTAATTTAAACAAAATCGTTCACAACGCCCTTTAGTGCATTTATCACTGGGTGACATACATAGATACATACATAATTGATCATTACAACCCTTCAGTCAAGGGGTTACGACCTAGTTTCTCACACCACTTATGTTGTGTGTGTTAATTTTATACATGAGTGGGGGAACCTACAGTTTAAAGTCGACTCCGAACGACAGATTTTTGAGAAACTTTTTCATGGCAATTGTATTTATTTTTTTGTCAGAAATCTACTGAGGGGAAGTCGCCGCCTAAGAAATATTTTTTCATATTTCATTTTGCTGGAGATGTCTGACCTGAGGTTTGAACTGTGGTCTCATGTGTAATAAGCCAACATACTACCTATTAGACTACAGCGACTTCCAATCGATAATTAAGGAGGGATATGAAGGCCTTGCTTTCATTCTAATTACCTACAAAATGTACAACATATAGTAGAGTATCATCCTATAATCAGACCGCAACGACACTGAGTGTAACTTTTAAACTTATTTTTTCCTAAAGAACAATAACAACAATGGCAATACACACGGGTCTAATGAATGAATCTTACGAGGCACAAATGTACACATGAATGGAATTGCATTAAACTATTGCTTTGGTGTAGATAAGTTGTATTCACTCTCGTTGTTGTTGTTATTGCTGTTGGCTTTTGTTGTCTTCTACGAAAATTTTTTGGCAAATAGAAAAAGTCAGCCACAACAGCAACAAAAGATAGACAAACATGACTACAAATAAGGCAACAACTAACTTTTAAACTTCGAAATAAAACACTGGCAGCCAGTAGATATTTGCCATACAATACAAAACGGATAACAACAACAACAACGAAAAAACAATTTGCAAGACTAACACACACACACCCACAGATAGACATGTGTATGTATAGCCATAGACAGATAAATTCGCAGTAGTTTGCAAAGAATAGCATCTCAAATATTTTAAGGATTTTTAGCCACTAAAATCGTTGTGTGGCATTCACAAAAACAAACATATTGAGCTGAGGTATACAAACAAACAAACAAGAAACACTTGCAAGCGAAATATAGGAAGAGACACAGCAACAGCAGCAGCAATAGCAATAGCAAAGGCAACAACCAACAATTGTCAAGGATTACATTATACGGCGATCTGTATGCCACTAAATAAACATTTGACGTTACGCTACGCGTAACTATTTCTTGTTGTCTTATTGCCTCTTATTGTAGGTGTGTGTGTGTGTAGTTTGTTTGTTCAACAGTTTTCCCAAAGCTCAAGTTCAAATAATCCTGTCAAGATGTAAACTGGCTGGCTAATAACGTACGCATTTGAAACGCTAACATAGAGAAAACAAATACAAACAATGCGGCAATCTCTATATGCCAGCTTTTACGCCAAAATGGCAAAGATATGAAGCCATCAAATGTTTGTTGACACTTAAGGTGCACATGGAAATAGCAGGCATATACGTACATTGGAAATGGTGTAAAAAGACAGAAGGACTTTACAATTTATCCAGTAATTAGCCGAAGGTATGGAAGGAGTTTTGGTTCATTTGGGGTTTTTGGTTCATTGTTTTTCAATTTAAAAATCATACATTGTGACGCAAAAATATTTAAAATTTATGGGCATTTGTTGCTTCAAATTATGGTCCAATCAAAACCAGCTAATGCAACAGTTTTAAAAGCCGAATTGGGCAAAACATAGTTGAAGAAATAGCTTCTGATGGAAATTTGCTAAAAGACTCTACTGCAGTACAAAGTAAATCATTTCTTAAAATTGGCAACCTAAACAGATGTTTGAAGTCGTCGTAGTCTAGTAGGCTGTGTGTTGGCTTATTAGACGCAAAAGCCTGGGTTCGAGCACCAGGCATGACATCAAAACAAAATACAAAAAGTATTTTTTCGGCGACTTCCTCTCAGTAGATTTCTGGCAAAAACTCTGAGAGTAAATAAAAATTGCCATGAAAAGTTTCTCAATAAATAAAAATCTGTCGTTCGGAGTCGACTTTAAACTGTAGGTCCCACCACTCATGTATAAAATTAACACACACACCATAAGTGGTGTGAGAAACTAGGACGTTGTACAATGGGTCAATTCGACCTCCAGGTACTGTATTTGTCTTAATTGCCAAGTACACGTCCTCTAACCTAACCTAACCAACCTAACAGATGTTTCATGTTTCAAGAGTTCACAAGAGTAGATCTCAATGTATGGAGACATTTAAACAAAGAATTCATAACTCTTCTACGACCAAAAATGGTGCTCTTAGTTGCTCAAGTATTCAAATAATAATACTCCGGCATTGCCAACAGCTACTCACTTCACTAGCAATCAATTGTCCGTCTGCCTGTCAATAAAAGCCGTTGCATTGTAATGGTTTTTGTTTTCCAATGGCATTGAATGAAATGCAATGACAACAGGCGCATATAAATGCATGCGTATGAAGGATTTATAATTTAATCCTGTTGTATTGAAGGAAATATTTTTTTTGTTTTTTGGTTTCTTTTCCTGTTTTTTATACAGCTTTCAAGGCTACTACTGTCCATTTTCAAGTTTCTCTGTGTGGAAACAATGACGATTTTTCTGTAATCTTCTATGGGATTATAGTTATTGTTGTTGGTGTTTTTCATAATAATGGACTGCATATGTGAATGCATTTTATTTTTTTTAAAAAAAAGGTCCTTTAAAAATGTTTTTTTTTTCCTTTTTATTGCAATTCGTTAATACGTTTGTTTTTTTTTTTTTTTTTGAAAATAAATCATAAATATTGGCATAGATTTATGGCACATGTTACATTTCACATGTTTCATGGATTTTAATTTAATTTTTTTTTGTTTAAAATATTTGTAAATTAAATAAATTAAATAAATATTAATAAAAAATAATAAGTACTCATGGTTAATTGCTATTTAATCTACACAATAGCGCTGTGAATACTTTAAGTAGATCAAATCAGTTATGAATGTTGGGCAATTAATCGATCACATTACTTGCATCGATAACAGTTAAACAAGATTTAATTTTATTGTTTCTCCGCCTAGTAACTTTTTTATTTAATCTATACACCATAAAATAAATCCTCAGTTAAAAAAGCTTAAGTCGTTCGTGTGGTCAGTACTCTACTATAACCCGAGTTTATACCTGTGAATCTTTGCTAAAAGGCAACAAAATTAATTCATTTCTGAAGCAGACAATTGGGGTTCATGATTGAATGTTTGACATGGCAAGGTTAATAATACATACATACATACATAATTGGTCATTACAACCCTTCAGACAGTATGACGACCTAGCTTCTCACACCACTTATGTTGTGTGTGTTAATTTTATACATGAGTGGCGGCAGCTACAGTTTAAATTCGTCTCCGAACGAAACATTTTTGAGAAACTCTCAGAGTTTTTGCCAGAAATTTGCTGAGAGGAAGTCGCCGAAGAAATATTTTCTCATATTTTCGTTTTGATGTCTGACCTGGGGTTTGCACCCTGGCCTTACGTCTAATAAGCCAACACACTACCTACTACTAGACTACGGCATCTTCAGGGTTAATATCATGGCTAATAGTGAACAGGAAATTGTTGTGAGTTACTTCCTACCTCCTACGCTCCTATTCTCCCTTTCCTAATTCCTCTCCTTTTTCCTAACCCCTCTACTATCTTCTCATCTTAAGGACGTTTTGTACAACGGGTCAACTTGACCTCCGCGTACTGAACTTGTATCATTTGACAAGTACACGTCCTCTAACCTAAACCTACTTCCTACAGATGATGTCGCCGTAGTCTACATATTAAATAGTGTGTTGGCTTATTAGCCGTGAGGCCACGGTTCAAACCCCAGGTCAGGCAGTTCCAAACAAAACGAAGTACATATAAAAAATTAATTATTTCCTCTAACAAAAACTCTACCATAAAAAGTTTCTCAAAAATCTGTCGTTCAGAGTCCATTTTTAACTTAAGGTCCCACCTCTTATGAATAAAATTAACGCACACAACATGGATGGTGTGAGAAGCTAGTTTGTAATCCTGATTGAATGGTTGTTATGATCAATTATGTGCGCATATATGGATGTGTAACCTACAAGGTGCTTTAATTTTCTTTTCACTACCTACCTCACTTGGAAGCATATGGCTTTCACAAAACTTTTCCTCCATACACATTTTATTGGTATTTTTTGTGCCTTCCCACAATGTCTTAATTCTTGAAATATCTCGCGTCTCCAGTTGTTCCTTGGTGGACTTGGTGGGTTCTTATATCGTGAGTATTAGTTCCAGTCCAGCTTTTGTAGATTTTATTCGTTTTTAACAGCTCTTAATACATTACTTCACGACATACTTCCGCTTTTCGTTGTAATTATAGCAGGAGGCCAGAATAATCATATTCTTATTCGTTCTGATCTTTTCCTTGATTTTAAGTTTCATTCAATATTATGCCGATGTGAGATCTTATCGGTTACTTTGCATATAAAAACTACATCTTCCAGTCCCATTTTCTCGTTCAATATTTCGTTTGTGTTACTTGTGATTATCTCCTCATAGCATTTTCGGTGTTGCCACTGCAGCCACTTTAGGGCTGCATCTGTGCATGTGGATGCAAATATTCCGAAAGAGATCCAAAGTAATATCATTTAGGGAACGTTTAGAAAGTGGAATCAATTAAATGTATTTATTCTCTCCTCCACTTGCTTGTATAGACCTCTAAACTGCCCATTCTAAGCATTTTCACATTATCTACTTCCTTTTTTAATTGGCCATTAGTTAGTGTGTTGGCTTATTAAACGCGAGTCTGTAGTTCAAAACCCAGTACAGACCTAGCGAATAAAACGAAATATGAAAAAATAGATTTTCGGCGTCTTACTCTGAGCAGTGTTCTGGCAAACACTCTGAGAGTATAATAAAATTTTCATTAAAAGCTTCTCAAAAAAATGGGTTGTTGGTTGTAATCCTGGCTACCACTCACACACTCACACAACACGATGAGTGTGAGGGTGTGAATGGTGTAAGTGGTATGAGGGCGTGAATGGTGTGAGGGTGTGAGTGGTATGAGGGTGTGAGGGTGTGAATGGTGTGAGGGTACGAGGGTGTGAATGGTGTGAGGGTGTGTGGGTGTGAGGGTGTGAATGGTGTGAGGGTGTGAATGGTGTGAGGGTGTGAGTGGTGTGAGGAGTGTGAATGGTGTGAGGGTGTCAGTGGTGTGAGGGTGTGAATGGTGTGAGGGTGTGAATGGTGTGAGGGTGTGAATGGTGTGAGGGTGTGAATGGTGTGAGGAGTGTGATGGTATGAGGGTGTGAATGGTGTGAGGGTGTGAGTGGTATGAGGGACGACACACACAAAACAGTGGTGTGAGGGTGTGGATGTTGTGAGTGGTGTGAGGGACAACAAGCACAAAACAGTGGTGTGCAGGTGTGGATGGTGTGAGTGGTGTGAGGGACAACAAGCACAAAACAGTGGTGTGCAGGTGTGGATGGTGCGAGTGGTGTGAGGGACAACAAGCACAAAACAGTGGTGTGAGGCTGTGGATGGTGTGAGTGGTGTGAGGGACAACAAGCACAAAACAGTGGTGTGCGGGTGTGAATGGAGTGAGTGGTGTGAGGGACAACACACACAAAACAGTGGTGTGAGGGTGTGGATGGTGTGAGGGACAACAAACATAAAACTGTTGTGTGAGGGTGTGAGTGGATTTTAAAATCCGAAATCTTAGAAAATTTCAAAATCTACTATGAAAACTCGCACTGTTAAGGGTTCTGGCGATTGATTTAGTTAAAGGGACATGAAATGCTTTAAAAACAGTTTTCATTGTCCGCCCATGTTGTCCTGTTTTCCCACAAAAGGACACTTAGTGGATTTTAAAATCTTAGAAATCTTAGAAAATTTCAAAATCTACTATGAAAACTCGCGCTGTTAAGGGTTCTGGCGATTAATTTAGTTAAAGGGACGTAAAATGATTTGAAAACAATTTTTATTGTCCGCCCATGTTGCCCTGTTTTTCCCACAATATTTATTTTTTATCGGATTACAATACCTTTCGAAAATGTATGTTTATCTGTTTATTGTAGTTCTTGTTTCTGAATATTTTGTAACAGTGATTAACTATAGGACTTAGTTTTATCATTTTTTCCTTTTTTTCTTATTTTACATACGAATTTAATTAATATTTCCTGTTTTTCTTTCCCAACCTTAAATTAATTGTTTAACAGAGCTCTGTTGTGTTACTAACAGTAACAGTTCTGTTAAACAATTGAAATTTTATCCCTTTAGAGTGGCTTGCAAATGCTGCAATTACTCTGATATGCAATATGTAAGTGTAAACGATATTCTATGGGGAAGGAAATTAAATAAATATTTTTTTTTTTGTTACTATTTTTGTTTTTTTGATGCAAATCTACAGTTGTTGTTGGGCTCCAAATGGTTTGTAGAGAGCATGGCATTGCAAATAGTTTTAATACGATTTGAAGTGATGAAATTTGGTTTTTGAAAGTGTATTTGTAGAGGTAAAAGTGCAAATACCGTATATGGTAGCAATGAAAACAAATATTTGACACGAACAAGCCCTGGCAAGATTGTGTATTTATAACCATAAACTGTCTGTCCTCCCCAAATCTATCTCTCTTTCTCTCTCACTGGCTGTCTGTCTGTCTGGTATTGGTATGTTTTTGCCAAGCATTCCTCAGTAGTAATGTTTTAGGTCTGTGTTGGTATTTAAGTTAAACAAATTTGCATTTCGTTTCTATGCACATTAGGGTGGTTCATCATCAACGTAACATCATAAATTATTTTTTGGAATGAAGGGAAACCTAAATTGAATATAAAATTTAAATCTAGATTTTTAAAAAATATTTGTACAAATGTTTGAAGGAAATTTGTTTTGAATTTGAAGAAAGTCGATTGTTACAGACAGTGTACTACCCTAATATTTGCCAATAAAACATATAATCGCATTTTGAAAATTTAATTAGCGCATTTGAAAATTAGTTTACACGACAAATTATTATTTTCTGCTGCTTTTTTCAGTTTTTGTTTTCAGTCAGACACTCACTCTCTCAATCACCCACTTATTGACTCACTTAGTCAATAATTATATTGTGCGTGACAATAGAAAATTGTTTAATTGATATTTTTTTTTTTGTTGTATGATGTCACTGTGATATCGCCTCAATTGATACGAGTGCAGTTCCCGTAACTGATAATGGGCAACCATGTAAAATGTGCTCAGGCACCATTCGAACGAATAGCTATGGATGTATTGGTCCCTTTTCCCATTAGCAATGCTAGAAGTTCGTCTGTCCTTGCCTTAATTAGTCGCCGTAGTCTAATAGGTGGTAGTGTGTTGGCTTGTTAGGTCAGGTGAGGTCACGTTTCAAACCCCAGGTCAGACATCTCCAACAAAAAGGAAATATGAAAAAATATTTCTTAGGCGGCGACTTCCTTTCAGTAGAAATCCGGCAAAACTCGGAGAATAAATAAAATTGCCATGAAAAAGTTGCTCAAAAATCTGTCGTTCAGAATCGATTTTAAACTGTAATTACCGCCACTCATGTATAAAATTAACACACACAACATGTAAGTGATGTGCAAAGCTAGATCGTAATCCTGAATGAAGGACCAATTATACATATATATAATGGGTGATTTTTTAAGAGCTATAGGAAAATTTTTCAAAAAAAAAAAACATAAAATTCAGAAAAATGCATGAAATCTTTATTTGAATCGATAGTACGGTCCATAATATTTAATGTTTGAAGATTATTTCATGCAAATGTTGACCGCGACTGCGCCTTAAACGGGCCATCCGCTTACTCCAATTTTGGTATACTCTTTCCAACATTTCGGCCGGTATCTCACGAATAAATGCTTCAATGTTGTCTTCCAATGCGTTAATTGAAGCGGGCTTGTCTGTATAGACATGAGCTTTAACATAGCCCCACAAAAAATAGTCTAAAGGCTTTAAATCGCATGATCTAGGCGGCCAATTGACCGGTCCCGAACGTGAAATAAAATGTTCACCGAACTCGCCTCTCAATAAGTCCATTTTTACGCGTGCTCTGTGGCATGTGGCACCGTCTTGTTGAAACCACATGTCATGCAAGTCAAGCTCTTGCATTTTGGGCAAAAAAAGTTGGATATCATCTCACAGTAGCGCTCACCATTCACAGTTACGTTACGATTCGCAGCATCTTTAAAGAAGTACACCAAACTGTGACTTTTTCTGGATGCATTGGTAGCTTTTGCAATGCTTCTGACTGATCTTTACTCCAAAATCGACAATTCTGCTTATTTACGTATCCATTTAGCTAAAAATGAGCTTCGTCGCTGAACACAATTTTTCGATAAAGAAGTGGATCTTCGGCCAACTTTCCAAGAGCCCATTCACCAAAAATTCTGCGTTGCGGTACGTCGTTCGGCCGCATTCTTGCACCAGCTGTATTTTAAAAGGCTTCACACCTAACTCCTTCCGCAAAATTTTCCGCGTTGTTGAGTAACAGTTGCTGCGAACGGCGACGAATCGATATTTGATGGTCATCATTAACACTGGCCGATACAGCTGCGATATTTTATTCAGTTCGCACTCTACATAAGAGTGTTGATGGTTTAATGTCCAACAATTTAAATTTGGTGCGAAATTTAGTCACAGTAGCCCGAATAGCCGTTTCAGTGGGTCGATTAAATTGACCATAAAATGGAAGAAGCGCGCGATGGACTTTCTTAGCAGAGCACGCATTTTGATAATAAAATTCAATGATTTGCAAGCGTTTTTCGTTTGTAAGACGATTCATGGTTAAATTATAGACCAAACTGAAGATGTTTGACAGTGAAACAAAACACGAAACGTGCGTGAGCTGTTTAAACCAGTATTGCCAAAAAGATAATAGCTAAAAAATCACCCGTTATATGTATGTATGTAAAGTCAAATGGCTCAACCAGGAAGTGCGAACGATTGTGAACGCCTTTGTGAGTGACTAGAAACGAGTTAAGGTTGCCTGGTGTCTTAACATTTGTTGTCAAACCTATACCAGCTACAGATGACAGAGGCATAGCCTTGCAGAAGCACCCTTAACGAGTTACATAACGTAGGGCGCAACGTTGTTTGAATGGCTAGAGATAAAATGAACGCCAAATATAATCGATCAACCTATATTGATTGTAGCTTTGCAAGAAGCCTAGCTTGTTCTACTTTACAACCCATAAGGGATGAAACGATTATCTTCCATATTATATACTCATTGAGAGGAACCGTACAAAGTAATCAAAGTAATCTTCTAGAGCACAAGAGCACTCAGATCACTGGACTGGATAAGAGAATTGTTTCCAAAGAAGGCAATACCAGTTGCATCTGCAGACAAGTTAATGACATCTGTTTTTTTGAAATCCGAGTAGAATGGAAAAACAATCAAGGGCGAGTACTGTGCGCACTTATTGCAGAGTTTAAGTGATAAAATCAAGGAAAAATGGTTTTAATTGGGTGATTCTTTAGCTATTATCTTTTTGGCAACACTGGTTTAAACAGCTAACGCACGTTTCGTGTTTTGTTTCACTGTCAAACATCTTCAGTTTGGTCTATAATTTAACCATGAATCGTCTTACAAACGAACAACGCGTGCAAATCATTGAATTTTATAATCAAAATGCGTGCTCTGTTAAGAAAGTTCATCGCGCGCTTCTTCCATTTTATGGTCAATTTAATCGACCCACTGAAACGGCTATTTGGGCTATTGTGACTAAATTTCGCAGCAAATTTACGTTGCTTGACATTAAACCACCAACACGCTTACGTAGAGTGCGAACTGAAGAAAATATCGCAGCTGTATCGGCCAGTGTTAATGATGACCATCAATTATCGATTCGTCGCCGTTCGCAGCAATTGGGCCTCTGTTACTCAACAACAAGGATTTAGGTGTGAAGCCTTTCAAAATACAGCTGGTGCAAGAATTGAAGCCGAACGACCTACCGCAACGCAGAATTTTTGGTGAATGAGCTCTTGGAAAGTTGGCCGAAGATCCACTTCTCTATCGAAAAATTGTGGTCAGCGACGAAGCTGATTTTCGGCTCAATGGATACGTAAATAAGCAGAACTGTCGATTTTGGAGTGAAGATCAGCCAGAAGCATTGCAAAAGCTACCAATGCATCCAGAAAAAGTCACTGTTTGGTGCGGTTTATGGGCTGGTGGCATCATAGGACCGTACTTCTTCAAAGATGCTGCGAATAGTAACGTAATTGTGAATGGTGAGCGCTACCGTGAGATGAGATCCAACTTTTTTTGCCTAAAATTCAAGAGCTTGACTTGCATGACATGTGGTTTCAACAAGACGGTGCCACATGCCACACAGCATGGACTTATTGAGAGACGAGTTCGGTGAACATTTTATTTCACGTTCGGGACCGGTCAATTGCCCGCCTAGATCGTGCGATTTAACGCCTTTAGACTATTTTTTGTGGGGCTATGTTAAAGCTCATGTCTATACAGACAAGACCGCTTCAATTGACGCATTGGAAGACAACATTGAAGCATTTATTCGTGAGATACCGGCCGAAATGTTGGAAAGAGTATGCCAAAATTGGACTAAGCGGATGGACCATTTGTCGCGGTCAACATTTGCGTGAAATAATTTTCAAACATTAAATTATATGGACCGTAATATCGATTCAAATAAAGATTTCGTGCATTTTCCTGAATTATATGTTTTTTTTTTTTTTGAAAAATTTTCCTATAGCTCTTAAAAACTCACCCATTATTTGGCGAAAAAGTAATTGCAGTTTCTAAAAGACATGCACCAGTATACATATCCATGGTCCTTTACTTAGCCTCGATTTATTTCCCATTTCCAAACTAGACAGAGAATGAAGAGATAACATCTCATATGAAGAAATGGTTAGTCTGCTGCAACCTAGTCTGACAATAGAGCTGCCACTAACGCCGCTCAATGTAAGTACAGATTTTCAAAATTTGTAGTATTTTCTTTGTTAAGTTGACTTCCAATAATTTTGTGAAGACCATCGTATTAGTTTTTATTGTTATAATTGTGTTATATGATACCATACAGTTGTAATTACAGAAATGTTTATGGTTTAAATTACGACTAAAATATTAATTTCCTGTATATATTTTGTTTGGTTTTGTTTTTGTTTTTATTGTTTTTAATTTTTAAATTTATTACGTGAAAAGTTCAACTATGCGTGAAAACATAATATAATTACTGCTATTAGAGAAGTATGTAACCAATGTATTAATTGGTGTAGGTAGAGTGAGAAATTTATTGTGCTAAATAGAAATCGTTTATCAAACATTATTCGATATGTAATGGGAATATAAATGGATATGGAGACAGTTTTAAAGCATAGAGCTTTTCTTACAGAGATATAGAAGCCCTATATCTTTTAATTGAATTAAATTATTTTCCGAAAATTTTCCTTTTCGTCTATTTTCAAAGAGTGTCATTACAATTACAATTTTGTGTTTCCCTTGATTGCGTTTTTTACCTCCGATCAAAGTAAAAAAGTGATACTTCAAGCAGTAAGATGAGGAATCAGGATCCATTCGTTATTAGACACACAGGCGAGAGTCATAGCCTACTAAAGGGTCCGCCAAATAACTTTTTTTTTTTGAAAATGCTTTAAAAAAAAACTACAGAATATTTTCTCAAATTTCTTTTTTATTCGAAAGTACAATCCTTCCGGTTAATAATGGAAAATAATTTCATTCAAATGGCTACCTCGGCTAGCCATGCAGTAGCCTACACGATCGGTCCAATTTGTAAGCACATTATCGATTGTGTGCAGCTGTATTTCACCAATGGCTTCACGAATATTGTCCTTTAAAGCGTCAATTGTCTATGGCTTGTCGGCATAACACTTATCTTTGACGGCACCCCACAAATAATAGTGCAAAGGTGTCAAATCGCCGAGGTGGCCAAACGACATCAGCTCTGCGGCTGATAATGGGATCTTCAAAAACAGGGCGCAAAACATCGAGTGTAGCTTCGGCTGTGTGGCACGTAGCGCCGTCCTGTTGAAACCAAATGTTGCCAATATCCTCCTCTTCAATTTTTTTGAACAAAAATTCGTTCAACATGGCCCGATAACGATCGCCACTGACTGTAACGGCCACTCCTTGCTCATTTTCGAAGAAAAATGGCCCAATTATGCCTCTGGACCAAAATCCGCACCAAACAGTGACTCGTTTTGGGTGCGTCGGCTTTTCAATGTATGCGTGCGGGTTTTCTGTGCCCCAAATGCGACAATTTTGCTTGTTTACATACCCGCCAAGATCAAAATGAGCTTCATCTGAAAAGATGATTTTTTTTTGCCAAAATCGGCATCTTCTGGTGTAGGCTACTGCATGGCCAACCGAGGCAGCCATTTGAACGAAATTATTTTCCATTATTAACCGGAAGGATTGTGCTTTCAAATAAAAAAAAGAATTTGAGAAAATATTCAGTAGGTTTGTTTTTAAAGCATTTTCAAAAAAAAAAGTTATTTGGCGTACCCTTTACTTATTGAATCTGTATAGTATGTGCTTCTACCACCTTAAAAGTAATATCTAAATCTGAAAAGCTTAAACAATCTTTATTTAATTTTCCAATCTCATGCAACTTTCCTAATGTACGATTTTTAAGTATATGTTCCCAAAATCCTCTTTCCATCCTACATAAAGTTACGGGCCTAATCTGGAGGTCTTATTTACCCTATAATTACCTAGAATTAGCTTATGAATTGGGTTGCAGCAAAAGGTTTTCCTATTTCCCTTTCATACCTAATAATTTTATACAATCAGCAGCATACTTACCTCGATTCAAACTTATAAAAACTATTGCTATGCACTGCATGCATTGCATGACTTTTTTAAGTACCTTGGAAGCTTCCTAGAAGATCTGTTCAGAAGTGAATTTAAGCCTCCTTTTTTATACTTTTCATATAACAAAATCACCAACAAATCTACAACAGTCTTTAATCGCTCTACATAAATTGCAAACTCACTTGTATCTTTGGTGGGTGTTTCTTCTAGTCCTTAGGAAATTTAATTGATTTAGACGACGATTCTATTCTTAAATGTGTCCCAAGATAGGCAATAAAAATTCTAAGCAAATTTTTAACTTCTAGAACTCTAGACGTTCGGCTTAATTTTTTACTAAAAATGCCAATTCAACACATTAGAAGAAGTAGCAACAGAAGTGCCCTCAGAAAAGTAGGTTAGAGCAGACCATCTGGTTCATTTTCCAAAAAGTGAGAACAACAACCGTATTTTCGATAAAGTCTTAAAATTTAATTCCTACCGAATTGAATTGCTGTCAGAATTAAAGTTCCAGGATACTAGACAGCCATTTACCATTACGAACATATTGTTGAGGTACTTACTCTTATTTTGAGGTATATATATGAACAACCAAAACTTACTAACTTAATTGGTCTTTATAACCCTTTATTCAGGACTAGAACCCAGCTTCTCACACCACCCATGTTGCTTGTATTAATTTATTCACGATTGTTAGCGCCTACAGTTTAATGTCGACTTCGAATGACAGATTTTTGAGAAACTTTTCATGACCATTTTATTTTACTCTCAGAGTTTTTACCCAAAGACTGGTGAAGGGAAGTCGCCGAAAGAAATATTTTTACATATTTTGTTTTGTTCGAGATAACGGAGCTTGCGTTTGATCCATGGGCATGCGCCTATAGGCCAACACACTACCTACTAGTCTACAGACTAGACTTCTGAGCAACTAGAACTGGAAAAATGCTGTTAAGCTACGACAAAAAATAAAAAAAACGTGGACTACACTTATATGTAGGTATCCAAACTACAAAACTTTCCTGGTTATAATCAAAAAATATTATTCCTGTCCCATATATCTATGGCTATGAGTTTAAAAGACTTATACAGTGAGCGTCAAAAGTAGCTGTACATTAACAAAAATATAGATTCATAAATTACCGTTATTTATTTACTTTAAAATTGTTTCATTGTTAGTTTTTAAAATTGCGACAAACAAAAATACCTAAAATTTCAAAATATTGTCAAATTTTTTCGGACACTCTCCTTAAGTGGTAAAAGTTGAGTTTGGTGATTGTTAGACTTTTATTCACGCTTACTGTATTCCAAACGTAATGTCATGATTACTTGTAATGGGTAATTTTTTAAGAGCTATAGGAAAATTTTTCAAAAAAAAACACATGAAATTCAGAAAAATTCATGAAATCTTTATTTGAATCGATAGTACGGTCCATATAATTTAATGTTTGAAGATTATTTCATGCAAATGTTGACCGCGACTGCGCCTCAAATAGTCTATCCGCTTAGTCCAATTTTGGCATACTCTTTCCAACATTTCGTCCGGTATCTCACGAATAAATGCTTCAATGTTGTCTTCCAATGCTTCAATTGAAGCGTTCTTGTCTGTATAGAGCCCCACAAAAAATAGTCTAAAGGCGTTAAATCGCACGATCTAGGCTGCCAATTGACCGGTCCCAAACCTGAAATAAAATGTTCACCGAACTCGCTTCTCAATAAGTTCATTGTTACGCGTGCTGTGTGGCATGTGGCACCGTCTTGTTGAAACCACATGTCAAGTCAAGCTCTAGCATTTTGGGCAAACAAAAAGTTGGATATCATCTCACGTTAGCGCTCACCATTAAGTTACGTTACGATTCGCAGCATCTTTGAAGGAGTACGGTCCAATGATGCCACCAGCCAATAAACCGCACCAAACTGTGACTTTTTCTGAATGCATTGGTAGGTTTTGCAATGCTTCTGGCTGATCTTCACTCCAAAATCAACAATTCTGCTTATTTACGTATCCATTGAGCCAAAAATGAGCTTCGTCGCTGACCACAATTTTTCGATAAAGAAGTGGATCTTCGGCCAACTTTCCAAGAGCCTATTCACCAAAAATTCTGCGTTGCGGTAGGTCGTTTGGCTTCAATTCTTGCACCAGCTGTATTTTGAAAGGCTTCACACCTAAATCCTTCCGCAAAATTTTCCACGTTGTTGGGTAACAGAGGCCCAATTGCTGCGAACGGCGACGAATCGATAATTGGTGGTCATCAATAACACTGGCCGATACAGCTGCGATATTTTATTCAGTTCGCACTCTACGTAAGCGTGTTGGTGGTTCAATGTCCAACAATGTAAATTTGGTGTAAAGCGGCCCGAATAGCCGCTTCAGTGGGTCGATTAAACTGACCATAAAATGGAAGAAGCGTGCGATGAACTTTCTTAGCAGAGCACGCATTTTGATAATAAAATTCAATGATTTGCACGCGTTGTTCGTTTGTAAGACGATTCATGGTTAAATTATAGACCAAACTGAAGATGTTTGACAGTGAAACAAAACACGAAACGTGCGTGTGCTGTTTAAACCAGTGTTGCCAAAAAGATAACAGCTAAAAAATCACCCGTTACATTATATAGTCAATAGATATTCCTCTTTTTCTTCAAATAATTGAACTTAAAATCAAATTTTCACTTTAAATATTATAGATGAGGGCCTATCACCCTGAATAATACAAATGAATGCCTTGAAAAAGAAAAACATCAGCAGATATTAACTGAGAATATGATGGGGAAATCATAAGTTGCCTGTTATCCTGTGGTTTACACATTCTAGCCAACACAAAACATCAATACCAACAACAACTAGAGAACTATAGAATTAACAAAACCAATAAACAAATAAATGGCCACAACAACAATATCCTTTCGTTATCCTTTTTAATCTCTTGAAAAAGAAAACAAAACCAAAAACAACATCCATAATACCCAGCAATGATATATGTATGTATGTATGTATTCCAATTGTTGTTGTTGTTGTTATTCGTGTTGATGTTTCTTTAGATTTACAACGTTATTGTCAATGCTGAGTTGTTGCACAAAAATTTCATTGTGTTTCTCACTTCCAAATTCAACATTTTTTTTTTGTTTTTTTCGTAATACAAGTGAATTTTTTTCATCGTCTTTTGTCAACTACCGCAATGAGACGTGATGTTGCATTTTACACCGTCCAATGGATCACTTTTATTCCATTTTTATTCTTTCTATTCGTTCTCCATTCTATTCCATTTCTATTAGATTCAGTTTCTAGAATATGATTCAGTTACAATGACGACGACGAGGACAGGTTTGCCGAGAAGAGAAAAACCACAAATCGTTCAACAACCGCAAAAAAAACGTAATCAATATCCATCGTGTGTTTTGAGTAATTTAAAGCAGAATAAGTAAAGATTGAAATCATTTCATAACGATTGATTCTTTAAATTTTATAAGATTTTTAAGATTATTATTCCTGCATGCAATTTCGTGCGTTTAACTTCTGTTTACCGTACAATGTGTGTATTTTGTTGTTAGCCCTTTCTGTTGGTTGCTTATTTTCGTTTAGTTTAATTTAACCATTAATTAGTAATCCTACAGTTTAAAGTCCTTTACACCTCTGTCTGATTAATCCACTCCACGTTTTGTATTTATTTATTTATGTAACGATGTTTTGGTATTTTTGGCTTGATTGGTTTTGCATTGTTTTGCCATTTTGAGTACTTTTTCTTCTATTTACCCTCATCTTTTCCACTTTCTTCTTCTTCACAGCCACACAGTCATTCATTGTCTACTTATTTCGAGGTGAGTGTAAAATTCTATCATCACTTTTGGTGTTTGAAATCTGTTTTGAAAACTCGTAATGAATTGGTGGCCGTGTCAATCATCAGCAACAGTAGTAGCACGGAAACAAAAGGTAACAATAATTAAATCCAAACAAAAACCTTCGCTTATAGAGTAGAATGACAACAACAAGCACAGAAACAGATGACATAAGTAAAACAAGACAAGTTTAAATGGACTGTCAACACTTTGCCAATATTTATGGAGTTCTTGTTTTTGTTTTTGTATTTTATTGCACTCATGAAGTGCTGTTGTGGCTTGTAGCGTTGATTAATACAATATTTGTTAAGAAAGTTTTGCAACAAAAGCAGGAAAAAGTTTTCATTCAGCAGAAGATTTTCTGAGAAGTTGAGGAGAAGAAGGAAAGTAGAAGTTAGTTGAGCTGATGCAACTATTTTTTTACTTTGCACAAGCAAACAACGAATGTTTAAATTTACTTTTCGTTTCGGGTCCGCCGAATAATTTTTTTTTTTTTGAAAATTCTTTAAAAACAGTGACTCGTTTTGGGTGCGTCGGCTTTTCAATATATGCGTGCGGGTTTTCTGTGCCCCAAATGCGACAATTTTGCTTGTTTACATACCCGCCAAGATCAGAATGAGCTTCATCTGAAATGACGATTTTTTTTTGCCAAAATCGACATCTTCTGGTGTAGGCTACTGCATGGCCAGCCATTATTAACCGGATGGATTGTACTTTCGAATAAAAAAAGAAATTTGAGAAAATATTCAGTATGTAGTTTTTTTTAAAGCATTTAAAAAAAAATTTTGGCGGACCCTTTATATTCAACAATGTACAATGTGTCAATTCGACCTCCGGGTACTGTACTTGTCTTAATTGACAAGTACACGTCCTCTAATCTAACCTAACCTTTTATTCAACAAGATGAAAAGGACCTCCATTGCTATTGCTCTCTGAGCGTGCAACCAAATTAAGACCAAAAATTAATCCCTAAATCTACACAGTAAAGAACAGGCCTGTCTTGGTCCATAAATGCCTGGTACGATGACTTAATACGGTTGATACAAAGAGTCGTCTGCCTCATTACTCACAGTGCATCTTATACCCAGCTCTGCGCTGGAGGTAGTTTTGCATCTCTTTTTGCTCGACCTCTTTTGTAGAGGTTCTGCTGCCAATTTTTGAGAAAGTTTTGAAAATTGAATTGAGAACCTTCGACAGAGCTTGACACATGGCATAGCACTATGATGGTTTGAAGAAGTTCAAAAAATCTGTGAAACTTCGGTTCAAACCCCAGGTCAGACAACTCCAACAAAACGTAATATGAAAAACATGTTTCTGCGGCTACTTCCTCTCAGTAAATTTCTGGCAAAATCTGTAAGAATAAATAAAAATTGCCATGAAAAAGTTCCTCAGAAATCTGTCATTCAGAGTAGAACTTAAACACATTATGGGTAGTGTGTGAAGCTATGTTGCAGCTATGTAATGATCAAGTATGTATGCCAAAACATCCAGCAGACAGCTAGGCTATGATTAAATCCCTAACTAACGTTACCTCGACGACCATTCTCGTCCATTAATGCCGGAATTTCTCAGGGAAATATTTGATTGTTCATAGATAGTCTTCTTCACATAAGTAGTGTGAGAAGCTAAGTCTTAAACCTGACTGAAGGCTTGTAATAACCAATTATGTATGTATGTAACTCTTTCAGGAAACTTTTCCTGGGCATTTTATTTACTTCCAGAGTTTTTGCTAAAAGATTGCTGAGAGGAATTCGCCGAAGAAATGTTTTTTTCATATTTCATTTCGTTTTGTTCGAAATATCTGTGCTTAAGGTTTGAACCACAGATTCATATCTTATAAGCCTATACACTACCTACTAGACAACGACGATTTGTTAAATTAACATTAAGTCGCCGTAGTCTAGTAGGTAATGTGTTGTGTTATTAGTTGTAAAGACAGGGATCGACCTCCAGGCCAGACATCAAGACAAAATACAAAAAGTATTTCTTCGGCGACTTCCTCTCAGCAGATTTCTGGTAAAAACTCTGAGAGGTAAATAAAATTGCCATGAAAAATCTGTAGTTCGGAGTCGACTTTAAACTGTAGGTTCCACCACTCATGTATAAAATTAACACACACAACATAAGTGGTGTGAGAAACTAGGACGTTGTACAATGGGTCAATTCGACCTCCGGGTACTGTACTTGTCTTAATTGACAATTACACGCCCTCAAACCTAACTTAACACACACAACAGGGTGGTGTGAGAAGCTAGGTCGTAAGCCTGACTAAAGGGTTGTAAACTCTAAATTAAGTAAATAAGTAAGAAGTAACTCAGCCAGGACATTAGGATATGTTGCAGGGTATATATGTTCTGTTTGCGATTCTCAAGTGCCGCTGTCCTATTCAAAGACATGCTGACTGACTGATCTGAGGGGAAAGAAGAGAAGAAGAAAGATATGAAGATGCTTAAACTCTAATTTTCTGTCATCCTTGACTGAACTCTTCAACATAAAGATTTCTGCAATAGCAGGATTAAAGTTAGAGTGGGGTTGGTTTCCTAGTCTTTCGTATACTTAATAGGAAAGGACTTTAAATAAGAAAATTATTGTCCCCGATTATTTTTACTATCAAAATTCTTTTATTGTTTATTTTGAAATATCATACACGTGCTTCTTTTCCATTTATTTATTGGCCCATAATTAAATTAACCACCAGCCTTTTCTACACAATTCTAATCCTTTCTAACAAAGTAAATATTTTTCAATTATTCTAACACTTTCTGACCTCCACTTCGTAATCCAAAAAAAAATTAATGCTTAAATACATCCTGTAATACGAGTCCTTCGACAACAATATCTGTATTCATGTAATCACATTGGTTATTTTGCTTAAAAAACAAGAAATGAAAGAAGAAAAAATCCACATTGGCGGCGCCAGACGTACGACCAACCAATATTTGGATGACTTTGGCAATGAAATCAGTTTCTTACATGCACAAACAGACGCACATACTTGATATTGATAATAATATTGCGAGATTGAGAAATTCATGCAAATACAACGTTGACCATCAGAATTAAAATACATTGCAATAGAATGTGAAACTAAAAAACTGTATGCTTTTAAAAGAACTCAGACTACCCTCTATAAACTGTAATATTATGTATGAACGTACATATATGTATGTATGTACATACCATATATATTTAATCTCATCAGTACGTAAATCATCGGTCACTTGATTTGCCACCCAATCCCCCAATCTTGCATAGATAAATAGAAACTGACTGCTATTGTCTTATCAAAACATCCTTAACGTGTAACGAGGTTCCTGTATTTACTTTTACGTTACAAGATTGACACAAATTGAGACCAAAGTGTTCAAAGGATATTGATATGGTTACACTTAAAGGGGCGGACATTGTTAAAGCGTTACCACTTCCTTTCAAGTGATTTGAACTGAAGTCAATCGTTGTGCAGACAACATATGCTGTTGGTGTGTAAAAGAAGGAGAAAAACAAAACTGTTGTAATGCCAACAAGAGTAGACCTGCTGGTGCAACACTGCAACGATTTGATTGTCAACATGATGAAAGCAACGATGTATTCAAATAAGGAAGTGTATAGGGTTAACCCAGTAGCGATAACAAATTTGATAACATTTTGAAATAGTTAACAGTGTATACAAATTGTTGTCAACTACAAGTATTTTTGATCATCTTGACGTCACAATAATGTAAGGAATAGGAGGAAGTGAAAGTGGTCTTTATTTCTAAGGCTTTAAAGGTTAACCACGAAGCAGTCAAGAATTATGGACACATCAGTCCATTATAGTTTTTCTGAATAGTGTTACGAAAATGAAAAAATCTAGATACTGGTATATTGCTTTTACATCGTTTAACATTAAAATTATAAACAAAATCAATCAACTTGAATGAACAAACACCAGCATAAAGAAATGATAAACAAGTAAACAAAAATACAACAATAAACACTACAAGAATAAATGTAAACAAAATACAGAAACAACAATAATGAAACAACGATGTTTACATTTATAGAGATCTCGAAAAGGCGAAGCCACTAACATTCGCCATCAAGAACATCCATCAGACTGCTTACGTTGCCATATAAAAGGCAAGCCAAAGCAGACGACTCAGTTAGTTAAAGTTCAGTCAGTCTTGTGTGAAGACGCGGTGTGTTTGTAGACCTCCATTACAATGATATGTCGAACAATTGACTAGGAATTGTGATTGTTTATGCAAAGGAATAACAAAGCAAAGTAATTGTTGTTGTTTACATCAAGTTGTGAACAGTGGCACACAGAATTGTGCGAATAATTAAGAATTCTAATCAAGACTAAACACAAATTTATTTTTATTTTATTTGCAATCTACGAGCTCATATTTTAAAAATGTTTAAAAGATAAAAACGTAACAATAGATGCAGAACATTAACCAGCATTGCTTGAAACTCTTGAGATTCTAAATAATTCATGTAACGAAACGAAGGTATATTAAATGCTATCCTTAATAGTTTGATGCATAACTGAAATTACTTACTTACTTAATTGACCATTAACAACCTGATTGATTAACGGATTTCAGCCTGACACACAATGGAACACAACCTTCCAGGCGCCTGTGCTACTTGCACGCCTACTGCAGTTGGTCACACCAATCGATGACAGAGTTTCCTCGATTTGGGCCTTCCAACACAAACAAAGTAGTCCTCTTAGCCGAAAATCCGAAAATCGCTGCATCAATTACCCATCTTCCACTAACGACATGGCTGAGCCAGCGCAGCTGCTGGATGTTAATATGCTGAACAACGTCCATATCGTTGAGGAGCTCATACAGCTCTCGGTTTAATAGCACTAAAGACAGTAAGTAGTAACATCTCGCTTGGGACGCCCTATGATGTTAATATCGTCAGCGTACTGGACGCTTTTTTGAAAAATATTGTCAAAGCGATGCACTCCTACCTTCCGAAGAACAGTCTCCATAATGAAATTGAAGAGGTCACAAATTACTTTTCATTGTAATTGCCCAACAGAACCGCCTTTAACTTTAAAAAAGTGTCCGCTTCTCTTTATCTGTCTTTTAGCCGGGTATACCCTCCAAAACCTTTTTGCCTACTTCACTGAAAGGCTCTGGTTTGGAAGCTAATATACCTGTTAGTAAATACGGATTCCATTCTAATCTGAGGTCAATTTTTTTTAAGAGTTAAGTGGTCTCATGGTTGTTATGTCCATGTTAAAATGAATCAATTAAACTACAAATTAAAAATTAGAAACAAAATATGAATCCGCCAAGGGACTACCCGTTTAAACATGCACACACAAACACACACTCACATACACAAATATGTTGTCAATGTCAGTGTGTTAAAGATATTGAAATTGAAAAATCTAAGAAGACAGTTTTCATGCACAAATGCAAGATTACGATAAACAGGCCATTGGAACAGTAGAGAAAAACTGTCCAAAAACAGCAAAAACAAAAAAACAACTGAAGTGGGGATAAAAAAACACTCCCATTTTGCCAATTTTGTCACGCACACAGTCAAACAAAGGCAAATAGCTGGAACCATTATTTGATTGTTACTTTGGGATTAAAAACAAACAACAAAAAAAAACAGGAAAAAACAATAAGAAGATGAAGCGGATAATGAAAAAAAAAGAAAAACCAGCCGTAAGTTGCATGGACAAGAAGAATAATAAAGGAAAACAAAGAGAAAAGCCACAACCTCAATGGGTCCTTACAACCGACCACTTGGCATGTAAATATTATGGACATGCTTTTATTATTGTTGTTGGCCTTTAGGGTTTTTATTTGGGTTCAACCAAAGGTAAGATGCTAACGGGGTAGGGAGGGGCTTGGAAAAGCCCTTTTGTTTGTTTACTAGAAAATGTAAAATAACTGATGGATTGCATGGAAAGTAAGAGGACAGAGAGAAAAAGAGAGGGCGACAAAGAAGAAGAAGTAAGAAGATAATAATGAAATAAAAACCGATAAATATGCAAATGATATCTCAATTGTTGTCGAAATGACAATAAATTTGCTTAAGCAATACAAATACTTGGAAATACTTTGGCAATGAGTCAATAGAGGGAATACGGTACAGGAAAGTCGGACAGGCTATCCAGACGATTGAGCCAAACAGTCAGAAAGAGTGTCTAAGAGTGTCAGTGCATTGTAATTCGAAGCTCTTGAATATCTTAATTCAAGTGCAGTTATTTAAAGAGAAAGTCTCATCAAAATATGAACATAAGAACCAAATGAACTGTTGAATATGCGTGTGTAGAGGTAAAGGAAGAGAGAAAGAAAGAAAAAAAGAAGCTAAAATAGTGTTTAAATGCAAGCTAAAGCCAGTCTGTGCGGATTAAAATTCATTCATTAGGGGTTTTTAAGGATTTTTTGAGTTTATTGGTCTATATAACTTCCAATTCTGACCAATTATAATTACACGTTTCCATGCAGAAACAAATGGTGGTCCTGAGCCGGAGTTTAAAAAATCTTCTTTGTGGACAATATTTTTGGCTGTTCGTCAAACAAAGTGTGGCTTGGCATTATGGAAGAATTATTCCATAATGCCTGTAATAACTGCTGTAATCAGCAGTTCTCACTAAATCAATTTCAACATAATTCGTTATCACGAAACCCTTTAGTCAGGATTGCAATCTAGCCTCTCTCACAACCCATATTATCGGTATGCGGTAATCACAATTTAACGTCAACTTCGAACGACAGATTTTTGAGAAACTTTCCATGGCAATTTCATTTAATTCTCAGAGTTTCTGTCAAAAGACTGTTGAGAAAGGAAATCTGCGAAGAGAAATATTTGTTCACATTTCGATATCTTCCAGAGTCTAAGTTGGGGTTGGAACCAAATACCCGCATCTAATAAGCCAACACACTACTTACTGTACTGCGCCAACTTCTTGCACTCTTTCAACTGCTTCCTTCAAACAACCGAGTTGTAAGAAATCAAAAATAGACGTCTTGGCAGATTACCGTAGCATTCATTCCTCCAAACATTTAATCAAGGCTTTTAATTCGGTCGTATAATCACTAGACATACTTTTTTGTTTATATTTTCCGTTTACCTTTATACAGACAAGACAAATTTGACTCGATTTACCCTAAGCTTCCAAATAACATCAAATCATTGAAAACGGGACACTGGGCCATGTATACAAACAACCGGAGAGTGGGAATACCTCACAATAATTCCGGCATAAATTGTGATGGTTAAGATGAGGAGGTGACCACCGAAGCTCTTTTCTGTTAGTGAATAAACAGCCGTTCTTTGCAACATTTATAATCTATTTGATATTGTCCCTTAGCCTTGCTAGGGAACTAGCTCCCAGGAACTAGCCTGAAGTATTACTTCCTAGTGTGATCAACAAACTGTTTCTTAAAATAGTTGTCATGCCTTACATGGCCTTTGTTAAGGTAATGTCCTTTAGAACTGTTTCTAATATTCTCATTGGTTCACTGACAACTGTAATAAATTTTTCCATCATATCCCAGTTCTTCTCATACAGAATCATCACCTACAATGAATCTTCTACGAACAGGATCGGACTTTTTATCCTCATATATAGTAGATTACCCAGTGACATACACATTAACGCCTTACAAATTCTAAGTATGTGTTCTGGTGATTCGTTATCCTCTACACGTTGTGCTTGAATCGATTCCGATTCTGAAACAAGTGTTCTTTGAGTCTTGATGTATAACTAAAATCAATTATCGTTGTAATGAGCCAATAGAAGTTAAGATTGCCTTAAATATGTTTGCATTGAATAGAGTGGACGTTACTCTTCAAATTTTCTATCGACAAATAGACCGAACCATGTTTCTACTGCACAGAAAGGTTCTCGCTTCATTAGCGACGTGGAAACTACTATTTCCGCAAGCTGATCTGTGTGCTCATTGCAGCAAATTTTCGTATGACCTAGAATCCAACCCTGCCAAATTGGTTCAGCTTTCCATTTTATTAATCTCCAGTCAATCCCATAAAAACTGAGAACTCGGCTGGTGGCCTGTCTATTCTGCTCTCTGAACTTCCTGTTCAATTTGAATTGAGCACAATTTTCGCTTTGAAACAACTCACGAATTTTCCCATGCGTTCTAAGTATTTCATTCTGAGACCGGACTTCCTCGTTTCTAACCTACACTATGTGTCTGATCCTTCTGCATATTACAAAATGGTCGCTGACTTAAAAGAGTATGAACCCCATCAAATTATTCATTCTTATTACTCATACTCGTTGCCAAGCATTTATCAAAATCTTAGAGTTTACTGGTACTGTGTAGGGGATTGTTAAATATGGAACTGTCAGGCAATCGATTTGTCAGATCATGGTGCTCCCTGTTAAATCTGCCGTTCGGTTTTTCTACCATTAATCTAAACGTAGTCTTCATGGTTCTGTTCCTTACTACCATTTTGAAACGGATTTAAATCCAATAGAGCTTGTAGCACGGTTATAGGACGCGTAATATTTGTGGTAAAAGTACTGAGTTCCCCTATATCACTTCTCTTTTTATCCAACAATCTTTTTCAATCCATTGAGCCTATCTAAGCATTTAAACTTCAAATTATTTTGAATATGAGATAAATTGCCTTTAATTTGCTTAATTTTTAATAACATTATGCAAATACATACTAATTTAGCGTAACAAAGAGACCAATTAAACGACTAACAAAACAAATGTCCAGCTCTGCAATTGTAATAATCAAATAAACGCCTATTGTAATGACTTAATTAGCTCTTTTAATTATGTGTGTGTGGCTGTGTGTGTGTGTATTATAAGTGCTCGCAAAGGAGTTTCAAATGCCATAGTTATACACATAAATGCATACATACATACATACATAATTACATTTACACGTGCACACACTAAAACTCTTATCAACTCATAATAATGAGATAATAACTTATTAATATTTGTGTGTTAAAAGTGTATGGATGTATGGGTGTGTATGTGTATGTATGTGTATGTGACTGTGTTGGTGAGTAAAGTGTAAATTACTGTTTAAGTGACCCCTTGACGAGAACAAAAGTTCAACAAAATGTCAAAAGTGTTAACATTTATCAAGAGACTATTAACAGCAACAACAATAGCAACACCAACACCACCGTACACTGTGCTTTGACATGCCGAAAAGAAAGAAAACAAAAAATATAACAGAAAAACGCTGCATTTTTCTATTCTACTGTTTAACTTCCTTTTTCTCTACTCTTTTTGTTTTACTTTTTATTTAAAATGGCACAAAAACGAAAAGAAACAGACCAAAAAAGTGGGGGAAGGGGGGTTCGCAAAAAAAACTTCTCTGTCTGACTGAAAGTCTAGTCGAAATCTCTTGCCGTTAGGTTATTTAACTAGACATACTCCACACACACACACAGTTATTTACATTGTAATTATTACCCGATCTGCTTATTATGCCCCTCTCTTAAAGTCAACGTTTTGTTTCTTTATTTTTGCTTTACAAGTAGCTGTTCTATGCAGATTATTTTCATTGTGTGTGTAAGTAATTTAAAATTTACTCTCTACTATTACTACTAATACTACTACGTAGTATACTCTCATTATGTTTTTCACACCACTTTGTGCTCTCGCTCGCTCACTCACTCTCTCCCGTTAGACAACAGGGTAATCTCTCCCTTTGATTATTTAGTTTTCTTTCTGGTTATTACAACACAACACAAAACATAGATTTGTTGTTGTAAAATATCCAAGAGAAAATTTTTACTTTATCTTGAACTTCATTCAGTGTTGAGTGTAACTGAATGTGTAACAAAAATCTCTGCAACTGTTTACAGTTAAGGCTCTCACTCTCTTTAGGGATTTACGGGAATAGAAAAATATAGAAACAGAGCCTGTGTACTGTGTACTCTTCCTATAAAAATGGCTAATGCTTGTATGTATGTATGTATGTTGTTAAGTGCATTGGTGTGTGTGTGTGTGTATGGGTTTTCATTTATTTTGCTTCATTTCATTTTATTAAATATTTGTATACGTATTTATATACATGTATGTACATAAGTGTGTGTGTGTGTTTTATTTTTTTAAAGAGAGATAAGGGCCTCTAAAAACAAACACTCTCTCTTTCTCTTCCCATTGCCTTTATAATAACTTTTATGCAAACACGGCTTTTTATTCCAGTTTTTCTTTTGATTTCTTTATTAAATACGAAAAAAAACACAAGATTTATAGTCGTAAACACTTGAAAATAAATGAAAGAGCGCGAGCGAGAGAGAAAAAGTGAGTAGTAGAGAGTGTAAGCCTAAAAAAAATGAAATGAGTGGGTTTGGTTGGTTGCTTAGCTTGCTTGCTGGCTGACTGGCTGGCTGACGTTATTTGTTTATTTAGATTTTTTTTGAGTGTATGTGTGTACATATGTAGGTGTGTAGTGAGTGTATGCATGTATGTTTTTGTAAATATTTTGTTTTACTTTTCTAAAAGCTTTGATGTTTTCTTTATTGTGAGTAGTTGATGTTGTTGTTATTGTTTTTATAGTTGTTGTATTTAATAACACTTCCTTATACGTCTGTTTGTGTCTAAAACTCACTAGTGTTGACTACACTCACACAGAAAAATTATAAAAAAATAAAACTGTTTTAAACACTAAAAAAACAACAACAAATTTTCTTTGATGTTTTCGTTGCTTTAAGTACAGTTTGAAGGTTTAAAAGGATGTGTAAAAGAGAAGAAAGAAAATAAACTGCATGTGTATGCTGAGAGTGAGTGAGTGAGTATAGTAGATTTTGTTGTGATTTTGCTGTTTATTGTTTTTGTATGATGTACTTTCGAAAAAGGCGTGTGCGACCTTGACCTTATTCTTTTATTTCTTTTTTTTTTCTTTATTGTTGCTTTTGCTGTTGCTCTGCTTCTCTTTTAATCTAAAATGTATGTATATTGCATTACACACATAAGCACAAACACTTACATACTACTTGCTTACACTAACACTAACTTACATGCATATGCAATAATAATACTCGTACAACATTGTTCTGTAGATTTCTCTACATTAAATTGCATTAACATTTACTGTTAAACATTGCAACAATGCCATTAGCTCAGTATCGGTTTGTTACTCTCGTAGAGAGGTTTTTTACACATCTTATATGTATGTTTACATAAAAATAATATGCAAAGCAATGTAAATTTACATGCGACTGTTTAATGAATCAATATTTTACAATGTTAGAGAGTCTAAAAACAAAAACAAACATACGCACTATAGACTTAGGAAATCAAAGAGGTTTTTTTATTTTGTTTTGTTTTTTTTTTTCTCCGTAGCTTGATAAAATGTAAAAGCAAAAAAGAGGATAACTAAGAGAGAGTATAAGTATAAGACTTAAATTCTTTTGATGTTAAACAATGCTTACTTTGTAGTGCTCACACACACGAACACTTATGTATGTTTGTAAGCTTGCAACCGCTTTTATAGTTGACTATAATAATAATAACAACAACAGTACTTGTGTGAAAAAAATCTACCCAAGAGACTTTTATGCACACACATGCATACATATACATATATTTACACATTGGCAGTGCGTTTGTAAATTTAGATTATTCGCATATTTTTTGCTTTTTTACATACATGCGGGGCCTATAAAATATTCCTTTTCTGCACGCATTGCCTGCGGAAAAAATGTTTTAAGCTGCTGCAGCTGCTGCTACTGCTACTTTTTACTGATGTAATTAGAGAGAAGAGTTGTTTTAGGCTCAGTAGCAAGCAGCGAAAGGGTTGGCGCATGTATGCCGGTAATTGTTTTAGTTTTGAAAGGAAGCATCCTTTAGATGTGCGTTGGCAAATATTTTTTAAGTAAAAATAATCAATTTTTTCTTTTCTTTCACTTTTTTTTTTTTGCTTTTTCGTTTTAAGCAGACACCAATTATCCTTTGACTTCAGGCTTTAAGCCGCTTGATCTGCAAAATTTAAATTTTTTGTAGGAAAATTACAAAAACAAAAATAAATTTCTTAAACAATGGCCTAATAGGCAATTAAATGTGCAATCAGGCGGAAGTATCTAAATAGTAGCATAATTTTGATTCATAAGCGCACAGAGAACAGACCAATTAGGTAGTCAGGTAGTTAAGTATGTCAGTTGAAGTGCGGATGTGTATGCATCTAAGCCACAGAGTCAGCTGATTGTACACTCAACAATGAAAGTAATCCATCATGTAAATTTGTAGGAAATCTTAATTGCTTATGTGCCTAATTAATTGGTCATTTTTGATTTTCTCTTCTCACACCAATATTTTTTGATTTCTGCCTTTAAACTCATTTTTAGAAAAGTACTGTGTGATCCAGTTCCATTCATAGAATAATCGGATCTCAGGCATTAAACAGTTGTTTACATCTGTAAAGTCGAGAGTCTAATAAGGACAGCTATCGTGCAGAACTGTTCGCTCTAATTTAGACTCATGATCTTCTGCATATCAGAATCGCTCCAGACTATGTCAATGATTTTGCCTACTGTACTGCTGTTCCATAAGATACTCAGCGTGCAAGATTTTCAGAATAAGTTCGATGGGGATGGCTTTCCAAATCTTCACCAAGAATGGTAAAAGATTTTAACAAAAACATGGAGACAAATGTGGTCGCAATGTGTTTAGCATTGGTTCTCAATTAAGAAAAGTGGGTGAAGTCGCCGTAGTCTAGTAAGTAGTGTGTTGGCTTATTAGACGTAAAGCCAGGGTTCGATCCCCATGCCGGACATCAAAACAAAATACAAAAAGTATTTCTTCGGCGACTTTTGCTCAGCAGATTTCTGGCAAAAACTCTGAGAGTAAATAAAATTGCCACGAAAAAGTTTCTCAAAAATCTGTCGTTCGGAGTCGACTTTAAACTGTAGGTCCCACCACTCATGTATAAAATTAACACACACAACATAAGTGGTGTGAGAAACTAGGACGTTGTACAATGGGTCAATTCGACCTCCGGGTACTGTACTTGTCTTAATTGACAAGTACACGTCCTCTTACCTAACCTAACCTAAGAAAAGTGGGGTTCTCGTTTTAGCGGGAATAATTCGTTCAACTGCCAAGTGTTAAACTTACTTGAGTGTTTGATCGAAATCTCCAGGTAACAGAGCGCTGTATTACTAACACAACAATGATGATGAATCATACATCATTACCACGGGAGTTTCTCAAGATTCTGTAACAGGTACACTAAAGTGGTACGTGATGTGTGACGTGTAGTTATATTTAAAAATTCGAGAAAAGGAATTCATTCATGGGCATATGAAAAGTAGCCATTTAGGTGGAACAAACAATAGATGGAGCCAACTAATGTAATCAATCCGAAGCTATAGACAGAAACGCTAATAATTAATAATCGTTTTAAGTTCTTGAATTATTTGTACAGAAGGCCGAGCTTACTTACTTACTCAGTTGGTCATTACAACCGTTTAGTCAGGATCACAACCTAGTTACTCACACCACGGCATGTTGTGTGCGTGAATTTTATTTATTTATTTTCAAAGTGTTTGCCAGAAATCGGTTGAGAGGAAGTCGCCCAATTGACTTTTTTATATTTCGTTTTCGTTCGAGATGTCTGAGTTGGGGCTTGAACCACGGATTCATAGCTAATAATATCCAATACAATACGTTCAATGTTAACGCTCAGAAGTTTGAAAAATTGTAAAAAACTTTTCGTTGAACAATTCATAGCTTTAAAGGTCTGTTGTTATAAAAATAACATTAAAACCATAAGCGTAGTTATGTGTATGTGTGGTTTTAACCATCATTTTTTATAAAATAGTGTTAAAAAATTAAAAAAAAAAACTAAGAAGGCCTTGAATTTTTAAAAAACAAAAAAATTCTTTCAAACAATTTTGAAATGCAATAAAAAGTTCTTTCTTTTTTTGTTTGTTTTCAATTGAACAAGAGAAACGTAAAGTAAAACAATAAATACTAACGGAAATTTTCTTTTTAATTTTCTTGTTTTCCATTACAAAGGCTTTTCACTTTGAAAAGCTACAGACGATGGTGCGCAGCATATTTTCCCAACGTTATAATTATGCCAAGATACGCATTAATGAGGCCTTGGATGGTAAGAACAGGGAGTGTTTTCCGAAATAAAAAGTTAAAAACCGTTTTTACTTTTACTTTTATCAGATGTCTTTAGGCGCATAGCAATATTCCCAAAGATAGCCAAATTGCCTAGACTGAAGCGCACCTACTACATAGCAACACCCAAGCCTATGATGGAGAAAAAGAAAAACAAGGCCAAAATCAGGGAAAAGAAATTATTGAGATCCTCAGACTGGTAAGTCGCACAGAAAAGTAACGAATTTCTGTAATCCAACGGAAATGAAATATTTTTGTTGATGACTTGCTAGGTATGACAGTGATCTGATACCTATGGCTACTAGGCTAGAATTGGAAATGATATTGGATGTACCGCTAATGGAACGTCATAATGGTGAGAATTCCAAGGGTACTTTTAGTCATGTCTACTGGAAAACTTTAGAGGACGATATTACCCCCGAAAAACAGGAAAAACCAATGCCAACTGAAACAAGTGTAAAGGAACAGGAAATAGAGGAAACACCGCAATCCATAACAGATCCAATCGTACCCGATCTCTATCAATATAGTAAATCGGTGAAGATTGAAAGCAACTCTACTCCGCCTAATACAGTCGGCTTACAACCTCTAAAAACCATGACAACTACACCAGCAGTGATAACATATAACACGACACCACAACCGGTGATTTTAACAGCCGTTGCATCACCTCCTATAACCCCTGTAAGCCTTAAAGAGACCACAGATTTTGAGTTTGTAGTACCCGAACTGACTAAACGTCGTCGCAGCAAACACTTGGAGAAAAGTTATGAATGCGAACAGTGCCACAAGAAATTCGATAGACCCTGGGTCTTACATGGCCATATGCGTCTGCATACCGGCGAAAAACCGTTTGTGTGTCCCGTACAAACCTGCCAAAAGCGTTTCGCCGATCGGTGAGTTTCGAACATAATGGACATGCTTGTGAAATTTTCACTTCTCTTCTCAATTTTAGTTCCAATTTACGTGCCCATCAACGTAGCAAAGGACATCATAATTGGAATTATCAGTGTCCGCAGTGTACGAAAGCCTTTAGCCAGGAGAACTATTTAAGTCGCCACAGTTTGGAAGCCTGTCGGAAATTTTTGGCAGCCCATAAAAATGGCTGAAGTTTGTTATCACATTGAAGTTTTTTTCTTTTTCCCCCTGTTCTGTATTTCGATTACGAACTATTTTTTTTTATATCATTCGTTACACAAATAAAATAATGTTCGAAAACCTAAGAAATATTCTGCTTTTCCTAGAAATTAGATTAGGTACGATACAAGTGACATGATCCCTCAGTTCACAGGAGGAACCAAATGTCAGAAAAGTTTTATGGCCCTTCTGCTATCTAATAATGTGATACGTACATTGATTCTGACGTTATTCACAGCCATTCACAGCTGAGACGTTATTATCCTTTACTTCCATTAATACTTCATTTTACCACACGACCTATTCAGAACGTTGCCAACTTTGATGCATTCTTACTTACTCTTAATTGGTGATTACAACCCTTTAGTCAGGTTGAAAACCTAGCTTCTTACATCACCCATGTTGTGTGTGTGTTAATTTTATCCATGAGGGATAGTATCCTACAGTTTAAAGTCCACCCGGATGAGAGATGAGAAGACTCCTTACTAACCCAATGTAACTTGTAATTCCTCGCCTGTTTTCCTTGCATTCCCTATCCCATTATGCCGATATATTCATAAAGAGATGACTAAAACCTCCACATTTATTTGCAAAAACCTTAAACAACCAACAAGAAAAAAGTGAAAAAACCAACTCTATTAGCATAATGATGTTATGAAGTCTGGTTATTCTCCAGTGGCCTTCAATGGAATAAATATGATCTACATTTCTAACAAAAAAAAGTATGGCAAAGTAAATAAAAACTGTCAGTTTTTTATATTTTTACTCCTATGAAGGGAAACAAGAATTTTTTATAGTTTTTCGGTTAGAGGAGGTGGCTTTTTCGCCTTTACAAAACAACAACGGAACCATAAACAAATGATGAGATTTAAAGTTTAATATTTAAGGGAAATTTGAAATCAACCACGGTTTTAAAGTACATTATACAGTCAAGGAAAAAAGTCTACATACAGCAGTGTATGTAGGCGATTTTTTTAAATTAAAAAAGTTGTTATTGCGTTCTTTAAGGCATTCAAAATTAAGAATGTTTAAAGACAAAATCAAATATAAAAAATATAACCTAGAAATTATTAGAAAAAACCAAAAAACAGTGTATGTAGACTTTTTTCTGTGACTGTAGTTCCTGCCTGTAGACCTTCAGCTGCTTAAGCTAGAGTTTCTTAGGCGCAGCGTACATTCTCTGAGCAATTAACCTAAGATTGCACATTTTTTTAAAAAATGTCATCAAAGTTGCCAACTATAGTTCGGATACTGGTTTTCAACTACACTTCCAAGTAAGTTTTAAATACTTAACAACTTTACGACGATTAGCGAACGATTAAGTAACAGAAGTATTCATATTCAAATTAGTCGGTTCTGCCACCGCAGAGGCATCTGTAGGGCAGATTCAAAAAATGGTTCGAGACCATTAAGAACTGTTCTCCAAGAAAAAAACTAAAGACTTCGTTTATGCCACTTTTCTCATCCATCAGTTCTAATAGAATTTTGTTTATAAACAGAACTTTGTTTCTGATCTTATTTCCCTCCAGCCCCCAATGATTTAATGATGTTCCCACCGAAAACTTCAGGTTTTCATTCATCAATGAATAAATCCAAATACAAAAATACGAGATTAGATCTCTAAAAATACAATTGTCATATAAAAATCGAACCAATATTGATTTGCATAGTTGATGAGATCTCTGTACAGGAATAAGATAATCCTGAAACAGTCATAAGCCTACTAAACAGGTTCCCAATATCTCAATTAGCATATCCTATGAACTTCTTAGGCAATTTGTTTTTCATATCTGGCCTTACTAGCTAGCTGCATCTGAGTTACCCTATGATAGCAAACTGCGGTGTAGCTCCCATTTCTGTCCAAGACCTTTAGCATCTATAACAGCTTCAAATCAGAATGTTTGCATTAAAGAATAATTATGGGCAATCGATTGCATCTGCATCCTTCTACTTCGAACAAGTAAACTGAAACTTCAAGGCTGCGAATCTATGGCAACTTCAGTAGTAGACCAGAATATCGATATGGCTTAATTAACAGACCATACTCAACACTCGCTTACTCAAGGCTGCCAATATGAGAGATTGAGCTAACCTAGCCTTCACAGAAATGGTTGGGTTAGGTATGAGGCTTAGGATATTGAAGTTGCATCCTATACCAATGAAAAAAACAGAAAAAATTTAGTCGGCAGAAAAATTGATATTGGAATACAACTGTACCGAAACCTATACAGTACTCATGATATCGGTTAATGCCAAATGAACAATTTGGATATTGTATCAGGGAGCAAACTTCCCAGGTACTATCAGAAATGATTATTTCCCAATTGAATTAGTTGATCGAGCTACAGCATCGTTAACCTCACTCAGAAATCATAGAGCCTTCTTCATGCCAGGCAAACTGTCAACCCAGTCTCAAAAAGTTTAGGGCTATGTGCAGTGAAAAAATTATCTTCAGCGATTAGGATTCTTCATACCGAAATAGGTGTATGATTACCAATTTCTTTCGGCCCGAATTTGATGATATGGTCATCAACGACATGTTTTTTCTACAGAACGTGCCACACAATCACTATAACCCATGTCATCGGTCAAATGCAGCCGGACTTGCGCTATTGAGAATTGGACATTTCGGATTTGCTCCAACCAGAGAAGTCATGGCGGACATTTGTTATATTCCACACATAATGGCATCAAAGGATCTTTCAAACAAATAAAAATTTCAATTATTTGCACACACACATTTTGTTTCATTTAAATTTAAAGATATGAAGCGCTTAAAAAGACCCTATATATATGCCTGTATATACATACATATATGCCCATTATTTTTCTGTACATTTGACGACATTCTCCATCTGATCCCATAAGATATGTATTTAATTAATGCAAAAGGAAAAATTCTTTAGAATTTTATAATTAATTTCAATTTAACTTGCACCTGCTTACACACATACATATTTTATTTATTCAAATAACCGTTACTAAATCCAAAATTTAAAAAATAAACAACAAATTATAAATTTTGTTCAAATCTTGCAATTGTTTTAAAGAATTTCTACAAAAACCATGTATTCATTTTAATTTTTGAACAAAATTGTCTCGACTTTCTTAAATTTTTTTATAATTTCGACCTTTTTTGTTTAAATAATATTCTTGTTTTTTTATTTCTCATTTAAACTATTGTTTTGGTTCTTCGATGCTGGCAATGCCACAACAGCAAAAAGCTTTCAAGCTGTTATTCGTTAACTAAACAGCGAACAGCTGTCATGCGAGCATCAGATCATACAAAAGCAGTGTTGCATAATTGAAATTTTGAAATAGTACGGAACTATAACTGAAAGAGTACCTTTTTGCATCAAATAGTAGTTTTATAAAAATATATTTATTTATACGGAATGGAGTAGAAAAACTAACTACATGTTTCTCACATACAAAACAAAAAAAAAAAGAACAAAAAATTATGAATATATCGACAAAGAATTTCCAATTTAAAAAAGCATTTTGGAAATAAAACATAAAAGAAATTATTCAAAAATTCATTGACAAAATAATTTAAATTTAATTATTTTTTAGAATTTTAAATAGAATGACACAATGGCAACATTGTTTTTATGCAGTAACCAGACATCTCGGTGAATGTCTCCACTAATAAATGTCAAAATTACTTATTCTAGACATGCACAGTCCAAATCAAGGTGTACAGTACATGAATTATTGATAATACAGTACTCATTTCGAATAACGGTGATTTGGTGAATTTCGATTTTATTCACCACACCGAATAAATTCACCACATTTTGGAAGAACTCACCACACTAGAAAGTCACCATACTTCGATTTTATACACCACACCGTATAATTTCACCACATTTTGTAAAAACTCGTCGCACTAGAAAGTCGCCACAAATCACGATGTACAGTAACATTAATTTATGGTAATACAATATCCATTTCGAATAACGGTATTTTTGTGAATTTCGGATTTATTCACCACACCGGATAAATTTTGTAAAAACTCGCCACTTTAGAACTCACCACAAATCACGGTGTACAGTACATTGACAATACAGTACCAAGTACCAACTGTAATACAGTACTCAATACGCCATTTTGGTAATTTCGATTTATTCACCACACCGGATAAATTCACCACATTTTGTAAAAACTCGCCGCACTAGAAACTCACCACAACTACAAAATTCATCACACACGCCGTTATGCTTTCTGTTTTCGTTTTGTATTATGACCTGGGGTTTGAACAGTTATAGTTAGTTAAAGGCTACTTTAACATGTAACTACCTACTAGACAGACAGACCACACAGTACATTGAACAAACGGGGCTTACTTTTTACTTAATAAACCCAGAAACGGAAAGAGAATATGCGAATTATATTTTAAAATATATATTTATTGTTTGAACGACCAAAAACGATTTTGAAAAAGTAGTGAAGCGGGGTATTTTGAAATAAAATAGTACTGAAAAAATACAAAAGTACTGAATTTTTCAACACTGTACGAAAAAGTGAAACAAAGTGAACTACAGAAAAATAAGAGGAAGAGGAACAAGAAAGCACTTCTTTCTACTTGTAGTTGTTTCGTGCGGCATTTGTCAGTGAGCAAAGTTTTATTTGTCGTTTTTTGTAAGCGAAGAAAAACCGAAAAAACTCCAAAAATTGTGAAATTTTTCAATTAAGGAAACCAAATTTCTATAATTAAAAGATTGAATATTAAAACGCGTGCAAGTATTCAAGTGTTGCTTAACGAAATTTCATTGAAATTTAAGAAAAAAAACCAATTAGAAGCGACAGGAAAAAAAACACAAGTAAGTTCACAAGAGTTGTGTGAGTGAGTGAGTGAATTTCTAACCATAAGAGTGTGAAGAAAAATAATAATATTCACGTTTTACTTAATTTGATGTTTGAGTGATTCATAAAGAAATGAATTTTTCAATTTGATTCGACTTGGCTATGAAAAGTTGGCAAATATGTATGTGCGTATGATTGTGTGCCTGTAGTATTGTTGCTGTGGTGCCCTAAATGCACTTGTTATTTTTTTCCACTGTTACTGCTGTTCATGATAAAATTGATTTTTCCAATTTGTTTTTCTCTTTCAACACATTGACGCATATGGCAACTGTTGTTGTTTGCAAATCTATTTTTATCTCTTCCCATAATCCAATCCATTTACACTTTAAAATTACTTTTATTTGCTGTTGCAGTCACAATTTGTTGTTTTCATGTTGTGTTGGTCACTTCTTGCCTTTTAAACCGGTTGGTAACACCTTCTGCATTTGTTGTTATTGTGGTAAATTTATAGGAAATCTCTGTTCATTTTTATTTCATATTTCTTGCGTGTCATTGAACATTAGTGTTGTTTTTTTTTTTGTTCCTTTCCTATTTTATCTCCTCATTTCCCACTTCATTTTCTTTTTCATACAAAACAATCCATAAAAGAATGCGAAAGAGAGAGAGAAAGAGTAAGTGAATTAGTAAAATAACGAAATTAATAAAAGCTCCACATAAAAATTACCGGCATGTGTTTTGTCATCTGTTTCTTGTATTGTTGTTGCATAGACCAGCGGCTGCTATGCCTTTTTTATATAGTATGAGGTTACGGCATGCTTTTGTTGGAGGAAACACAATGGTATTGAAACAGTAAACAGTGACGTTTGTGTATTTCTTCTTTTCAAACCTTTCGTTTTATTGTCAGCATTAAACTTGTATAGTCATACAAGTGTTGACACATTGCAAGATTTACTGTATTGTTGCGTTTGCTTTCTTCTGTTATTTGGGCAGAATTTTTAGTTAAAAAATTAAATGCCACTTAAACTATAACAAATTAAACTAAAAATTTAATATTATTGTGAAAATCAGTGAAAATCAAGTTAGATTACTGAAATATATAAAAATCGTGACTCTTTACTCATCTAATGCCTTTGGAAGTATTCTATGGTAGTAAGTGAAACAATTATTAGACGTTTATTTGAAAAAAAAAATATGGCGGAATTGCAAGTTTGCTTACTGATTCTTGATCTTTTCTAACTTTCGGTACAAGCGCTCGCAATTACCATTTTTGAACCAGCCTTCATGGTTCCAAATATAATTACGTTTCAATTTTGTGCATTGTAGTGGTTTAATTATGGTTTATAGATAAGCACATGAAACATGGCAAGTACAACCTAGTGCCGTGTTTTGTTAATGGGGCTGGGAAAAATGCTACGCAAATCCATTGCATGGAATCATAACCAATACATGAATTCGTAATATGCATATATTTCATGATGGAAACGCTTACACTTTTAAGAATTATTCAGATAAGGGTGGTCTGGAAGAATAAATTACTTTAACCCTCGTATGGTCTAGACTTTGAGCTGTCCAACCAACTATTGTTTGTTTCAAACGATGCAGAATGCTCTTACGGGAAACCATTTCACTTTCTAACAGGTTAAGCTATTCATTTAAAACTTAGACGGTGCATTTCGTGAAGTATTCACACCCGAAAGTGACAATTTAATGACATTATGACTACATAATTATCAAAGACATAAATAATAGAAGTTTTCAAAAACTAATCGCGGATTCCTGACGAAATGCTATATTAGAATCAAGGTACCAAATCCAAATATTTGAATGCTTTAACGGAATATTTTTTTAGGATTCTAATAGAAACAATTAATTTTACTTTGTTTTCTTGACTATTCTGTAACTTCTTTCAAGGATAGTGGAGCTACAGAAAGCATTTTCTCTCCTTTTTATTCATTTTCTATTTTTTCTGTTTTCTGGTACTTTTTCATTTTCATTAATCAAATCTACTGAACAACTTTATTTTTTTGAAATATATTCAGAGAAGTCTATTTTTTATAAGATAGAGGGAATAACTGCCCTTCACTAGTAGGTTTTTTGCAGACCTTAACCGTCGCTGCATATACATATATCCTTATGTGCCATATAGACACAATTTCAAGAGTTTATTTGGGTAAAATTAACCGTAATCGATAAGGTTTTAAGGTTTTATTCAAGAAAATCGAAAAAATTGTAAATCTAATGCTCTATACAGGTATAGAAGGCTTTAAGAATATTTATTTCTATTTGTATTTGTTTTAAATTCGTTAAAATTTTTATATTCGCTTAAAATGATTTCCCACACTCTTATGACTTCTCATATTAGAAATACAAGCGGCGGAAAAATTACACATAAGCGACTAATTTATAAAGTGTTAATTGATCACGATTTTAAGCATATTGTCTACCAGTTGTCTTAACTTTGTTAATTATTATTCTAAAGGTACAACCTGCATTATAATGATATAATAGCTAACAAAAGCATTATGCAACAATAACCAAAAACAATAGAAACTGACATTTGTTGTCATATGATCATCTAAATCAACCGATTGTTATTATTCTTAATTATCTCTATGGGTGATTCATTTAAATTCAATTTAGTAAATATTTGCTAAACTAACACTTACTCGAAAACAGATCGCCAGATTAAAATTCATAGCGCCCCGTAGACTGTTTTTATTTTATTTATTAATTACAATACAATTACAATTTATATTTGAATATTTTACGAACTAAGTAATTTAGACCTTCTACTCGGTGTATTGTAATATACTACGAGAATCGAACCCACAACCCTCGCGTTAATAGTGTAGCACACTATCTACTAGACTACCAGGACACCCATGACTGTGTTTTAAAACTTAAATTTGTTATAAAATGACAACACCTGATTATTTAAATTGAATTCGCTTAGAAGTTTTGTAAAATAATTTAAAGAAATTTAAATTTTTCGAATTCAATTCATTTAATGAGATGATCTTAGAATTACTGGTTGTTTCTATACTAAATGTGTTGAAAAGAATAACGATTTAGTTTATTGGCATATTAGACGAGGGCTCGTGGTTCAACCCCCGACTCAGACATCTCGGACAAAACGAAATATGAAAAAAATATATCTTCTACGACTTCCTCTGAACATCTTCTGGAAAAACTCTAAAAGTGAAATAAAAATACTGGGAATAATTTAAAATTTAATTTTTAATTATAATAGGCTTTTATCATCGTCGAAATGTAGCAAGTAAGACTTAATGAGCAAAGTTGCTTACTTGCAGAGGATATCCTTAGCTTGTAGTCATCTACAGGTGACAAATCTATCATCGTAGAACCTGCTACAGTAGATCAATCAACTGAAGCAAAGCAACATACAAAATGGAATAAAAGTTCCTTGAACTATCTAAAGATTTAATAAAAAACTAAAAATCAGTGACCTGCATCAATAAGCAACTATCGATCACTGGCTTTAATGTAAAATAGAAAAGACCTTCGGCAGAGTTCTTGAAAATTATAAATTGAACCTTTTCTACACATGGAACTATAAAAACGTACATATATTTCTTGTACACCCTAATGAATCATTTACACATTCTTGTGCTTATCAAGTGTTTATTTTTAACTTTTTTTACACTTTCCGTTACTTTTAAGTGCAATAATTATCATTTTTCTGTGTTTATTTTTAGAATTTTTATATACACAATGTTATACAATATTGCTTCTTCTTTTTTCTTTCTTTTTTTATACAAAATTCATGAAAAAGTTGTTTATCTTCTTTATTATTATCACTTCCCAACCAACCATAATGAAGAATGTTCCGCAACATTTACGAAGTCACTACCGGTCATTGTTATTGAATGTGGACAGGGTCTCTTTAATTGTTGCCATTCAACTCAATTGTGGTTTTATTATTATTATTCTTTCTTTTCTTTATTGTGTTGTTGTTTTTTGCTTTTAAGAATTACTAACTTTATGTACTTGAATCTTGATGCTGTGCGCGTTGCGTTCTTGTCAATTGCTTGTCTTGATTTATGAATTTTTATTTTTAATACTGATTTTCTAAAAATAGTTTTTCTGTTTTCTGTGGCTTTTTTTCTTTTATTTTTTGCATACAAATAAGTGGTGATGATAACTTTATGCGCGACGAATGGCAGGCAGCATTAAATGTTTAACAAATATTGATTTTTTTTATTTGATTTCACTGGCAATTGTTAATTTTTTTTTGTTACATACAAGCGAGTATTATTCGCATAAATATTAATAAGAATAGTTTTGGAAGGGCAGAAGTGAATATATACGATATTCGGATTAATGGATTATTTTATAACACAAGTTGTGAATTTAGTTTTCAAGGATTTTATATTTATTGTGTATTAAAATACAATTTCAAATAATATTTTAACTTAAGACCATACGTTGAGTGATAATTGTTATTGGATGTATAACTTTGAAATGCCGTACATATTTAAGCATTTGTGTCTTTAATACCTGGTTTGTATCTTTAATAATTTATATATTCGAAGGGTAACCATCTGTCATTCTTATTTAGCAGTTGAGCGATTAAATACTCCATATTTTAATTTATTTTTTTTGCTTGAGTAACTACAGTGAGCGCCATAAGTGAGTCAACACCCACTATAATTTTAAATTTTCTATTATGTTTTTAAGTATAAAAAAAGGTCCTTTATCATGAATTGTTGTTTTTGTTTAAACATTTTAGAAGTAATAGATAACGTTTTTATTATTGGAAATTTATTCGACTATTCTCATTTACTTTTCTCGCTATCCTAAGAAAATGAATGATTTCAGTGGTGTTTTCTCACTTTTGACGCTCACTGTATATAAAGTCCTTTACAAATAACAGGATTCACTCAAATTATTTGAAAAAGTTCTAAACTCAACTACAGTTTTGGTGCAGAATGTATGTATATTGTGAAGATTGCCAAAAATCTCGGACTTAATTCAATAGTGAACTCATATACTCAACCGATCTACATACTTATTTCTTCTTGTTCCTTTAAATATCTTATTGTTATTACATGGCATTTTGATCCCCTTATATACTTAACTTAATTGGCCATTACTGCCCTTTAGGCAAGGCTACAACCTAGTTTCTCACACCACCTATGTTGTGTGTGTTAATTTTATACATGAGTTGCTGGGCCTTCAGTTTAAAGTCGACTTTGAACGACAACAGATTTTTTTTAAAACTTTTCATGGCAATTTTATTTACTCTCAACTTTTTTTTTATGAAGACTGCTGAGAGAAATTCTTCTAAGCTCTAATAAGCCAACCCACTAGCTACTAGACTGTGGCGACTTTCTATTATATCTTTAACTTTATTTTAATTTCTTTAGTTTGGTTTTCCACCTAAGCAGGTGATGCGTTTACTGGAATGACATTGTTTGCAAGGGGTGAGGAATTTTGCTGTCTGATTCGTACTCTTACTCCTGATCTTTCTATAATATTTGCTGTTGATGTAATCATCTCTGTGGATTTGAAAATTATGTAGATAACTTGTATCAGCATACCTCAGTCTGAAATACGCATACTTTCTTAAACCAACACTACCATCAACTTTTTTCATATAATTTTTCATATTTTTCCATTCTTTATTTGTAGTACGCGAACCATTTCTGATGTTGCTTTACCTCGAACTCATTTTAAAATCATTTTTTATTACTTATTACTTACTCAAGATACAAATTAAATTAAAAATTTTTCGTTGCTAAACTAATGCTGTGATCAAATTGCATTTGATTTTGAATTTCATTTGAGAAATTTCGTTTTGAGTCACAAAGATGATTTTTTGTTTTTCTCACCAAAGTATTCACGTTCAGTTGGAACCGTTAGAGATTAAAGATTTAAAATTTTTATTGCAATTTTCTTATACAAATGCAATAAACCAAAACAGCATAAGCAAAAAGTGCATAAGACAGTGGATACAACCCAACAAAATGTGGCGAATTATTTTATTTTAAGAAACAATGTTCATCTCGATTCAATGATTTTTAATGCATCAAGAGATTACCTGTATTCCATGCTCGATTTTCAAATTGTCTATTTTATACTGACAATAGCGTCCGGTAAAATATGTCTTAAGAAGCCCCGCAATTGACCTGTATTCCGAGACCGTATTGTAAGAAATTTATTGCGAAGATGCCATCAGCCAAAGAATTTTCATGTGACTTCGATTGTGACTTACCAAGTCAGCCTGCTTATGGTCTCCTGGTTGTTCTTTAGTTTGATTTTATCTGGAGCAAGTTTATTGCCTTCAGAATGGGCTGATTATTGTCGTTTTTTCTTTTAAAAATAAAAACGTTGACTGCAATAATGTTTTTCAATAGACTAGGTTGGAAAGAGCAAAGAGTTAAGATTAAGACCCTTATGTAAATCGAAATAGCCTAATCACTTACTATCACTAGCCAGTATTTTTTAAACGAATACTGGCACTGCGGCTTCATGTCTGGTCGCACATTTCAAGCATCTTTCGGTTAACCACTTTTTCAAATTCAACAATTATGTTCGGTTCAGGTTCCAAGGAATTGTTTAACTTAACTATAAAATGAATTTTAAAAATTCTATTTAAAGTTTTTTATGTTAAACAAATTTTTTTTTAATTCTCTCTTTTGTCCCACCAAAACTATTGTTGGGTTTCTATTACATTTGCCTGTTAAGTGCAATTTTCTAATGCAAGTCTATCTGTTCCATAAAACAAAATTTTACTGAAGGTTATTCTATAAACAAAAACAAAAATTATATTTGAAATCTGTAAGAAAAAACAAAAAACAAGAAATAATGAGAGTGCCATTATTACTGATTTAGACACATAGACACCGGCCGACATCACGTAGACATTGCCAGAGACATTGAAAGGAAAATTAAGTTAAATTTCTATTTAAATTACAATTCCAAGCCAAGCATTTTAGCCACTCATTCATACATACATAGTTTACGTTGAAAATCAGTTGAAAGATTCATTTCAATTTTATTTTATTATATCCTGTCATATTGGTCAAGGATTAAATGCTTAATAGATTCACTTACTTCGCATGGTATTTGAATAGATTAATTACTTTCCTTTACCTTGATAGACATTTCTTCATAATTTTCCACTATTTGTCATACAAAACGAAAACAAGAAATGAAATACAAGATAAAGAATTTCACAAATATGTTGGCAAATTCCATTGGATACTCACGCGCCATATAATTTGTATTCATACTGATATACGGCATACCGATATAAAATACTATAATTATCTGTCATGGAATGTCAGTGTTACCATATATCTCTCTCTTGGCTTAAAGAATTACAGCACTGTAAAAGAAATATTTCTTATATTTCTTGTTTTTGATTCACTGCACTAAACACTGCATTTTTTATGCAGGATTTTTTAAGAGGCCTTCCTCCTCCAATAATATTTATTACAATACAATTACAATGTTCATTATAATAATTACCCTGAGACCTTATGCTTCGTGCAGTGTAACAGTCCAAACTGTCTGATGGGAATCGAACTCACAAGCCATACTATACACAAACAGTCTATGATATTACGCACTAGACTACTAGTGCACCCCATGTAGTAGCAACTCCATCCAGAAGCATTACAACATCAAGAAATTCCTTAATATTCTCGTATTTTCTATCTATTGATACCCACCTTCTGCTTTTACAAAATCTGAAAAGTAGTATTGGAGCCCTCACCATCCAAACTGATGTCATTTGCTGCCTAACTGAAGAGCAGAAATGCTATCCCTTATAAAGGGTGTATTTTTATAGAGGTATAGAACTTTAAGTTGCAATAAAACAACGATGGATTATTCGATTGACATGCATTTTATTTATCCGAAAGATAATCTTGTGGCATTACATTTTAAATAAGATTTCTGGCATATGACCGCCACGGCTGGCGCGGATGTAGTCTAATCTGGACGTCCAATTTTCGATGACTTTTTCCAACATTTGTGGCCGTATATCGGCAATAATACGGCGAATGTTGTCTTCCAAATGGTCAAGCGTTTGTGGCTTTACCGCATAGACCAATGACTTTACATAGCCCCACAGAAAGTAGTCTAGCGGTGTTAAATCACAAGATGGACGAATCTCTGATGGACGATAAAATGGACGTAGTGCACGATACGTTTTCCGCACAGAACCATTATTTTCGAAATAAAATTGCACTATTTACGAGCGTTGTTCAGGCGTGAGTCTATTCATGATGAATTGCCAAACCAAACTGAGAATAAATCACTTGATAGCTGTTAAATCGGTCGCCATCTTGAAAAGTAATGCCAACTTAAAGTTCTATACCTCTATAAAAAACACCCTTTACTTAAATTAATAAAAGAGATCCTTAGTTAACTGAATTGGTCTTTACTACCCTTTAGTCAAGATTACAACCTAACTTCTTACACCATCCAAGTAGTGTGTGATAATTTTATCCATGAGTGGTGGGATTGTCAGATCTACTGTTGAATCTCGAATCGGAACAACAGATTTGAGCAAATCTTCATGGCAATTTTATTTTACTCTCAAAGTTTTTATGAAAAGACGAAAGGAAATCATCAAAAGAAAAAGATTTTTCATATTTTGTTCAAGATGTCTGAGCTAGGGACTCTCATCTAATAAGCCAACACGCTATCTACTAGACTACAGCCCTACCCAGTATATTTAATGCTATTCATGACAAGAAGCATTATCAAAAAAGGTCTTATGGGTTAAATTAAAGGTTGTGTTATACGAATCCGCCTTAGGTTCCACCTAATAGACAGAATATCATCAACAGTGATCGTCGTTGGAATATCAGGCAGAGCTTCAGGCCAAAATGTGAAAAATAAGGTCCAGAAATGCATTTCAACATTTAGGCTAGGTTAGAGGACGTGTACTTGTCAATTAAGACAAGTTCAGTACCCGGAGGTCGAATTGACCCATTATACAACGTCCTAGTTTCTCACACCACTTATGTTATGTGTGTTCATTTTATACATGAGTGTCGAGGCCTACAGTTTAAAGTCGACTCCGAACGACAGATTTTTAAGAAACTTTTCATGGAAATTTTATTTTAGGTTTAGGCTTAGGTCTGAGTGGTAGCTCTGATTTCACAAAGCTCACTTGAGCACGCATAGCGGCCCGTTGTGATGCCACGGGTGAACGCAATCCCTGTACTGACCAAGTTCCACTAAAATCAGGGAAGAGGAAGAAGTTGGTCAGCGCAAGGGCTGCACAATTTTATCTACCTTCAGAGTTTTTGCAGAGAATCTGCTGAGAGGAAGTCGCCGAAGAAATACTTTTTGTATGTTGTCTTGATGTCTGGCCTGGGGCTCGAACCCTGGATTTACGTCTAATAAGCCAACACACTACCTACTAGACTACGGTGACTTCATTTCAAGATTTACTTGCAATAGAAACAAATCGGAATATGATTGTATTCCCCATCCCCCAGTGTTCTAAGATTTGTTCGTGACATTTTTTCAGATTATACTACAAAATCTAATTGTTCCAACATATGTATGTCATATGATTTCATACTACCGCCTTTTATCCCATCATTAGTAGTAATAACTCAATCGCATTTATCGATTTTTCCTTCTGCAACTGTTTGTTTTATTGTAATTATTATATTTCAACAATTTTATTCTCTAAAGCATTATTTAAATGCATGTTTCTTTTTATATAATTTCTCTCCTTCTCTCCCTTTCACTCTCCTTATCTCTTCAATATTTAATCATTTTCATATCGATTCTACTATCTCGCCGTCATTTCATTCATTTGTTTAATGGCAAATTCTACATATCAAAATTAATCCATCATTTTGTGATACCCTACAACCTGTTACACGGTTGACAGATGTACTTCGCATCATTCGAATCATTATATATTGGTTCTGATCATTTGTAGATCCCCTTAAGCTGAATCTAGAAATGCTTTCAATTGCCTGATTTGTGTAGACAAGCCTCTGATGCCAGCCTGGGGTTTAAATTCTTGTAACAATTGGATGGAAGTACGAATTTGAAAGGTTAGCTTACTACTTGAAAGGTTATAATTGCCACGACTTATATTGTCCTTGATGAACGCCCCCCGTCTATGGTTTTCAGAATTCTTCTAAAATTTCCCCAATTTTTTTAAATGAATTTTCGAATGTATGGTAGTAAAAGCGATTTTCGATTTTACTTTCGATTTACCTTCCGTGTAATACTCTCATATACCCACTACCCACACCATTCTTGAGGAATGGCTTCATAGTTATTAAGTTCTTGGTGTATGTATTCGTTGCATTTATGCAGAAAGCAAACCAAACATGAACTTTCTTTTGAGATAGCCTGTAGTAGATTAATGTAGGGTATTATTTTTAATTTCCTGCCTGCTTTCATTTTAAATTTTTCCATGTATTTATTCATTTACGAGGATCGTTCCCGAATTTTTACGATAAAACATAAGATGTCCCTCTATTTCCTGGTATTGTTAACACTTTTTGTTTTACCGTCACCGTGGTGTAGTAGGTAGTGTATCGGCTTATTAGACGTGAGTTCGTGGTTCAAACTTCGGCCAAGTTATCTCGAACAGAACGAAATGTGAAAAAATATTCTTCCTCTCGACTACCTTCTGGCAAAAACTATAATAGTAAATAAAATTGTTATAAAAAGTTTCTCAAAAAATCTGTGGTTCGCCGTAGGTCCCGCCGCTTATGGATATAAAAAGTCGCTAAGTCGTAATCCTGACTGTAGGTTTGTAATGACCAATTAAGTAAGTTAAGTAAGTAAGACTATGTTTCGCTGCATCTTTTATCCGTGAGCTATTTCGGTATAGATTTAGTTTTCCTCTCTGTAGATGGAAATTTTCATTCAGCTTTCAACAATTAATTCGTTTTAAGCTAGCATTGACCGAAAAACGTCCTCATTATGCTACCATCACAGAAAAATTCAACCAAGTGCTGTAGGATCACCTAGAAACTCTTTCGAAGTTAATGGTCTTGTAGGCAAGACCTTTTCAAGTCCAATTACTATTTAAATGGTAAGCAAAACGCTTTCACTGATTCTGAATGGATTCGTTATTTTTTATTGCTTCTTTAATTCCTTCAAGGTGTACATAGGGTTTATCAAAAAGCTAGGCTAAGATGATCAGTATATTATCAGTCTGTCTTTATACCACTCTGTGGTGTTATTCCATTCACAATTTCTATTTCGTTCCTCGTAGCTTTCTCTTGAACTTTCTCATCATTTCTATTTGTATTGTATTGTGTTCTACATTTTTTTTTTGATCCATTTTCAAAGCGATTATATGCAAATGTATCTGGGGAATGAGGGAAAATATTTCAAAAAAAAAAAAACTGCACAAAAACAAAAACAAAACAAATACGAATAATAAAAGCAATTACTCGTGCATAGAGAAGAGCTATTATTGTCTGTGTTAGTCCAACTATTTTGCAATAAAAAACAACAAAAACTTAGAAAAAAAATAAGAAATAATATAAATAATCGTATAGAAATGTACATAGTTTTCGTTGCTACTGTAATTGTTGTTGTTGTTGTTGTCGTTAGCGTTTTTTTTTTTTTTTTTTTTTTAGTAGAATTAAAAACTATCGTTTCACATCAGTTGTAAACGCGATTTTCAAGCCACAAGATGTCCCAACGAAATCCAAGTAGCGGGATTGTTCGTCTTCTTTGTAATCGTTATCATCGTCATTTGGCTGCTTTTGTTGCAATCGTTTATTGTTTGTGAAAATTTTACAAATTGCTGCCAGTGAATCATTGAATTTTTAAAAAATTAATCCTAAAATAATTTATAATCCATTAGCACATACATACTTACATACATATGTATGTACATACTTACGATATATCGATTATAAATATAGAAAATCAATTTAGAAATAATTAAAACAACAAAACAAACAAAATAAGAGAAAATTTCAAATATAATCAGTGTAAGTGTGTGTCAATGTGTCAGTGTCAATGTGTGTGTATGTAAACGATTACATTTGAAAGCAATAAATTTTCATAAAAATTTTCTCTGTTATTCGATTACGCCAAATGTGTGATTGGATATATGATGTGAACAAGTAAAGGAGCGAAGAACGTGAAGGTGATCACAATATACAGGTTAATTAAAAAAGGTGACCATAATCAAATTGTCACATATATAGTACATACATACATACAAATACCAGGTTAATTATTTAAAAAACTATTGTATTAAATTTGTTTTTGTTTTTGTTTTTCTTACATGTGACATAAAGAATTTTATATTTAATTAAAATCAATTGTAAGAGGAGAGAACGAGGGAGGATGACCAATTTTTGTTTTCTTCATCTGTGTTTTGATATTATTAGGTTGGTGTGAAAATATTTCTTGAAAAATATTTACTTTATACATACACATGTATATTCATGTATTCAAAATGCCAGACATCATAAGCTTTAACGTTGTCCTGACTCTTGGGCAAGATATGGAGTTCATACCAAAAGAAATGCTCAATTTTGTGAGGCTAAGAACAAATGAAGCTTATTTCGCATACCCTGTTCTGAAGCAAAGCGGGCTCCCGTGAGAGCTTTCTGCAACGAGAGAAGGGAGATTAATTACTTTCCTTTACATTGGTAGACATTTCTTCATAATTTTCCATTATTTGTCATACAAAACGAAAACAAGAAATGAAATACAAGATAAAGAATTTCACAAATATGTTGGCAAATTCCATTGGATTCTCACGCGCCATATAATTTGTATTCATACTGATATACGGCATACCGATATAAAATACTATATTGATCTGTCATGCAATGTAAGTGTTATCATATCTATCTCTCTTAGCTTAAAGAATTGCAAAATTGTAAAAGAATTATTTCTTGTCTTTGATTCACTGCACTAAACATTGCATTTTTTATGCAGGATCCTCCTTCCTCCTCCAATAATATTTATTACAATACAATTACAATGTTCATTATACTCTAGGTCAAAATATGGAGTTCATACCAAAAGAACTGCTCAATTTTGTGAGGCTTTAGTGTGTCGCCGTAGTCTAGTAGGTAGTGTGTTCGGCTTATTAGACGAAAAGCCAGGGTTCGAGCCCCAGGCCAGACATCAAAACAAAATGCAAAAAAAGTATTTCTTTGGGCGACTTCCTCTGAGCAGATTTCTGGCAAAAACTCTGAGAGTAAATAAAATTGCCATGAAAAGTTTCTCAAAAATCTGTCGTTCGGAGTCGACTTTAAACTGTAGGTCCCGCCACTCATGTATAAAATGAAATATAAACTAGGTCGTAATCCTGACTGAAGCTTTGTAATGACCAATTATGTATGTATGTATGTAGAACAAATAAAACTTATTTCGCATGACCCAGCTCTGAAGCAAAGAGTGTTTGTGTGAGAGCTTTCTGCAATGAGAGAAGCAAATAATAGTCGACGAGGCAAGGTCTTTGGTTTTTCAACCACTCAAACCAATAAATTTTCATCGCTCCAAGTATCCTGTGATCTTGTAGCGCAATTTTATAAGCACATATCAGCAATCACATGTGCAGTTCTATCCACTAGCAACCAAAATGGTTCCACTCCTCTCAATACCGAACACTACCTGACCGTCATGTATGTATATTAGGCTTCTAGTCTAGCGCTTTCTATCGCAAATCATATGTGGAGTCTATCAACCAGTCAGTGCAACAACCAGAAACCAGAATGATTTAATTCCACCCAATACCGATCATTATGTTAGGTTAGGTTAGAGAACGTGTACTTGTCAAATTAAGACAAGTACAGTACCCGGAGTTCGGATTGACCCATTGTACAACTTCCTAGTTTCCCACACCACTTATGTTGTGTGTGTTTATTTTATACATGAATGGTGGGGCCTACAGTTTAAGGTCGACTTCGAACGACAGATTTTTTTTGAGGAACTTTCTCATGACAATTTTTACTTACTCTTAGAGTTTTTGCCAGTAATCTGCTGAGAGGAAGTCGCCGAAGAAATACTTTTTGTATTTTGTCTTGATGGCTGGCCCGGGGAACGAACCTTGGCTTTACGTCTAATAAGCCAACACATTACCTACTAGACTACGGCGACTTCTAATACCGATCATTACTTGGGTGTCAATAGATTAATGGGATCCCGTACCGCCTTATTGAAGTTGCATGTCAGCCGAGTCCAATTTCTCCCTTTTGGGATAAAAACATTCAGTAACCATTGCACTCTAATGTATAGATTTTCATTATTCTTGAATAAATATAATTCTAGGATGTCGTCTGCTCACAAAATCCATCAAATAATGCATGTTTCAGAGCACATTGGCTGGTCTTGAAATGTCTTTTGCTGGTCTTCACACCAAGTTCGACAATTCTGTTGTTTGACGATGGTACGGTGGTTTTGGCTATGACAACCATAAAATACACGTAATTTTCTAAATGTATTCTTAAATCCGTGGTAAAAAATTATGAAATTCGTTTACTTGTCTGCTCATATGTCACGAATCTTTTTTGTATATCGAAAGATTTTGCTGAAAAATTTTACGCACATTTAGTATAATTTCTCATTTCCTCCTTAGGATTCGATTTGGCAATGCATGGGTATTGTGTCAGCTTTTATCAACCAAATTCTCATTCTGCTGCAACTATTGTCCTTACAAAACTTTATTACAACATTTTTTAGAGTAAGAATTGGAAACAAAATGTGTTTTTGCTCTTACCCCATTATTATTACGAAAGAGGTGAATTGAATCAACATATCGACTAAATTAAATCAAACATGTACGTTCATATAGAGGAGGGGGATAGAGACAAAGTGGAAGGAATGAAAGAGGTAAAGTAACGACCCAACACCCACAAATTAAACGTGACTGTGCTGTATACATATGTATAGACTCGCTCTTATGTGTATTCAGACATACCCTTTCCAAAGTCAAGTTCTTCCAACACCAACCATTACGATTATAGCTCTCCCGCTCTCTCTCTCTCTCTCTGTCTCTGGAAATCTTTTTATAACGGTCAACTAATTTGTCCCACGCTACTAATTTGATAATGACATGTGATGTGGTTTCTTCGATTTCATTCCTTTCCCCCTCCCCCCAGATAGTAAAAATGTTTCCTCATCACTTATCGTCTCTCACTTTGGTAAAATAGTTTTCAATATAGTGTGGCTGGCTGAATGACTTAAGGGGTGTAGCAAGTAGGTTTTAAAATTTAAAAGGGGGGCACCTATAAATAATAATTGTATTATCACTACTTTCTACTTCCTCTCCCCTTGCAATTTTTTTGCGTCTTTCCACTTTCTTTAATTGGTTTTAAAATGCATGAATGAATGAATGCGAGCGAGCGAGCAAGTGAGTGAATGAGTGAGTGGGTAAATAGACGAATAGAGATGTGCAAAATTTTTTTTTTTTGTTATTTTTTGTAAATTTCTTTATTATTAATTCTATTTTGTTACAGATCTTTATACATGATTGTAGTTTTTAATAGAATTTTTATTTGCTATTTGCCACGCTATATTCGTAAAACTATTTATAGTTGTTGAGATCAATGGACAAACAAATTAAAATTTTTATTTCTATTTTCATTTCATACATTCCGTTCATTCATGCATTCATTCATTAATTCATTCATTATTTTATCAAAAAATTTCAAAAAAAATATGAAATTTTTCTTGTAGAGTATCATCGACATTTATGATGGAGGCGTATTGCATACATAGTATTTGCCATTAATTGTTTTTCCTTTTAGGATATAATCAATAAAAATAATTCTGTGCTAATGCCCATAAACAGACGCCATGATTTTACATGTCTTGGCAGCTCATTCGGCCTCTTTCAACTCTGCAACCCGTAAGCAAAGGAAAATAAGTCCATTATCCAGAAGTCGCCGTAGTCTAGTAGGTAGTGTGTTGGCTTATTTGACGAAAAGCCAGGGTTCGAGCCCCAGGCCAGACACAAAAAAAATCAGCAGATTTCTGGCGAAAACTCTGAGAGTAAATAAAATTGTTTTACATACATAACATACATAATTGATCATTACAATTCTTCAGTCAGATTCATGGACCTAGTTTCTCACATCAGTTATGTTGTGTGTGTTAATTTTATAAATGGGTGGCGGGACCTACAGTTTAAAGTCGACTCCGAACGACAGATTCTAGAGAAACTTTTCATGGCAATTTTATTTGGTCTCAGAGTTTTAGCCAGAAATCTGCTGAGAGGAAGTCGCCGAAGAAATATTTTTTCCGCATTTTGGCTTTGATGTCTGACCTGGGGTATTAACAGTGGCCTTACGTCTAATAAGCCATCATGCTACCTACTAGACTACAGCGACTTCACGAGGCGTTTTACTGGTGATATTAATTTATGATCTCTTTTAAGTTATACTGATGGAATATTAAAAATATTACATAGAAATTTGGCAAATTAGCTTTAAAGATCAAAATATAAACCGCTCTACTCTGTGCTAGAATCGGTCGGTAATTTCTTGTAGCTCACATGGGCAACGATGGTAGGTAGGTAGGCAGGTAGAAGAAGCTGTCCCCACAGGGACAGCACTTAGGCCACACACTCGGGCCCTTGCTATACCACAGTTTCCCATTTCCTCCTAGTCTAGAAACCACCCGGAACTTCCGATGAATCGGCTCAGACTGCTAATATCAAAGCCTGACAGTTCATTCAGATGCCTTTTTCTCCTTCCTTCCAAATAGTTTCTTTTGCGTTTTTTTCCAGAACCGAAGAGTAGTATGAAATATGCTTTTAAAATCCTTCCTTATCAGGACAATTACTGTATATGGTGCGTTCTAGCACACTTGCAATAATGCAGTGACCTTTAACAATCATAAGTCCGTCAATATTATCTCTAGGCAATAGGCAAATACCTGTGCTGGACGTGCTAAATAACTTGGCAAAGCTTTTGTCCACAATCGATTTATTTTTAAAATCACTTTGCCTTTGGTTTTATTGCCAAGTCTAGTTAAATGTTAATAAAAGATATTGAAAAGATTTTAACACCACAGCATCTAAGATAAATTTAAAGATCCTTAAATTTTTAAAGAAGATCTCATATCCATCTTTGAGTTGTTCGTTAAGGCTGAATTTCAGATTCATGAATTGATGTTTGGTGTTATTGAGGTGTCAGAGTGTAGTGGTTAAAGTATTGAACAACATATTCCACCAATTCAAGTCGTAAGAGAGTTTTAAAGAGATTTTTTATTCGTAGGACATTCTTTTGAGTTCACATTCTGTCCCTTAATTCCAATTCTATGATCTCAACTCCAAATCTCATTTACAATTTTAATTTTTTTACGTTCTAAATAATTTTTTGTAAATAAATAATTCATATTGTTGTTGTTTTCGTAGCTGTTGTAATTGTTTAATGTCATGCAGTTAATTTTATATTATTTTGTAGAATTTCATTAAATTTTTTATTCGTTTTATTTGGCAATAAATAGTGCATATCGCCAGCAATTATTTATTTTCAACACGACCATGTTAAAATATTAAAATTTTTTTTTTAATTTGAAAGTCGAAATTAATTTAAAACATTTAAACGTTCTTGTTTTTAGACATGTAATGTGGTTAGCGGTAGTGGTGGCCTTTTCTTTCGTATTATTAATGATTTACAATATATATGAAGAGAAATGTTATTGAATTTTATTAATTTTAAATAGAAAAAGAAATAAAAAATAATTGTTTTACAAAATTATTGTTGTCGAATTAATAGAGAAACTATTCTTAAAACTTTGCAAATTCAAATTTAGTCCTTCAGAGACCATTAAGGAAACTTCATTGAATGGAATCCGTTTTAAGTCATAGCTTTTTTAATCCATTCTCATATCTTAACACTAGAGCTCTCACGCATATGCTGGAGATACATACATATTTTATAGGATATGCCCTATTTTTGCCATGATAGCAAATATCTTAACCCAGTCTAATATGCTTATGTAAACGTTATTGAAATAAGCGATAGTGATCATTCTTCACGCCTATATTTGGGATTGCAGAGCATGCGCGATGCCAAGTGAAGTCGCCCATGACAAAAAATTCTCAAAGTTCTATGACCGTTAGCTGAAAGATCGTAAGATTAGGAAGTTAGCACAAAATATGTGCCGTGTTTGCTCACAGCGGAGCAGCATTTGTTTCATAAAGATATTTCAATAGTGTTTTGGTGATGGTTGGCTGCAATAAAGTCGAGTTTTTTTATTCTTGGTCGTGTAGGTCTCCACGCTTGGGACAACAAATCATTTGAACACGAAAGCGAAGACAGTTATGTATATCTGCAAACAATGACATGAAGTCTCCGTTTTGGAACGCCAGCCGCTTATTGTAGCATTTGCTGAGGAAAATCAGAATACACACTTGAAACTTATGGGGCATTAACGTATGTATTTCTTAAGAAAATATTAAATAGCATCCAGACAATCGCTAGTGGAAAGAGATTAAATATAGAGAAGTCGCCGTAGTCTAGTAGGTAGTGTGTTGGCTTATTAGACGCAAAAGCCTGGGTTCGAGCCCCAGGCCAGGCATCAAAGACAAAATACAAAAAGTATTTTTTCGGCGACTTCCTCTCAGTAGATTTCTGGTAAAAACTCTGAGAGTAAATAAAAATTGCCATGAAAAGTTTCTCAATAAATAAAAATTTGTCGTTCGGAGTCGACTTTAAACTGTAGGTCACACCACTCATGTATAAAATAACACACACAACATAAGTGGTGTGAGAAACTAGGACGTTGTACAATAGGTCAATTCGACCTCCGGGTACTGTACTTGTCTTAATTGACAAGTACACGTCCTCTAACCTAACCTAACCTAACCTAGAGAAATCCATATTTCATGTGATCAAATCTGAGTAAAGTACGACAATATTTCAAACATTATAAAGCAATACAATATTTCAATATTATGCTGAAATTAAGAAAACAAAGGTCGCATGCGTTTGAAGAAGAATAAACTTGTTACTGTTTAATTAATCACATGTACCCTTTTACACATTCACAATTGTGTTGGTCAGAAACAAAGCTTTAAAATTAGAATTGCTTCATGACGTTTCTCTTTACTGTATATTTAGGTCCCTTGGTTTTAAATTGGAATTGGTTTTACCCATCCCAGCAAAGCAGTGATAAGAGTTTGCGGTTGATAACTATTTCTAGAAGATTAATGGCTTTTGCTATAAACAGATCATCACATGTATTAAATATCACTGCCATAAATGGATAAAGCTAATTAAGAAATTAAGAAAATTTGTCCTAATGATTTTGGGGACGGCTATAGTAATATCTAATATCAAAACTTAAAAAAAAATATCCTCGTTATTGTTGCGAAGACAGAACAAACAAAAGTCTCCGTAGTCGAGTAGGTAATAAGCTGGCTTATTAGACGAGAACCCGTGGTTAAACCATTGACTTAGGTGTCTCGGCGACTTTTTCTCAGCAGTCTTCTGGCGAAAACTGTGAGAGCAAAAAAATTGCCATTAAAAGTTCCACAGAAATCTTCCGTTCGGAATCGACTTTAAACTGTACGTTCCACCATTCATGGATACAATTAACACACACCAGATCATTGTTGTGAGAAGCTAGGTTGTAATCCTGTTTAAAGGGTTGTATTGACCAATTCACTAAGTTAAGTAAGTGAATAAGGATAAATAAAAGTCATGTAACAGACTGCATAGAAAGACCACTGAACAATTAACAATAACGAATCAACAATAGGGTTCTAGAAGTTGCCAGACCGAAAAAATGAAATATAAATAGACCGTCGGGGAACGCTGCCAGTCAATCGTTACATTGTTCTTTTAAAAATAGAATTTTATAGTAAAAAGAGTCGTATAATAAAATCGAAGGATTTAAAAAAAAAGAGGGCAACATATAAAAATAAAGAATTTCTCTTATTCAAAAATGGTGATCCCCTAATTCAGTGGAAATATTTTTTGCAAAAAGATAAAAACGTAACATTAACCCTTTGACGGACACCAAAAGTTTAGGTATCTAAAATCTCCGTTATTTGGCAAGATACGAAAATTTATGACGTGTATACACGTCATGTCCCCCCAGAAACCCTTGTTATGACGTCTATAGACGTCAGTGTCCGTCAAAGGGTTAAATAATATTTGCACAAAAAAAACACTATTCGTGTGAAGTGGCACGGTAAAAAAGACAAACAATTGCACTTTCAAAATAGCAGGTTGTACCTTCAAATAAAAGTTTGAAAGGAAAGTAAAACAAAACCAAAAACCCAAACCCCCTTTCTTATCACAGAACATTTATCTTTATTTCCTGGCACTCTAGTAAGCAATATGCTTTCAATTTCAATAATAAATTATTTATTAATCACCATATGGTTGAATAATAGTTTGTTTTTGTTTTGTTTTTTTTTTTTTTTTTTTTTTTTTAATTTGTAAACATATTAAATATTTAATTTTAAGGTTGATTGAATAAAAAAAAATTCTCGTTACTGGCATTTAGATTTTAGATACGGGCCTTACGGCGGAACCACGATTATACAATATTACATTAATTTTTATTTGTTTATTGTTTTTGTGTATTTTAAAGTCAAGGTGTATTGATTACACGTTTCACATATTTTTTTTTGTTTTTTTTTTTTTTTTTTTTTTTTTTGTTTTGAAAACTAAACTCTTTATCGTTAAACAAAATTAGCAACAACAACAAAAAAAATCATACAAAATAACAATCTGTTTGTCTATAAAAGGTATTTTTTGTTTTTGCTTTGTTTTTGTAGTACAAAAAATGAGAAAAAAATTTATTGTAAATCGTTCCTCTTTATTTTTTTGCAAAAAAGCCATTAAAAATACGTTTTAACCATAATTTACGTTTTAGATTTTACGGTTTTTAACGGTTTTCATTTATTCATTTCGATTTTATTATTTTTACCTTTTACGTTTAAAATTTAAATTAAAAAAATCAAAGCAAAAAACAACAACAAAATAGTTTTTAAATAATTATTTTAAAGCACGTGCCTCTCTCTGTTTAACGTTTCGTTTCAAAGAATTCACTTGTTAGGGTGTTCAGTAAACGAAATTGAAAACCAGTTAAGCGGTTTGCAATACCTTTTTTCTTTCGTAATTTATAGCAGAAAATGTGTGCGAAATAAGTCTGGTTCATGTACCAGAAATTGTTCTTTAATGATCATTGGACTGTCACAAAACGTTCTCATGTTCGTTATTAGGTTACGTATTCTTTCCGGGCGCCTTGTTTCAGTACCAGGAATGGTTCTTTAAGGATGATTGGATGTTCTCATGTCCGTTATTAGGTTATGTTTTCTTTCCAGGTGCCTTGTTTCAGTTTCGACCACCAGCTGTGTAGCACTGTAACAATTCCTACCGTGATCGGATTGTCTTTTCTAAGTCCTTTCTGCCTTTGAATTTAAATCAGACAAAGTATGTGTGTAAAATATCATGGACATTTTTTATTCGCTTGAGAGATCTATTGATGGCCTTATTTATGTGTGGAATATAACATCGGATCACATTCAAATTTTCAATTTTCCATGACTCTGGCACAAAAATCAGGCTGAATTTAACTGATTGCATGGGTTATGATGACTTTGAGGACCGCTGTGCTATGTGGCTTACTTACATAAGACTGCGCCTTAAGAAAACTGCACAAGAAAAAATCTGACGGGATAGAATTACACGATTTGGGTGGCCAGTTCACATCACCATCACTTACGATGACCATGACCTCAAATCGCTCGAACGGAATATTCAATGTTGAAACCCTATGACCACATGATTTTGGAGTTAGGTTAGGTTAGGTCGAAGTGGCAGCTTTATATCAAAGAGCTCAATTGAGCACGCATAGCGACCCGTTGTAATGCCACGAGTGAACGCAGTCTCTGTACTGACCAAGTTCCACCAAAATCAGAGAAGAGAAGGAAGTTAGTCGCGCAGGGGCTGCACATCACAGCACGACTACCCCACATTAGAAAACAAGCCAGAAAGTTTGATGAACGAAGCTATATCCTTGACATCAATAGATGACAGCTCCGTTAAGCTGACAAGAAATGGAGAGCCAAGCAACCTATATCTGCACCTCGCAAGAGATGGGCACTGACAAAGGAAGTGGATAACAGTCTCCTCCTCCTCAGCAGATCTGTATCCACGGCAGAAGTCGTTAAATGAGAGACGCATCCTTTCCGCGTGTCTACCCCTAACACAATGGCCTCTAAACATGGCCACTGTGATTGAGAAGATGCCACGACCAGGTCCAAGTAACTGGTTGCCTTCTATCCATCAGGAGCCAGGTGAGTCTAGCGGTAGAGCAGGACTCCTCATTGGCCAAGGATAGGTTGGCGCCTAGAAAGAATTTTCGCGCAATGTCCAGCTTGACCGAGGCGAGTGGCATACCCAAGTCTACTGAAGAGGATTCCGGAAGGAGTGTCCCAGTTCTGGCGAGCTCATCGGCCTTGCAGTTCCCCGGAATATTACTATTTACTATGATTTTGCAGTCAATATCATGAAATACAGGCCAAAAAAAGTTGATAATCATCGACCTATAGTGCTCGCTGTTCACAATAACAGTGTCGCCAAAGTCACTCTCAACGAAATATGAACCCATGATGTCGCCAGCACAAAATCCATACAAAACAGTGAATTTTTCGGAACACTTTCGACGCTCTTATATCTCTTGTGGATTGATATCATCCACAACATCCAGAAAGGTGTCTCATCACCTGAAAATGATTTTTTATACAAAAAACTCTTTTTTTTTTCTTTCTTTCTTACTTATTCGAAAGCCTATTTTTATTTAATTTACGGTTTTTTTGAACACCCTATTACGATTAGTTTTAAAATTAAAAGTGGCCTTTAAAAAATAATTTAAATAAATTTAATGAACACGAATATCTACATATGAGCCGTTCAGTGCACAAAGTGATTAACTCCACTTTTTGAAAAATCTCAAATTTAAGTGCCAAAGCACTTGGGATAGTCATAACTTTTTATATTAATTATAACTTTCCTGAATAGTGAAGATTAACACTATTAAACGACAAAATTTTTTGGGCCATTGAATAATAAGTAATTTATTTCAGAAGACATTTTGATTAACTCCATACTCTTATGTAAATCGTTTCAATAACGCAATTCAAATGACCACTAGCAACCATTCAATGATAACAGTTATCAAAAAAAAACTGTCTTAAGTACATTGAAACTTGTCAAAGTACGAAAATAAGAGCTGAGTGAATTGAAATGAAATTTTTGGTTAGTGACACAGATTTTGTCATTATTGAGTCACATGCAAAAAAATTCAAAACATTTATTCGCCAGATGATTGCAATATAATTAAAAAGGCTCTTGGTGCAAAAAGAAAGAACCGTTTAACCTTAAGAAAACTCAATCATTAACAGAAAAGCAACCGTTACATACAGGTTAATTGGCTTAAAATAAGCTGCATAAAGTTAGGAAGGTCAAAACCTCATCTCATACAATTCAAATATGACATAGAAACATGATGGATCTGCTCAAATTAATTCCTCCTGTTAATCATAGTTACTTTAAAAACTTGAGAACAAATCGAAATGATGAGTCCTAACATACATTTGATGAAGAAGACATTAATTATACTTCTGATAAATTAATCACAAATAATATATTATAACATCACTGTAAACACTCATTTTTCTGAACAATTTTTAATAAAAATGTATAATAACTAACTTTTTCTGTAATAAAAAACTTAAAAATTTAAATACCTAATTTAATTTGTTCACATTTTTTCAGTTGCCAAATCGATTAACTCCACCAGTCACATTAAATTTATAACATTACTGACATTATTTTTTTGGCTATTCTTTCTTATTAATTTTATATACCATTAGATGAGAGCTATATATGTATATATGTATTCTACAATATATATTTGAATTTATATTATAAAGGGAATTTTAAAAAACAATTTACATTATTTTACCGCATTTCTCAAATTTTTGTTTTATGGAGTTAATCGATTTGTGCACTGAGCGGCTCATATATTAAGTGTGTTAGTCATATACAGTGGGCGACAATACAAAACGTTCAATAGTGACTCATTTTTATCAAAAGTTGTTTACAAAAAAATTAAAATCGTATGCCTTCCTACGAGATTGATACGTATAAAAGCTCTTCGGGTATCATAATTTTTGTTGCCCACTGTACTACACTTTGTTTTAATTACGTCGAATATTATTATTATTTTGTTTGTTTTTTTATATTTTTACGGCGTCTGCTGCTTATTATAGTGTTGTAGTTCAGTTAATTTGTTATCAAAATAGTGGAATTTTATTTATTTTCTAAAAATAGTTTTCAGTTTAACTAACCCAGATGACCGACCGACCGATCGATCGACTAGCATTTATTTATTTGTAATTTGTGTAAAACAACAACAACAATAACAACAAAATTATTATCAGAAAAAATAAATATTTACAACCTGTTGTTATTTCCAAAATGCCTTTACAATTATGCCATATCACTGGATTACACCAGACTAGACAAGGCAAAACGAGACATGATAACACATTTATTTAGAATGTTAAATATTTGCCATAACCACCCCTTCCACCCCTGCCAACTTTCTTGTTGCTTTCTGGTTTGTCTTAACGTTAGAAGACGAGGGTGGCGGTGTAATTGATATGAATAAATCGTAGATGTGTTTAAAGAATAATTACGTGTAACTGAATGAGTTTTTCCAATACCAGCATTGAATACAAATTTGTTCATTTCGATTTATTAAAATACGATCTTTTATTTGTAACAATTGAACTGAATCATCGTCAGCATCATCACCGTTTCACTCTCTTCTCATTAAATATGGGTGGCATAAGGTCTTTCAGGTTCGAGTTTAGTTTTTAAATCTAAATTAAATTGATTTTCATATTGAAAACTTTAGTTGCAAGAGATTATCTTTAGCAATTGGGTATAGTATCACTTATAAATGTGGAAGGAAACATAGAGAGGATAATTTTTTGTCCTTTGTTCTCAATGATAACGCACATTGCAAGAAATGATGCAGATAACATCTTCTATTGTTCTTTTGCTACGAAAATTTCTATTTTACGATATGTTTTGTTTCCAATGAACATTGTCGTTAGCAGGAATATAAAAATGTTAGGGAAGTCGCTGTAGTCTAGTAGGTAGTGTGTTTATTAGAAGTGAGACCACGGTTCAAACCCCTCTGATCAGACATCAAAACGAAATATGAAAAAATATTTCTTCGGCGATTGCCTCAACAGATTTCTGGCTAAAAAATCTGTCGTTCGGAAATGGTTTTAAACTGTAGGTCCCGCCACTCATGTATAAAATTAACGCACACAACAGAAGAAGCTAGGTCGTAATCTTGACTGAAAGGTTGTAATGACCAATTATTATGTGGGGCTATCTTGAAATTTATTATGGGATTAAGCTGGTTGAGAGGTGCTAGGATATCTTTTTTATTCTCCAACTCCTATATCTATCCCTTCCTAGATTTCTTCTCCTTTTTCCCTCGTATCTCTGTCCTTATCTGTTTTAAATCGAAAACAATGAGTGAGTTTTATCCCCCGAAATTTTACTCACCTTAAACGTCATCAAACCTAACCTTACATAACCTTACTTAATGTCTTGTAAACGCCATCAAACCTAACCTTACATAATCTTACTTAAGTAATACCTGCTATTTAAAATTCCATTTATATTTAGAAATATAGAGAGAAAGAAAGAAAAATAAATTATGGTTTGTAACAAAAATTGTGCTGACATTTCGTTCAATTGTCACAAGAAGTGATAAAACTGTCAGAAGTAGGTGAGTGTGCGTGCGTGAAATGGCGCTACATTTTCTACTTTTTGGCACAGGAAATTTAATTCGCTTTTCATATTTTAATTTTATTTTTTAATTAAAATTTGTTTACGCTCCTATTTTAAGTGCCCACAATATGATTCATTTAAAATCACGCAGCGTCGCCACCTGGTTATGTCACTCAACAGCCCACTAACGCACAACATATTTTTCTAAAAAACATATTTTTTTCAAAAAGTGCGAAACTGAATTATTTTGTTTGCATTTGTAAATGAATGAAAAGAATTTTGGCAAAAATTTCTATGAAAAATTTAAAAAATACAAAATTATGGTACTCTACACCATAATGTTGTTTTCTTTTAGTGCGTGTGCCTTTGTGTGGCATTGGAATCAGTATCGCCAAATTTAATTAGATGGACTAGGTGAAGAAAAAAATCCTGCAACAATTTTGAATGGTTGTTCTCCTCTCCTAACATCACAAGCGTAAGCGCCTAGCCTCCTTATTGTCATGTAGTTTTCAGGGATTGTATTGGAAATCATGAGTCTGTCTCGGTAGTCGCTTCTTTAGAAGTGACTTAAGTGACCAATTTGTGAGATCAGAGGAGGAAATTCAATCGAGTAAGAAGTGTAGACGTGAAGCCAAGGGTTCAAATTAAAGATAAGCCACCTCGGCGACATTGTCTTAGCAGTCTTCTAGCAAAAACTCTGCCATGAAAAGTTTCTCAAAAAATCATTCGTTTTTGTAGGTTCCACCGCTTATAACTAAAAATTGACACACACAACAAGTGGTGTGAGAAGCTATGTAGGTCGTAATCCTGACTGAAGGGTTGTAATGACCGATTAAGTAAGTGTAATACGGTGTTCAGATATGCACCTTTATTGCGTAAATAGCAATAAACGCCATTATTAAGCTCAATATTTAATATGAAGTTTCAATTAATTATTGCGCAATAAGTACGCAAATTGTTATAATATTGAGTAAAACTTAAAATGCAGCACTGTCAAGTATGTTCAGTGCACATATTATAATTATCCGAACGCTTTCTGTTGATATTTGACAACTCAAATGTCAACAACGACAAACAAAAAAAAACAGCTCTCAATTGAATATTGAATAAGCAGCTGAACTGCGTATATTATTATGTCTGAACACTTAAAATATTGTACTCAATAAACCGAATATTGACTCAATAAAAGTGCATATCTGAACATAGCCTAAGGTTCAGCTCCTATAGATGCCATTATGCGGCAAATCAAATGTTCCTTATAACAGGGCATACTGAAGTCTGATGCTGGACGTAAGGAATTGTCCCTTTTATTACGAAAGAGATATTGGAAACGCTCGACTGGCTGAACAATGTTGAAAGGCGAATAGGAAATCTTAGGAGAATTTAGAAAGATCATAAGAAAAGGATGTGAACAAATTATAATCTTCCTATACTGTGGCAGCAAGGTTTGCATGCCGAAGTGAGTGGACTTATTCCATTCGATCTAATCCCTACTTTATCAAGTTACTACAGTTGTAGGGTATAAAAAACAAAATCAAAAAAATATGATCAAATATTTTATCGTTAAAATTAATTAAAAAAAATAAAGAACGGAACACGTTTACAAATATACATAAATTGATTAAAACATCTTTTAATTGAAATATTTACAATAATTTCAATGCAATTTGGTTCCTGTCAATTTAGTTGTTCATTTCATGAAAATCGACTGCTTTTTCTTTTCTGCTTAATTTGCAACAGGTGCGGCTGTCTAATAATGCTGTTGTTGCCGTGTTCATGATGTGTTGCATGCTACCATTGCCGCCATCACCACCACTGCCAGCATCACCTTCATCGTCATACAAGAAATAAAAAAAAATGCAAATAAAAATGCCAAATTGAATGAATGAATGAATAAAATTTTGCGACATCAATTTTCATCGTCTGAAATGTTTAAAAATATGCCAGTTTTGTACTACACCCCTTTACTGTAGTGCATAACCACCCCTCCCATTTTCCCTGTCATTTTCTAATAAATTTAAATAAAAATCTTTTTTTTTTTTTCTTAAATTAAAATGGGAAAAAAATTTTGTTGTATTTTAAGCGAAACATTTTCGAAATAAATTATATCGTAAATAATTTATTTAGAATCTTAATTTATAGTTGAATATGATTTTCGTTTTTAATTTTTAACATATAAAATCTTTATTTATTAGTTTTATATTGTAAGTGAAATGAAATGCATTTTTCTTCTATGTCCCTGATTAAATAAGGAAAATTTTGGCATGTTAGACAAACGGTAGGAGATGCAGGGCGATTTGACAATATCTTCACAAAGTCTGCGAAATATTTCCAATTAAGGCGTCATTATTTTCCATATAAAAGTCAACAACTGCTTTATTTTACTTACTTAATTGACTGTGATAACCGGCTGCCTTCCAAAATGTTAGTTGCTTTGTGTTTGAACAAAGTATCGTGTTTCATAATGCCGCTGTACAAAATGTTTGCAATGTATTCTATTTCAAAACGTCGTCAATGTGTATTTTTAACGCAGTCAAAAAGCAATCGTGCATCGGATTTATAGTTTGGCTACTTTGCATATCTACATAGTTTATATACAGTAGTAGAACTGCATACAAACTTTGCAATGATACATTTTGGAAGTCAGCCACCCTTTAGTCAGAATTACAACCTAGTTCTAGTTTCTTACGCTTGCGAGACACAGTTTAAAATCGATTCCGAACGACAGATTTTTAGAGAAACTTTAAAATATTTAATCTCGACCCGACCCATACAATATAAGAGCTAATCTGGATTCTAGGTTAAGTTAGGTTAGAGGACGTGTACTTGTCAATTAAGACAAGTACACTACCCGGAGATCGAATTGACCCATTGTACAACGTCCTAGTTTCTTACACCACTTATGTTGTGTGTGTTAATTTTTATACATGAGTGGTGGGACCTACAGTTTAAAGTCGACTCCGAACGACAGATTTTTGAGAAACTTTTTTTCATGGCAATTTTTATTTACTCTCAGAGTTTTTGCCAGAAATCTGAGAGGAAGTCGCCGAAGAAATACTTTTTGTATTTTGTCTTGATGTCTGGCCTGGGGCTCGAATCCTGGCTTTACGCCTAATAAGCCAAGACACTACCTACTAGACTACGGCGACATCTGGATCATGGAATTATTTTCCTTTGCTCACTGGTTGCAGAGTTGAAAGAGGCCGAATGAGCTGCCAAATGAGCTAAAAAATTCAAAATGGCGGATCCAATATGGCGGTCGAGGTTTATAAAAATTAATCAGATTTACTTGACCGCCATATTGGAGCCGCCATTTTGAATTTTTTAAATCTGAATGAAGATTTGTAATCATCGACCCCAAAAACCCCTGAGTAACAATTTTCAAGTAAATCTGAATAATTTTTAAGGACCTCCGTAATGTGCTTCTTTTTCTTTTGCACCCCTTGACATAAACCCACCCCCTACTTTAAGGCTGTATGCAAACAATTTGGCTTTGGGCTCATTTTAAAGAGCAAAGATCAATTGTCAATTTCTAACAATAGCGATGGTTCTAGCACGCCAGTGTTGAGCTCTACAATGTTTCAAAAATGGCCAAAAACGCTATTTTTAGGGTTTTCAACCCCATTTTTTCTCGAAAACCTGACGTGATGGAAAATTTTTGAAACCAGATTCGTGTTTAGCACACAAAATGCCTTCGGAAACACCTGGAGCAATCTTATTTGCAAAACCCATGCAGGGCTGTGTTATTCAGTTATGACAAGCACCATGATCCTTGAAGGAACCAAAAAGGACAAGAAGTGAAATAATTAAAGATGGTAGGTAGGTGGGTTGGAGTGGTAGCTTTGATACCACAAGCTCACTTGAGCACACATAGCGGCCCGTTGTTAAGCCACAAGTTAACGCAGTCTCTGCATTGGCCGAGTTCTACCAAACTAGGGAAGAAGATGGTCAGCGCAAGGGCTGCACAAAGTAATTAAAGATAAAATATAGCACATTTGGGGCAATAATTGGTCTAAATATTTAAATTTTTAAATTTTAATTGTCTTTTGGTCTCGATTTCTGTAGTTGTCTTTACGAGTTTTGCTGGAGGAAAAATAAATTTGTTTTTAAATTCTGCCCGTTTTTTTTATTGAAATTGTTTCCAGCATTTATTATTTACTTTTTCTGTTTCAGACTTCAAGACTTTATTGCTTTTTGTGATTTTAGGCAAATATACAAATTTTCGGTTTTAAAAATAAACTTCCGCAGCAGCATTTATTTGCCAGTCTATTTAAGAGTTTTTTTCCCGTTTCTCTTCTGTTTTAATTTCAATTATTGCGCATAATTTAATTAATTTTGTTTTTTTGTCAATTTTTTTTTTGTGTTTTTCAGATAACGAGAGTTTAAAATCAACATCAGCACACCAGCGTTTGAGTTTCATACTTTTCAATACAAGTTTTTTGTTGCAATTTCTCAAAAGGTGAGTTTAGTTTTCTTTTTTTGTTGTTGTTATTTTTTCGAAATCTTTTTTAAAAGCATTCATTCTGTCAATATTTATTTTATTTTTAAGAGTCGAAAGATTTTTTTTAAGAATTAAACAAAAACAAAAAAACAAAATTCATCGTAAAATTTGTGCAAAAATTCTTTAATGAATTTACAGACGTACTTAATTTGCGTAAAATTCTAATGAAAAAAATTGATCTGTTTAGGGAATTTAGGTAATTCCCCCAGACATTAGTTCCTATGAAGGAGTACGTAATTGTTTTTTTTTTATTTTTTTTATTTACTGTATAAATACTAAGAAATATACAGAGTTGGACAAATAAATAGCGCACAACATAAACCATATGTCATACGATATATTTATCGATCTTATAAGTCCATTAAACTGTAGTTAATGTTGTATAGCATGCTCCTCTTCATCATCTAAAATTATTTTAACAAATTTATCGGAATTCTTTACCAAGTCATCGTACTCTTTTGCAGAGTGAGTAATTAAAATTGCCATAAAAAGTTCCACAAATCAATCGTTCGCATTTCAAACTGTAATGCGAACCGCAACCACCCATGTATAAATTTATCATATTCATCATGGGTGGTATGAAAAGCTAGGTTGTCACCCTGACTAAAAAGATTGCAATGAACAATTAAGTAAGAACAATGTATTGGCATCACTAATTCTGTTCTAGTAAAATTGCCTAAGGCCGCGACAACAGTATCGACCAGAGATCAGCAATGAATCTCTTTTTCGCTACTCATAAGTACTCATGAAATTTTTAGTATGAGTGAGTCAACAGTATTGAAATCCAACTACACTGATTCATTTGTACTCAGTACAAATTTGATTTATAAGTACAAGTTGCAATGAGTATGAGTACAACATTGACATCAAACTCATAACATTCGAACTATGTTTGATGCATACGCCTACTCATTCAGATTCATAAATTTAGTAATATACTTATAATACTCATAAATGGTTCGAGTGATTCGAATCATTCGTCAAAATTTACAGTCATTTACATAGAAAGAAGAAAGACACATAAACAAAAAAGAAAAAGACAGCAAGCAGAGCAAACACACAACCTTCTTGCGAGTATTGTAGTGTTCGTACGCGAATCATACTTATTTTCTGATTCGTGTATACGATGAGTCATGGAGAGTCGAAATCAATAACATCATGCGTATTGTTAAGTATGAGTACCATGAGTATTTCAAACTTTGAATATGAGTAGTATGAGTATGACATTAAGATAAGCATGAATGCGTATAAGTATCAGAAATTATAAGTATGATTTGAATCTACTCATCGTTTTGAATACTCATTGCTGACCTCTGGTATCGACACGCTAGTTTGTTTATGCGCTTTCTTTAAAATCTTCATTTTCATGTACACTTATGTATTTCAGCATTTGTCGCATCGAATGTGCTTACCGACATTACGTAGGGAATTATAAACAACCAGTAAATTAAATGTTGGGTATTCATTCGAAAATTTCCCACAGTCAATAAAAATACGGGCAATAATTAAAAAAAAAAAGGAAAACATTTTACAGAATTGTAATGAAACACAACAACAATAGAAATAAAAATATAATTTTACAAAGGAATCAAATAAATGCACACATTCTCACATGCACAGCAACATCTCAGGCAATAAATGTCGAAACTAAAATAAGAAATTCACGTGAGCTGCTGCTGTGTGTGTAAATAGAGTGAAAGACAGAAAAAAGAAAATTATAAATAGAAACATAATAAGCAACCACAACAACTATAATAATAATAATAAATACATACTGTATTGTAAACAAATATAAACACAAACTATAAATAATTGTAACAGCAAAAACATCATATTAACATTTCTATCTCGTCACCCATACTCTCATCTCTCTCTTACTCACTCTCATTATCCAATGCATATATTGGTTGTACTTTTGAATTTTGTCATTTTACATGTCAAATTGTCAAGTTCATTTAATGTTAAAATTATCATGTTATGCTAATGATGCTGACGATGATGATGATAATGTTTGTAATTTTTACATGAGCGATTTGTTTTTTTAAGTTATTGTTATTGTCCATTACAGTAAATATCACAACTAGCAACAACAAAAACCATGTGCATATGTATGTAACTAACGAAGATTGTCGAGCATAATTTATTCTCTTCACTCTGTCTCTGGCTGTCATCAAGAGAATCTATAAACCAGCAAACATTTTTTAATCTTTACATTTGACTCTGTCCTAAGCTTATTTAAAGTGATTAAAATTTTAACAAATTAAACTCGTATGGCCAAGGGCATTGGCTTTTTTTTTTTTGGATTAACTTCGAAATAAGTGCTGTTACTCGTAAGTGGCTTTACTTATCTCACAAAAGTTTTGTTATTGCACAGCGCTCCAGATAATCCTATAATGTAATTATCAGAATGCCCGCAATAGAATTCAACATGTCAGAGTGATAGGCGGAACGAGAAAAATAGAAAGCGTGCCTTGAAAATATTGTCTCTTCTCACCACTTTAGTTTAATATTTCTTAGACATGATTTTCGTAATGGTAAAGAATTTACTTGGGGAATAAAAGGTTGTCTAAGGCATCAAGATTGCTCAACATGATATCATTTTATCTATAAAAAGATATCAAAACCGGAGGCCTAGCAATGCTGTTATTAAATATATTGCTTCTGAAGTGTCTTTTATTTACTGGAATGTTTGCTACGAATATAGATTGTGAAGCAACCAAAGAACAACAATGAATCGTTTTTCGCTACTCATAAGCATTCATGAAATTTTGAATATAAGTGAATCAACAATATTGATATTTAACTACTCTTGATTCATTCGTACTCTCTACAACGTTGGTTTATAAGTATGAGTACAATGAGTATGAGTACAATATTGACACCAAACTCATACCATGCGAAATATATTTGATTCATAAGCTTACTCATTCAGATTCATAACTTCAAATTCAAAAATACTTATAACACTTATAAATGATTCGAGTGACTCGAATTGTTGCATTTACAAACAAGAAAAAGACAAAGACAGAAAGCAAAGCAAACACACAACCTTCTAGTGAGTATTGTAGTGTTCGTACGCGAATATACTTATTTTGTGATTCTTATAAATGTTGAGTCATGGTGAGTTGAAATCAACAACATCATACGTGTTGTTAAGTATGAATATGATGAGTACTTCCAACTTTGAATATGAGTAGAGGTTCCATGATATTAAAATAAGTATGAATAAGTATAAGCATCAGAAATTATGAGTATGATTCGATTCTACTCATCTTTTTGCATACTCATTGCTGATCTCTGGAATGTACATCATCACAATGTACGCACAGCCGAAAATACTGATTCTGTTAAAGTAGCTGTTGGTGATAATCCAAATCTGACCATTACACTGCGTTGTCAGCAATTGTGACTATCTTACAGACCAATTATAACACACTTTTCGATTTCGATTTTCACCTCCATTCGCATAGAGTCTAACATACGCAACAATTAAAACTGGCTGGCTATTCACAATGCTGTAGATATGCTACTGGGTGCTAGAGTAACAGGCTTTCAATGCAGATCTTTTAAAAAAAAAATTTCACTAGGTGTCAACAAGTAAAAAAAAAATATTGTGAAAAGGGTTTTGAATCCTATAAAAAGTGACTTTGGTGTGCTTCATGGAGATGGTTTTTTTTTTCTTGCCCTGTAATAACCCTTACCGCCAATTTAGAGTGCCATAGCCCTATAATAATAAAATATTTTTGGTTTCCATGTGAAGATTATGAACAGAACAATATGTGGTTTCCACAAGACGGTCACTTAGTAGCCATCTTCATTTCCTCTTTCCCATTGCAGAAAAAATGTAAAGTCCTTTATTGTTGCGAGACCTGAAATTCTGCCCTCATGAAACTGTATAAGGTTGGGATATTATGATTACATTTTTTTTATTAGTATTTTCAATACTGGATCCTATAGTTCGAAAATATTTTCCCAATATGGAAATGGATTTATTATTCCAAATTACAATTCAGCTCATATGCACTTATTTTTACATCATTTGCAGCAACATTTGCTGGGTTAACAAATGTATTTACTCAACTGTATTAAGTGACCCCACAGTCACTTTGTTTACCCTTAATATTGTAAACAATGTTTACATCTACCAATCAGTCTCCTTCTATTATCATTTCTCTTACACTCGCTCGTTCACTATATTGCATGGTTTTTGTATGTATGCATGTGTACAAATAGTTTTGTATGCCTTTCTATTTTAATTTGAATGGCAAGTGTTTAGAATAACAACGAAATGCTATTTTTTCCTCTCTCTCTCTGATGGTTCTTTTTTTTTTCAAATTTAGCATAATTTACACACATTTTTGCATTAATTTAAATCTATTTTTAGCACTATTATTTGTTATTCTATTTTGTACTACGATTTTTTAATTGAATAAACGATTTATAAATAAACACACAACAATAACATCCAAGGAGATTACAATAGCAACAGTAACAGTAAAGCACTTTGCATTACAAGTAATGATCGTGTACATATGTTGTGTGGCATTAACTGGCATTTAAATTTAACATACACACACATACGCAAGCTCAAAACTGTATGTGTGTTAAAGAGAGCAACAGAAATGGGTGAAACTAAAACACTCTTACACTGGCGGTGGTAGTATGGCACAATGTCTGACGACAGCAGTCATTAGATGATAAAGAGATTTTAAGAGAAACAAATAAGAAAGTAGGTTAAGCGGGCAAAAAAGAAAATAATTACTAAATAACGGTAATAAATGTCATTGCTTCTTTTGGCTGTTAATTCTTTTAATTTCGTATATAAAAAAAAAGAAAATATCAGCCCAACTGTGCTTTTTTAAAGGTAACGACCTTTAATTCGAAGAACATTGCGAAACAAGATGGGAATAAAAATTGTTTACATTGGAAAATTGCTGAAGAAGAAGTAATCGAAAGTTAGAGTTGCCATTAAGAATTTAACATGTCTTGCTGAGATTTGTACGTTTTTGTTTTTCTATTTTTAAAGGGTAATTTTTGTAATTAATTTTTTTTTTCGGGAAATATTTTTATTTAATTTTTATCTTTGTTTTGGTCTGCTAAATATGAACAAAATAATTGTTTATTTGTATTTTAATTTTCTTTTTTTCTTCTACAAAATACTGACTTCTTGTGTTAAACAATTTGGCATGATTTCCTCGGCGCCTTTTGGCGTCTTTTTTCATTTTTTTCTGTTTTTTAATTTAAAATAAAATGAAAATAAATAATACAAATAAAACCCAAAACAATTAAAAATAAAACGAATATTTCAATTTTAATTAAAATTAAAATTTTCTTTTGTACTTTTGGCACAAAGCATGTGTTCCTTAAATTGTTTTTGCCATCACATATTGTATATTCGATTGGAATAAAGAAAATAAAAACAAACCAAATAAATCCAGATAAAAATTGTTATCAATTATTTCCGGTTAGTATTATAGACCAGGCAGAACGATGAGCAGGAGATTGCAATTCTTTGCCGTTGAAGTTGATTCCAACATCAAATATTTTGAAATTATATTTTTGCGCTTTTCTCTTGCAAAAATAATTTGAGTTACAATGTTTTATAACATAAGGAACGATTATCTCAACTTTTATTCATTTTTGTTTACTATATTTATCTTGCTTTAGGTTATTTAATGTCAAAAAATCTCTTTTTTTTTCTAACTACCCGATAAAGGGATAAATTTCAGTCACAAGTAAAATATTCGTGAAATTGCTTCTTAAAGATCAGTATTTAAGCCCTTATTGTTTTAAGTTTTATGTTAGGATCCATGTTGTGTGTGTTGATTTTATCCATGAGCGGCAGGATCCAGTGTTTAAACTCGTTTCCGCTAGACAGATTTTTAAAAGCTCCTTAATTTTCTTTTATCTCAAAGTTTTTGCCAGAAATCTCCTGAGAAGAAGTCGTTGAATGAATTTTTTTTTTCATATTTTGTTTTGTACCAGACATCTGAGCTGTGGTTTGAACCACAGGCTCACGTTATGCATCAATTTTTTTATTTCTATTCTGTTCGTTCCTTAAAGACATTGTCCTCACACATCTAATCTGCTTTATCTTTGCTTGGTTTCAGTGTCATTAATTTTTTTCGAACTAAACTGATGATGGATCCACTGTGGTAGGTTCTAGTATTACAGGGTTGCCTCTTTTTATACATTACAACAAAGCTCAGTAGGATAACGTGTAGTGTGGTAGTAAGAAACTTTAGTCATTAAGTTCTATCTTTTTTTTTCGTTCTCATTGTATCGGATTATTGTATCCGGTGTAGTAATGAGACACTGCATATGAATCTTTAACGTTTCGCAAAAGGTGGCACTGATTGATCTGCTTATGATACTTGTTGACAATGTGCTTCCCTTTGTAGTATATGTTGGTAAGCTTTCGTGCTATTGAAAAAGGTTTTAAAAGCTCTTAATTTTTAAAAGATTTTTCTCACCTTCTGGTTCTTTGTATACTTCTAATACGTTGTCCATTTCCTAGAACACAAGTCAAATATTGTATTTTTAAACAATAAATGAATAATTTTAATTGCAAATTAAACAATTAACTGTGGTTATGAAACTTTCCTAACAATCCTCCCAGATCGTCGTTAGAATCCGATAAGAAAATAGTTTTTGTTTTTAAAAATTTTTCAATTAATTTGAAAACAAAGAAAAAGCAAATATTAAATGACTTTGTAGCGGTTAATGACTTGCATTTGAATATAAAAATTTTAATAGTTTTTTATTTTCTTTTTTTTGTTTTGTGTTGACTTCAAACGATTTAAAAAAAAAAGAATGATGCGCCGCCTGGGTGTAATGAACCAAAATGCTTTGAATAAATTTTGACTTTTTTTGCGTATTTAAGTTTAAAAATAATTTGAAAAAAAAAACAATTTGAAAACCAAACAAAAAAAAAACAAAATCTTGAGACGTCCTTGTCGTTAGTTGTGCTTGTGCTGTTTAGGATTAATGAACTTATTTATATTTTATTTGACCTTAAAAACATAAATTATTTTAACGATTTATTATTAAAAATATAGAAGATATTTTTAATTTTAATACACAATAATTTTTTAGTGGTTTTTATAAAAATTATGGTTTTTTTTTTATTTTTTTCCTCAGTATTTTGAATTTTTTTTAAATTTTTTACGCTCTTTAAAATGTATTTAAAAAAAATCTGTTTGCATATAACTGTAGATTTATTTTTATTTTTTATTTGTTTTTGTTTATTTACATTTTGATCTCATTTTGTTTTTTGGTTCCAATATCTTCTCTAAGGCTCTCTCTCATATGGATTTTTCATTCATTGATGATGATATGCGCACATTAATAGCTTGCAAGTGCTGTCATACGCACGTTTCTAGTTTAAACGCATTGTTTCAAGAAAAACCCAATTTTTAAAGGCGTGTGTGCTTTTTATTGAGAAAATTGATTTTCTTTCTTTGTTATAAAAAAATCACAAAGATATTGTTTAATACAAATAAAAAAAGAAAAGAAAATAAAGAAAAGGCGAAAAAAATTTTTAAACATTTAAAATGTTAATAAAACTTAAACAAGCGTACGGAGTGTGTGTAAATGACTTTCTTTAAATAAATTCCGCGTTTAATTTCACGAGCATTTCAATTAACACCCCGTTGTTTTTTTTTGTACTTTTTTTTTATAAAAAGTGTGTTGGTACTTAAGAAAAAATTAAATAAAAACAAAGAAATAAAAAAATTTAGAAATTTTGCAAATTTTTGTTTATAAACAATTTAATTCCTTGGAAACGTAAGTTTTGCTTTAATTTTATTACCTTTCCATGCTCATGTTAAGCGTTATTCCTTAACCAAACTTGTTGTTACTAAATTACAGTGGGGTTGACTTCCAAAATATTAGTTGCTTTGTGTTTGAACAAAGTATAGTGTTTCATAAAGCCGCTGTACAAAATTTTTAAAATGTATACTTTTTCAAAACGTCGTCAATGTGTATTTTTAACGCAGTCAAAAAGCAATCAGGCATCGGGTTTATAGTTGATGCATTGTTTGCTTACTTTACATATCTACAAAATTTATATACCTTAGTAGAACTGCATACAAACTTTGTATTAATACATTTTGGTAGTCAGCCTGGCTAACAAAAGTATGCTCATATTTTTTAGTTCAACAATTCAATATAAAAAAAGAAGAAAAAATATGTGTAATGCAGTTCATAAAAAAATTGAATAAAAGTTTACGTTATTAAATGTTTATGCAAATATAAACTGTAATAAAAAAGCCGTTGACTTCCTTCCATCCATTATGCCTTTTTCATATAAACCCTGCTCCATAATAGCATATATCTGGAGGAGGATTATCGATTTTTGCAAGCTTCTTTTGAATACACTCTTTGGGACCTACACATAATAGCTCCTCTCCTGGCTTGGCCAAAGCAAAGCTGGATATTTGTGGATAATTTGTTTTTTTTAGGCGTTGCATTAGTTGGTACTTTGCAGTGTATTTTTATGGAGCCATGTGAATGTCAAAAAACGTTCTTCTTATTCGCTTTTTGTTTTAATTTTTTCCTTCTCCGTTAGTTAATCAACACTTTCTATTTAATAGCAGTTGGTTCACTGCCTAGTTTAGTAGGTTATATGAAAACATTATTCTCCATCGACTTTCCCTCAGCAGATTTTTTGCAAAAATTGCCATGAAGAGTTTCTTTAAAATCTATCGTTCGGAATCGATTTTAAACTGTAGGTGAGGTTAAACTGTAAGTGGTGAGAAAAACTAGGTCGTAATCCTGGCAAAAGGGTAATGTAATGACTAATTATGCGTGTTTGCAGCAAGTTCTAGAATGATAGGATTGTCACCTATCGATTTCGAGAAACAACGTACTCTGTGAAAACAGTTTGGATTATTATGTTGTGGGTAATGAAAAACATCTCACTAAGAACTGATACTGGTTTGCTGTAAGTTTCTGATGTTATTATGAAGACGCCCCAGTGATTTTTTAAGAGCTATAGCAAAATTTTTCAAAAAAAAAACACAATATTCAGAAAAATGCATGAAATCTTTATTTGAATCGATATTACGGTAAATATAATTTAATGTTTGAAGATTATTTCATGCAAATGTTGATCGCGACTGCGCCTCAAATGGTCTATCCGGTTAGTCATACTCTTTCCAGCATTTCGGCCGGTATCTCACGAATAAATGCTTCAATGTTGTCTTCCAATGCGTCAATTGAAGCGGGCTTGTCTGTATAGACATGAGCTTTAACATAGCCCCACAAAAAATAGTCTAAAGGCTTTAAATCGCACGATCTAGGCGGTCAATTGACCGGTCCCGAACGTGAAATAAAATGTTCACCGAACTCGCCTCTCAATAAGTCCATTTTTACGCGTGCTCTGTGGCATGTGGCACCGTCTTGTTGAAACCACATGTCATGCAAGTCAAGCTCTTGCATTTTGGGCAAAAAAGTTCGATATCATCTCACGGTAGCGCTCACTATTCACAGTTACGTTACGATTCGCAGCATGTTTGAAGAAGTACGATCCAATGATGCCACCAGCCCATAAACCGCACCAAACTGTGACTTTTTCTGGATGCAGTGGTAGCTTTTGCAATGCTTCTGGCTGATCTTCACTCCAAAATCGACAATTCTGCTTATTTACGTATCCATTGAGCCAAAAATGAGCTTCGTCGCTGAACACAATTTTTGATGAACTTTCTTAACAGAGCACGCATTTTGATAATAAAATTCAATGTTAATTCATGGTTAAATTATAGACCAAACTGAAGATGTTTGACAGTGAAACAAAACACGAGACGTGCGTGAGCTGTTTAAACCAGTATTTCCAAAAAGATAATAGCTAAAAAATCAGCCGTTAAATGCGATTCCGTGGTTCAAAGCACATCTCAGACAACTCAAACAAAAGCAAAATATGAACAAATATTTCTGTCAGTAGTCTTCTGGCAAAAACCCTGAAAACAAATAAAATTGCCATGAAAAGCTTTTCAAAAATGTGTCGTACGGAATCGACTTTAAACTGTAGGTCCCGCCCCACTCATGGATAAAATTAACACACACAACATAAGTGGTGTTTGAAGCTAGGTCGTCGTAATACTGACTGAAGGATTGTAATGACCAATTGTCAGAGCTCTGGTTTGAACTCGGAACTCTCGTCTAGTAAGCCAAAACCACTCATTAGAACACACAACCTTCATATCAAACGCGCTAAATATTACGCCGAAACAAAAATGTAACCAAGTAGACAACTTTAAGCAAAATTGTCACGATTTTTTAACTTGTCACGTGAAGCGTTTTCTTATGTATTGGACGATCCTAATTACAATAGGCAAACTCTCTCTGGTAGATGAAGTCGTAAAAATGATTTGCGTGTGATTAATTAAGTCAAAACTATTTCACGCACCATAAAGATGAAATTTACGCATCAGTTTTCTGAGACTTTTTTTTACTAATTAATTAATAACGATTAAAAATTAAAAAAATTATTCGCAATTTTGTTTTCTTTTGCTTTTGCTTTTGTTTTGTGGTTTTTGCTAAAAAAAAAAAAAAAAAAATATTTCTTTCCATGCGAAATCTTTGATCAAAAGGAATTTTCTATTATTGAATATTAATTAGCACACGATATAGCGATAAATATCAACAGCAACAACAACAACAACAACAAAATAGAAAAATCAATAAAATGATACAGCAAAATAAATAAATATTAAAATTTTAAAAATAAAAAAAAAATAGAAGAAAAAAAACTATAAAAAGATAGATTAACACGTCAGGATGTTAATTTTATGTGTGAGAAAAGAATAGGCAGTGGGTCGTTCAATCGATCTCTCTACAGCATGTGTTAGAAAATGTTATGCCGCATAAACGTTTTAATACAAATGTTTAGAAAAATTATTTAAAATTTATTTATTTTTCTTTATTTTTTTTTTTAACAAATTGTGTTATTTTTAGAATATTTCCACTTTTTTTTTTTAAATACAAAAAATTTTTTTTATTTTAACCACCAATAGAAAATTAACACTTTAAAATTAAATATAAAATTAATATAAAAAATAAATAAAATTAACAACAAAGACCTTTTAAAAATAGGTGATAAAATATTGTTAATTTTGTTTAAATCATATGACGTTCAATTTGAACCAAAGAAAAAAAAAAACTGGATTTTATTGCCGCTTTAGCATTTCTAATATACGAGGGCTGTAGTTTCTATTTAAAGGCAATTGGAAATACTTTATATTGTCATTGTTTACTTTTTCATTTGTTGTCACTTCTTTATTTAAAGCAAATACTTTATTTACAGCGGTGGCCTTATAATTAGAAACGATGTTTCTGGAACAGAGTTCTCTGGAGTGACGAATCTAAGTTTAATTTGTCCCAATCTGATGGAAAAACGTATGTAAGACGTCCTCCAAACAAAGCCTTTGATCCCAGGTACACAGTGAAAACTGTAAAACAAATTAACAAACATACATGTTGCTAAGTCCTCCTAATTATAAGGCCACCACTGTATTTCAATTTAACAACACACTTTAATTAAAAACACTGCGCTGTCACGATCCATACACTGCAAAGATCAAACTTTTCAGTGTATAATTATTATTCTTAATTGCCCTGGTGAGGTGTAACACGAGGCCACGGTTTAAAGCCCCGTTTAGACATCTCCAGCAAAATGAAATATGAAAAAATAATGCCTACGGCGACTTCTTCTCAGCAGATTTCTGGCAAAAACTCTGAAAGTAAATAAAATTGCCATGAAAAGTTTCTCAAAACCCACCAGGTCCCACCACTCATGTATAAAATTAACAACACACAACATAAGTGGTGTGAATAGGTTAGGTTAGAGGACGTGTACTTGTCAATTAGGACAAGTACAGTACCCGGAGGTCGAATTGACCCATTGTACAACGTCCTAGTTTCTCACACCACTTATGTTGTGTGTGTTAATTTTATACATGAGTGGTGGGACCTACAGTTTAAAGTCGACTCCGAACGACAGATTTTTATTTATTGAGAAACTTTTCATGGCAATTTTTATTTACTCTCAGAGTTTATGCCAGACATTTACTGAGAGGAAGTCGCCGAAAAAATACTTTTTGTATTTTGTCTTTGATGCCTGGCCTGGGGCTCGAACCCAGGCTTTTGCGCCTAATAAGCCAACACACTACCTACGAGACCACGGCGAAAGACAGTTTAAAGTAAGTTCTGTTCTACAGAACGCCCTGTTGGTATTGCACACAAAAAAGTAAAATCAGTAAGGAGACGGCTCTAGACATTTCCAAAGGATTTGATAGCGTTTTAGTGTCGGTAGTCACTTTTCTCGAAGCATTACATCGAGTTTCCTCAGGAATCTCCAAGTATGGTTTGTTATAGACGGGATTTCAACACATGTAAGTTCAGTATAAATTTAAGCATATCGCCAGAAGACACTGTTCTACCGGCAACTCTATATCTTCTACCCTTTTCCTTAAACCCACTTGATATGGACTAAGTGGACCTAGCCCAATTGAAGATATTTAAAACAAAATTTGCATTGAATATGACCAGAGTCTCTATGGGTGACACAATAACTCGTATGTTGTTTTTGCCTTTCTCAATTCAACTTGGATAAAAAGTACAAAAGAGTGTCTTTCGAGTACTGATGTTAAATCTAAAATTGTCTGTCTGCAGAAGCTTTATCAGCTAGGATAACAGAATAAGTTTACCTTCCGCTGAGTGCCAGGGTATATGTTTCTGTGAAGTGGAAACAGATTTTTGAAAAGGAATGCTCAAAGAAAGCGAAGATAAAAAACAAGTGGTTTTTAGACAATCAAAACTTTTGTTGCGAAATTACAATCAAAGGAGATCTGGGTCATGCAAGACAGGAAATAAATAACCTAAGCTTGATAGCCGCTCGTTTGACGCCTGGGTGCATATCAAATGTTAGGTAGAGAATTGACATTGGCAACAGGTTTGGAGGAGACATTAATTATAGGGATATCCAACAAAATTTGAGAGGAGGCACCTACATACATACATTCATACATAATTGTTCATTACAAGACTTCAGTCATGATTACGACCTAGTTATTCACACCACTGGAAGTCGCCGTAGTCTAGTAGGTAGTGTGTTGACTTATTAGACACAAAAGCCTGGGTTCGAGCCCCAGGCCAGACAACAAAGACAAAATACAAAAAGTATTTTTTCGGCGACTTCCGCTCAGTAGATTTCTGGCAAAAACTCTGACAGTAAATAAAAATTGCCATGAAAAGTTTCTCAATAAATAAAAATCTGTCGTTCGGAGTCGACTTTAAACTGTAGGTCCCACCACTCATGTATAAAATTAACACACACAACATAAGTGGTGTGAGAAACTAGGACGTTGCACAATGGGTCAATTCGACCTCCGGGTACTGTACTTGTCTTAATTGACAAGTACACGTCCTCTAACCTAACCTAACCTTAAATTATGGGTCTTGCCGGATGAAATTAACGCACTCAACATGGGTAGTGTAAGGGACTAGGTTGTTGTCCTGGCTAAAGAGTTGTACTGACCAATTACCACGTTGACTGCCGCGGCAGTTTTCAGAAAACTTGCCAAAAAACGACAATTTGATTTTTTCACATTAGTGAGTACGAGATAACTCGTAGTTTGGCGCCCTAGAAGGGAACGCAATCTACGAGTTATCTCGTAGCCGGCAGTCAACGTGTTAATTAAGTAAGTAAGCCTCACATATTTGGGGTTTGGTTTTAATTTAACAGTCTTCCAGATAAGAGACGCTGTAAGAAATAGTAAATGGACAAGCGAGTGTCGAAGAGCATTGCTTCAGGACCAATTGTGGAAAATTCATAATTATGGTGAGGTTAAATTTGGTGGAAAGAGTTGAATTCTTCACCAAAAATCTGGTAGACGTAGTCGATATTGAACACACAGAAAGCCTAATTACATAGCTGGGATCAATAATCTTAATTGTAATCAACACAATGTTTTCACAAATGTGACTCAAGTTTTTTTTTTAAGGGAAGTAATCGAACTTTCGCTTTCATTGAAGTTTCTTAATGAGCCCATTTAAATAGTGCAGACTTTAATTATTGTTTCTTAATTACAGTTGTTTATAGTCTTAATTACCTTTCATAGTTCCTTCCTCGCAACACATTTATTTCCAGAAAAATTCCCCAAATATTTACTTAAAAAAACAAACAAAAACATGCAAAAAGAACTTGTAAAAACAATGAAAAAAATTTAATTAATTTTTATTAAAAAGAAGTGTTTATTGTTAAGCTCATTGCTTGCGATAAATATCTTGTAAATCGTTAATGAATGTATTTTAATTCGTAACACACTTAAATTAGTTTAAACGGGTGAACCATATACAGCTTTTGAATTGTAAGAGTCATGATGATGGTCAGACACCATGTTTATGGAAATTTTCTTAAAACTTTTTTTGTTAATTTTTATTTGTTTACATTTTTCTGATTGTCTTTTAATTGTTAATAATTTTAAGCCTTTTTTTTGGTGAAAAGGCGATGTGTCAGAGCTTTGACTTTGTAATGGCAATTCAATTCAAGTTTTTACGTTTCTTTTCACGGGCAACGATAATGAAAACTGGGTTACCAGAAAATTAACAAAGTCCCCTTTCCTCCCTCCTACCATGTAAGTTTTTTTTATTATTTTTTTACATCAAACTATTCTGTCAAATCAAAAACAACGGGAGTGCCCGCCGCTCTAACATATGAAATCATGGAAATTTTTTTGTTTTTCATGGTTAACAAGCATACAAAAAAAAAACAAAGTAAAATTAATAAAACAAATTTAAATATACTCTTATAAATTTTTGTTTTCGTAATACCGAGTAAATGAAGATGAAACCAAACCTTTTTTCCATTTGTACCGCAACCCGCGTCTCATATTCATTTCAATGATTTGTTAAGACAATCATCAAACACAGAAAGACGTCACTTTGTCTCGATACTTGATTTGTACGATTGAACGATTTAAACAAAAAAAAAAAGTGGAAAAAAAACATCCAGTGAATAACAAGCAAGACAAATAAACAAAATAATAAAACAATTTCCTTTAAATTAGGGCAATTCACTTCAAATAGAAAAATGAAAAAGATCACTTACGAAAAAAAATCTAGAAACAACGCCAAAATTGGTTGAAAATGATTAAATATTAGGTAAACATTTTGAATGATCCTTTAATCGAAACTTCTGCTTAAGGCCATCATCCAGAAGTATTGCCTCATGCCTTACCAACATGCATCTGCTCGCCGATGAGGTATACAAACCACTTAAAGTTCAAAAGAAATCGCTATTGTGTTCCATAGAAATTCCAATACGTTTCATTTGAAATTATCAGGATAGTAAAGGGTCCGCCAAATAACATTTTTTTTTTTTTTTTGAAAATGCTTTAAAAAAAAACTACTGAATATTTTCTCAAATTTCTTTTTTTTATTTGAAAGTACAATCCTTCCGGTTAATAATGGAAAATAATTTCATTCAAATGGCTGCCTCGGCTGGCCATGCAGTAGCCTACACGATCGGTCCAATTTTTAAGCACATTATCGATTGTGTGCAGCTGTATTTCACCAATGGCTTCACGAATATTGTCCTTTAAAGCGTCAATTGTCTCTGGCTTGGCGGCGTAGCACTTATCTTTGACGGCACCCCACAAATAATAGTCGAACGGTGTCAAATCGCAGCTCCGAGGTGGCCAAACGACATCAGCTCTGCGGCTGATAATGCAATTTTCAAAAACAGGGCGCAAAACATCGAGTGTAGCTTCGGCTGTGTGGCACGTAGCGCCGTCCTGTTGAAACCAAATGTTGCCAATATCCTCCTCTTCAATTTTTGTGAACAAAAATTCGTTCAACATGGCCCGATAACGATCGCTATTGACTGTAACGGCCACTCCTTGCTCATTTTCGAAGAAAAATGGCCCAATTATGGCTCTGGACCAAAATCCGCACCAAACAGTGACTCGTTTTGGGTGCGTCGGCTTTTCAATGTATGCGTGCCCCAAATGCGACAATTTTGCTTGTTTACTTACCCGCCAAGATCAAAATGAGCTTCATCTGAAAAGATGATGTTTTTTGCCAAAATCGACATTTTCTGGTATAGGCTACTGCATGGCCAGCCGAGGCAGCCATTTGAATGAAATTAGTTTCCATTATTAACCGGAAGGATTGTACTTTCAAATAAAAAAAGAAATTTGAGAAAATATTCAGTAGTTTTTTTGTAAAGCATTTTCAAAAGAAAAAAAGTTATTTGACGGATCCTTTAGAATGCTCATATCATTCTTTTTTCATTTAGCAGGCGCATGATCTCTTCTTGGCTGGATCCCACATGGTATCCTCTTAGTTATTTTGTCCACCTTGTCGTCGTTACACAGCTTTCTATGTGGCACTTAAGTTCAATTGGCTTCAAATTTGCCAACTTTACTTTCTGTGGTTCTCGAGCTCTGTTAGTAAAATCATTTTTCTTGCCATTTACTTCCATACCAAAAGAAATGGACAATCACATCTAAGAAATACTAGCGCATTGAGTGCTCTGTTAAAAATTTTGGTTTTTGTCTTTGCTAGTTAATACCGAAAATATCTTCACAGACATTAACATCTATTTGAACTACATTTGCATTGGCCCAGCTTACACACTCCCTGATATTTACCCAGTAGTCCAGTCCTGGTCCCACGTTTAGAGACATTCATGTAGCAAATAGTCTTAAGAGGCAGCAGTGCTAGGATTTCGTTTGACCGAAATTGTCAATTCCGTCTCAATGTAGTGAGAAAGTATGAAGTATCCTCTCTAATTAAGGTTTTCAAATATATGAATATTGGTTATTCGACTAACGACCCCAGCTAAGCCATTGCCCCATAGTCTGCAGCCTAAAGTCACCTTATTTCGCATCTTCATCTCAGTTGACATCTCTCTGAGCTTTTCATAGCATCCTGACATTGCTTTTTTTATTCAACAATTCCCGTTATACTACTAAAATGTATGTCAGCTAGGACTTAACTACTTATCCCTTATGTAGCAAAATGGGATTGAGGATGAATTTAAAACCTATGGCCCTTTTTATAATGTTTTCTCTTCGGAAGAAACGGGCGACTTTTTTTAACCATTTAGGGTTTGAAAAGACACTGAAATTTGCTAATGTTTGGAATATAACAATTTATTTCCCATAAAAAAGTCTGGTCAAATCGCGTGATTTTAATGATGGACTGCCCCAAGACGTGAGACAACTTGCTCGTCTCTAAGTGGCATATCGACGCCTCCGTTCTATAACATTCTAGGTCGAAAAAGTGTGTTTTGAGTTATGAGCTCTCAAAGTTTTCCCGCGATATACGACTATATGTGTATTGTAAGTAGATTTTTCCCTATAACTTCGGAACGGATCGGCGCATCTTAACCAAATTTTGACAGTATTTAAGTTAGAGAACGTAGAATTTAAAAATGCAAGAACATTAAGTGTACTTAGAACGTTATAGAATGGAGGCGTCGATATGTCGTTCACAAAACATTTTTATCATACTGTTCGGCTTCCGTATTATTTATCGATGCATTGGCGAGAATTTCAATCCATTGTTGCAGGTCCTATAACGACAGGGTGGCCATGTGTCGTTATTTAAAAACTGTGCCCGTTTGCGTAAGGCTATTAGATTGTGTCATTGGGTGTAGTAGTAAGAAACCTTAGTTATTGTGTTATAGCTTCCTCTCTCTCTCAGGAGGAGGTACCTATGACATTGGCTGTTAAATGTTATCCTTTTCGGACATAAGGAAATATGAAAAAGTATTTCTCTAGGGGACTTCCTCTTCCTTGGAGAGTTAATAAAATTAGGTTAGGTTAGGTTAGAGGACGTGTACTTGTCAATTAAGACAAGTACAGTACCCCGGAGGTCGAATTGACCCATTGTACAACGTCCTAGTTTCTCACACCACTTATGTTGTGTGTGTTAATTTTATACATGAGTGGCGGGACCTACAGTTTAAAGTCGACTCCGAACGACAGATTTTTGAGAAACTTTTCATGGCAATTTTATTTACCTCTCAGAGTTTTTGCCAAATACAAAATACTTTTTGTATTTTGTCTTTGATGCTCGAACCCAGGCTTTTGCGTCTAATAAGCCAACACACTACCTACTAGACCACGGCGACTTCTAAACTAAATAGAAATAAAATTACTAAGAAAAGTTTCTCAAATCTGTCGTTTGGAGTCGACTTTAAACTGAAGGTCCCGCCACTCATGTATAAAATTAACACACACACAACATGAGTGCCATGAGAAGCTAGGTTGTTATCCAAGCTAACTGGTTGTAATAACCAATTAAGTAAGCATTGATGAAACCTCTAAATTATTTATTTGTGTGCAGGCAGATATCACTGCTGAAAGCAGTGAATACCCCTAATATTGATGACACTAAGCAACAGTAGCCACTGGACTGTCATTTGTCACATACGCTCCATACAAAATAATATACAATCTTGACGTAAATCTAAGTCACATTTTTTCCATAATTTATAACATCTGAACAATTTTTTTTTATCATTTTTTTCAATTCTATTTTTTTTTTTGTTTTTTTTTTTTTTCGAAATTAATTTATTTGTTTTTGGGGAGTGTCGAATGATGTGGTTGGCTTTTCTTTTCAAAACGAACGTGTGGAAAAGGAGGTAAAGCGAGTTTGAGGTAATATGGCAAGTAATAGAAATGGGTTAGTGGTGGTAGTGGTGGTTGTAGTTGATGGCTGTCATGACTGATGATTGCGTCGAAAAGCCAAGCAGTATTTCACTTAATTAGCGTAAATATGCATATTTACGGGGGTATTTAAAAATAACATTTTAAAGCCAAAGATATGAAAAAAACTGGAACGTACAATAAATAGTCAACAAATCAATCAACATCTACGGCACTAGCAACAAAATAATAATAAATTTGCTAAAAAATTAACACATTCGAAGTACATATATTTTGCTGCTGCTACTACTAACGCTACTAGTGCAGCTGTTGCTACTGTTGCTGTTTCATCAGCAGGTTCACTGTTTTGATTAGAGGAAATGGGGACGTATAAGGCGATAGGGGGCCCGCTCACTTGCTCGGTCGGTTGGCTCGTATTGTGTATGAATATTTGTTGTCGATTATTGTCGTTTTGTTTTTGTCCGTTTAAATGTTTTATTGTTAATTTTTTTTTATTTTTATTTTCACAAACTCGTGCTGAGAAGTTTAACAAATTCAATTTAAAATCGCGTCTTTTTATTCTTTTTTTATTATTATTTTGTCTTCGCATACATATTTTACAAGCTGTTAAATATTGTCTCGTAAGGAAGCCTCCAGTTTAGTTCAAGACGAGATTTGATCGCAAACGCTAAAGAAAGAAAAAAACAACGCAAATTTAAAAACATATTTCTTCAAGAAATTTTGATAACTACGCGCTGCTTAGTGTCTTTTTAATTGTTAAGGAAAAAAAAAAGAAATAAAATTGAAAAAAGTTTTAATTTATACGCCAAAGACTTGGCAAAATCTGTCAAAAAAAAAAAACTTAAAAAAATAAACGTTTACTTCAACGTAAACGTTTTTTCTTTAACGGACTGTATTTTAAATGGTTTTCGATTTACAAATCATCAGTTATTTCGTTAACTTATGGAATTTTAGCATAGAATTGCAATCATTCGGGAAATTTTTAGTTTCCTAACATTGAATTTCATTCAAACGGTGGATTTATTGGCTTGGCTGTTCCACTCGAAGCAGTAAAATGAAGTTCTTATTCACGGATTGTCTAAAGCAAAGTGGGTATTACAAATTTCATAAAATTTTTGCAATTATGAACCATCATCATATATGTACATACGTTTATTATAATTTTAATATTAAAACCATGCTAGGATTAGTGAAATAGTTTTTGTAAACAAAAAAGCAAAATAACAAGTTGCGGAAGTTGTAGAACAAGTATATGAGAAAATATTACATGGAGAGTTGGATTAAACAAGTGTTTTCGTTTTCAGAGGTCCCACTGTAATTTTGTGTTGTGCAATAAATAACAAGCTTTGCTTGAAAATAGCTTTCCAGCTATATCATGATGATCATGGCACTCTCAATAAGAATTCTTCATCTGGCGCTTCTATCTGCAATCACCTTCAATTCTAACAGTTTTCTAAACTTTTTGTCTATAAGTTGCCGTAATTTAATAGGTAGTGTGTTGGCTTCTTTGAAGTGAACCCGTAATTCAACCACAGACAACATCTTCTCAAGTCTCCTGGCAAAATTTCTGATAGTAAATAAAATTGCCAAAAAAGTTTCTTAAAAATCGGTCATTCAGAGTTGACTTTAAATTGTAGGTTAGCTCACACCATAAAATTAATACACACAACAACATAGATGGTGTTAAAAAGATGGTCAATTAAGTAATTTTAGTAAGGTCTACCTTGAAGACGCCGTAGTCTAGTAGGTAGTGTGTTGGCTTATTAGACGAAAAGCCAGGGTTCGAGCCCCAGGCCAGACATCAAAATAAATACAAAAAAGTATTTCTTCGGCGACTTCCTCTCAGTAGATTTCTGGCAAAAACTCGGAGAGTAAATAAAATTGCCATGAAAAGTTTCTCAAAAATCTGTCGTTCGGAGTCGACTTTAAACTGTAGGTCCCGCCAATCATGTATCAAATTAACACACACAACATAAGTGGTGTGAGAAACTAGGACGTTGCACAATGGGTCATTTCGACCTCCGGGTACTGTACTTGTCTTAATTGACAAGTAACACGTCCTCTAACCTAACCTAAGGTCTACCTTAGTGATCTTAAAATTTACAGATTAAGGTTCTTTTAGTGAAGTTACGAAGGGATAGGTCCAGATTATATTAAAGTTGCGTTAAAACTTCTCGGACAAGTTTCTCTTTCAGTTTCTTTCGGGTCATCAAAGATGAGGTTGAGGTTGGGGTTGCTGCCAGAACCTTGCGGAATTTAGGTCGAAAATAATGGTAACAGGAAAGGGGACAGGGCCAAACTATTACCTTACAATCTCACCAAACACACTACACAACTTTTCTTAGTGTCAATCCAAGTTTTCCTGTCATCAGCGTTACAAGTCTCCTTGCTTCGCACATTATTGCTGCACGTAATCTACTTTCCATCGCCTGATGAGAGCGTTTTGCTGTTACATTATCCACCCAAATACCAAAAAAAAATTATATTCATCAGATCCAGTTTGCAAACACGAGATGGAGGTTCGCCTTCAGGTAGTGTTTGCAGACGGAATTCGTTCGTGTAATAGGCTCTTAACTGAACTTATTCGAACGACATACATGAAACCAAATATTTTTTTTTTTTTTCAAAAAGTCTCATAAAAAATTATTTCGTGTACCCACTGTATTCATTACTTCTATTGTGTAATATTTGATTACCTCAGTTATCTCTCTCCCTGTCTCTGTTTCTGTCGCTTATTCTGGCACTCTGCATACTATATATACGCCTCAGTTTAACTAGAGCAACAAACTGAATTGCGTGTTGTTGGGTTTTTGTTTTCCTGATACAGTAAATTTGAAATTATAACAACAAAAACAGCATTGTCACTATTAACAACAGCAACAACAATAATAATAACCTGTAAATATAACACCAGCACTATTCTTTGCAAATCTTGTATTGCGTGTGTGTGTGTGTGTGTATTTATTTAAAACTGAAACTTTTAATTATTTTTGTTGTTATATTTCTCCTTCTTTTTTTTGTTTTGTTGTTTAGAACAGTGTTGAGTAGTGTTTTATAGATCATCCATATAATACGAACGAGGTGAATGAATGCTATTTGTTGTTCTGTTGTTGTTGATGGTGTTGTGTAAAAATCAATGAACTCATGATAATTTTTTTCTTAATAGTTATTGAAAATTATACACAGTTTGCACGTGATTTTACTTTCCTATGACAATAATAAAACAATGACAACAACAACAATAGTAATAATAATAATAATAAATTTTTATAAAATTTAAATTAAAAATACAATTTATATGCATGTATATATGTATGTGTATGTGTGTATGTTTTGGAAGGCAAAATTTTTCCGAAGGCAAAAAAGAAAAGAAAACAAGAGCAAGAAAAATTATGTTTTTTGTTTTGAGTTATTTGATAGCGTATGTGTGTGTGTGTGCGTCGTATAATATGGTTGGCTAGCTACCCTGACGTATAATTAACCTTTGGATATTAGAATTCTGTTGTAACAGTGAAACCTGATGTTATTGAACTAAAGTTCATTTAAGAGCCTAAGTGTTATTGAAATGTGTTGCTGTATTTATTATAATAAATAAAAAAAATTATTAAAACTTTGCAAAATCACAAAATGTAGTACATTTATGAATAAAATTTAGGTTTTTTTTGTTTGTTTACCATGAGAAAGCATTTTTTTCACCTTTTTATCATGTAATTGGTGTGTTAATTAAAAGAATACAAAGAAATACGGAAACTACAGTGGATTAAACGTGTGAAATTTTATAATACAATGTACCTTCTGTATAATTTACTTTGAACTGTTTTGGATTTGTAACAATGTTACTGAAATACGTTGCAAAAGCTATCGGAAAATTACAGGCAATGAAAAAACTTTACGTACCCTCACTTATTTTGATATTTTTCTTTAAATATTGTAAAGATAATTTAAAACATGTTGTACGATATTTTTAAAGACATTAAAAAATCAATTTACAGTCAAGGAGAAAAGTTTACATATAACGGTGTATGTCAAGGAAAAAAGTTTACATACAGTGTGTGGCAACTTTTTTCCTTGACTGTATTTGTAAAAGAAAACAAGAAATAACTCAATAAGAATAAAACGCCAACAAAAATATCAAACTTTAAAAACTGATGCAAATAAAAAGGTTTTTCTTGTTTGCTATGTTGTGAGCTGCAGCGTTCATCAATTACCCTTTGTATGCAAAGAGGCATTGATATCACAAAATGCTAACCAAAAATCCTTAACCTCGATGAGATTCAAAACTGGTTACTGCAGTGATGTAGTAAGCTATCTGCGCTGTTACTTAAGCGCTTCCTATATGCAAATATAAATAAAACAACGTGTGTGGGTGAGATATGATAGAAATCTTTTATTCGTTAGAAAGGCCTATTGAAGTCAATTATATGTGGAGTACTACATCATTCAAATATTCGCCACTTTTTCTCTGGTTGGGGCGCATCCGCAATTTCCAATCTTCCATGAATCTGGCGCATAATGTGGCTTATGTGGTTTATGGCTTATTCGTAGACTCATGCGACTTAAGAAAACACCACAGGGAAAAGTCTAACGAGATCAAGTAGCACGATCTGGTCAAAAAAAATTCATTAAAATATTGTTTTAATTCGAGAAATGTCTATCATTGCGAAACCGAACTCAGAATCGAAACGGAAACGGAATCAAAATGGAAAAAAAGAGAATGTTGTCGAATATCCCCCCAACTTTAGAAATGTAGAGAGATTAGATTACAGTTTAGTTTAGTAACAAAATTTGTGCTTAGGCATGAAATATGAATGTGCACGTGCAGGTTACAAATAAAAAATATAAAGAAATAATTAAACAATTTCTTTCTTTTTTTGTCAATTCATTAGCATTTAATTAAGGAAAGCCTTTTTTAATGATATTTCATGATATTCTTTTGTTATATTAAAACAATTCAAGCAAAAATAAAATATTACGTACGTATTACGTATGAAAATATATAAAATATTTCCTTTTGTTTTTAAATTTTTTTTGTGTGCTTAACACACGCACGCACACCTACTCTCAATTCGTTTCTTCTATGCGACTTAACTAAAAATAAAACAGCGATGACAGCGGCGACAACAACTGCACACGACAAAAGTTCAACACAAAAGAGAAAAAAATTGTTGAAGAAAGCATACAGAAAGGTTTTTTTATAAGCATTTCACCTCAACATACAACATACAAACACACCCCACAAAAAAAAAGAGGTAGAAAAAAGTTTAGGAAGAGACAAATTTAGAAAACAATGACATGAACAGAAAATAGGAATGATCACACAACACTCATGGTAGCTGAAAAGAAAAAAGAAAAGTAATACAAACAAAACAACGGCGACGAGACGTGAAAATATCTTCTATTCTAAAATTAACCTGGCGTTAGTAGGGGCTATGGTAAGTGAACAATACAACAGAACATTACTTGATCGTTCACACATTACTTCAATGAAAAATGTCGCTTTAGCCGCTTAAAGAATTCATATCAAGAACTTGTCAGAAACAAATGAAATGTTAAATACGTCGACAATGGAAGCAAAGAAATTTCTAAATGCAGTTCTTTTCAAACAAATGGTAGGGTTTGATGGGATTATTGTAATATTGGGTGTTTGAATCGACTTCTGTTAAGCAAAATATGTTGCATTTTGATCGGCAAATTTTGCAATTTTTGGATGGTAGAAACCAACCATTAGTCCAGTGTTGTATTTCTTGATTTTCTGCAACCCTCTGCGTAATTTAAAGATCGAAAAAAATTGTAACCTGAAGGTGGAAGGTCTAGGCTGTATGTTGGATGCATCGAAACTCCAAATGTAAGCATTCTCATTTTCTGCTGCTTAAGCAAAGATGTAAGTGATCAGGTGTTATCATGATTGTTAATCCATTGTGGCCCTTTTAATTGAATTGCTCGCTCCAATCTTGTTAATTGTTGTTGTCACTAGAGATCGCAATTAATCGTTTGACCAGGTTGTAATAGCTTAGGATAAAGAATACGCAATTCCAATCCAAGTCGCTGGCAACGATCTGGAACAGATCCCAGCCGGAGTATTGCAGGGTATATTGCAACAAGTATTTGGAGATTAATGGACACCTCCTATGCAACAGTCCAGCCCAGAATGAGTTTGAGGATCCCATTCATTGAGAGTTTAGATTTACTATCGACAGCAGACATTAGGGCTCTATGGAGATTTATAAGAGGATTAAGCTGGTTAGAAGTGTTACGACATCTAGGCCGTTGTCTCGCTCCCCTGTAGGTTTTGTGGGTGTCTTTTTAAGTTTCATGCTCCGATTCCTATCTCTAACCTCTACAAATTTTTTTTCTCCATTTTTCTCCTCTACTCTCTTTTCTTTTAAGGACGAATTACAATGGGTCAATTCGACATCCGAGTACACGTCCTCAAACCTAAACTAACCATTAGGCATCAAATAATTGCAACTATTTGGGGAAGTACTTCCGAGAACGCCCATACAGCTTATCAGATCGATCGAAAAACAGCACATCATTTTGCTGTTGCTTTTTTTAAGCAGTCTGCGAAGTATTCTATGACAGGAAAGTAAAATCTGGAGGTAGTGTTCACTAGTTTTCAAATGTCGTTAACTTTCCACTGAATAATCTATATAGTATTTTCTAACAAAGTGAAGCTTACAATGTCACCTTGCAAACAATCTATAGCACCAACTTTTTTTTTTTTTTTTGTAAAACCATGGATTTTGTGGATTTATTGAAATCTAAATATCAATATCTCACCGTTTTAAAAATGAGGCGATAAGCACATATGGGTTATTGTACCTATTCTGAATGTAGAACTCATTATAAGCGCTAAGAGAGAGAGAGAGTGAGAGTGAATTAAATATGAGCATTTTCCTTAAAATTAATTATTATTTAATATTTATTTATAAAACAACACACATTTTGCAGTTTTTTTTTAACAAAAAATACAAATCATTGCCAAAATTAAATTCTACGTCAAGAAATTTCGATTATTATTTATCTTCAATAAATTATCGCCTTTTTCCATTAATCGTTTAAATTATCAATAAAATTGTTTTCTGTTTTATTTTTTTGCTGTGATTTCGTCTATAACAACGCGTTGTTTATCAAATTTTGTGTAAAACGTTTTACCATCGGCTATTAGAAGACGGAAAAATGAATTTAATTTATTTTATAGTCTAATTAAAGAGCAAATAAATTTATTTTTAATATTTATTTGCAATTTTTCATTTTACATGTCAATAAAAATGTCACAATTTTGAAACGTCATTAAACAAATGTAAGAAAAATAAGTGTTGCCAGCATACTTAAATTGGTTCTAAATAATTTGGTGATCACAATATTTCTTTACCTCATTCTCTCCGTTAATAGCTTTATAAATGGTGAGATTTGTTGTTGTTGTTTCAATTTCCAAAGTCTCTTAATCGGCTGTTGCATGTAAAACTGTTATTGTTGTCGTTCAAAATACATTGCGAACTGCTTGCGTTAAATTCTAAAATAAACAAATAAATGTAAGGACATCGTTTATTTGTCTTTTTAAATATTTTTTTGTTACTATAGTTATTAAGAAACCATTAATTGCAGTAGTCTTCCCATATGTATGTATATTAGTTTATTTTCCTAGAAAGTTCTTTATATATTGTATACGACCATGACGTTCCTATTTATTATACAATATATTAATACAATTTAAAGAAAGCACTGCCGCAATGAAAAGAAAAGTAATCCCTTTGTAACATTGTGTTCACTAAATCAATGTTCATGTCGTTTTCATATTTACATGCATACATACATACATACATCCACTGACGTTACAATTTTAATTATTTTTAATGCAAATATTATATGTATATACTGTATACATATGTATGTATGTATGTCTATGCCTTATTCTTGCTATTATTCTTCGTTATTTTCCATGGCAAAAGCCCTTCAACTCGCTACCCCTCCCTCTCACGCTCTCTCTTGGTGGATTATTAAACGCTTTTCACTTATTTTTGGAATCTTTTTACTCGATATTATTCACCCACTTGTCTACCATCGTCCCTGTGTTGTCGTCTGTGTGACGTCTAACGTAATAAACGACCAATAACTACAATAACAACAAACGTAATATCACTCATACTAAATAAAATAAAATGAAAAAAAAATTCTCTTCTTAACTCTTCAGCTTTGCTCTTAGTTGTACTTTCTCTTATTATTATTATTAATTTTTGTTGTTATTTTTTATTTTAGTATGTTTTGTTTAAATAACAAATTAATACATACAACAGTACACTTGAGTGTGTTGATACGTGTGCACACATACACAGAGCTATATAAACAACACAAGAGCAAGCAAAATAAACACAAAAACACTGTGAATAATGTTTTAATTTTTTCTGGTGTGTTCCCCCATTCAGTTGTTAAATGACGGTTCAAGCGACTTAACGCGTCCAAACGAAAAGAAAAGACGAATTACAAAAGCAACATAGAAAATTTAAGTTCAATAAAGAAATAAAATTAAGCGCGCGTTTTTTTTCTTTTTATAAAAAAAAAAACAAAAAAAGACAACAGTGTATTAAAATAAAATAAAAAATTGTTTTTTAAAATCAATTAAATTCTACAACTGACAACGTATTTACAAAACAATAAAAAAAAAGAAAAAACTTAATTATTACTGTGATAAAAAGGCCTGTTTTGGTTTTGCATTGTGTTTTGTTTTGTTTTTATTTAGAAAACTGTTATCAAAACAACAACAAAATCCACCATTAACTGCAGCAAATAATGTAACGTTTTTATTTTTATTGATTTTTTTGTTTTCTTTCTTTCGTAAATTCTTTTATTTGTTTTGCAATTTTTCTTGCAATTTTTAATTGGTTGTACGTACATATTTTTATCCATTACCACCGTTACTGTTTGGTTGGATAGTGTTTATGTGTATGTAAGTGGTTAAGAGAGAGTGTGTGTTTGTTTGTTTTTTTTTTATCGTACAATTGAATCAATTTCTTTTAAACTACAAAGCATAACCCTTTTGCTACTCATCATCAGTATGTATTCGTTTATAAGAATCTCGTGATTCTGATTGATAATATTATCTCTGTTGTTTATTTATTTATTTATTTTTTTTTTTGTTTTCTTATTTATTATTGTTGTGTTCCCATTTGTAATATGGTAGGCAGTGGTACTTGTAACGGGGTTTTTTTTCGTGGTTAAAATTTACACTTTCAAGTGATATGGATGGGGGATTTTGTAAATATTCCGGGCAAATTGAAAATAATTAAACAAAATAATGCGATACGATGTGGTATAAAAATTTTAACATTTTTTTTATTATAAACAATGTTTATAGAAACAAAATCTGTACTCAATATTTATTTATTTTAAATATTTTTTTTTTCAATATTATATTTGATTCAATTTCATTAAAAAATATAAACATTTATACGATATTTTAAGATAAATAATGTATCTTACGAGATAATCTATAAATTTGAGATATAATTAAAATTTATTTATTTGTTATTTTTAATAAATTTTATAGCTTTGTGCATTAAAATTTTTATTCAAACAGTAATTTAAATTTAGTATTTAATTTATTTTTAAAAAACATAAATCTTAGACTTTTTTTGTTTCTCAGATATGATTTATTATTATTAAAAAATGTTCTGCCTACTCCAGTAGTAAGTAATTTACCTCAAATATACATAGTTAAATCATACAGTAAAAAGGTCAATACACAAAATTTTATGATATGGTATTAAGCAAAATAAATTGTCCCTATTATTTCTAACCATACTGTATGTTTCATATGTAAAACATTAAATTGCCTTCTGTAATGTTGGTTAGGAGATTTGCCATGTCCTTCTTCTTCAGTTGTAAGGTTTAATGTAACTACCCCAAATGACAAATGAATTATAAGCATATGAAATTAGCATATGGTATTATTTTCACCACATTAAAGCTTTTTTTGCAAATTATTTGAAACGCATATCCACCTTTTTTGCATTCCCTGCCTCTATTTGAAATACACCCAAACCTGTTTTTACACGGTTTTTTTTTACGCGAATTTGAAATAACGCGGTTTTTTTTAACAAATTTACCATTTTTGTTCGCTCCTTTTTATACGGATAAAATCGTTTAATCCCGTTCAACTCCCAGTTTTTGTGACATGTGATAACATAATTGAAAGAGCTGTGAAATTTCAATCAGACCTACAAACATGTATGGCTAGATACAGAGAGCTCTATAAAGAGCTTTCCAAAGTTATAACAGAATTTGCTGTTAAAAGAAATAAACCAGCGCCAGAAGCAGCTTCTGAAGATGTAGAAGTAATAAGTATTTCTACTGACGAGACTGATACTGAATGCGCTTGCTATCAGAAACTGACTCCTAATAAAATAAAAAAAATTTTTTATTGAAAATAATTCCGTTCCTATTTGTCTTAAGAGTTTGATAAATAATTTTATTTTTATAAATGGAAGAGAATTTTTAAATTTTTTTTTAATTTTTTTATAATCATAAAATGAACTAAAATAAAAACTCTGTGTATACTTTTGAACTAAATCTGTGCGTTTTTATAAAGTTATTAAATTTTATAGGCATATGTAGGCTGCTGCATCAATCCTATGTATATCTTTTCAGTTTGTTTATACACTTACATACATACATAATATTTGTCTTTTTTTTACGCGATTTTTTTTTACACGGTATCCACTGGAACGTATCTACCGTGTAAAAAAAGGTTTGGGTGTAGTTTTTTTTTTTTTTAACTTACAATACAAGGATTAATTTATACAATCTTATGGATTGATAAAATTTGATTTAACCCATATGAAACACGACATTCGATATATGAACACACCACCCATGTTGTATGTCTTAGTTTTATTCATTAACGGCAGTATGTAAAGTTTAACATCGACTCCGAACGAACATTTTTTGAAAAATCTTTTATTAAAAATTTTTTTACTCAGAGTTTTAGCCAGAACACTGCTGAGAGGAAGAATGTGAGTTTGATGAACAATTAATCTCAAGTTTATTTTGGCTGTCAATCGCTAGACGTATTTTTTGTAGGAATACGTGAAGCCTCTCATGTAATGAAACAAATTCCATCACTAGGACACAATATTATAGTTGCCGTGGATAAGATACCGGCCGTGATGCAGGAAAACGTATGCCAAAATTGTAGCTAGCGGATGGACCACCTACGTTGGAGCAGCCATGGGCAACATTTTTACAAAATTGTCTTTAAAAACTTAACTTACTTAATGGGTCATTACAACCCTTTAGTAAGATTTACAACCTATCTTCTCATGCCAGCCATGTTTGTTGTATGTGTTAATTTTTAGCCATGAGTGGTGATACTTACAGTTTAACGTCGACTGCGAAGAACAGATTTTTGCGAAACATTTCATGGCAATTTTAGTTTTTGCCAGAAGACTGTTGATATATTTTGTTTTGTTTGAGATGTCCGAGCTGGAATTTGAACCATGTACTCCCCTCTAATAAGCCCATACATTATCTACAGCGCTTTTAAAAACTTAAAAGGCTTATAATACATACATACGTCATTCACTTTTACAAAATTTTGTAACTATCAAAAATTCCCATTTTAACTCAGTGTTGTCACTGTTACTACTTCGTTCACCCCTACTGTAATTTACAACCATAATGACTAACGGTAAATTCCCGCACATAATCATACGCCTCCGTAGTTTTGGACTTTGTCCCGTGAAAAGTATATCAAATTAAAAAAAAAAGAAAAGAATCCATTGATAATATGGCGGATGGATGAATATTTTAAAAAATCCCATTCGCAAAATGTTAGTTTATTTTAAATATGACTTTAGAAAAAAATCAAAATGTTTGATTTTTTAGCAGCGCGTGATTCTCAAGCACATTCTAAACGGTTTTTTTTTTGTTTTTATTTTGTTTTGTTATTGTATTAATTTGTTTTGACTTTCATTTAGCGCCTGCTTGTTTTTTTATCTTTTTTTTTGCTCTCTTTTTAAATGTTGTCACTACTCCTTCTCCCTTTAATGATGGTGCCTCTTATTCAGACATTATCTCATGCATTTATACAGACCTATTGGTTTTTTTTTCTCTTTTTTTTTTCTAGAGAAGACATGCTTATTTTTGTTGTAGTTCTCTAAGTTTCTAGTTTGTGGTTATTATCTGTTGCTAAGTTGATAAAAAAAATATATATTTGTTAGTGTGTGTGTGTGTGTGTCTGCTTTTTTTCAATTTATTTTCCTATTTATTTAACACTATTTATCTGGTTGTGTTAATAAAATTTGTATAAAAAAAATTGTTGTTTTTTTCTGTTGCTGTCTGCAATCAAATTCATTCACGCGTCATTGTTTTATTGTTTTTTTCTCTCCCTCTCTCGAAAAGAAAAAAACTAAAAACATTTACATCTCATAGCATAGTTTTGGGGGCTATAATACAAGAAAAGGATTTAACATTAGGTTGGTACAATTGGTCGTTTCTTAAATGTTTGAAACATGAGTCATTGGCTGAGTCTGTTGTTATAAACGAACAGACCACAATTTTCAAGATAATTCCACAATATTCATGTAATTCTCCTCTTGTCTTGTGACTTTGGTTATCTCGTGGTTTGGAGTGTCATTCACACAAGAATATAACAAAAGAAACTCTTATTTACAGAAAATATGACGCAAAAGTTGTTTTTAATATAACATCAGCCAAAACCACAGCGTATTTGGCTAGTTCAACTAGTAAAAACTTGCTACAAATGCTTTTTACATACTTCTGTTGAAAAAAAAATTTTACTAACAATATTAATTGGCATCTGATTGCATCATTCGTGGGATACAGTTTTTAAGGACATTAAGGACATGGCGCTTAATGGAGCCACCAGTCATACGCTACATAAATGGTTCAACTTTATTTCTGTGAGTCAACACCGATTCGTACTTAACTTACTTAATTGGTCATTACAACCCCTTAGTCAAGATTGCAATCTAGTTTCTCTCACCACCTAAGTTGTGAGTGTTATATTATCCATGAGTAGCAAGAGCTACAGTCGAGAAGAAGACTGCCAAGGAAATCTACGAAGAGATGGGCTCTCGTTTAATTAGCCAACACACTACCTACTAGACTATGGCGACTTTAGCATCGATTCGCAAATTCAAATTCGGTTTCCTAAAGTATTTAAGCCATGCATTGTATTTCGACATTTCTGTATACCTGCTACTTGAGCTCAACAGTAAAACATTCCTGGCTTTACCACCATTCAGCGAGATCAAACGATTTGATATCCCACTAGACTATTTGCTATGGGGATATGACATATCTTGGCGCTCTCTTTCTCTCGCTTTCTGGGACAAGGCGGAAATAATTCAAGTTCTTAAGGACAACATTACAGTTGCCATTGGAACCTTCTTAGGCGACCGAAATGCTGGAAGAAAATGGTTAAAAAATTGGAGTTTACAAATGAAACATCTACGATGTAGCCATGAGTAACATTTACATAAAAATCTTTAAAAAGAAAATGGCAAAGATTTCATTCACTTCTGTATTTTTTCCCATATTTGGCTTACAATTTCATCTAAATACCATGGATACCACATTCACAATACTTAGTACTAATAATACAGCATTCACCAAACTGTCTTAAGTAGTCTTTTTTTTATGAGTACAAAATCTTATTTTTCCAAGGTCACAACACTGGATGGAGATGACTAAATCCATTCATTGTTTCATAATGGATTTCCTTTTATTACACCTTATATTTGATAGAGAAGAGTTATTATAGAATTAGATTCACATGATTAAAAGTCTATTTTAAAACGCTTTACGATTAATTTGCCTTTAAAGCTGATTATAATTATACACGATGTGTCAGAATTAATTTTATTTTAATACCCGCATTTTCTTCAACATATTGAATTTGATTGAATGAAACTTGTTTCTGTTTTTTTTTTCTACATTTTTATGTTTTCAATAGAAAACCTTAATTATCATGTGTTTTTGATCAAAAAAAAAAAATTACTTGCTTCATACAAATTTGTTTTTATCGTCTATGTTTTGTTTTTCGGTAATTTCCATTGGAAAAAATACTTTTTTATTATTTTACTTTTTGTTTCTAAACGATCAAAGCGGATAAAATAAATCTTTAGAAAAACAATAAACGCGGGTTATTGCACTGTGAGAAATAATAAAATTTAAAAATGAACTCAATTAATTAGTTTCTACAGGAAGAAATGTTAACCAAAAATCCAACCGAATTTTTTTTTAATAAATTTACACTTAAGCCACCAACATAGGGACAAAAAATGGTACATAAATTGGAGTCACTAGTCCATAAATATGATTGACGCACATCTTGAAATCACATTATTTCACCACACACTATATTTTAATGAATCCCACTGTGTATTCCTATAATTTTTCTTTTTTGTTATTATTTTTCTTAATAATATTTCAGTGTCCTACTCTCTCTTGCCCATTTCTAATTATTTTTACTCAATTTATGTTCCCTTTTTTCCTATCTCTTTATGTGCATTTGTTTGTGCTTTTCTTCAACAATTATTTGTTTATATTTTGTATGTATTTTAGGCAAGCAAGCAAGTGTATGTATGTATATTAACATAGTTTTTTATGTCATAATGTAAATGTAAACATTGGTTTTTTATTTCATAGGAATTAAATTGAGGGGTTGGTTGGTATCTTCTTAGGTTTTATTTTTTTTTTATTTCGGTTTCGCTTTTATGTTGATATTGGTTTACTGATAATGACCGCAATTAAGTCGTTATTTTTAGAAAGAAAACAAAACAAAAAAATATATAAAATATGTTAGTAATTAAAACATAGATTAGGCATAAACAAAAAAAAAAACATTAAAATAAAAACATACACAGTCAGTCTTTAACAGCACAAGCAATGTTAGCCCCTGTCATTAAATACATTTTTTTTATATTCTGGCGCCTTTCTGTTTTTTGCCTCTTCTTTGTTACTTTTATTGTATTTAAAATGTTTACACTCTTTTACGGTCTGATTTTTCTACAAAGTAGTTGTATTCGCTATAAATATACTTACAATATGTATGTATGTACACATGTATTGATTTGCATACCAGTCCATTCACTCATTTATTTGTGTTTTTGTTTTTGTAACTTTCTTCGCGTTCTTTTTTATCACAAAACATGAGTTGACACAAATAGTTGTTTTTATCTTTGCTTGGTAGTTTTGTTTTTGTTTTCCTTTTAAATGTTTTAATTTGTTAAAAAAAAAAAAGACACCGTGTCACCAGCAAGATAAAGTGTTGCAAAAAAGAAAAGAAGGAAGAATAAAATATAAAATTAAACAATTAGTCACCGCATTTAATTAGTGGAAGTGAATTTCAAGGAATTTGTTTTATTTTTGTGTCTTTTTAAATGAAATGTTAGTTTTAAAGGTGTTACAGCACACTAAAATTTAAATTAATTTCTTGTAACAAAACAATTGAAAAAAAAGAAGAAACTATATCGGATGCCTGGGTAGTCTACTGGATAGTATGGCAGTTGTGTGTTCGATTCTCGATAGTCACTCTGACATGATACTCTTCTTTAAATAGTTCCCGAGAATATTCTTTTACAAATTTCATCACAATTGAAGCACATTTTTCTTAAATTTGAAACAAACTTTATTAAATCGAATACATATGTACCAACTCTTTCCTGCTTGATGCAGAGATGTATTTACCCATCGAATATTAAGCCAGACATTCTCTTCATTGAAGTCGCCGTAGTCTAGTAGGTAGTGTGTTGGCTTATTAGACGTGAGGCCACGTTTAAAAATCCAGGTCAGACATCGCCAACAAAATGAAATACGAAAAATATTTCTTCGGCGACTTCCTCTCAGTAGATTGCAGGCACAAACTCTGAGAGTAAATAAAATTGCTGTAAAGAGTTTCACAAAAATCTGTCGTTCGGCATCGACTTTAAACGGTAGGTCCCGCCACTCATGTATAAAATTAACACACGCAACATAAGCGGTGTGAGAAACTAAGTCGTAATCCTGGCTGAAGGATTGTAATGACTAATTGTGTGTTGTGTGTATATTGTCTTGATTGAACAAAATTTTTCTCCTATTGGTGAAGGTTGACCTTTTGCTTACAATTGTTTATTTTGCCTTTGCAAATGTTGACAACACAGGAGTTTGGCCTTAGAGAAGCATTTGATGAAATTATTTCCTCCTAATCTCAGCAAATACTCAGTATATCCTTCCTAACCTCCAATCCTCAGACAAAAACGAGGATTAGGTTTCAAACATGACTATATTACGGTTTTGATCTCGCTGTTGCCATAGATGATATCATAAGTAACCATCTGCTTCGGAAATGACTTGATTTTGTTGTAAAAGGGCCCATAATCAAATCCTTTTTATTAATCCTTGATTTCAAAGCGCTTTTCTGCAATGTTTATCTTTTTTGGGCAGTTAAAACAGTGGTTACATGAAGTTCGAATTTGATGAATTCAATATTTTAGCCACATTTTTAATAATCAACTTTCCAAAGTTTGGAAATTACAGGAAATTACATTTGAACTATATTTTCGTCTTTTTGATCTTTTTATCTTTGCTCTACCGGCCATATTAAGTACGGCTGCCTTCCAAAATGTTAGTTGCTTTGAGTTCGAACCAAGTATTGTATTTCATAATGCCGCTGTTCAAAATATATACAATGTATTATATTTCAAAATGTCGTCAATGTGTATTTTTAACGCAGTCAAAAAGCAATCAGGCATCGGATTTATAGTTGATGCATTGTTTGGTTACTTTGTATATCTACATAGTTTGTATACAGTAGTAAGACTGCATACAAACTTTGTATTGATACATTTTGGAAGGCAGCCTACTTAATCGAATTATAGTGTTTTAGTTTATTGCAAGATGTTGCTCAATTCCTCACAAGACACCGATTACTTTAATGGATTTGTTTTTATTACACCTTATGTTTTAGTTTCATTGAAACTGTTCGTATTTAAAACCAACAAAGGTTTTTCGATTTTGATAAATAAATGATCAGAATTTTTTTTAATTCTAAAACATATTTTTTTAATATTATTTGTTAAATATGGTTTTTAAAAACACATGAATTTTTAAGGTCATTCTATACAAATATCTTAATTTCAAAAGACCAAACCCTCACAATATATCATGATATTCTCATTCTTTGTTTTAAGAGATTAAAGATTTAAATGTACAATTATTTGTACCAATCGATTACGGTTTTGAATTCTTTTTAACCATCATGTGATCAATTTCAACCTGTTCCGTTTCTATACTATTTATGCAGTCTATCAATTATGATAAGATTTTTATCACTTTTCTTGATTATTTAGCACGTAAAGAAATTTATTTAAAAAAATTCCAAACTTATTTAAAGTTAAGCACGTATTTCTTTTTTGTAGATTAAATGGAAAGCATACTCTTCATTATAAATTCTTTTAAAAACTTCTCTACAGTTAAATGAAATTTAAAATTATAACGATGTATCAATGACAATAGGTTCCCAGTGGGAGCTGTTCATATTCTTAGCAATTCTTACGAATTATTTGTATTACAAGTTCCAAAAACATAAATATAAGAGTAGGTAAACCAAATAGTTTAACCCTCAAGTGCTTATGAAATTAAGCCTTCTGTAAGTAAGCTTCACACACCATCCATATTGTTTGCGTTAATCTTAATCTTTCAGAGATTTTGTCAGAAATCTAGGAGATAGTAGGAGATAGAGCCCGAAATATGAAAAACTATTTCTTCGTCTACTTCCTCTCAGGAGCCTGTGGTAAAAACTCTGAGAGTATAATAAAATTCCCATGAAATGTTTTTCAAAAATCTGTCGCTCGAGTCCGATTTTTAAACTGTAGGTCCCGCCACTCATGGAAAAAATTAACACACACAACATAAGTGGTATGAGAAGCTAGGTCGTAATACTGACTAAAGGGTTGTTGTTGTTGTAACAGTTCTGTTGTTGTCTCCGGAAGTATCTCCCTTGGGAAAAAACTTCCGGTTGACACAGCTTTCGCTGGGTTGACAATCCTTGGCCGATGATGAGTCGGGTCGTTCCGGAGCGAAGATCCGATTGTCGTGGAAATGGACTAAAGGGTTGTAATGGTCGATAAAGTGAAGAAGACTGCGGGGAGTGAGTGGCCAAAAAAATACCAAACATTTAGATTCCATCGAAATCAAAATATTTTCCAAGTCTGCCCATGTTTTCTTCCACTCGTGTATACAATCTTTAGAATTGGTTCTATACGACTGTCCACATCCGTGAACAACTGAACTAATGAACTATAATGAAAATCCTCAAATCGCTAAGCAAATTCAAGTTTTTATTGTTTTTATTGAAAGTCATTGGTTCTGACGTATTCTTATCGATTAAAACTCCTTTCAACTCAAGCATTACATTCTGCTATATAGAGTGAATTTTTGAAGGAATTGAACAGAAGAAAAACTTTAGGTTTTCATTTATTCAAAGGAATCTATTTTTGCAATTCAACCTATCACCACCCAATGCTACAAATCCGCTTTCGTTTTGGTGGACTATCCACATCACTAATGCGTTAACCCGTCTCATACACTCATATTGTAGTTTTAATTAATTAAACAAAATTGCTTCTTAGCCACACACGCTCTCTCTATCTCTTTCTCTCGTTCTTACTGTAGTTGTAATTGTTTTTTAAATAAATTAAAAAAAAATTTACGAAAAACACAACAAGAAAAATATCAAATACCAATACCAGGATTCTTTCTATTTCCAATTCCAGAAGTTGCATTCTTCACAAAACAACCAGCGGGAATATTTAACTTTTGCTTATTGGCACCGCATAGTAAAACGTATATAACAACTACAACCAGCAAAGAGAGCTTTAAAGACGCCCACCAAACACCCAATCAGGAGCACCAAGAACAACAACACTATAATCTCCATCATCAGCATCACAACGCCAATAGAAATCAGGCGATACTACAGGAAATAGCCGTCGATGAATCAGACTTAACAACTTCACACTTTAACAGTACAGCCATCTATAGACCTCTCGAAGAAGGCGAAGCGGAAGGAGAACTAACGAAGAGCGTGAAAACACATCAACAAGTTAGCGCATCAAATGCAGAGAATGTTTTAAAGTCATCGCGTTCAACACATGATTTGTTAGTGATACGCGAGCAACCTAAAGCTAGAAAAAATCCAGAGCCGATTATCAGTCCCCCTAAGACTAAAGTCAAAGGCTTAACGGCACCACCACGTTTAGAGGGCAATTTAAGAGGTTCACTAAACGATCTCCTGTTGACATCTAGACGTACCGAGTGTTTACCAAATAATTTGGATAAACCGACCGTCAAAAAGAAGACCATCACACTTAGTAACAGTTTCAAATCAACGAGTTCCTTAGACTCTAACATTACCGTTAACGTTTCTAGCAAACGCACGAGTCCTACCAGTACAATCACCAGCACTATGACCACATTAGTTACATCTAATAGTACACCGGGTGTACCCACCGCCAGTGAAAAACAGCCTTGGCCCAATTCAAAAGATGATTATGAATTGCGCGATGTTATTGGCGTGGGCGCTACAGCTGTGGTACATGCCGCCTTGTGCTTACCCCGCAACGAAAAGTGTGCCATTAAACGTATTAACCTGGAAAAATGGAACACTTCCATGGACGAATTGCTTAAGGAGATTCAAGCCATGTCCTCTTGTAACCACGAAAATGTGGTAACCTATCACACCTCCTTTGTGGTGAGAGAAGAACTATGGCTAGTGTTGCGCCTACTTGAGGGAGGCTCCCTGCTCGATATCATAAAACATAAAATGCGCACCACTCAATGCAAACATGGCGTTTTTGATGAAGCCACCATAGCCACAGTGCTTAAAGAGGTCCTTAAAGGCCTGGAGTATTTCCATTCGAACGGACAAATTCATCGTGACATTAAAGCCGGTAACATATTGATCGGTGACGATGGCACCATACAAATTGCCGATTTCGGTGTTAGTGCCTGGCTAGCCACAGGACGAGATTTGTCTCGCCAAAAGGTGCGTCACACTTTCGTAGGTACACCCTGTTGGATGGCTCCCGAAGTAATGGAACAAGATCATGGCTATGACTTTAAGGCCGACATTTGGTCGTTTGGCATAACCGCCATTGAAATGGCCACCGGCACCGCGCCTTACCACAAATATCCACCCATGAAGGTTTTAATGTTAACTTTACAAAACGATCCACCCACCTTGGATACGGGCGCCGATGAGAAAGATCAGTACAAGGCCTATGGCAAAACATTCCGTAAAATGATTGTTGAATGCCTACAAAAGGAGCCCTCCAAACGACCTACAGCCAGTGAATTGCTTAAACATGCCTTCTTCAAAAAGGCCAAAGATCGCAAATATCTTACCCAAACTTTATTGGCCTCCGGCCCCTCTATGGAGACTCGTGTGCACAAGGCTGCTAAAAGACAACCGGGTGCTTCTGGTCGCCTACATCGTACTGTAACTGGTGAATGGGTGTGGTCCAGCGAAGAGGAAGACAATGGTGGCAAACATCACCATTCCTCCGATTCGGAAACGGACGATAGACCAATTAATCGCCTGGAAAGAGCCGACTCGTCGGATAGCGATCGCGAAGAGCAATCGGAATACTCGGAAGCCACTGCCACAGCTAATGCTATGCAACAACAACAACAACAACAGCAACAACAACCTGCCGCAGCAACGTCACCCTTAACGGTAGCCCAGGCCACCGAGGCCATGGCCCAAATGCCTGTGCCCTCATTAGCAGAAGCTGGTGATGCACCTCCTGTCAATCTGGTATTGCGCATGCGCAATCAACGCCGTGAACTGCACGATATACGCTTCGAATTTGCTGTGGGCAAAGATTCAGCTGAAGGTATTGCCGCCGAATTGGTAGATGCTGGCCTTGTCGATCCCTTGGACACGCAACCCATGGCCATTAACTTGCATCAGCTGATCGAACAAAGAGCCGCTATAAAAACTGTTACGTTCCAATTGAATTCTGGGGTACAACCAGGTGAAGTGCCCGATGATCGCTCGCTGGTCGGGTATGCTCAAATATCAATAACAGATTAGATACGTTTACTTTAATAATCATAATCGTAATGATAATAACAATAAAAATAATAATAAATGAGAAACAATACATATATAAATAAATTAATTAAATTAAATTAAATTAAAATAATTAATATTATCGTAGTTCATATAATGAATAGCATAGTACATACAAACATACATACATATGAACAACAAACAATAATAAGTTCTACACTACTTAGAGCAGTAATAATGAAGCAGCGAAAGCCGTAAATGAAAACAACGCCTAGAATTGCATTCACAATGAAAAGCAACAAACAGAAGCCCTTAAAGAAATCTATTTAAACAATTAAAAACAACAATTTAAACAAAAACAAAAAAAAAGAGAAATTCAATATAATATTATAACTAAAATAAAATTTAATTTAAATTTAATACATGATCAAATCATGTCACTCCTCCTCCTTCTGCTCCTCCTAACCCCCCGTCAACACCACTAATGGAATACGTGTGAATGTGTGTGTAAATGATAGTGATGAGTATGATAAATTATTATTATGATTACTATTACTTTTTAATTTTACTTTTAATTATTATTTAATACGATAGTTTAAACATAAATAAAGAAAAAATAAAAATATAAAAATACAACACGAAAAATCTTAAACAAAATTACACAGTAAAATAGAAATAGAAAACAAAATATGAAGAGTGTATCTCCACAAGAAATATTTTTTGTTTTCTTTTTGTATTTTTTAATTTAACTAATTTCATATGTATACTTTAATTATTAATATGTTGTAATATTTTGTGTTTTTTTTTAATAAATTTGGTAATTTATTTTTCTTTATTTTTTAAACATTTTTTTATTTGTATTTAAAATTGCATTGTTAAATCAAAACAAAATTCAATTCAATATATAAAAAATTATTTCTTTTCTTTTTAATTTATTAAAAGAAGAAAAAAGAAGAAGAAAAAGAAAACAACACACAATTGTTTTAATTTTATTTTAGAATAGTATTATACGACATACAGTACATACATGTGTTTGTATTCATTTAGTAATACTATAGTTACTGTTGTTGTTGTTGTTGCTGTTACTGTTTTATTGTTTACAAATTAGGAGTTACAATATACAATGTGGGTTGGAGTGAAGAATGTTTCAAAAAAGCGCTTTCTTTTGCACTTTGCAGGAACCTTAAAAATGATGGCATTTTAGAGAGCTAATTGGAAGTCTTATAAGAAATTGCCACTGTTTGTTTTTTGATAATTCTATTCTTGAAATATTTATTATGGAAATGCGATCGAAAATATTATGGTTTAAAAATCACAGACATACACACAGACAATGCATTCGAAAAGGCATTAATTAATGCACATCGTGTCACAGCATGCGCAGTGCATTTTATAAAAGTATCATTAAGTAAGGTTGTATATCGTAGGGTATCGTATTCATAAATAAGTTTTAAAATACTTTTATTTTTACGTCTACTTTGCATGCTACCGTAGGCGTTACTTATTGTCCATTGCGCAAAGAAATCCTTTTGAATTATTATGTTTCTCATATAAATATTAAGATACCCTTTTTTACTCTGTTCTTATTGTTAATTACCGTCGCAAGTCCTTGTTTTAGTGATCTATTTTGGGAATATACAGGGTTTTTTGTTACCTACTGAATTCACTTCGCTTCTTCGTTATTATAGATGATTTTCTACCAATGAAATCATCAACTTAGGCAAGTAAACGATTGCAGTTACCAAATACCATATTACCAGTGTTACTACACGGCTATGCCTGCACCTGCAAGTATTATTGTCATTTGGAAAACCTAAATAACTCGGGATTGATACGAAATCGATTCATGACTTTGAATACCTCGTTTCGCAGTGGAACACATACATATACCTGTTTAAATTCAATAAGGAATTTGGAATTTTGAAAATGTAATCAGCTTAGAGCGTCCAGGTATTAAATAAAATTTGCTTGAACTATACAATGGATTTCAATATATCACATAGAACGAACGCCGTTATCTTATATACGATGTTAATTACCTGAACACATCGATTGTGGTTACAAGCTTTATTGTCTACTTTTTTTGTAAAAAGCTATTGTAAGTATTCCTTGTTAAAGGTCTTACGAGCACGATTAAATCCTCCAATTCTTGAATAGAGACAAAAATGAATTAAAAAATGTGATGGCTTCGTTCAACTTTATTTTGGAATAGTTGAGGTATCTTCATACACATGGAATATATTTCCATCAATCTCGACAAATATATTATTTTGAGGCAAGGGCTTTACTATTTCAGTTCTTCGTTTGTTATCCTCCAGAAATGAAGGATATCAGAAACCCTTCTACTATTTCCTTACCAGTTCTGGCGTATACCGTTACTTAGCGAAATCTAGTGACATCATTTCGCCATTTGCGTTGAGAAGAGCCAGAAAGTAGGTAAGCTTTCGCAGAAAAGCAATGGTCCACAAAACGTTTTACGAACTTTTTGAATTAATTTTTTAAACAAGATTACTGTGAAATTCAACTCAAGTGATATAAAGATAAGTTAACACGCTTGAAATTCTTGCAATCTGCTTCAATTTTTTCTACTCAACAATTGCTATTTTAACAAAAAAAGGAGTATTAATTATTTATTATTATTTTTTTTGGTAAGTAATTAACATTATTTATTTAAATTTATTACAGAATTATTTTTGTTAAGTAAAAATTCTTTGTTTAAGATATTTCTGATATGATTGAAAATCTACGCTTTAATGATAAGAAAAAATATAAAACTATGTTAAAAGCTTAGCTATCAAATTAATTATTAAAAATAAACCATAAATATTCTTTAAAAATTTAAGTTTAATGAAGTGGGTTTCAATTAAAGTTATTGAAAGGATTCCCATTTAATTTTTTTTTCTTTAATTTATTCCTACAATATTTAATATCGGTTTTAAATTAATAATCTCTAGATAAAGTAAATATACAAGCTTAAAATTAAATTCCTTTGTAAGGATTTCTTTAACCATTTAATTTAAGTTATCGGAAATTATCTCTAATAATTAGTGTAACAAATATTTTGTATTTAAATTTGTAATTTTGTAATGTATTGTAATTACGGCTTAAAAAGAATTTAATTTTTCAATTCAATTAATTATAATAAGTTAAGTAAACTCTGAAAACCTTAATTTTATAATAAGATTTGTTTCTTTTTTATTTGTTTCTTAAAACAAAAAAATGTTCTCTAAAATTTAGCGTAAGGAAAATGTGTTTCAAATCGAAATTTCAAAATAAAGCCTTTTTCAGAATTTAGTACGAAGACAGCAAAGAACTACAGAAAAGAAAAACAAAAATTTAAAGTGTTTTATTTGGTAAATTTAACTGCCAGAATCGAGGGGGGTAAATTTAGTGAAGTTCTTTAAAATTTCTTATATGTATTAGAAAAAAATTTATCGATATATTTTTATTATTGAGAATTTATTGAATTTTTCTTTTGTCTACAGCTACACCATGGCGGATTACTTTGACGAGTTAGGACATACTCCTACCGGTCCTGAGGGTGCCAATGATTTTGATCGCAACTATAAACGCCTGCAAGTATTGGCTATTATGATGGGTATCGATATGGAGATTGAAGTGCCAGAAGCCTCTAAAAGAGCCATTGCTGCTCTGCCTGTACATGAAATAACTATGGACGATGACAAGGAATCACTTGAATGTGCCGTATGCAAAGAGCCAGCCGAGAATGGTGTAAAATACAAAATTTTACCCTGCAAACATGAATTCCATGAGGAGTGTATACTTTTGTGGCTGAAAAAGGTAAGATAGTAGCTAATGAGGACACCAAAAGAAACATACACGTTCACAAGACAAAATTTATTTACAGGCCAACTCATGTCCCATATGTCGCTTTGAATTGGAAACAGATGATGAAGTGTATGAGGAGTTGAGACGTTTCCGTCAAGATGAAACTAATCGACGGGAAAGACAAGATAATTTATTGGATTCCATGTTTTCCTAAGTCTGAAATAGTGATTTGAAATGGCATTTGGTTAAGGGTTAATATGCAAAAATGTTGATATAGGGTGCTCACAGTAAATTTTTCCTTTAATTGAGCCTAAAGATATGCTTTGTTTATTGAAATTTGTATGAATGAAACAATATGGAATTGGGGTAGAAATAAATGATATAAATTGAAAAATTTAAATAAATTTTTTTTGTTTATTTTATATAATTAAAAATTAAAAAGAACGTAAGTAATAAGTAGTAAGATTTTTAAAAGTGAATTTGGTTTTAACACAAATTTATTTGCTTCAAAATCTATTAAGATTAAATAAATGTAAGAAAGTACTACTAAATTTGTAAAGCGCTTTAAATCGCTTAAATTCCGTACTAAATAATGCTACTGGCAACACTGTTCGTTTGTTCAGTTATTTTGTTACTGTTCGCTACAGTGTTCCATTAATTGTGTTCCTTTTTGTTTTATCAGTTCTATTTTATTTTTCTTATAGTGCGTGTTTAAAATAATTTCAATTTTGCGAGTGAAGTAACAGTGATTTTCAGATAGTTAAACAAAATAAATTATTGCACATGTAAATATATATTGTGCTATCGCTAACTGTGAATACATTTACAAATATTTAACGAAAGAAAAAGATGAATAACTGCCCTCCAACGAAATTATTTGATCGTTTGTTTGTGGCCAAGATCTTAACCAGATTTTATCGTTGTCCCAAGTGCAACAACGAATATCGCAATGATGCGGTCCAGGATAAATCGTTTAACAAAGGTGGTAAGCAAAGTTCGACAAATTCATTTACTATGGAGAAACAAATTTATTGTACCGTTATAATGCATACTAAGCAGGCAGCCATTTATAAATGCATGGCTACTTTCTGTCATTAGATTACTCAAGTATTTCTACGAGTTATTTTAGCAGTAGTGTTTAAAATTTTTAATATTACTTGTTCGTTTTTTCGTTATGGTTTAGTTTTTTAGCTTAAATATAAATAGAAGCCTTAAATTTAACCGCCTTTTTTATTTTTTTTCAATCGTCAGCCTCATCTCTGTGTTTCATTCCATTCATACCCCATGATAAATAGTAGCAGAAGCTTTTTTGTTTTTGCTTTACTTATTATGTTTACGATTCTCTCTGTGTTTGTTTTGTTCTTGTTTTTCGCTTCCATTAATGCATTCGCTGGTGTTGTTTTGCTTATTTACCGGTTTACAGTTAATGAAATTGCAATAATTATTCGAAACTTTGTGATTATTTAAATAAAATAATAAAAAGTGTGTTGTTAATTAATTACACGCAAACAATTTGTTATTAATGACGCGAAAAGTTATTTTCAAGAACGAATACATTTTATCAGTTTGTTTCTGTGTGGCGTAAAAGGGCTGTAAACCCAATAGTGTCGGGCATTTTGTTTTGTTGCTAGTCAAAAGTGAAAAATGTTAAATAATTGCCAACTTTTTGACCGCCGTTTTGTGGCCATTTCATTGATGAATACTAAACGCTGTCCCAAGTGCCGTAATGAATACTCCTGTACATATGATGTGGACAAATTTGACAAGGGTAAGCTTTACATTCGTAATAGCCAACTGTTGATTCTATGAACACTTGGCAAAAAGCAAATTTCAAAACAAATAAAATGAATAAGAATATAAATAATAATAAATATAGAATGCTTTGATGTTAAGGATCACTGTTAATATCAACATTATTTAAATGATTTTTTATTTTATTTTGTGGAATTGTTTTTATATAAATTCACCTAAAATTGAATTTGTTACTTAAATTCCTAGAAGTATTCTAGTTATCGCTTCTCCAGCTCAATTAAGTTCAGCTCTTGATGATCAACAAAATCAATCAACTGCTGATTGAAAACATAAGTTTTACAATGCCAAGGACATCTGTTGTGGTGAGCTATAGGTTCAGAGTTAGATGTACTATTTTATATTTTGATAGGACGGTTCAGCCTTTATTTATGTACCTATGTTCCGTTCAACAAATTCATGTATATGAGAGAAGATGATAAAATCATTTGCACCTTTGTGGCGTATGCGCTTTGTGGATGAAATTTTTTTCAATTTTTTTTTAATTATTTCGGGGTTCCCTTAATGATTATTATTTTAGTGAAGAATTGCCATAGTACTGCGATCTACGATCTATTGTACTAAACTCAAATTTTATAGTGTATCCTTATTATGCCTCCTCCAAGCTTATTGCCTTGACATTCTTAAGCATGCTACTCAGAGTCCACAATAAAAATACTCTGCCCAGCAACTGCTATGCATCCAAATCTTCATCCCAAATTTATATGTTAGGTTAGAGACGATCCCCATTCTGAATAGACGTACTGGTGCATGACTCAGATCTCTTATTGTAATTTCGCAACAGCAGAACAGAACAAATCCTGTTTTGCGCCTCAATTTTTGACAATTCATCAAACCTCTCACTACCTTTAAAGGTGGGCTTTGCTCGGATCATCTGTATATAACATGTAGATGTCGTGGATTATATAAAAATTCTTCCTCTGAATTGAATGAGTCCTTAAACATTAGATGTAGTGGGAAGTTCAGTTAATTTAATTGTTAAATAATGCTTAAACGATTATATACAGTTGTGTTCATAAAAATAGGAGTGAGCCCATTGAAAAACAAAAGCTTAAATTTTAACAAATAAAAAACATGGTTTAATTCAATTTTTTGGTGTAATGTAATGTTGATTCAATACTAAATTATTTAAGTTATTCATTAATTAAATAAAGCTTTCAACAAGTAAGTAACAAGAAGTTTAAAAAATATCTTAAAAAGTGCTGTTCAAAATAATAGGAGTATTTCAGTTTACATAAAAATTTACTATTAAAAAAGTTAAAAATGCTTATGACTATAATCAGAAACTTTAAATACGATTAGTACCTATTTGGTAGAATAGCCTTTACTTTTTATTACAGCAGCACATCTACGAGGCATGGAGTCAGCTGAATCCTGACATTGTTTTAGTGGAATTTTATTCCACCCATCTTGCACTACAGACCACAACTCAGTTGCATTTGACGGTTTTCTCTCGGCAACATATTTTTTAACATCCCTCATAGATGTTCTATGGGATTAAGGTCAGGAGACTGAGCTGGCCACGCCATAACCTTTACCCCATTAACCCGAAACCACTCATTTGCTAATTTACTGGCGTGTTTCGAGTCATTGCCTTGTTGGAATATCCATTTCAGAGGTGTGGAATATGGTAAGATCACTTCTCTCAAAATGCTGACATAGACGTTCCTATCCATTATGTCTCTAATTCGATCTTTTGTGTATACTGAGCTTTATATTTGGTGTTGGGCGGACGTCTAACATGCTGTCTAGACCCAGTGCCACCAAATAAAACAATTTTGCTGTCGTCGGTCCACAATAAGTTCTCCATTTTTCTTTCGGATATTTGATATGTTCTTGGGCAAACTTTAAGCGTGCTGCTGCCTGTTTTGTATGTCAACAATGGCACCTTTTGTGAATTTCTTGCGAATAAATTGTTGTCCATCAGACGCCTACGAATAGTAGGGACACTTACGGCAAGATTCAGATCCTTTTGAATTTTATTTGAAAACGCTGAAGGATTTATTTTGCTGTATCGCACAATTCGGCGGTCATCGACAGTATATGTTTTGGCCTTGCGCCCACGCGTTTCGGGCTTCTTTTTATATTTTAATGTATTTGTGATCATTTGATCGGAGTAATTTAAGATTTCCTTAGTTTCTTTGTAAGTTTGGCCTTTTTTTTCGAAGATTTTTAATTAGTTTTCTCTTTTCTTCAGTACAGTGCTTTTCTCGTCCCACTATTACAAAAATTTATGTGAATTACTGTAGAAAAAGTTTTAACTACATTTTTACGTACTTATTTTTCACTTTTTTCTTTAGATTATGTGCTGTTATATTTTAATTTTTAAAAGAACACTCACACTCCTATTTTTTTGATCAACTGAATTCAGGGGCAAACAGAAATGAATCAATTTCATCGTAAATATTAAAGTTATTACGAGATTCTTTTTTGTATTTTATTTCTTACATATCGTTGTAACTACCATTAAAATATATCATGTTTTGCAAATTGGTAGAATAAAAAATTTTAACTTTGAAAATATTACATGGTAGCACTCCTATTATTTTGAACACAGCTGTATATTATATCACCGATTCAAGATCGGTTCTGTTTGAAACTAGCTTATTATCGAGATAAACGTTCGGGTGTTCGAAAAAGTTGGATTCAAAATTTAAAGAAAAATTAAGTACACTTTTATGATATCTCAAATGAGCTTTATTTGGTTTATGTATTTAGTGATTTGATAGATAGAATATTGTCATTTTCAATACATGACGTGTTATCCTTTTCTATTTGTCAAATCTGGACGTATCATTGAAGCGCTTATTATTAGTGATTTTAAATCACTTCTGAAGCGAAGTTAAATTCATTCATTCACATATTAAAGTCATTAGTCACTTTAACTTCCATAGCACTATTTTCATTCCATTGACGAATTGTAAACTAATTGCCAGAGTAAACCAGCAAGTCAGCTATCCTTTGAAAATTAAATTTTTTTGCAATATCCTTTTCTATTACCATTTAAACTAAATAAACTTTAAGGATTATAATTAATTTCCTTTCTCTTTATTCTAAAACAATACAATACAAATAAATTTCCGTATTTTTGTTTTGTTTTTTGGAACAGACTTTTACGTTAAAAGTAATCGCCCGTTCTTATTGCCATGTGGCCATAATATGTGCGAAAATTGTGTACAACATAATCGAAGTAATTTAACCTGTAGTACTTGCCTCAAACCCATTGAAATTCATGAAGATGAAACGAAACAATTCTCTAATTTTCATGTGCGCGACAAATTCGATATGAATTTCTTTCTTTTGGGTGAATTATATCACTGGCGTTTTTATCGTAAAGATGCTTCCGCTAATAGCAATATAACAATGAGCCCTACTGTACGCAACCATCTTAGTAATGCCCTATTCGAGGGAGATGCAAGTATGGCTAGCTCAACTGTTTTAAAATGTGCTGAATGTGATGCAGTGCCTTCAATAGGCAAATGTCGCCTATGCAAAGTGTGCTATTGTAAGCGTTGTTTCGACAATATACACAAGAATAGAAGAGCGTTAAAATCGCATATATTGCAACGTTACGACATGGAAAAGAGTAACAAGTCGGATTTAACGCGTATTGGAAAACAACACTTTTGTAAAAAACATCAACGACGATGCGATCGTTATTGTCCGAAATGTGATTTCATTTGCTGTGGTGAATGTGCCCAACAAGATCATCAATTTCATAACTATCGCAGATTATTAGAGTTGGTAAGTGTGAAAGAAATGAAACGAAAAAAAGCATTGTGTTTGGTTGATTAATAAAATTTGTTTGTTTTTCTTTTAGAATCAGGCTTTATCAGAAGAATTAAATATTACGTTGGAGAATGCTCAAATAGCTTATGAAAATCTACAAAAAGGACAAAAGGTATGTTTATTTTTAGCATGTTTTTTTATTTATTATTTATTTATCGATAAATTATAATATTAAATTATTAAATAGGAATATAAATGATACATACATACATACATATACAATATTATTTATTTACAAATGTTTATAAACTTAATATAAATCAGGCATCAATAATTAAAGTTTCTTGCTCGTTGTATTTTTTTTTTATTTTCATTTATTTATTTTAACTTAAATATGGCAAGTTTTATATTGCTTTTTTATTAAATTAATGCTATTATTAGAAAAAAAAATATAAAAATACTTGCCTTCAAATTCAACTAATTGGTTGGTTTAGATACCACATTTAACAACAACAAGGCACAATATAAATTTTTAAATTAAATTAATTAATATACATTAAAGAAACTTTTAAACCATTAAGGGGTTCAAATATTAATTTTGTTAATTTAAAAAAAAAAATCTTGTGACATAATTAAGAAGCTAAAAACTAAAAATCGAAATGAAACTGAAAATTTCCTTTAACTACTAAATCATAACATTTTACTCTTTCCTTAAAACGACTCATTTACAGTTCAATTTCCATACAATATGGGACATTTCCTATTAACATTGTTATGTTAAGGAAAACATTGTCTAGTTTATTGCAGTTCGCCTATAAATATTACTAAGAATTTCTATTATCAATCACCTAATACTCTGTTAATTTCCCCCATATTATTATTTTCGAAATGACAACAAAATTTTTCTATTTACTGTGTTTGCTATGCTTCAGCATATCACGTATCAAATGACCAGTGGCGCCATCTGGCTTAATTTCTATAACATCTACTTTCTCTACAGAGATTTGCATTTTATTTTCACTTGGCCTCTCAGTACTACTACTTATTTTAACTTCTTTGTCTACGGTTTCTGTTTCTGTTTCTGTTTCATTTTCAGTCTTTGTTACCGTTATTTCTTTAGTTGTGTTCTTTGGATTATAACTGCGTTTATTATCCAAATGTTGTATATTCTCTTCATCATAGTCGGGTCCATAAGTGGAGGATACTATAATTGGTTTTAAACTAAACGATATGGCATCCGATTTTAGAGTAGCCGTCATAGTGGATATAGTAGTACTTTCAAAATCATCTGGTTTACCACGCTGTGATATATCATTTACCTCATCGTCTATTAACAGATTACGTTCAGAACTCTGTTCACTAACTTGTGAATTCACAGACTCATGTTTATGGCTAATGGGTATAACCGTAGAATAGGATTTAATTTGTCTGTGCACATTATCCTCCGTAGTAGTTTCTTCTAAGTGATTCTCTTCTTTGCTCTCCTCTGTAACAGTTGTGTCTGGTTGTTCGTGCTCAGTGGCAGTCGCAGCTTCTTCAGATTCTTCACGTAGTGCCTTTTCCTTTTCTAAACGCATTTTTTCTTCCATTTCTTGGAATTTCATGGCCAAATATCTTCAATAATATAAAAATTCAATGAATAATCAAATGCCTTAGTAATGTAAACATTTTAAAAACTTACTTATCAACTAATGGACCACTATAGTCCTCGGGAAATTTCGGTGTAAATGGCAATATATACTTGTATAAACGTTCATTCAGCACATACAATTGAGCAGTTGTAGCACACTTAACATTAAACCACCAGTCGCAAGTTAAAGCAATCTGAAATGAACATTTATGAACATTTTAAAATAATTAAGTAAGGAGAACCTCGTTTCTTTGTAATTAAAATATGCAACTTTAGTTCAATTTATTATGATAACACAAGGCTAATAAATTTCTATGAAATTATCTTCTACCACCAACTGTTCCTATCTCTCTGGCTTAATTGCTTTTAATTTTCTTAGGTGTTTTAATTAGTTTAATATACACGCTTATATTTAACTCTCTACTCTCTACTCCTTTCCAAATAAAATTTTCATGCATGTCGTGCAACTGTAGCAAGGCAGGGTTCTATTAAGTCATACACAGTCTTCCAACAGGGATTTCCAAATTTTGATAAGTACAAATAACAATTTTTTATAAAACTGGGTGTTCTAAATACACACTTCTCTCTTTTTCGATCATCTTAATCTGATCGTTTTTCTGAGAGGACTATTCGCAATATAATGGATAAATTCGAATCCACTGGTTCAATAAGCGATTGACCAATACTCTACATAATACGAGATCTGTCGAAAATTTCGCCACTGTTCGTGAGAGTGTGAAGTCGATCCTGATAATTAGTGACAGTCGCTCCTGTGCCGTTCATAAAAACTCGGCAAATTTTAGTTCGTTTAAATTTAGTTCGTGGTAGAGATTTCTACTGACCCACGAACTGAAGGCAAACCACCGTAGACAACGACCTGTGTTCACTGAATTAGCTCTGGAGCATATCAATTCACATAAGACCCAAGAGCGTCCAATGCATCCCGAAAAAGTCACTTTTTGGTGTGTGTAGCAGATGACTGTCAACGGCGGGCACTATAGGTCAATGATTACCAAGTGCTTCTGGCCGGAATTGAATAATCGCACTGCGTGCCATACATCTCATGCCACATTGCACGAACGATTTAAAGGGATGGTCGTATCACGTGACGGTTATGTCAGCCGACCACCCAGTTCCTGCTACTTGGGCTCGTTAGATTTTTCCTTGTGCGGTTTTCTTTTCTACAGGTGTATGAGAATAAGCCATAAAGAACAGCGGTCCTCAAAGACTACATAACATATGCCATTGATTAAATTCAACCTAATCTATGCAACAGAGTCATGGAAAATTGGAAATTTTGCGTGCGCTCCACACAGAGAAGACATGGTGGACATTTGAACGATGTTATATTCCACGCATAAGGGCATCAGTAGGTCGTTGAAACAAAAAATTTCTATGATATCTCACATACAATTTGTTTTCTTTGAATTTAAAGGAGGGAAACGCTTAATATTAGACCCGATAAATACACATACGTATTTATGTTAAACCTCTCTTAAATGTGTTTTTATCATTTTGTATCCTTTTCAGCAATGTAAGTATGTTGCCTCGCAGCAACATATGTTTCCTTTGCATACACACATCTTTGTTTCTCAACAACGTAAAGCGTCAGAGGAGTGAATGAATGAGTAAATGAGGGCCATGCGTTTGTGCATGGTATCCACGTAAATGTATTTATTTGTTATAATATATTGAATTGGCATGTTCGTTCGTATACCTGCATATGCTGGAAAAGACTTTTTAAAATCCCATTCCAATAAATTAATGCGAAAGGTTTAAATACATGTACACTACATGTAGACATCATTGTCGACACTTAATTTCAGTTAAACGCAGTAGAAGGAAAAAATAGGACGTTTTTTTGGCCATTTGCCAACTTCTTCTTTTCAATATTTAGTGAAATGTAGTCTTTATTTAATATGGCATTGGCTTTAAAAGTGACTTTCTTTTTTTATTACTACTTTTAATTACGATTACGATAATGTCTTCAGATTTAATTTTGCCAAACTTATTAAATTAACCCTACTGTGTCCACTAATAATTTTATTGGTTGCTTTTATATTTTATAGGCTGAAACCCAGCATAAAAATACTGAGTGTTCGAAAAAAATTCGATTATAACTTAAACTCCTTTTTTTCTCGTTTGAAACGAGCTTAACTAACCTAACTTTTTGTCTGTATTCATGGTCTAACCTGCAAAAATAATTTAAGCTTAAAAATAACTGTATAAGGAGTTGCCAACTGTATCCAACAATCGAAATTTTATCACCTAATTCTTCTAGTCTTTAATCGTCTCATCAGACAAAAAAAAAATACATGCTGGATGGAATTTTTCTTTTTTTTCCCCCAATTTCCTTACATACCTGACTGAAAATAGTACCATTTGGACATAAGAATGATGCTTTGCCACCATTTAAATCGCAATAGTGCCAAACTTGACAATTTGTTTCGGGATCACCAAAGAAGCCTTTATAACGTTGCTGTGAACAGTCAAATGATGTTTCTGGAATTTCAGCATAATTGGGATAATCGACACCAGGACGACCTGTACTGGGACCAGGATGTTTATCTACAAAAATGAACGAAAAAAAGAAAAGAAAAAAAACACACACACACACACAATAAGATTTTTCTAAACACTATAAATGTACAACAGATAGATTTACTTGGTCCTGTGGGTGCTAGTATATGTATATCTTGTGGTTGTTGTTCTACATGTTGCTGTTGTTTTTGGTGTTCCTCCTCTTCCCTGCCTGTGCTGTAATCATAGTCGGGCGATGAAGGATGCAAGTGGTGAGTGGGAGTTTCATGATGTTGCGGTGGATTGGCCACAATTGTTTGGGTCTGTTTTAAATTGTTCAATATGCGTATCAGTGTTCTTATGGAATTATCAATGTTATCTGGTGTTAAGGTATGTGGCAAATGATTGCTTTCCTGTAATTTGTGCAATATTTCCGCCAACGATGATGTGCGTATGTCGGGCAATTCATTAGGATCAGCTAAAACAGTTTTCGATGGTGGAGGTGATGGCGGTGGCGGTGACAATGTTGTTGCATCCACATTTACTACATTGTGTGTTGGTGCATGTAACGGTATATGTTGATGTTGCTGATGTGAAATTTGATTATCATCACTTTCGTATTTATTCGATGGTTTCAATTTAACAGCTCCCTGAACTGTGGGTATTTTCTGTCCGAATTCTTCATTAACATAAACATATTTTGGTGACAAATCTTCATCTCCTGCTTGATGGTTGTTGATTATTGTCTTTGGAGTTGGTGTTATGGCAACGACGAGCGGTCGACCAGTTGGATGCTGTTGTCTAATTGCTGGATAATTAACATTGTTTTCTTTTAACACCGGTTGCAATCTTATCTTGGGTTTACTTTTATACGGTGGTCTCACCGATGAACCATAGTTTTCTTGTGTCACCGGATCTTGTGGGTATGGGGCGGCTGTGGTAACTAATATGAAAGCATGTGATGGTGGTCCCAATGTTGGTTTTAACAGTTCCAGTTGGTTGTGTGGCTGCTGTGGCTGCTGTTGTCTGTGATGGGAATGTTGATTATTACGATGTGATTGTACAACAGCTTGATGATGTTCATCGTCTAATGATTGTTTCGGTTCATCGATAATATAGTCGATGTATTGGGGTGTGGAAGGTCTGTAAATAAATTGTAGAAATCAGTGTGGCGCAATAAAAGAAAAGCTTGATATTTTCGAATTGTTTAATAATTGGGAATGTTATTGATTTAAATATTGTTAAAAGAGGAATAGATTTCCATATGCATATTTATTATTTTAAGGAAAGTGGTAGAACGCTTAGAAATTTAATTTCATGCAGAGTCAAGTAAAAAGTATTGTAGTTCACTTAAAACATAGAATGTCAATGTTACAAAACCGATAAAAGTTCATGAGAAATATTTAAAATTTTAACAGCAGATTAATTGTAGAGAATGTTGTTTCCCATACCTTTTTTATTGAATATATAGTTATTATTATATCTCTATATATATAAAAATGACGTGTATCTTCGTGATCGCTAAACTCAAAAACTACAGGACCGATTTTGACCAAACTTAATATACATGTTCTATGGGGCGTCCGACAGATGGGGCAATATTTAGTTTTTTTGTGTTTTTGCACCGTAACTCAAGAACTACTGCACTATGCTGTGTTTCGTTGAAGGCGTTGGGTCGTTAATCAGCGTGCAGTGGCGTTAATTAGCCAGATACCGATTGAAATCTAACGCGGATCGGGCCCAGCTATTAAAAATATATAATTCCATTTGAACAATATTTGCCAAGTCGATTTAGTGCACCTTTCATTCTTCTTCTAAGTATGAATCAGCCATGATAAAATAAAATAAAAATTCGAAGGCAAAACAACGTTTGCCCGGGTCTGCTAGTTAATTATAAGACATAAAATATATTTTACAATATAATAGAAAGGGATTAATTGTTAACACATTAACTTTTTCTATGAAACTCTTTTGAACTCATGGAAAAATCCTAACAATTGAGCTGAAAACTTCATAGGCTAACACCAAGATAATTACCGGGCACTGCGAGGGTAGATCGCTGACAAAGACATTAAAGAAAATCGACATTAGATCTTTCCAGAGATTTATAACTAGTTTGAGCTGGCTGGGAGGTGTTAGGACATCAAGGCTGTAGTCGTATTCTTTTGTGTGTTTGTGGTCGTCTTTTTCCTCCGTTTTCTATCTCTTCCCTTTTCTAATTCTTTTCTCCTTATTCTATCTCCTTCACTTCTCGCCTTTTTGAAGACTTTTTACAACGGGTCATTTTAACCGCCGAGTATTGTATTTGCCTTCATGACAAGTAGACGCCTTCAAAGTTAACCTAACACCTAGATGGCGCTGCTAGGATTATATTCATATAATTTTTAATTAACCATAACCTTCAATAGATTTTGTAATTGCCAAAATATTTGTTAGTGGAAAATAGCACTTTGAGTGAAGCAACTATTGTTAATACAAAGGTGGGACATTGTAACGTGTTGCAAATCAACGTGATGGCGAAATTGCATAAATTGTATTTCGAATTCGCTCCGCATATACACTATTCTCCAGACCTTGCCAATTCATACAATTTTACTATCATTCTCATTGATTTGTGTTTGCTTCAATATTGGCTTTCGGAAATCGAATTTTAATAGTTTTTTTGCCAATGGGAACAAGAGTTGCAATGAGAGAGGCATAATGAAATGACTGGGCTGGTGTTTGAACCACGGCTTCACGTATAATAAGCCAACAAACTATCTACTGGCGCGAAATTAGCTTCATAATATTAAGCAACTAGCAAAATGGAATGAAGTCTATTGATTTATCTTTTAAATCTGTTCAGTTGATGCAACCTTCTGCTGGGTTGTCAATGCTTGACCGAATTGAATTAGGGTCGTTCCAAAGCTACAGTTCGAACAAATAATTCGTATATGTATACGTAATTACTATAATTTCGAATCCTAACCTTTAATTATCGTATTAAGTTATAAAAAATTATTTCATGCCGACTTTCATTAAGATCGTGTATATAGCACGTATGCCAGTTGAGCATGATTAGAGCCGATAAGTTACGCTGACTTAAAAAGTAAGTTGACGGGTCTTATTTATATGTAACCTATTTAGCGTTTCCGAGTTTAAAATTTGTTTTGAATACAACTTTCCTAATACAGTAAGACCCCGCTTAACCCTGTTTCAGTATTACGCGGTAGTATTGGGATTCCCCTAAATCGCACACTGTATTGATACTTGTTGTATATGTGTGCAAATGAAACGGCCATGCACCAACCAAAGTGGTGCAGTATATAGCGACGGTGTATACTATGTATGTATCTTTTTCAACGCTCTTGTGTTAGTCTTTAGAGTCTGTTAGATTCCCACTGTGTTTTCCGAAGTCGCAATCATAGTACGAACGCTGTTTCCTTTGGCGCTGCAACTTATCGCGTTAAGCGCGGTTCTACTGTATTCTAATATCCCTTCATATTCTGTTGGCAGGCAAGTTAAAATAAAAAGTTGTCTTCTAATTTTGTTCGTTAATTTTTGTAGACACAACTTTCTCTTTCTTTTCCGGGATCTTAACTTAATAAGAATTATATCGTCAGTTTCCTAGGGTTGTTATTATCTGTATTTACATGGTTAGCACAATTTATCATACGATATAAAAAAATACACATGGAAATAAAAGATAAGGAGACAGATGTTAGCGCGTTAATTATTGTTAAAGGATGTTCCAAACAAAAACAACCTCTTGTTAATACACCCTGTTATTCATTTTAAATTATTGTTATAAAAAACGTTGAATTAATAACAATAAAATGTTAAAATAGCATGGAATTGATATGTTGAGATCCTAGGGTTTTCTTTACTTACCCAATTTTTGGATATGGCTTGTTGTTGTTATGAGATTTCGATGGCGAGGGCAATGAAGAATGAGTTTGTGAATAATGAGTTTGTTTTTGCAATGTTTCCAGTTCACCGAATAAACTGTGTACCGGTATTGTAAGAATGTGTTCTTGCCTTCCACTACCTGTACCACCAGCTCCACTGCCAACTACACCGCCTCCATTAACACCACCACCAGCACCACCACCACTAGCACTGGGATTGGCCTTTGGATATAAATCATGATGTATGGGACTATGTTGAGGATAATTTGTATCATAATGTTGTTGCACAGATGATGGTGCTGGTGGGGGTGGTGATGGAGGTCTTACAATTGCTGGCGTATCAAGTGATGGCGATATTGTTGAACTCAAGACAAAAATTTGTGTAGGATTTTGGTGTTGTTTGTTAATAAACTGTTGTTGTTGTTGTTGGTGTTGTTCACGTTCTTGATGCTTGTGTTCACGGTATTTTTGTCGTGTTGCATAGTGTTGTTGTTGTTGCTGTTGTTTATTGTAATTCATACGTTGCTGTAAATACATAACATATTTCTCCTGTGGGGTCATCACATGACTACTTTTTATACTGTATGAATTAACATCCTTCAATACCTGATCAATATTTTGATGATGCTGATGATTCTGATGATGATGACGATGCTGCTGTTGTTGCAGCTGCTGTTGCTGCCGTATATGTATTTCACTTTCGAAAAAACTTTCCGGTTTTGGTGGTTGGAATTGTACAACAGATTTATCGTGATAAAATTGTTGTTGCTGCTGTTGTTGTTGTTGTTGTTGTTGCTTTGAGTCAATCAATGTTACCGTTTGTGGTTGTTGGTGTGCTGCATCAATAATTACATGTTCCGGTTGTTGTTGATGATTTTGTTGTTGTTGTTGTGAATTTTGATGATAAATGGCAGTGGTGGATAAAGGACTATAATGTGAAATGTTTTAAAAATGAACGTGTTTATGAATATTGAATGTTTATCCAAATATTTATTTTGTATGTGCGTGTGTTTATTTACTTTCTTTTTGGTGTTGTACGAAAAAATGCAAAGTGTCTGCGTTTATTTGAAAATGACAAAAATAGAAAGAATCAACTACGTACGAATGGTAATGGAATTTTTAGCCAACACAAAATTTGATGCCACTTCATTATACAGATGAAAAGCATTCTTTGTTGCATTATTGCAACATTACCGCAGACATTTTAGATAATTGAACGAAATAAAGAAATTGTATACCACCTTATTAAATAAAATTTCAACCACATTCATTTTTTTTTTTTTTGTAAGTCTATTTATTAAATTTGTCTAAAAATATGATAATCTTAGGCTTACAGTTCTTACTACCATTAACACATTGTAAAACTCAGTGTTCGAAATTATAACAAATCTCCAGATATGTGAAGAGATCGATTATTAACACTTAATACGTTCATTTTGCCTCCAATACAAATGACGTTGGGATGTCTTCAGGCCAATTTATTTTTTATATTCATATGTATGTATTCTAGATCACTTCGAATATCATCTCTGTGCTCAATGCTAAATGTTCATACTGCATTTAACAATTATTTATTACAACCTGCTGCTGGCCTGCCTTATAAAAATAATGTGAATCTCTTTAGTCTCGTGCATGCTGTCTTCAGATCGTAAAACTGAGAATTTTTGTATATTTTTCTGCCTAATATTTCACCCGAGTCGGAGCTGGAGACGTTTTTACAGTTATTGTCATTGGGCTTTTATTGCGTATGCCACGCATGTTATATTGGTCACTCGAGGACTCAAACATAAGTGGAGATAAGTGCAGACATCTCTTTAAAGTTATTTGACCTTCCAGACAGAAATGTTGGCAGTTATATAGGCAGACTTTCTCAAAAAATGGATTTTAGCATGGTTTTCAATTGCCGAAAATCTCTCAATGGCATTATAACTTTACGGGTACCGTTGATGGCTAGATGTAGCGCAACCATCGAACTTTCGGTAAAATTCTCTACATTGAGAGAACATGCTAACTTACCATGGGAAATTCCCATGCTCTCGAAGATTCAACCTCGAATACAGTGAAGATAATGGATTACATCTGACGAAAGTCTCATATAGAGTGTACTTGTAATATTGTCGTTGGAAACATTACTGGACTTTGTATTCTGGGTACTCAAACCGTATTGATCTTGGAGTTGTAGAGAGTTGCAGTGGAGGAAAGTGTTCTTCACCTATTGCTTAGGTGGTGCCCAGCGTTAGGTCGTAGGAGGAATAGCCAAATGGTCTTCTACCACGTCTACTTTTTCTACAGGAACTTCGAATAGTTTTAGGACTGGGGACAAAGATTTGTTTGTGTTATCACAAGGAGGCAAGGGTCCTGTCTTCTCGGTGAAGGGCAAACATCCAAATCGTTTTATCGTTTTTTGTGTATGAAATGACTAATAAAATTATATTTCACAAAGGCTTCACGAAATTGTATTTAAAACTTATGCTACATCTCTTTTTTTCTTATACTGTCAGACATGTTTGACAGGGTCTCCTTTCGCCGATTACGACATTTGAAATCAGTTTTATTTTCACAGATTCCAGTGATGACTTCTCCTTTTTAAGTTATTTAAACTTGGCCATGATATTTTAATCTCCAGTTGAGAAAAGAATGTCCATTAGGTATCCTTTCAAGAAGCCAAAAACTTCCGAGGACATATCATACTGAACACATGTCAAATTGCGTTATATAATTCTATCCGAAGGTATTATCAGGTCAGGAAGATATTTTTCTTATTAAATGTCTATGTAGCTAGTTTCTCAGATATCTGTTGTACTTCGTTAAAGACTGTGCTGAAAAGACTGTTTGGCTTGCATGATACGCCTTCGGACTGTGCAATAGTTGTCAGCCGTCAAGTTTACATAATGGGTTCCGTATCTTAAAAAGTTTCCTATTGTCTTGGTCGATCTTGTGATTTGTATTTCTATATATATCGACGATATGTTTGCCAACAGTTTTAAAAAGTTAAGTTAAGATGCCTTAGAGAGGAGATATACTCTTTGAATATAAATATATGATCCTTGTATACTTTTTCTACGCCTTTCGTAAACTAACACTGTTCACTGCTGTTGGTCCAAGAATAATTTTTCGTTTGACATCATAATTGTTACTCTAACAATAATTTTTCGTTTGACATTGCTACCGTATTTTCCATTGTTTGCTTTTTATTCATATTGAAATCAAAATGTAGTATTTTACAGTGCTCATCTAGGGTAAGACACTAAACGAACATATGTATTGTGTTCTGTCGCCCCAGTAATTGTTCAATTGTTGTAATAATACTTCCAGGTATCACTGATGCTGTCGGATATTATGTGTTATTAGAGTGTATCTTACTACTGTAGAATATTTGTTTGGACCATTTATTGTTTATCGAGTAAATACAACATAATCGGCCCGGAGTTATTTATGACATGAATTTTCAATTATCGTTACATTATGAATAATCTGCTCTGCTGTACATTCTCCATCCATCCAACCAGCAGCTATGATTCATGCAACATTGGCTGACTATAGAAATATCTACGTATTAATGCTACAGTGTGTTCAACATTATCGGTGTGTGTGTGTGTGTGTGCCTGTATATATGACAGCAAAGGGGAGTAGAAATGAATGCATGTTGCACTCGCATATTACATTGTTGTATGCCACTGCAACTCGGTCTTTTCTCAACTCCTACACCTACAGTCACCCACCTTTTAATGTTGCAATCCTACAATGCCATGTATTTAGCAATGGTGGTGATTGTTCAGTTGTTAGTACGTTGTATTGGTGTTCCTTTTAAAAGGGGGGTTTTCAAATGAACACGACAAACATTGTGCAGTTTTTTTTCTTTTTTTTTTGTGTCTGTTACTGCTGTATGTAAATATTCGTAAATATTCATATTCCCGTATTATTGTTATTATTTTTTTTTTCTTTTGTTACAACTACAATTTTTGCCTTTGTTGGTTAGATCAACGCAGCCACACTTTATAACATAATTTAGCCACTACGTTCATTTATTCACTCGTCATTGTTAGTTTCTTTAGTTTATGCCAGCTTGTGACCAGAGGCTATACATAGCCATTTTCAAAATTATGCCAACATTATTGTTTAGTTTCTATTCGACTGCAAATTATAATAATTTTGTTAATTTTTTTTTATTCTTTTTAACTGAATATTTTTGGGGGTATCAATCGTGGAAAATAAGTTCATTTATCATCAATTTAGATTTGAAATTTGGTTTGATTTTTTTCTTTTTCACTTAAAAATTTTTGTAATTTAAGTCCGTTGCATTAGATAGAGCGGAACAGAGCTATGGTTAGGATAATGGGAGACAAGTCTAACGCAACATTCATCAGGAGACATTGTGGACAGTTTTAGTAAACTCTATGATTGTGGTCAACGCTTCACAACGAGATTGAGAAATAAGAGCGAAAAATAATAATTTGTTTAGTATAACCGCGTTTAAGAGAGTGTGCATGCTGTGGGGACAGAAGCAGGGTGTTCTGTCTCTGAGTGGAAAATGCTTAGAGCCCGTGCGAAAGCTCGTGTGTTGCTTACAAGTGAAAGTTTGCGCCATCGTAAGATGTATACACATGCATACATATTTCGTCATTACAGCCCTTTGGCCAGGATGACAGCCTAGCTTCTCGCAGCATCCATGTTGTGTGTGTTAATTTTATCCATGAGTGTTGTGACATACAGCTTAAACATCGACTTCAAAGGACAGATGGTTTAAGATACTTACTGGCGTTTGAATCGAGGCTTCACGTCTAATATGCTAACACACTCCTTACTAGACTACGACGACTATCGAAAGATGTGCTCAATTTAAACTGAACAGCAAGTACAAAAGACGCAACAATACTATGTGCCCGTGACTCCACTATTCTACCACTCAACTTCTAAAAGGTTAACTTGAGATTAGAATGGAAGTCGAAGTAAACGCCAGTCATATCAGCTTGCAAGAGTATACAGATTATAGCTTACATATATAATTGGTCATTACAACCCTTCAGTCAGGATTACGACCTAGTTTCTCACACCACTTATGTTGTGTGTGTTAATTTTATACATGAGTGGCGGGACCTACAGTTTAAAGTCGACTCCGAACGACAGATTTTTGAGAGAAACTTTTCATGGCAATTTTATTTACTCTCAGAGTTTTTGCCAGAAACCTGCTGAGAGGAAGTCGCCGAAGAAATACTTTTTGTATTTTATTTCGATGTCTGGCCTGGGGCTAGAACCCTGGCTTTTCGTCTAGTAAGCCAACACACTACCTACTAGACCACGGCGACTTTCTACAGATTATAGCTTCCACGCTGTTGATGAGGCCAGAACCTTTCCGTGGATAGGAAGAAAGGTTTGGAAGACTGTACTCAACGAAAGGAAAGATGTAGAGAGGCGAACACTCTTCTCTAGTCAAACGGGTTTGATTGGTTAATTACAATACGAAGTAATTTGAGCTACACATAGAACTATTGAGAAGTAAGGCAAGAAAAGTTATCGGCATTTTAATGAGAAAGAACAGTAGTTTCGCTTCAAACCAAAACGTAATGAGGAAAACGATTCACCAGAACTCATACTTACAATCTGCGCGGCATTACAATATTAAACATCTGGCTGTTTAACAATTAAGAGACAAGGAGTTAGCCTTATTGAGGCTAGGACAAGAGGACTTGCGGTAGAAATTACAGGAAGTTATAGGTTACGGGCAGTAAAATAATTCGTCTGGTGGTTGGATCCCAATACCTCCACACACCAATTTTATTACATTCTGTTTTCTTTTCATCAATTTTTTTAACAAAACTAAATCGATGCACAGAAAAGAAAACTGTCATGCAGAGACTATAATTTAATATTATTTTTTTGTTTTTTTTTTTATTTCCAATCCAAAATTAATCAGTAACTAACTGGACAAACGGCGTTACACTTTTCCTTGGCTATTGAAAAGATTTCAAGTGACTTTTTTTCTTCGTATAAAAATCATAATTGTTGTTGTGATTATAAATCATCATTTTAAAATAAATCTTCGCTTTACTTTCCCCATGAAAACTATTATTGTTTGCTTTTTTCCTTTCATTTTTAATTTTTTTGTTTTGTTTCTCTACCACGCATTTGTTGTTTGTGTACATACCTAATTGCTGGAGTGTTTTGATGCGGATGATGATGAGCATGATCTCCGCTATTAGCAGCAGCTCCTACATCATGTGTTAAATCAACATTAACTGGCGATAAAGGCGATGTTGTTACACTGAAATATTGCGATTGTTGTTGTTGTTTAATCGACGTAGGATTATGATGATGAGGATGGTGTGGATGTTGACGTTGTGCTACAGAGGATGGTACATGTATTGGCACAGAAATTGCTGTATCTGGTGCTGTTGGTGGTAATGGGCCAGAAGAATATTCAATGGGAATTTGCGATGAATGTTGTTGTTGCTTATGATATTGCTGCTGCTGTTGTTGCTGTTGTTGTTGTTGTTGATTTTCATTGTGGTTAAATAGTTGAGTATCATCAATAGCAGCTATTCCTTTAGCTGGTGAAGTAGGTGAATGTAAAATGTTGTTGTTATTGTTATTGTGATTATTATTAGTGTTTACTGGCGTATAAACAATTGGTACAAAACTTCCGGGCACTGAATTGGCTGGCGTAAATGGTGTTAAATTGATTTTTGATTGTTGTTTAGTTCGTGGACGATAGACACCAGCAGCAGATGCATCAATTCCAGCAGTACCGCCGCCACCAAGTGATTTAAGCTGCTGTTGTTGCTGCTGCTGCTTTAACACAGACAATGAGGCGCTTGCAGATGTGGCTGATGAAGCTGTCGCTGATAATGGTGGGAAATGTTGCACAGTCTTATGCTGTGTGAAATCAAACAACAGAAATATAAAACGAGTGTAAGGCAGTGAGAAGGGAAGAGAGAATGGGGAAAAAAAACGTCAAATATTACGGCAAAGATCATTTATGTTGGGAAATTTATATGGCAATTTTCTTAAAAACACTTACTCGTATGGGTCCCTTTACTTCTTTAAAAGTGACAAATGCCTGGTTGCCATTAGCCTTATTTGTGACTGGGCCAGCAGGCAAACCAAGGACAGAGGGTCCCGGTGGTCCAGGCGGTTGTAAATACTGTGAATGTCCTGTTGTTGTGGGTGGCAATAAATGATATTGTGCTTGAGACTGTATATGACCTCCTCCACCATAACCACTGCTGCTGCCAGTGCCGGTGGCTTCGCTGTTTGTTTGATAATAACCCAGGCCTGCATTTGGTTGATAATTTTGCCCACTGACAAGCGAATGCGTTGGGCCTGCCGATGGCCCGGCTGCTGGTGAATACTGCAGGCCACCAGTGTTGTGTACATATTGAGGTGGTATTGGAATATGAGTGTTAGCTGTTGGTCCTGTTGGACCACTACCCCCGCCGCTACCAACTCCTGTTGCACTTGCTGGTCTTATGAGAGCTTGTTGCGGCGAATGTTTTGTCTTTAAAGAATTCGTTGCAATAATCGATAAGCAAAATAAATAAATAATAATATGATGCCTTTAAAGAAAAATAATTGAAAGTTATAATCTTACCATATGGATATTATTGTGATTGTGATTATTACTGATGGTGGCATATTGTTTGTTAATGGGCAATTGGGAAACGGGCACATAAAACGCCATATAGGGTATTAAACGTCTTGTACGCTCCGATGCACTTAGCCCTGTATCACCAACATCCAATAGGGTGATATTATCTGGCTCATTGTCATCATTTACTTTGTATGGCAATATTGTTGTCTGCTGGCTATTAAGACTGATTGTGGTATAATTTCCATTTGGTATATTGGGATCGACTTTTATGCAAACATAACCATTGATAAAAGCTACAAAAAAACAAACGAAAAATAAAATAAGAAAAAAGAAAATAAACAAATGAAATAAATAATATCGCTTAATGAAAATGTAAGTGAACTTTTAAAAATTTTAATACAAAAAAATACTTGAGAAAATATTTCTTGATACGTGGGACTTCGTAATGTAGGCATATTTTTTTTAATTAACAACTCTTTTTATATACAAACATATTCATTTAAATAAAATAACAGATTTGTAAAATGGAATAGTGAATGCTGAATTCCCGCAAGACTTCATTAATGTGATGAAATCATAAAAGGTTATTGCGCGTAATGGGCAAACTGCATCTCGCTGATTTCATTATAAAATCATGTTTTTTTTTTACTATTTTTCCTGGTTGTATTTCTTCAAATAGTGCCCCCTTGTAACATATCAACAGCTACAGTTACAAAAAGGGGATTTTAGGACAATATAAGATGTAACTTCATACCTAAATTTCAGCGAATTATATTTAGTTTATTCCATCGCTTTCTTACCTTCATGATATTTTTTGGAAATGGAAAATTGGAATGTTTTGATAAATGGGCCCCAACAAATACCTCAGTGGTTATGCATTGGTTTACACGAATACCGCCTTTATTGAAGTTGTCGTTCGCAATATTAATGTTAAGCAAATTAAATATAAAAGAATAGAATTTAAAAGAATATGTTTTTATTTATTAATACCCGACTGCTTATCGAAATATTCATTAAGCAACCAAGTATACAAGTGAATATAAAGGGAATTATTTTCAGGAATTTAGTGACTTTCAGATTGTTAAAGGCTTTATTTATTTTCGTAGTGGAACTTCTAGAAACTTGCTGTTGGTTTGTTATTGTAACTCTTTGCAATTCTATCTTTCATTGCGTTTCTATGTATTTTTGTTATTTAATGTACAATTACATACGTGCATTCATAATTGGTCATTACAACCCTTCCGTCAGGATTATGACTTAGTCTCTCACACCTCCTATGTATGTTTTATATATGAGTGGCGGGGGCTACAATTTTAAGACGATTCGTGGCGACCGATTTTTGAGAAACTCTTCATAACAATTTGATTTACTCTCAGAGCTTTTGCCAGAAATCTGCTGAGAGAAAGTCGCCGCCGAAAAAATATTTTCTCATATTTCGTTTTGTTGGAGATGTCTAACCTGGGGTTTGAACCGTGGCTTCACGTCTTAAAAACCAATACACTACCTAGTAGACTACGATGACTACTACATTAGTCCGGTAGTTAGTCCGGTTTCCTTAATATTATTTATAATTTTGCACGGTTTTGTTTCGTTAAAATATATTCTCTAGGGAGCTCTGAGTGGATCGTTAAACTTACTCTACAAATTAGTGGATATTTTGAAATCTTGCTATGAAACTCCAATATTAGTTAACACTTTTTATCGTCTTCACGAGAGCGGGTTAATAAGTTCGTGACGATTTTATAACGGAAATTGCAACACTGTCTCTGCCAATGGGCATCTGTCAATGGGTTTCTGTCAAAAATTGAACAAGTTTAGTTTCTACAGCTGCCTACTGCTAGGTAAAGAAAAAAGTAAAGCTTGTGTGTTTATTAACTCGTATTATTTTGCGAAAAGCACATCATCATTCAAATCAAGGCTCAATTTGACAAATACTTTGGCAACCCTGAGCTATCTATTTCATTGGCTTAATGGTGGATTACTTTTGTTGTGGCCGCATAAATTATAGGAAAAGCCGAATGTTCAGAACGTCCAGCTACCGTTTCGACATTCTAAACAATTTAATATATTCACGAAAGGATTATGGCCAATGTAGAGGTCTGAGTTTTGAATGATTACTTCGGCATGAAAAAGTTTTCGGCAAGATGGGTTCAGAGTTTGCTCATTATATGGGCGATTTTTTGTGCCGTTTCGAAATCTTACACAAAACTTAGATTCACCACAATATACTTAAGCAGTGGAAATAAATTTCTAGAGACTAATATACATACATATGTATGTCAAAGGTCAAGACAGGTTTGACGGCCAGTTTAGTGATGACGATAGTTGTTTGGGGTGTACGCCAAGTTTTTGGTATGCACAGAGTATTGATTTATTGCAAAAGGATAAATAATTGGCCATTAGAAATCTTTAGTCAGCACCACCATCTAGTATCTCACATCATCCATGTTGTGTGTTTTAATTTTTATCCCTAAGCAGCGGAACCTGTTATTTAAAACTCTGAGAGTAAGTCGTCGAAAGAATTTGTTTTTTTTTACGTTTGGTTTTATTCGAGCTGCGGTATGTCAAAGCTGTGGTTTGAAGTCTGGAGCTCTCGTCTAGTAAACTTATAATCTACTACTAGACTATGGCGATGAGGAAGACTAGAAAATTTTTAACTTATAGATGAACTACACACAAAACAGCTACTGACAACAATTACATGAAAATATCTCTAAAAATGAAATGTCAAACAGACTTATTCCGCTAAATAAATCAATATTTCATTCACTTTTGCAAATTTTCTATGTTTTATTCTATTCTCAAAAAATCTAAACAATTAAAAAACTGACATTAACAAAAGTACTATTCTTGTGTGTTTATGCTAAAAAGTACTAAAATAACGCACATTTTAAACCAAAATACAAGACACGTTTGCTTTCTACAAAATTTCCTCGATGGCAAAAATTGTGTTTTAACAATTTGCCTGCAGGCTGGTGTAATAAATTGCACAATCCCAGTAATTTGTCTGTTTTCCGTCCGTGTTTTGTGCGACGTTGTTTTTAAACGAAAATTGAAAAATCGAAATGTCAAAATTGATTTTTCGTTTTTTCTTTTTGAGTGAAATTTAAATAAAAATTTTCAATTATTCTTTGTTTTATAAAAAAATTCTTTTGATTACAATTTTCAAGAATTTTTCGTTATATTTTTGATAATTTTCTAATACTAAAAGACGCGTTCTACTCATACTCTTCTGGTCCATGTTTTTGAGTGCAAATTCGAATTTCACCAGCTGAATTAAACCCATCTTCAGATGCAATTGAACAAAATTTCAAAACGATATCAAGAAAATTGTCACAATTATGTCAAAATCTTCAGCCAGCGCACATAATCGTCAATTGAGTACACGCCCTTCGGACATAGACGCTTTGGCCCAAAGGGGCTACAATATAGGACATAAAATTGGTGAGGGTTCCTATGCTACGGTGATAACGGCTGGCTACAATCATGATAATGGCCATGGCGGCATACACTTGGCCTGTAAGATAATCGATAAGGCCAAAGCTCCCTCCGATTTTGTCAACAAGTTTTTTCCCCGCGAATTGGATATCCTAACAAAAATTGACCACCCGAATATCATACAAATCCATAGTATCTTACAAAGAGGCCCTAAAATCTTTATCTTTATGAGCTTTGCCGAAAATGGTGATCTGTTAACGTACATTAAAAAAGCAGGCCCTGTGGATGAACTACAGGCCAAAGCCTGGTTTTTACAAATGGCCAAAGCTCTAAAATATTTGCACTCCCATGACATTGCACATCGTGATTTGAAATGTGAAAATATTTTACTCTCGAAAAGACTCAATATTAAATTGGCCGATTTCGGTTTTGCTCGCTATTGCCGTGACGATAATGGCCATGATATTAAATCAGAAACATATTGTGGTTCGGCTGCTTATGCTGCACCTGAAGTTGTACGCGGTCATCCCTATGATCCAAAATTAGCTGATGCTTGGTCCCTCGGCATAATACTATTTATAATGCTCAACGCAAAAATGCCTTTCGATGACAGTAACCTTAGTCGATTACTCGAATTTCAACAGAGTAAAAAATTTGCCTTTCGCCGTAAACTTCAAGATAAAATAACGGCTCAGGCTAAGGCCACAGTGGCGGTATTGCTGGAACCAGAGCCTCATGCTCGTTGGAACTTAAAGGAAATCCTCAATTGCAGTTGGCTTAAAACTGATGAGGATGAAACATTGCTGTAAAAAAATTTCTTTGCCTCATTTTATGCAAATTTTGTTTGTGTTTGAGAAAGAGATTCTGAGTAAAAAAAAAAAAAAATTTATCAAGTACTTGGCTTTTTTAAATTAAATTGAGTTCAAAAATTCCAACTGTTTTCAAGACGCATTTCGATATTATTTTGTAGATTTAAAAAAAGTTTCCCAATGTTTTATTTTTTTTTTTTTTAATATTTGCCAAAGTAAAGGAAGTTGTTGTGAATGAAGACTTATAATTTGATTTTTCGGTTGAGGAATTTAAAATTATTTTGTTTTGCGAATATATTTTAAAAATTTAATAAAAGTTTACAAAATTTACATTTTTTTTACTTTTTTTTTATAATTATTATTATCATTTAGTGAAGTTGTAAATGAGAGTGGAGATTTGCTTTATTATACAAATAAGAAAGTAGTTTCCGTAGCATAAACTTTTGGTTAACGTCCGTGGAAATCAAACGCAAAAAAGGGATTTAATTGCGTCGAGCCTCGCCTGAATTCAGAGAGTTTTACAGATATTGAAACTTATAAAAACTTGCCAGGTCCAGAATATACATATATTGGTGCATGCATCCAAACTTTCGATTCAAACTCTTAGTGTCTGCTGGGACATCAAAGATGTGTGGTATGGTGTTGTCTGTTTTGAAAGCTGTGCTTGCTTCAAATTCAGTAATTGTTGGCATCAGACATCAAAACTAATCGTTTGACCATGTTGGAGAAGCTCACAATGAATAAATCCCTTGACAGTATTTCTTGTCTTCGTGTCAATCTTCCTCTTTATCCGCTTTTCATCGATCGTAATAATACGCTTCAAAAATACTTCGATTTCACACCGTTTTAGCAGTGGGGCGCAAATGGAAATTCAGTCCTTTAAATTTTTTTACAGTTAATTCCACCCACACATTTAGGTTTTTTATATATCCAGACTATTTCAAATTTCATCTTTTATCGATTTCATTAAGTTTTTTTGTTGATAAGTCGACATCTTTAATTTTTTCAGCAGTCTTGCTCGCATCCTTCTATAATAAAAAGGCGAAATACGACGGTAATGTTTTGAATTTTCCGAATATGATTTAATTAATATCAGTTTTTGGATAAGGTAGGCTCCTGTAACTACAGTGATGAAGTTTAACAAAAGCCCGCCAATGTTATCGCAGGAGTTCTTTTATATAAAAAATCTAGTCATTGCAAAAGACGAGCTTTTTAACTTAATTTATTCGCTTTCTTCTATTTTTGCTTTGATTACCATCTAGTATCACTTGCGTACATTTGTTTCATTAGTTGAGACAGTTTAGGAATTTCGTTAATTCTTTACCAATACCATTCGGTTTTTAAGTGAATTTGGAGAATATTTATTGCGCACACTGTACATCTTTAATAAAATAAATTTTTTTGTAAGAGGCTTTATTGGATAACACCACGCTATTATCAGTTCTATCACTCGATTGTTTCTTTATAAATATAAAGTTTTTGAAGTCCCCGTAGTCTAGTAGGTAGTGTGCTGGCTTATTAGACGTAAAGTCAGGGTTCGAGCCCCAGGCCAGACATCAAAACAAAATACAAAAAGTATTTCTTCGGCGACTTCCTCTCAGCAGATTTCTGGCAAAAACTCTGAGAGTAAATAAAATTGACATGAACTGTAGATCCCGCCACTCATGTATAAAATTTAACACACACAACATAAGTGGTGTGAGAATCCAGGACGTTGTACAATGGGCCAATTCGACCTCCGGGTACTGTACTTGTCTTAATTGACAAGTACACGTTCTCTAACCGAACCTAACCTAAAGTTTTAAATTCCTTTGCGCGTTTTATAACGTTGCTCTTCACTCTGTTTGTACTTCATTTGATTTTGATCTGTCAACTTCTAGAAGTTTACTGTTGATTTGTTATTGTTATTGTTACCTTTTTTATGTGTCTTTGTCGTTCTACGTATTAATTTATTTTATTTATTTATTTTTTGTTTATCTATTTAATCTTTGTTTGTGCCTACCTACGTAGCATTTCTTTGTCGTCCGTTACAAAGCTGTTAGCTCCTGAATTTTTTAATTTCCTCTTTGAAGAGAAAATGGAAAAGTGAATTTCGTGTAAAAGTGTAAAATAGAAAATATTGAAAGGCTAGAGATTGCTGTCTCATTTGCTTGGTTCATAAGATTTACTCTCAAATGACTATTTCTTGTTTCCAAACTTGAAAACATTGCTTCGCCATAGGAATTTAACTCCGAAATCGAAATCGAAAAATTTTGTAGAAAGGGAGTAAATAAAATAATCCATGTTTAAAAATTCACGGGATGATTGACCCACCCACGCATGTTTATTAATTTTATATTTTTTTTATTTAATGTGACCAAATTATAGGAAATGTTTTTCTGTTTAATTCTAATAAATACTCGTATTCTCCAAATGAAAAGTTTTATTTTCGAAACGTTTATTTATTTGTTATTTAAAATTTTAAAAACAAGCCTTATAAGTTAAATTCAAGTATTTATTTATATTTATAAATTAAATTTGTCGACAATATTTCTAAAATTATTAGGCCACAACCGCTATACATGGACACAAAAGCAGAAACAAAAAAAAATTAAATTCAATTTTAAAAAGCCAATCAATATCAAATTAAACAAAAATTCAGGAGAAACAAACAAGGCATGACTAGAAACTTAAACAACTTGTTTAACATCTGATGTATCTTTTAATATTTTTTAGCTTTGTTTTGCCATTCCCAAAAACATTGTCTATGAGATCACAATATAAATACATTCTTTATGAGAAGCATTAATAAATTACCAAAAACGGCAAGACCAGAAATACGGTCAGTCAGCTGCTGTAAGAGTAAAAAAACTGGTCTAGTTATACCCACTAAAACTAAAAATCAACAATACAGTGCTTTAAACTCATTTATGCATTATAATAAAGACTTGCCACAAATGGTAGCAGGCCGCCATAGCAAAACAGATTTTAATAGTCAAGATTAATGGCTGCTGATACATGCATAAAATTCCTCTCCAAAAATCCAAAATGCTTTCAAAGATCTCCTTCTCATGCGAGGCTATTGTTTAATTAAATATCATTTGCAAATAAGAAGAAGAAGAAAAAGAAAAAACCTCATTTTACTACACTTAATATCTTGGAATAATGTCTTTAATCTCTACACACATTTTAGTAATTTCTCTTATAACCTCGTCATTAGTTCCAAGGCACTCAGGCATTCATTTAACACTCGCTCACGCTTCTACACATGCAACAGATAAAAACAAAACCATTAGTTTTGTGTTGCCAAATGCAATATTTGTTGCCTTAATGGTGGCATGTGTTTGCCACACAAATTTTAGCTACCAAATGAAGAGCATCTCGGCTATCTGTGCAACAGCAAAACGCTTAAATGGCATTTGCATTAAAACAATATTTGTTTAATATTGAAATCATGACAAGACATTTGAAGTAGACGTGTTATTTTGTATGCATTTAGACAAACATTTTTTGTTTGTTTTTTATTTCAATGTGGATATACTTAGGTACTCTCAGGTAAAATATCGTTAAGATAAATAATAGGGGTATTACTTGAATGTGGTAAATTCAAAATCTTTTTTTTAATCTCGTTATTTGGCGTTTAATTGAAGGATTTTCTTAATATTAAAGATTATCTTGGAAACGAAGGACCGACTTAATCGAAAATAATCCGGTCTCAATGGTAAAATTTCTTGGTAGTCTTGTCTTCTTCACTAAAATGATAATTATTTAGTGATTAATCTTTAGAAGAATTTCCAATTTTCATTGAAATAAATTCATAATGGGGCAAACTACTTTACAAAATAATTTAATGGGCATCCAACAACACGGCTGAGGTCCCTTGGCTTTAAAAATTGGTCTCAGTAAGCTTAACAATTTGGTGACTACATGACTAAGGCACTTGATAGGATGGAATGTTATTTTTGCTATCGTTAGTTACTTTGCTCGATTCGTATAGAATTTTTTATGGCCTGATACATAAACTAAAACTCATGTGATCGAATAATATTGGGAGCAAGAAAAGTGGTTAAATCTGCAGAAAATAGAGTTCAATGAAGGTAAATGTGTTCATAAGACACATTCACGTTATGGAAGGAAATATATACCACGTTCAAGTAAATAATCAGACAGTGACTTAATTCTCCTACATAACATACCCTTGGCACTTCGACATATTTCGATATTTACTTCTCACTTTTTAAACCAATAGAGTGTTATGCAAATCAGTTATGTCTTATATCTTCTTATTGTTTGTTTGGGGCGTCCTGTTTTAGGCTGGGTCCACAGTCCCGAACTAAATGGATGATTTGGTTTTAACGTACATAGCATAGTCTGGCCTTATTCGAATACCTCTTGTGTCGAAGGGCCATGAAACATTGCATGTAACCAGCTTTGATGACTTCCTTTATAGGTCTTTACTTTAGTTCTGGTTGATAACCAAATCAAGGGAAAAACGTGAGCTTAGTGTGAAATTATAGTCTTACATTATGCGTCGTTTACATGGCGCCTTAGTCTATTAAGAGTGAGCCCTTGGTTCACACCCCAGCCCATATATTGCAAACGAAACGAAATATAAAAATTTTTTTCGGCGACTTTCTCTCTGCAAAAAATGTTCTGAAAATTTTCTCAGAAGTCTGACGTTCGGAATAGACAATAAACTGTAGGTCCCAACACTCATGAATAAACTTAACACACACAACATGGATAGTGTGAGGAGCTAGGTTGTAAACCTGACTAAAGGGTTGTAATGACCAATTAAGTAAGTAAGTAAGAAAGCCCATTACATGGTTGCATCATCTTCTCTGCTGTCATTGATTGTGTTCATCGGAACTATGCAATCTTCGTGATACTCATATTAAAATGTGGTCATTCCTGTACAAATTGTCATATGTAGACAGGATACGATCAAAAGATTTCAGAGAAAGTTAATGTTACTTCTTATCTATCATATCCGTCTTCTGTCTTTGACTTGTAGACTCATTTTCGCTTATTTACATAACAATAACATTTGATTGATCTTTTCCTTTGACCATGCCTCTCGGAGATTGTATGACTCACTCGTCGCACTCAAATCTATAGGTCTGTCTGGTTACTAATGCCATGACAATTCAATATGATTTTCTCTCTTAAAGTGTTTAAGTTACATGGATTTCAAATATGCTTTACTTCAACTGACCCACAAAGGAATATAAACATAAACTCTTGTATGTAAGGAGTGCGCACAACAAAATTTGGGCATACACTTTTCTTTATACAGACTGAAATTAATGGCAAAATTATTTCAATTTTTATTTTAATTAAAGAAAATATACTTTAAGTTCTAATGCCTGAAGAAGTTTTAGGTTTTAATACATTCTAATACTTTTTTTTCTGGAATTCCTTCCATCAGGGCCCTGTCTGCTACCATTTTTGTTTTAGCAATTCTTCATTTCCTATTAAATTCTGTTTCATTTTTAATTGAGCGTTCTATACTTCTCTATAGAACCGGGTCCAGAGTAATTTGGTGGATTGATCTGGTTGTGGGCACATATAGTTTAAGTCCAGCTTTGTTGTTAACTTTTCGAATAAAACATTTGGTGCATTTTAGTTTTTTTTTTTTAAACTTTTCTTCCAGCAATGTTTGGTTATTTTGATAAAATCATTATTACAGGTTTTACTCGGTTATGCAAATCCTAGACTTCCTTAACTTCCATCTTCCCTTAAATATGAAAAGTTAAGCAGTTTTTCATTTTAACATCTGCAAGATTGTCTATAGATTTTGTGGCCAAATCGGATTTTTATAGAAAATATCAAATATTCCCTTTCAACACAAATTTTTTTGCGGGCACTCCTCTGATGCGTATTTAATTTTGACAGAACAAGAATAAATTTTTCATATATTGCTGAAGTGAATTTCCCTAATATTGCTTTAATATTAATTAGAACAATCATTCTAGAACTAAACACACTCTAATGAGTACATTTCAGAAGCGCTTGTTGCCTGCCTGCCTGCCTCCTGTTATATGAATGTACAAAAACGAATGTGGCCTAAACTAAAAGTGATTTGTACCTAATTTTTCTTTCCCCCAATTGCTTTTAAGCAGTTAGAATAAACGACTTAAAACTTTGATACTTAAACTCCCTACCACCTACCACCTAACACCAAGACCAACCAACCTAAGAGAGAATATTACTTTGTTTGCAGAACAGCTTTTGTGTATGGAATATTGAAATCCAGCTAAACGTGAAACAACATAATTTTGCCACTATTGTACTCTAAAGTGTATTCAATATTAGAATTTATAACACAAGTTTTGTGGAAATACCTAAAATCCATAGAAAAATACTGTTATTGTTCCCATATGTTGCTGCTGCATAGAAACTAATTGCTCGTACACGTTTGTGTGAGCCTGCTGCATATATTTAAGACTTCTAAAGAAAATCTTCTTTTCCTTAGGGTGGATGGAACGACAAATTCAAACTTCTTCTTATAATGCTTCTTAATTGTTAAGCTTTACTACACTACACTACACTACATTTTGTCTATACATACGATATTAATAACTCTGAGGCTAGGGTATGATAGCAACAATATTAACTCTGCCTGTGCCTTAACAGCAATAACAATGTTGAGTATTTTTTTACCATTTGTTGAGCTTAAAGATACACACACACATACACTCACATGCTCAAACAATACTTAACATTTGTAAAGTGTCGTAGATTTTAAAAGTTGTTGCACACTTTTGTTGTCTTGTTGTATTGGCAATGTGTTGCTGCATTGCATACCATCACATACGATATGTTATGATATTCAAATTCATAATTTATTTCATGGTTATTGTGGTTTCTTGAAAAGTTTATCGAAAATGCCGAAAAAAAATATGAAGAAAACTGAAATATATTTCACACATAATCTTCGAATGTTTGGTTTTCTTTTTGTGTGGCATGTAAGAAATGATTTTTTGCAAATCTTTTACTGAAGATTATCTTTGGATACAAGGAGTGGATGGTTTATCATAAATGATTGACCATAAGGATCTAAAAAATTTCATTGCTTTAGTAAAAAAATCTCTGGATCAAAAGAAGCGTAAAAACTTTCTAGTATTTCCTTAGGTTATGAACTGAAAATACGGTAACTATCTGCTTATATTCAAATGTTGTTCCATTTAAAGTAATTCTACGTTGTTCCGTTTAAGTATTTAATAAGGGGCCGTAATCTGGTAGATTATGTGTTAACTTACTAGACGACAACTTCAGTCACCTGGCAAAAACTCTAAGACTCTTTTGCCATGAAGAGTTTTTACCAAATCTGTTGTTCGGAGTCGAGCTAAATTATAGGTCTCGCCATAAATAAAATTCACACACAAAACATGGGTGGCGTAGGAAGATAGGTTGTAATCCTGACTAAATGTTTGTAATGACCAACTAAGTAAGTAAATCGCACATGGATACAGTGAGATATAAGTCCGTAACTTGACTAAAGGCTTCTAATGATCAATAACCTATGTACCATGTGCGTTAGAAGAAGTTCAAGTAAATACAACTTTCGGGTCAAAGGACCGATAATATTGAAACACTCAATTCCTTGATTACTGTTTACTGAAGGAGCTGATCCTATTTGTATGTAGATAACAAGTTTTATGGCGATAGTTCTTAGAAAAGAATTTATCGATTTTTTTTTTCGATAGTTTACTCACAATATTCTTGTTCTCTCGTGAATGATGTAATGATTTTGCGAAATTTAGAAATTTAATATTTTTTTTTGAATTCCGTTTTTTAAGTAGTCGGTAGCTACTAGACAAATTCCTATCCAACAAAAGGCAGAACGTCATACGATTTTAATTCAGTTAAGATTAAGGTCAGCTCCTTAAATTCAAATTAGCGTCGTAAAGTCTATTCTAATTTTGGATTATAGTGCTGTATTGGGTGACCTTAGTCGTTCGTAATTTTAAACAATTCTATCGATTAATCCTTGTATTCAAAAATGTAAACTTCGATGTAAATTTCGATAACAGTTTCTAGAGACATTTTTTTATACCAAGAATTTTATTTTATCCTTAATCGATGAAAAATGTATGACTAACAGAACACGTATAATTTTATGGATAACATCAATAAAAAAAATATCCATAAAATATTGTGTTTTAAATATGTTATCGATAAAAAATAACATTTTTGATTATTATATTATAATATTTATGATTTTAGAGAAATGTATGGCTAACAGAACATGTAAAATTTTGTGGATAACATATTGATATCGATAAAAAAATATCCATAAAATATTGTGTTTTAAATATGTTATCGATAACAAAATAACATTTTTGATTATTATATTATAATATTTATGATTTTAGAGAAATGTATGGCTAACAGAACATGTAAAATTTTGCGGATAACATATTGATATCGATAAAAAAAATATCCATAAAATATTGTGTTTTAAATATGTTATCGATAAAAAATAACATTTTTGATTATTATATTATAATATTTATGATTTTTGAAAAATGTATGGCTAACAGAACATGTAAAATTTAATGGATAAAATATTGATATCGATATAAAAAAATATCGATAAAATATTGTGTTTTATATACCATGTATGTTATCGATAAAAAATAATATTTTTGATTATCGATAAGACTTTATTTTTTAATGTTTCCCATTGAAATTTCGTATATCAAAACATTAAATGAGAAAATCTTATTTATAATCAAAAGCTTGCCTCTTAAAATCAAAAATATACATTGAATTCCAGAATTGGGTGCAAAAAATTGTTACATACGTCCTCGGATTTCGATTAAAATTGGTTGACAGAAGTCGGTAGAATAATAATAATCGGCATATATATGTATGTGTGAATAGGTTAGAATAGAATTCACTTAATAAAGTAACAAAAAATAGTTCTTTTTTACTCTTTTATGGTCGTCTCAAATGTGCCGTACAAATGTGGAACCAAAAATTACATACAAATATAAAAAAATGGCCATAAAAAATCTCAAGTCGCAATGACAAACTACTGCAGTCTTCCTTTGATTGGATGCACCTGATAAAAGTGTCATATACTTTTTTTTTATTAAAAATAATGAAAGATTTATGTTTGGAACCAATTATGGTTATGGCACATGATGCATGACGCTTAAAACTCCATTTGGATTTACGATACGAAGTTAGTTACGTAAACATTTTCGGCAAATAGTTTCAATAGAAAATTGAACAAAAAATCAAGAAAAAAACTTGTCGCTTTAAATTGTAAAAAAAAACAACTTGGTAGAGATGATGGTTGGTTAGCTGGCTTGATCGCTGTTTTAGGAATTGTGGTCGTCAATGGTCGCTAAAAACAAAAAACTAAAATTATAACACAGAAGACTGAGGTACTGTTTAGCTTTGGACTCCTTTAAAATATTGGCGTTTTATTCGCTTTTGTTTGTTGTCAAGCCATAAACAAGCGGGGGTTTTTAAAAGTACATTTTAAATTCACTTGAGTGTCTTTAGGGAGGCTCTGTGGCGGCAACAGAGTGAATGAATGAAGTTTATATAAAATCTAAATAAATATAAATTCTGATTAAGCATTTGAATGTGGCATGTTGTAGAGCAGCATTAGGAGCACAAACGCTTTTTTTTGCCTCTCAAATGTTAATAGATGTGTATCCATAAAGTTATAATGCCAACCAAAAACATATATGGTGTACATTTATGTGGTATGATGCACTTAAAATTGGGGCCAACATTAGTTGTTGTTGCATGTGTGTTATGTTATGGTTTTTTTCTTGTATACATTTTTCCTTTTTTCTTTTGAACAATAGTGATCTAAAATAAAAGAGTTTTGCTACCACAGCAAATTGACTAGGCTATAGCCGCCAACACCAGCACCAGCATCAGCACTATATACGTACTTATGTATATGTTGCAGCAGCATCAGCCGTAGTAGCAAAGCAAAATTTAACTTGCAACAAAACCTTAGTAGCGGTTTCTAGTTTTCTGTTTTGAATGGTATTTTATTTTGTTTGTTTGCGGTATACATATAACGCATTCAAGTTATTTCGGCATTAGATAAATAAATATGATGTTGCACATAGCATTTGTATTAAAATACATCATCAACATTGTCATCTGCTGCAACACCAGAGTGCTATCGTCAGTCATCATACAATCACCATCGCTATTTGCACATTTTTCTTGTTTTTTTTTTGGTGGGGAAGGGGGAGGGGGAATTTTTATTTAAAAATTGAAATACTTCTTGTGTCATTTGGATTTTGTTGTTAATGTTGTTGCCACTTTTTATTATATTGTTAATATTTTTGTTGTTGTTGTTAGTATTGCCGTTGCTATTACGGTTTGTCATTTTATTCAATGAAGCATGCAACACCATATAAAATCTATGTTTATTGCAAATAAGAAAAAGAAGAAGCAACAAAAAAAGACCCAAAAACAATAAAACAACGAAATACTTGTGTGTGTGTGTGTGTGTGTATTCGGCAAATACTGTTTTAAAATAAAATACCACATGAAACATTCATTCATTCCTCCATTCAGTCGTCAGTCACTTCATTCATTTATTCTTTAGTATATCAACGACATTTTTTTGTTCGTCTATTAATGCGACATCTATTATAAATTGCAATCTATGTGGATACCGGTCGCTATATATACATACATATATAAATGTAGGCTGGTTAAATAAATGTTGAATTATATTCCATTTATTAACGTTTTTTTTTACCAGGTATGTCCTTATGTGGTGTCAGTAATGGTTGTGAAAGGTGCTTTAAAATTAAAATCGAATTGTTGATTAAAAATGAATTTTTTTATTAAAATTTAAATGGAAAAAGGTTTAAAAAAATCCAATCTAATGATAGCACAGACGGCTCACATGATGAGACTCTTGTCTTACTTTCATCTTAGGAACTGAGAAATTTTGACAATGCCAGAGTTCTACAAGTGGGAAAAATTCGAGGACACTGGATAGACTATGTCAACTAAATCTCCTCATTTCCGATTTAGCAGTGGTTCTCCTGAAAACAGTGTTGCTTTAATTAAATTCGGTATTGTTGCCAAGTCGCTGTAGTCGAGTAGGATAGTGTGTTGGCTTATTTCTAGCAAAAACTCTGAGAGTAAATAAAAATTGCCATGAAAAGCTTCTCAAAAAAATCTGTCATACAGAGTCGATCTAACATAGTAGGTCCCTCTACTTATGGATAACATTAACACACAAAGTAAGTTGTGCGAGAAATTAGGTCGTAATCCTGACTGAAGGGTTGTAATGACCAATTATTTATGTATTGTTGCCAAAAACTGAAACAACTTCGTAGTACTATACAAAGTATTACGAGAAAAGGATGTTCGCCATAAAATGAGAGCCTGTCATTCAATGACGCTGCAGGCTCGTTAAATTTAAGCCCATTGCAGTTAACTTTAGGCAAGTCTAACGCGATGTTAATCAGTGGATATCGTGATTTGACGAATGACACACAGTTCCTTCCTCAACTCTTCCCTAGACAGTATCAGTAAACCTCTATGATTTTGCCAAATGCTTGACATTGAGACCGAGTAATCAAAGTGAAAGGTATATTTCTGCTGCTACATATTCCTTCAAGAGAAAAATTATTCTGTCATATACTGATATTCAGAACGGAAGTCTACACCATCGAAAGATATACTCATTTCAACTTGGACTGGAAGTATACCAATACTATCCGACAAAAGGCCGCGTTCTCCTCGGCTTCTATGAGGCAGCTGCATTGAACAGGCAGATCATCCTGCGAGAAGGGTACCTTCCACGCTGCTAATGAGGTTAAGATCTTTCTGTGCAGTAGGAAGAGGGCTTTTGAAGGGTCTGCTCGGTGAAAGGGAACATATAGACAATCTCAATTCGAAATGATTTGAAACAATCTTAACTTTTGTTGCGAAGAGAGCATAGGAAGTGATTTGAGTTACGCATCGGGCATAGTACAATCAAAGAACACTTGTTTATCTGTCAACATCTTTTCAAATTCAATATACAGACACTAAAGAGAGAAGAACGAATCACCGAACACATACTTGGAACCTATACGGCTTAAATGTGTTTCAGAATGAAACACCTGGAGGTTTATCAAGTAGTGGAAAGGAAGTTGTTATTGCTGATGCGGGAGGTATACAGAAGGTTTGCAGGTGGTCACGATATAAAACGTACGTTCTATTTTTTTACATTCATTTTGTTACAAAATTCAATCGATTTACAGAAAACTTCGATGTATTTCGTAGAAAATCGATATAACATCGATGCATCTTTACGATGCATTGTAGCGAAAATACATCGTTGTTTTATTTCAATGTCCACCAATACAAAATTTGGATTCAGTTTATTTAAAAAGCGGCCAGAATTACCGATTATATGCCTTTGCGTAGCGTACTACAGTGAGCGTCAAAAGTGAGTAAACACCACAGAAATAGTTCACTTTCTTAGGATAGCGAGAAAAGTAAATGAGAATAGTCGAATAAATTTCCAATAATAAAAACGTTATCTATTACTTATAAAATGTTAAAACAAAAACAACAATTCATGATAAAATAACTTTTTTTATACTTAAGAATATAATAGAAAATTTTAAATTACTGTAGGTGCCGGATATAAGAGAAGGTGCAAATAACAAAAGAAGCTTAGATGAGTTCTGAATAGAGATCCACGTCAGAGAGATGTGAAACCCACTTATTATTTTTTTCCTTTAATTTTCTATCTACTCTGCCCCCTTGTAGATTCGGTTTGTTCATTCCTGAACACTGAATGACTGCACTGAATAACTCTCGATAATTTACTTAATTTTGTTTATCATTTCAATGGTTAAATAAATATTTTAAGCCATTTTCAAATGTATTTCTTTTTTTTGCTTGTTTTGTTTTTGTCTCATATGAAACTCAATAAATGTCAGGTGTTCGCAGATACTTTCCGTTATGGACTTTCCGTCCACAAAATAAATATTGGCAACAGAGTTTACTACATAGTTTGTAAAAGAGAAAAACTGTGCGTCGATTTGTTTTTAAGGATGCCACAGACTTGTTATTATTTCTAATGAAAATCGATTTGAAAGTACTTTAGAGGGGAGGGTACTACGTACATAGAGTGTTGCTGTAGGTATGATAATTAAGAATTTGAAAATATAATCAACATTTTGTTTTGCAGTTTAATATTGTTAGTCGTTACCACAAACATTATTAGAATATAACGTGAACACAAAATTGAATTTGTTTTTCAAATTGAATTCCCATTTCGCGGGTATTATTTCTGGGACCACACGTAACACTCTCTCAATTAGGATGATGGCACAATAGTTTTCCGTTTTTTTTCTCATTTTCATTCTCTTATCCAAACGATGTTGTTGTATGTACATGTGGATAGCAATTGTTATTTGTTTTGGTCATCATTATTATCATTACCGTTAACATTACCCATTTGGATTTTTATTTAATATTCTTCTGATAATTACATTCACACACTCACACACACATGCATACACTCTATCTATAACGTTAGTTGTCGTCCATTGATTCATTTCAATAATCACAACGATAATGCATCACTGATAAACACTGATGCCTGGTGATTATATTTGATTTTGATTTAAAAAAAAAAGAAAAAAACAAATGAAAGAAGAATTTATTGCCTGTCATGCATTATACGAGAGACCATTCAAGTCCAGCAGCTGCTGTTCGGTTTTGCTAATGAAGTTTTTAATTTTTTTTTTTTGTATTTTGAAATGAAGTTTTTTAATATTTCGCTAAATGATTATTTATTTTGTAAATATTTATTATTTGGATGGTATAAATGTTTCATACATATTTTTTGAAAATTACACCATCAATAAATAATTTATAAACAATAATCAAAATTGCCTGTTGAATTATTTGATAATAATGAGTGAAAAAGATGTTCATTTCAAAATAATAATTATTTGAATGCTACAACTGCCATAGTACCATGAATAATGGTTGTTGCATATAAAGTTTGTGCTCATGTATGTGACACTTGACCAGTAAACAGATGAACTTCATTAACGGAAAGATCTTAAGAACTTCCAGGGGCGAACTGAATTTATTTCTTCAGTTCGAAGTTGTAGTAGTAGGTAGTGTGTTGGCTTATTAGTCATGAGGCTTCGGTTCAAATCCCAGGTCAGACATCTCCAACAAAACGAAATATGAAAAAAATTTCGACGACTTTATCTCAGCAGATTTCTGGCAAAAAGTCTGAGAGTAAATAAATTTGCCATGAAATGTTTCTCAAAAATCTGTCGTTCTGAGTCGATTTGAAACTATAGGTCCTGCCACATAACGTGTGTAAGAAGCTAGGTCGTAATCCTGATTCAGTTTAAAACATGAAACTAAGTAGAGATAAAGTTAAGGAATATCTACATGTGCCGAAGTCGGTAAAATTCGGTTTTAAGTGGACGGTTTCTCTCGGAAACGTGTACATCGGCTGACAGAATTATTATACGAGATCTTACACATATTTTGGACCTCTTTGTAAAACATTAGCACAATCAAACTATTGATTATCGTTGCAAGTTATCTTTTACCACCTTCCTCTCTATTAAAGCATACATCATCAAGTGTTCTGCATCGATGGTTGTAGGACAAGTCAATGTCTGAACTGTAGAACTGGCACGACAGTACTTCCGAACTATTTTCAATAGTTTTCAACTGATATTCTAACGTATGTCTTAATCGTATATTCGAATAGCTTTGCGACCAATTCTCGTTTCAAACGAATCAATTATATTCGGTACAAGTGATCGTCTAGCTGGATGTCAGCATTTCATATTAAATGGAACTCTTCTGATCTGATCCAACAAAAATTTGTCAAGAAAAATTTGGACTATGGATTTGGCAGTTTGGACTCTCTACTTTTATTTCTGCCCTGGTTGAGTTTGACCTACGGCTTGCGTTATATTGGCTTTGAGGACCCCTGTGGTTTGTGGCTTTATTGCACACATCTACGGCTTAAGAAACCCCACAATAATAAGTCTAACGGAGTCAAAACGGCCGATTTCGATGGCTAGTTTACATCACTTTCACGTCAATTGACCATGCCCTCAAATCGCTGGTGAAGAATATCAAATATGGCATGAGTTGCGTGACACATTAGTGCATTTCTTTTGAAACAAAATGTTGTTGATGTCAAGCTCATAAAATACATTTTATTACAAATTAAAAATAGTGAAGCAAATATTAGTTGAAAATTTCGATTCAAAAAGTAAATTAGATCCGCCATGTGATTTTTGCAATTAAAAAATCCTACTTGCATAATACTTTTTCAATAGTTTCCCAAGTGAAGTATTCGATTGTTATCGATTTATTTTCGTTTCTAATTAGTTTAAATAATAATATTTTGTAAAAAGCAAATCTTTGAATTTAATTGCAACCATTAAAAGCTATTGGCAAAACAAATTGTCATGATTTTAAATGAAATACAGAAAGGGCACCACCACCTCTGAAGTAACACTCATGTTAAAGTAGCCACCACTATTGATTTTTTGTCTCCTGTTTTTCTTCGCAAACTGAAACTGCAATAGCCACACCAGAGCGGCGCAGCAAATGCGAACCATAGAAACGTAAATGCAAATGAAATTGCAACTCAGCGTTTTAAAGAACAGTAAATCATGTCTTAAACCATAGGTTGCCATAAGTAAAAGGTACAAAATTCACGGATTAACAACTGTCTGTCTGCTACGTCACGTCTTTTGGATGCAATTGTCTATTGAAGCCCACTCAATGACCGTCTAACTGAGTCATTCGCTCACTCATTTGCACATTGATCAACGCCGCAATCAATGAGTTGGTGAATTGCAACGACGAATTATCGCGCAGCGAACAAAAAAGTACTAAAGTGTGTGCACAAAAGTACTAAAAACTTTTAAGAAAATTGTATTGGAATAAAGTTTAGTCTTTCGCTATTATTCTATGGTATTGCATTCAAACTGTGGAAAGTTTTGCTTATGTACCACAAAACAAAATCTTTTGGAATGCTTGAAGAGTGAAAAAAATACTAAAGACCATGAGATAAGGAGAATTTTGCAAGAAGCCAAGAGAACGAGAAAAGACTAGGTGTTGCCCGGAGATAATTCGGGATGCTCGGTGTTAACGATGACAATTCGCTTGCCTAGCACTTGATCTTCACCCAAATGTTTCCTGCTGGGATGTGTTAATGCTTCACAGATCACTAGAATGTGTTGTCGGTGATACATTCTTATTGGCATCGAATCTACATGTCGGACTCGAAACAATCACCATTCTGGATAAGTGTACACTGAGTCTACAGTGTCCTGTCAAAAGTCCGATTACCGATCTTCAGTTATTCCTTGATGTATGACTCCAATCTCCTCTTATTGTAGTTTCCTAATAAAGGTTTTGATATCTTCAAACCCAGTTGGTTCGAAAAGAGTTACAACGGTACAAAACAATATGAAAAAACTTTTTCCTCATTAGAGATAAGTTGGAAGATCAGGATTTTTCACAAAATATATCCTTCATCATTCGGGCGAAATCGGATAAAAATAGATCAGTGGAGAGGATTCCAAAAGAGTTTTCGTTACGTTCGGGCATTACTAAGGATCGAAGATATCGAAGTCGCCGTAGTCTAGTAGGTACTGTGTTGGCTTATTAGATGCAAGGCCACGGTTCAAACCCCAGATCAGACATCAAAACGAAATATGAAAAAATACTTCCTCGGCGACTTCCTCTCAGCAGATTTCTTGCAAAAACTCTGAGAGTAAATAAAATTGCCATGAATAGTTTCTCAAAAATCTGTCGTTCGGAATCGATTTTAAAACTGTTGGTCCCGCGACCCATTTATAAAATTAACACACACAACATGAGTGGTGTGAGAAGCTAGGCCGTAATCCTGACTGTAGGGTTGTAATGGTAAATTATGTATGTATGAATGTGATATCGACGACGAAGCTAATATCTTTGTCATCGGCAAAAAAAAATGCAATTCATCGACTAGCAAAATGCAATTCATTGAGCACAAAAATGCAAGTCATCGACAAAAAATGCACGTCATCGAGAAAAAAAAAACTGCAAGACATCCATAAACAAAACCCTCAAGGCCTCAACCAAAAAAAAAATGCAAATCAGCGACAAAAAATGCAAGTTATCGACCAAAAAAATGCAAGTCATCATATATTTAACAGTTCGCCGATTAAGACATTGAGAAAGCCCCAGTGCTTACTCAACTAAGTTCAAATTTAAACAATTTCGATGACTGAAATTCTATTGAAATTATCAACCAAAAAAATGCAAGTCATCAAATATTTAAGCTTAACAGTTCGCCGATTAAGACATTGAGAAAGCCCCAGTGCTTACTCAACTAAGTTCAAATTTAAACAATTTCGATGACTGAAATTCTATTGAAATAATCTTGCGTATCCTTTTTATATCGAATTATTGTAAATATAAAAAAATGATGAAAAAGATATGGGTATGGATCTGGACATAAAAAAATCTTCTTACAACTACTATGCGAATTCAAACACAATGTGTACCACAAGATTGCATTTATTCACAACATTTTTAATCTGAATTGTCTGTTAAAATTAGTTCGTGTATGGACTTTAATTACCATGTTTCGATTTGAAATTGCTTTTATAATCCCAAAAAAAAGGCAAAAATAAAAACAAAATCAATTTAAGCCATTTAACAAATGTAACACAAAGAAGAAAAAATAAAGAAACTAAACTAAATAATAATCATTTTTAAAATTTAATTCAGCTAATCAAGGAAGTCAATTTTGCAAAAAAAAAAATTAAGTCTAAAAATTATGGCAGTTTTTATGGCGTTTATCTTGTGTGTGTTTGTTTATTTTTGGAAGACAAATTATTTTTGCTTTCAATTTAGAGAAAAATGGGTGGGCGTCAGTTGAAACACACCTCTGCAATTGGTAAGGAAGTTTGAAATGAATTTATGAGAACTAAATGATGCCAAGTATTTCAAATAAATCGATGACCTTGTGGGTTTTTGATTTGTGACTTTTAATGCAATTCCAAAAAAAGGCAAAGTTTTATTTATTTCAACTAATTACCCGTCCATTTGTTAATATTTACAGAAGCAAATTTATCATCGTATAAATTAGTTGTGTGATGGTTTTTGATGTTAATAGTGAACATAATTTGGGATCAACTTTAAGGTCAAATGGTGATTTTTATGGCATTTCTTTTTCAATGGAAAAATATTTAATATTTTATTTATTACACATGCAAATTCGAGTCTTACAAATTGAGACTTAAAATTGATTCTGTAACAAAATCTGCAATAAATAAATACCAGTTTTTATTACCCAAACGATTTTTGTAATTGTTTTCGGTTTCAGTCATAATTGTTCTACAATTTTCTGCTCAATTATAAAACTAATTGCATACATATATGGGGGCTTCTTTTAAGCGCTTCCTATATTTAAATTGAAATAAAACCAAGTATGTGTGAGATATTATCGAAATTTTTTATTCGTTTGAAGAGACATATTGACCCATTAAGTGTGGAATGAAACTTCTTTCATATGTTCCTCACATTTAAGTGAAGCGCATCCAAAATGTCCAAAGCTGATGCAGGCACAATAAATCAGTCAGAATTTGAGAGATGGCATTGGTTATGATGCATTGACGACCCACTGTGGTTTGTGTCTTATTTGCATATGACTTTAACTTTAGAAGTCAACACAAAAGAAAGTCTAACGTGGTGAAATCGAGCGATCTTGGTGGCGAGTTCACAGCATTACACGTGAGGTGACCATGCCCTCAAATCGTTCGTGCAGAACATCCAATGTGGCATGAGCTGTGTGACGCGTAGTTCCTTTCTGTTGAAACCATGTGTCGTCGGTTTTCAGATTGTTCAATTCCGGCCAAAATAAGTTGGTAATCATCGGCATGCTCACCGTTGGCAGTAATAGCCTGATCAATGCCGTTCTCAAAAAAATGTTGTTAAATAACGCTGTCAGTCCGAAATCTACATAAACATTAACTTTTTCAGGGTGCATTTGAGCCTCTTGATCCTTATGTGGATTACGTAGCTTCTCACACTACTTGTGTTGTGTGTGTTAATTTTATAAATGAATGGCGGGACCTACAGTTTGAAGCGAATTCCGAACGACAGACTTCTGAGAGACCTTTGCATGGCAATTTCATTTACTCTCAGCTGTTTTCTAGCAAAAACTGATCTGGGGTTTGAACCGTGGCCTCATGTCTAATAACACACTATCTACTTGAAAACGGCGAATTGGTTTGTAGGCTAGTATGGACCTCATCGCTGAAGATGATTTAAAAATTGGAATCAGGACAGAACACCCATTTTGCTTAAACACTGTTATAGTTTGCACGTGTTTTTAAATGCTATATCCGCCCATGGTGATTCACAAAACAAACGGAATAAATGACAATTAATTTGATTGTCAAACTTCTTTAGCCCCTCTTGGAAGACCTGACATTTATAACTCTCGGTTTTTCTATGCATAAGTGTGCAAGAGTTAATTTAAAAACCTTTGACGTCTGTATAATTGTATTTGTCTATGTGTTTATTTAAGCCTTGTTAACAATTGCTGCTTCTAGTGTTATTTGTGGTTAAAAAAATCGAATGAAGAAAAAAAATTAAAAAAAATTTGCATCTCAAGTTTTTCACACATTATTTATGAGCAAAAGAAGAAGAAAAAAAACGAATGAATGAAGAAAATGTTGCAGCTGCCACCAGAGTAGCTATTTTTTTTTAATACTCGCCTGCCTCTCTCTGTTTGTCTGTCTGTTCTTTCTGGCTGTTGCGTGAATTTTGTATTTTAAATGTTATTTCTTTTCTATTTTAGTTGCTTCGTATTTGTGCTCCTTCTTTCATTTCAATTCAATTAAATTCAATTTAATTATTGAAATTTGCATTTGCAATTAAAATATATTTCTTATGGAGTTTGAGCTTCTGTTTCTATAATAATTTTCCCATCACACTCGCATAACAAAAATGTTCATAAATAATAATAAATTGAAAACAACAAAAAAAAAAAAAGAATACAAGATGATTAATTAATTTTGTTGCAAGAATTTGTTATTAAATAGCAGCACCAGCACATGATTTATTGCAAAAAAAAAATTAAATATAATATAAATAAATGGGGTGGCGGTAAATGAAAACCACTAACGCTTCAGTGGGTAATATATTCTATTATTCTAAATCACTTTAAACACCGGAAACTTAAGTATTTAAAACGTCATATAATAATGGCATTAAGGAGTGCCCATGAAACAAATTGGGTACTCACTTTTCTATGTGAAAACTAATTTTAATAGTAAAATTATTCTAATATTTATTTAAATTAATGATAATAGTATTGTTAGTTATAGAGGATAAATATAAAATTAAATTTTTAATAGATTGTAACAATATTTATTCTGAAATTCATTCCATTACAGCCTTCATTGTGGTTAACTGTCCCCATATTTTTAATTTTTTAGTTGGTTTTTTTGTCTTTATTAGGAACAGTTGTTACTTCGATGGCAATTGCCATGTCTTTCAGGATATTTTCATAATGCCATCCAGGTTGTGTGTTAATTTTATACATGAGTGGCGGGACCTACAGTTTAAAGTCGACTCCGAACGACAGATTTTTGAGAGAAACTTTTCATGGCAATTTTATTTACTCTCAAAGTTTTTGCCAGAAATCTGCTGAGAGGAAGTCGCCGAAGAAATACTTTTTGTATTTTGTTTTGATGTCTGGCCTGGGGTTTGAACCCTGGCTTTACGTCTAATAAGCCAACACACTACCTACTAGACTACGGCGACTTCGAAAAAAATATTTTTGGTAAAGCTGGGGTTTAAACTCACTAGCTCTAGTAAGCGAAAACACTACTTAATACACTGCGATCCCACTCTGTGATGCGGTTGTTGTAGAAATATGTTTATTATCGCATGACATAACATGAATTGTTTTTTTTTTTATCGATGACTTGTATTTTGTTTTGTGGATGTCTTGCATTTTTTTGTGTATGACTTGCACTTTTTTTTTTTTTGTCGAGGACCTGTATTTGTTGGCTGATAACTTGCATTTTTGTGTTTGACTTGCATTTTTTGTGTTTGACTTGTATATTTTTGGTCGATATAATATCTAAAGATATTAGCTTCGCTGTTTTGGAATCCTTCACACCAAGGCTATCTAGCTCACATGACATCTTCTTGGGTAGTATTATGCCAATGGGTAGACTTCACTAAGATTAGATTTAGCATAAGCTTTACTATAGCAAAACTAGGGGGATAAATTCAGAGAATATTGTTCAATTGTCGCCTTGAAGGCGTATGGATTTTTATATGCCTTGGGGCTGTCATTTCGTTATCATTTCTCACATGACATGTATACCAGAATCGATAAGCCAAAACTTGCACGTGGGATGCTTAAAGCGTCAGAAAATTTTTCACTCAAGATATGAATGTCGGTTCGCTTCCAACTTTTGTCAAACTTTATTTTTTTGTTTTTCTCACAAAATTGCGCACCTTTTGGTCCGCATATTAATATCGAGGCACTTTCAATGCTACACACTAAGCTGTTTCAAAGCTTCAATCTCAACAAATGGTGTATGACAGAACTATAGTGGGATATTTATTGGTTTAAGCCCCAAATAATATTTTTTAGATCCCGGAGATTCTGGAGTGACAGCATTTAACAACGTTTAACATTTTGTATTGATGAAGTTTTTCAACTCGGGAAATACGATTTAAAGACAATAGATCTCGCACATATTATTGCTCGTTTGGTCTCTGATTGTCATTCCTTTGTATTATATATGACTTTTTCTATTAAATTATTCATTTTTAAATTATATTGACCCCAGTTTTTCGTTCACAAAAATTTCAATTGTCCCACGGATTCCAAAAAACCATGTGCTGTTGTGACCAAAACGATGTGTAAGAAAAATAAATATTTGTTGCAACAGGTGTAATAAATAAAATTGAAAAATACAAAAGTAATCATTAAATAAAGACAAAATACTTTATGCGATGCGAATAGAGCAGGATGTTAAACGTCAATCGGTGACAAAGATATAAATTTACTTATGCAAACACACATGCATGTAGAGTGGTGGTATTTTTTTTTTCAATGCAAATTTCGTTAATGTGAACCAAGCTTAACGCATCCGGTTCATTTATGTTCTCACTTTTCTTTATTAATTTTTTTTTAACTTAGAGAACTTTTGTAATTTCAAACATAAAAATAAATTGATTTCTTTGATAACAGAAAGACATGTTAAAAGAAAAACCTTTACTTTTAAGATTTCTTAAAAATGTAGAAAAAAACATAAAAAAATGACACAAAAATTCCAAATCACGTTTTGTGCATTTCGCTTTTTATACGTACAACTGGAAAAAGCGTCAATTCAAAAAGTGAATGTATTTGGCAGAATTTGTAATAAATAACTGAGGATAAATATTTTGTAATACAAATCGAAACGAACTGCAGAAGAAAAAACAAAAAATCCCCAGACTTTCTGCCTTTGTCTGCAATTGTTGTGTCCATCCTATGGAATTGGTTGTTTAGTCACTGGTTGAGTAAATGGTCGGCCCGTATTTTATGTCTGTCTGTTCGTTCACTTTTTCCTTGAGTTGGTAACATATTTTTTTTACTTTGTTTTTGCCCAAAGTTTAAGCCAGTTTCTTTGCGTTGCTTGTAAATTCTTGTATTTCTTTTCCTTAACCGCCAACCATTTCAGTGAAAATTGCAATTTGACTGATATTTATGACAAAAAAAATCACATATAAACGTGACTTAATACTATACTTAGTAGTCGTATACCAAAATTAATTCTCTGGAGATACCTTATTGGCCTTTACAACCTTTCAAGTCAGGACTATACCCAGTTTTCTCACACCACTTACGTTATATGCTTAAATTAAAGACATATTTTAGAAGCTTTTTCATGGTAATTAATTTATTCTCAGACTTTTTTACAGAAGACTACTGAGAGAGGTGAATCTGCAAAATAATTTGTTTTTTAAATTGATTACTTCTTTGAGCACTCGGGGCCTCGTCGTCTAGTAACTCAACACCTTTTATACTAAGCCACGGCGACCACAGAATTCGGTTACATATTGTATTATAATTATTTCAGATCTATCTTTGACAGAAATTAGAGTCTGTGTGGCAGGAATCGATCATATGATCTCACGCAACCCAAAACATAATATCAAATGGAAGTTTTGTTTCCACAAGGCTAGTGCTTTTTCTTGCATGATTATCGAAATTCATTTATAAGAATTATTTTCTATAGTTCTTCATATCGTACCCTTCACTTGAGTGCTTTTTGTAACCTATACATTTAAGGACTTCCGACATTAGCATCCAATATAAAATTTGATGTTGTCCATTTTCCAGGATTCCTATAAACAAATTCATGACTCGTACAAAACAGGTTAAGGAAGTAGCATGAAATAATATTTAATAGTTACGTGAAGTCAAATAAGATTATTTTGCCCATTCCTTCATCTTTGTATTCCTTCATCGTTTCTTATCAGCTTGTTATTTCTTTGATTTGTTTCACTTTCTTTAATCAAGTTTTCAGCAAAGCAGGTTATAGTTCAATTATATCTTGTTCTAGAATGATAGGGTTGCCACGTGTCATTTCATTCAACGCTCATTCTCAATCGGTGACTGCATAACCTTGCTATGATTGGCTAGTCGAAGTCCTCAAGATTATTTCCCAGTTCATAGCAACATCGGATATCAAAATACAAATATAGCAAATTTCAAATATATGCAAATAGCAAAAATTGTGCTAAATGATGTACACTGAGCGCCAAAATTGAGTAAACACCACTGAAATAATTCATTTTCCTAGGATATCGAGAAAAGTAAATGAGAATAGTCGAATAAATTTCCAAAAATAAAAACGTTTATTTATTACTTATAAAATGTTAAAACAAAAACAACAATTTATGATAAAGGAACTTTTTTTATAATTAAGAACAAAAGTGTTGACTCACTTATGGCGCTCACTGTAAATTGGCATGGATGAGATCGTTCTAGTTACTGTAAATAAAATCTTCAGTGAAATGCAAGAATAAACGATTCAATGTTTACTATGTTTTACATCTGCGTCAGCGTTTTTAACAAAAATTTGGGGCAATTTACATCATAAATCAATAATACATCATGTGAAAAATTAAAACATTTTTCAATGCTTGTTAGATAACAATCCCTTGAAGTTTCACTGTAACCTTGTGTTAGCAAATAATCCTTCAAGATCAGGATTTTCTTTACCCAGGCTTAGTAATCCTATAATTGCGACTGGTCTGTAAAGAACAGCGTTCACAGCTTCTAAGGAAATGTTGTAGAAGAATTCCAAAATCAAAGGCTGTCACCATTTTTGAAAAGACTTAAAGTGTCCTTAGTATTCTAGCAAAACCTAGCTACTTGTCAATACTGCAAGATAGTAATTGAGGATTCCAGGCGTATAATATTGTTAATGTACCCAGCCAAACGAAAGCAAATTTTGAAAAACTCTGTCTCATTGAGAAAAGATTTTAGGTGTTAAAAAAATAGAAAGAGGCACGAGGAAAGCGTAGTAAAAAATGAAAGAGAGTTTAATTCGTAGTAGTGAACACATGACACACTGAAGAGCACAATGAAAGAAATTCCATAAAAAATTGGAACCTGTTTAATCATGTAACAATAAACACAATGAAAGAAATTCCATAAAAAATTGGAACCTGTTTAATCATTTTTTTAATGCCTTGGAACGATTAACATTTAAGCCAGTGATTTCGAAATTTTTTCGTTCGTTCTTCTAATATCACAGTATAGCCTTAAGCTAGTGCTAGTGTTCTGTATAATTTTATTACAACTTTTTTAATTGGCATTCTTTTATTTCTTGTTTAAAAGTATTTAAAAAAATATTTTAAAATTCGAACGAAGAAAAAACCAACATGTTTTTGCTGAAGTATTAATTGACAAATGATTTATTGCCAGGCGTCTTTAAATTGTTTAACAACAATAAAAACATTCAAATGAATATAAAAAAATATACAAATTCGCGACCAACCAAACCAAACAGATCCCAGACCCTTTTTAATATTCACTTTAAAAAATCATTATTTGTGACTCTACTCTTTCATTTCACTTTAATTCACTTCTTGATGCCATAAGAGTGGTGGTGGCAGTAACAAAAATACGAAACACTGTCGTGATTTGAAATTTTGCATACATTTTGAAATGTTTTTTTTCTTTTTTTTTCATTTAAACTAAACGAATCCATATTATTTGTATTACAAAACATATCGACCTGAACACAACATGAAACGAAACAAATTCGTTTTTTGGACTTATTTTGATGTGGCCAGTAAAACCACTATTTAAAGGCAACAGAGAGGCGAGAAGAAAAAAAAAGTGAAGCGAATTCATGTTGCAATTGTCTTTTTTGAAAATTTATTCTTTGTTGTGGTTGTTACATTAGAAGACAGAAAAACTTATACTAGCACGTTAACGTTTGGCATCTTATAAGTCCGTTTCTATTTCCCTCTACCCTCTGTAAGCCACTTCTTCCAAGTTAGCTTAGCTGTTCAGTTTTGCTTGTTTCTGTATATCAATCTGTCTAAAGTTTAATTTCCTACTGTTTCTGCCATTTATAAGAAAACTGAAAACGTTAGAAGCCTTTGACAATAGAACCCGATTTAATTTACTCACATTGCTTGACTTTCGTGCTGCACGCTGGCTTTCTCATTTGAACGTTTCCAACAATCAATTTCATTATTATTTCCATTTCCATTATTTTTTTCCTCTTATTTTCTGTTGAGATTTATTTGCTTCTATGGTTTGGTTTTGAATAAACAAACGACCTTGTCGTCTGTCTGTTTCTATCAGTCTGTCTGTCGTTAGTTAAGTGAGCATAGCGTTGAATTTGTTACAATTTAGAAACGTAAACAATTGATCGTTTCTTATTTTGTTTAAGCCGCGCAACTCAAAATGTTATAACATTTACATTGAAAGAAATAAATTGAATTTATGAAAAAATACGTTCGCTGATGGTACAATACTTCTGTCGTTAATACTTAAATGTAATCAAATTCGAAATACTCATTGCGTTTTGTTCTATTAAGAAAATTATGTAAATTATGATCCAATCCTTAATCAAAGATTTTAAAAAGATAATCTTACAGCACATCTATTACAGTTTTTTAATTTGAAATTTTCTTCTAAAATTTTAAAACGATATGCCCATTCTTCGAACAATACCCTCCAGGCAGCGCTATTTTGCACATGCCTTCTTTAGTTGGTTACATCAATCGATGACAGAGCTGTCTCAATCGATGCATTCGATTGTAATGTACAATTGCACTTACGAGTCATCTAATACGGTGTTCAGATATGCTCCTTTATGGCGTAAATCGAATTAACACCATTATTGAGCTCAATATTTCATATAAAGTTTCAATTAATAATTGCGCAATGAATGCGCAAATTGTTATAATATTGACTAAAACTTCAAATGCAGCACTGTCATAAGTGTTTTTAGTAAGCATATTACAATTAACCGAACACTTTTTGTTGATATTTGACAACACTTAATGTCAACAACGACAAACAAAATAAATGTTGTTGAAATAACCAGCTGTTTTGCTTACCAGCTGTCAAATGAATATTGAATAAGCAGCAGAATGGCATATTATTATTATGCCTGAACACTTAAAACATTGCACTCAATTAACCGAATATTGACTCAATAAAAGCGCCTATCTGAACACAGTATAAGCCTGTGGCTTTATATATTCTGTCTACGGTAGATGATACAATTTGTTGTTGTTGTATTAAAATCACAGTCGTTTGTAAACCTAAGTGTACCTCCATAATTTTAATCATACAAAGCTATTCAAGTGTTTACAATACAAACTAAACTCTTGTTTTACTCAATAACTCAATTAAAATAAGATACGATTTTTGTCGATTCTTCAATTTTCATTTAACGGATTCAAGGACAATATTACTCGGATTTTTTGGACACATAGTGTGTTTTAAAAATGAAATTTTTACTCTTACTGTTGTACTAACAAAATTACTTAACTTATATAATTGATCATTATAACTCTTTAGTCAGGATTACAGCCTAGCTTTTCACACCACTCAAATTGTGTGTGTTACCTTTGTCCATGAATGGCGGAAGCTACAGTTCAAAATCGACTCCGAACAACAGATTTTTTAAAAACTTTTTATGTTAATTTTATTTACTCTCAGAGTTTTTGGCAGAAGACTTGAGAGGTAGTCACGGAAAGAAATATTTTTTTGTTTTTAAATTCCGTTTTTGTGCGAGATGTCGAGGTTGGGGTTTGAATTACGACTTCACGTCTAATAAGTCAACACACTACCTACTAAGTAAAAAGACACTTATTTTAAATGGAAGTTAAACCAAGTCCAAGAATAAAGGCAGTAAAAGTCAATGGGGGCTTCAAAGCTAAAATTTAGCTGTAAGAGGATATTTAGAGCATCACATCTCCAGCCATTTTAATGAACAATTTTTTAATGAAGTCATTTGAAATTTTTAAAAAGTCGGAAACCCATGGCGTATTGTTTGTCTACAGCTGTATTTAAATCGAGCACTTTAACTCTTACACCACGCCACATAATTGGCATACCAGAACAGAATTCGTAAATCTATTTTGCGTAAACAATGAATGAATATGGATTATGGAATGATAGAGTTGCCTGACCAGCATTACTGTTCTTACATGTTGTTCATGAAAGGGGCAAAGTATATTTAATTTTTTTTTACTAAGATCACTCAGAGGATATCTCTACCTGTGCTCGACATTGTTTTGGAATTCGGAAAGCAATAAGAAAAGTGACAGACGGATAAGAGTAGTTTCTTGTAAATTAAAGAATTTTTTTAATGAAATATTGTACTGACAAACTCATGAGAATATCCGTCTTTGAAAACGAAGACAGTTAGAGTTAGAGAGTTCAAAACTTAAAATTTATACTGTTGAGAATAGAATCTTCAGCCGTCATGGTCTTATTATCATTCAAATGGAACTGGTTTTATAGATAATTTCCTTTTAATATTTTAGACTGTGAAAGCTTGAATGAAACTCCCTATATCTTGAGGTATAATTATAGAGCAGCTAGTGAATGTAATGACTACAGTACAATATACAATAGGATATCTCTGAACATATCAAAATTTTTTTGCTTTTATTCCTGAGCCTGTTTACAATTGAAAAGATAGATTTTTCGATTTTACGGTCATTAAAGATCCTTTGTCCTGACATACATGGTGCATAAAATTGAGATTAAAAGAGTTTTTATTCATTTTCTAGGCGACTACTGTTCGTTCACTTGCATGGAACTATGAAGACGTCCAAGGGTAAATCTTGGATTAATGAACATGGTCTATGGCCAAAATAATCTTATAAGATTGTTTTGATTCAAAAATGTCCAAAGTACTTATAAAAGGTTTCGTATTAAATACGAAAATGCATCGAATTTGATTATTTTGAATTTGGAATTTGATTAATTTTTGCTTTAATCAAAAAGATAATAAACAGAAAAATAAAAGAACTTTTGCTCGAAATCTGTCGAGAAGGTTTGTAATTCAACAGTAGATTCGATTTGTTTTAAATGTTTCTTTCAGTGGACGGTAGAATGGTTTCTATTAATTTGCAACAGCTGTGTGTCCATATACTCATTTTACTTCATTAGAGTTGAAGCAATTAAATAAGCTAGAAAGACACAAAAAAAGTATACGATTTCATTCAGTTTGTCGTCATTCATGTACTGTTGCGATCATTTCAAATGATTTCAAGATAATTTGTTGTTCCTTTCTACAAGCATTTATAAAAATATTCGTATATATTTAGTATTTTATTTTATTTTATTAATTATAATTTATGGTAGTTATTCTATAAAATCTATTGAAATTTTGAATTCTTTATCTTTTCAGGTAAGTCTGTCAGATCGATGTTTAAAAATTTTCTGTTAAAATATTGTCTTACAAGGGTGAGTTAAAATAAATTTCGCAATAATTTCCTGAAAATACCATCTAATGTAGTATATTATTATTATTAAACAATAACTTGGTCAAGGCTTCCATTGTCGTCCTACAATATAATTGACCATAACACTGTCTGTATTCGTTTTCATTTATAAAAATTGTATGAAAAAAAAATTTTATGAAAACATGAAATTAAAAAAATTTCTTGCAAAAACGAAACAAATTTTCTCACCAACCTAATTTATTCATAATGTTGTTTGCTCGTTGTTATTACATTATTACATATTTCGTAATTATTAATACATTGTTAACAGTTGTTTTTACTTTTTATTTAATTTTTTTTTTTATAATTTTTATTTATTTTTAATTTTATTTTTAATTTTTACTTTTAAACATGCAATGTTATTGCAAATTTATTATAAATTTTTTTTTCAATTGCAATATTTTTACTGCAACTACTTATTGTTGAAACAATAGTTGAGAAGGAGTCCCCCACCCCTTCCTTGAATGTATGGTATGTGGCTTGAAGTTGAGCTTGAAAAAAAGAAGAATTTTAATGTTTGCATTGTGAAATGGAAAGGCTTCAATAGATTGTTTACTAAGCTCGTATGCAATATTAATTGTGATTTCAAATGATTTTATAATCAATAAGACTAAAACTTTAACAGATCGTACGTACAGAAGTACGCTTGAAGTTTATCTATGTATCGAAAGCATAAGGTAGGGTTAGATTTCTAGCCTTTAGCTGGTACATTCTGAGGCCAGAACGTCTTGTGTGAAACTGTTAAGGAAATGTTTATAATAAAGCCATTTTCCCGTGCCCAGCATCTTCGTCTAGCGTGGAACCAAATATTACTTCTAATGTGATTGATGGGACCATTGAAATCCATACATAAGTATGTGCAATATATAGAGGTACTGCAGGGTTTGGTATTTCAAATATTGCATCCCTTCAAAACTAAACGCTAATATAGAAGATACTGTATTGTTCCTTCTTTCTTTTCATCAACATAGTTCTTAAAAATATTATTAAGGTACATCCAAAATTGTGCTATTTATCATAATTGCTAAGTCGAATGGAAATTTAAACTCATACTTCTGTGTCTGAGATGCATTTCTTTTTTGGCGGCAATTTACTGAAAAAGTGGTTGAATTTTGTTGCCTGGGCAATAAGTCCGCAAGCTGTCAAGAATTACAAGAACTGCAAACTCATGTCCGTTTGAAATAATTTAAAAAAAGCTGGCTACTCAAAGTAATGAAATTTTATTGACCAAATTACATACACACATAACTGGTCATTACAACACTTCAGCCAGGATTACAACCTAGTTTCTCACACCACTTATGTTTTGTGTGTTTATTTTTATACATGAGTGGCGGGACCTACAGTTTAAAGTCGACTCCGAATGACAGATTTTTGAGAAACTTTTCATGGCAATTTTATTTACTCTCAATATTTTACTCTCAAAATTTTATCTGCAATATGGTTTGATTAATTTTTATAAACCTCGACCGACATATTGGATCCGCCATTTTGAATTTTTTAAATCTGAATGAAGATATGTAATCAGTGACCCCAAAAACCCCTGAGCAACAATTTTCAAGTAAATCTGATTAATTTTTAAGGACCTCCGTAATGTGTTTCTTTTTCTCTTGCACCCCTTGATATAAACCCACCCCCTACTTTAAGGGTGCATGCAAACAATTTGGCTTTGGGCTCATTTTAAAAAGCAAAGATCAATTGTCAATTTCTGACAATAGCGATGGTTCTAGCACATCAGTGTTCAGCTCTACAATTTTTCAAAAATGGCCAAAAACGCTATTCTTAGGGGTTTCAACCGCCATTTTCTCGAAAACCTGACGTGATGGAAAGTTTTTGAATGCCTCCGGAAACACCTGGAGCCATCTTATTTGCACAAAAAAAGTCCAAATTTGCAGAGCTGTGCAATCTTTCTCATTATTATTCTGTATGTTTTGTTTCAGTTTGTTTAACAATATTTTTCCAGATAAACAAATAGTTGGTTTATTATAGCAACTTCTAGAATGATAGACTTTTTATTTGTTGTTGTCTGGAAGCGAGATCCAACATGATTTTATTGGATTCCTATCTAAGCTAGATCCCCTGTGATTACATTAGGTTTTGTGGTAACGAACTTCGATTTTAGCTTCTATTTCTGAATTTGAATTGTAATGTGTAGTGAAACATTTTAACCAATACAGCACTTCTTGCCTTCAGTTCCTGCCTATTCTACTCACAATTCGATTGTTTGAACAAGGTGACCAGTATTGGCAAATAAAGATGTTGTTTTCTATCACGACACCCATCTCCAAAGTTTCGCAAAATTTTAATACATTTGGCTGAGAAACTTTAAGCCTACACTTTACTTGTCTGTGTACTACCATTTGTTCCAGTGTCTTTAATATTTTTTTAATGGTAGAAAATTTCACAATCCAAAAGCCAAAAAACTACAGAAATTCTGTAGCAAAGGGGGAAAACGTTCGAATGTACTTGATTACCAGAAAAAAATCATGGGTACTTAGCATTGATTAGAATTGGTTCACCTGTGGCATCACAACGGGCCGCTATGCATGCTCAAGTGAGCTTTTGGTAAGGAAGCTACCATACTAACCTAACCTAACCTAGCATTGATTCTATATTAATTCTAGATATACACATTAATGTAGATATACATATAACAGGAGAAAAATCAATTTACATAACTGGCTTTGACCAATTGCTACTTCCTTAATTGTGGGTGATTAGTTTGATATAAACAAGTAATAAAAAATATAATCATCACTATAAATTCAAATTGTGTTATAATTTATGTGACGTATTCTTCTTTCAAACTGTAATTTTTATTTTGGCAAAACCTTAAAAATTCCTGAATTATAAAAAACTTGTTCAATACCGTCCGTGCATAATGCTTTTGGCACTTTTTATTTAAAAAAAAAAACTTGAAATAATTTCTTTGAATGGTAGTTCTTTGAAGATTCTCCGCTTTTTATTATTGTAGTTAATTTAAATATGAATGATAATGATGACACTGTTATAATTTTGGCCATCTGCGCATTGGTTTTGCCCAAAGTTAGTATTTTTTTATTTGTTTGTTTGTTTTTTTCTCCATAAAATAGTTGTTTTTTTTTAACGTTAAGAATATGGCTTTGAAACTTTTTTCATTTTATTTCGGTTTTATTATTAAAAAATGACTAAAATTCTCTTTCTTAATTTTTTTGAAACCCGTTCTTTTTTTTATAAAACAAAACTTAACTGACGCATTGTCATTTTGAAAAGAATTTGAACTTTTATTTTAAACTATTTAAATACAATCGGTTTTATTCGTGTTTTGTTCAATTCTAATCCATAGTCATCACATGTTTTCCTTTCGAAGATCATGACCTACACCATTGCCTGCATGTAACTCCACCTTAAATTGATTGTTGTGGCTGGTGTTGGCTTCGGAGATTGGTTTTCAAATCCATTATACAAAATATGAGAAAATGTCATTAATTTAAATTGGAAACATAGTTTTTTTTTGTTCTTTTTTTGTCATTTAAATGTCATCGAGATTTAAACTGAATTTAAAAATTCTTTAAAAAAATGTTTATTTTTAATGAGAATTGGGGTGTTGTCTAGCAGAGATTTCGAATTTATACTTTTCAAATTCGATTCATACAATATTTTGATTCCTTAAAAAACTAATTTTTATGGGAATTTTATTTCAGTTTTATTTTTTTTAGCACTGGCTCAAATAAGTCTCCGTACGCTTGCCAGATTTAAATAAAATAAAATCGTTTTAAAAGCTCAATTTGTGCTTATAAATTTTGTTTCAAAATTAGTTTATTTTTTATGTAATAAACTAAAAAAAACAGTCAAAAATGCTAATTTAAAAATGTATCCGTACAGCAATGAACATATGAATATTTGAGTTGATTTCATATTTCTTTTTAACACGTTGATGCCGCGGCAATTTTCAGAAAACTGGCCACGCAAGCCAACATTGACTTTTTGTTCTTTTCCCAGAAACCATTTATCGATATAATATAATACGATTTTATTCGTAGCTAGACAAAAATGGCAGGTTTAGTGAGTACGAGATAACTCGTAGTTGGCTCCCTAGAAGAGAACGTAATCTACGAGTTATCTCGTAGTTGGCAGCCAACGTGTTAATAATGGATTCTAAGTACTATTCAATAAAAAGCGATTTTGTGGTACGTTACTTCGCGATAGTTCTTGCATCGGTTTCATACCAGCATCCTTACGTAAAATCTTTCAGGTTGTCGAGTAATACAAATCGCGGTATACACAGAAATTGGCCAATATTGACCTCGAAATGTAGTTTTCGTTTTAGTTTTTAATAATGGTTTTGAAGTACCTTGGCGGTAAAAAAAAACTTCTTGATTTACGCCTGCTTGGTGTACGGCCACCTATTTGAGCCAGTGTATATAACAATATATTACAAGTTTCTATAAAGTATATACAATCAATTGAATTGAAACCTCGACCGACTGCTATTATTTTTATTAATTATTAAACAAGTTACAAATTGTTTTATAAAATTATTTAATTAGTTAATGCCTTAATTTTGTTTGTTTTTTAATTTTTCTTATTGTCCATTCACTCAATCAATCATTCATTCATTCAATTAAATATTGAATATCGTGTAATAATAACAATCAAGGTTAAACAAATTAAGATTACAAAATAATCTTAATTATTTCATAATTATTGTTATTAATTTATGCTTGCCATGCTGTTACAGACAATTTTTATTTTTAACCATAATTTTTTTTATTGTTTAATACTCCTGTCATTTTGCTCAAGAAAAAAAAAACTTTAATTTTTCAATTGTGTGCATAATTTCTTTTTTCTCAAATACTTAATAAAAAAAAAGAAAAAAAACGTAATGCATTTACCAGATTTACATTTAATTTCAATTTTTCGTTTTATTTAATTTCTATTTAAACAAGAAATTTTTAAATCTCGTTTGATGATGAACGATAATAGACGAGAAAATTTAAAGAAAAATCGTGCTTTTATTTATAATTTTATTGTTTAAACACATGTTATTAGTGGCAAATAATATAAAATTTGTTTAAAATAACTGTTAAATAGTCAACACTTTATATAATTTACGAATTATAATTGGATAATCTCTGGATCTTAAGAAACAAAAAAAATCAAATACCTATTTGGATATACTATATACGAGCAGAAGCTTGAGAGATTAAAAATGTTTGGGAAAAAATTGAAATTATCTGTTTAGTATCAAGTGATACATTACTTTGAAAATTATTTTAGAATAACTTTTTTAATGAAATATTTCTTTAAGGCCATGAATTTGCTTTTCAAATGCGAATCTTTTATCTTGTAAATGTTAATCATTCTATGCGTATGTGGTGCATCCGAGAGTTCCAATTTTGGTTAACTTTTACCGTTTTTAGGGCCGATACATTCATAATTGGTCATTACAATCCCTTAGTCAGGATTACGATCTAGCTTCTCACACATGTATGTTAATTTTATGCATGAGTGGCGGAACGAAGGTCTTTTTTTTTTTTTTTTTTTTTGAGGAACTTTTCATAGCAGATTTTTGCCGAATTTACCGAAAGAAATATTTTTTCATATTGGTCTAATAAGCCTACACTACCTACTACTATCTACATTCGGGCGGATACATACTTAATTGGCCATTACAATCCTTCAGTCAGGATTACACACACCACTCATGTTGTGTGTGTTCGTTTTATACATGAGTGACGAGAACTACAGTTTAAAGACGACTCCGAACGACAGATTTTTGAGAAACTTTTCATGGCAATTTTATTTAATCTCAGAGTTTTTGCCAGAAATCTGCTGAGAGGAAGTCGCCGAAGATGGATGTCTGAGCTGGGGTTTGAACAGTGACTTTACGTGTAATAAGCCAACATATTACCTACTAGACTACGGCGTCTTCATTCGGGTCGATATCAGCTGTAAATTAGTTTTTCAGGGCTTGTCCTTGTATACGGCAGACTACTAGAAATGGTGCTCACAAATTACAAAATCTTGGCGGTCAATAGGCTGCTTCAAAAAGAGGGATTAATTAAGTGTTAATTCCACACCAGTTTGTTGAAACCAAATGTTTAATTTTGTGATTTTGGACAAAGCTAGCTGGAACACTCTCCTGTTCCGCTAACTGGCTGTAGCTTTTGGATTTACATCAAACTGCAGTAAACCCTGTGGTTTTCAAGGGCATTAGCAATTTTTAACAAATTCTATTTGTTAGCATATCCATTAAACCAAACATACTTTCGTCGCTGAAGATAAATTTTCAATAGAAAAAATGGATTTTCATTCAAATTTTCTAAGGACGACATTGTGATATGCTACTGCGCGTCTGTTCTTGCAACAGTACTTTGTATAGTTTTATACTAGGGTTCTTACAGAATACCTTTCAGATAGTCACATGGTACAACCCCAATTGAAGATCGCAGTATTCACTGGCGTTGGGGGATACAACAGCAATATTGTCCACGGTATGTACTCTACACATACAGGTTCGTAGATTAATGTCCAGTAAAATTGGAGTCGCCATCGTCTAGTAGGTAGACTGTTGAAACGAAAACGAAATATATTTCTTCAGTGACTTCCTCTCTGCAGATTTCTGTTAAAAACTCTGAACGTGAATAAAATTACCATGAAGAGTTTCTCAAAATTCTGTCGTTCGGAGTCGGCTTTAAACTGTAGCTCCCGCCACTCGTGTATAAAATTAATACATACAACATAATTGGTGTGAGAAGCTACGTCGTAATCCTGACTGAAGGGTTGTAATGATCAATTATTTAAAAAATTGTTTCATATTTGAATATAGTTGTTGTATATGTCGCAATTTGTTTATTAGTTTATTATTATATATTGTAAATGGTGCAGTTTTAAATAATCAAAAATATGCACAACATTTTATTTCGCTGCTTTTTTCTTAATATTATTTTTCTTATTGTCTTGTTGCAACCAAAAAAATTATAATTCTTTAATTAAAACTATCTAATGGTAACGATTTCTCTTCGGCGGCATATATTTTGTGTTTAACTAACCACAGACTTAATTTGCCAGTCATGCTACAATTAAATATATGTATGTATGGTATATTTCTTGGTTACATAAAAATCCAAAAGTATTTAATTTTTCATTATGAAAACCCATAAAAATAAACTTTAAAAAAACTATAATGAAAAGCAAATATATTGTATCAAATGGAAGTTGTTTTTAATAGAGTGGATTAAATGTACGCTTCCAAAATATTTTTCAAAAATTATTATTTTCCACCAAAAGCAATATGAAAAGTAAAAGTCGAAATATAAATAATAGCACATGAGAAAATTGTTTTTAAATCACATTCATGTTCACGTATATGTTTTTTTTTTCATTACGTTTAACAGCTCTGGAAAATGTTAAATATGTATGTATGTATGTAGGAATAAAAATAATACACATACTAATTATGATAAACTGTGGTAAATTTGTTTAACTGCATAAAATAAAAAAAAATTCCAGGTGTTCATAAAAACTTTCTACGGCGGTCTAGAAGCCGATGCTATTTAATTCCAGGCTAATAAATACGGAACCCATAGCATCTATGCGTTTTACTCGAAATTTCTGCTCATGTAAAAAGTCTCAACAGCGAGCAGACAGGTCATCCTCTACGCCGCTGCTTGCTTTTGCAACAATCTTTCTATTAGAGAGCTCGATCAACGATCTCAGGAAAATGAGAGTTCGGAAACCTCTGTCTTGAAGCCACCGTAGTCTAGTAGGTAGTGTGTTGGCTTATTAGACGCAAAAGCCTGGGTTCGAGCCCCAGGCCAGGCATCAAAGACAAAATACAAAAAGTATTTTTTCGGCGACTTCCTCTCAGTAGATTTCTGGCAAAAACTCAGAGTAAATAAAAATTGCCATGAAAAGTTTCTCAATAAATAAAAATCTGTCGTTCGGAGTCGACTTTAAACTGTAGGTCCCACCACTCATGAAGAAAATTAACACACACAACATAAGTGGTGTGAGAAACAAGGACGTTGTACAATGGGTCAATTCGACCTCCGGGTACTTGTACTTGTCTTAATTGACAAGTACACGTCCTCTAACCTAACCTAACCTATCCTCTGTCTCAAGAGCAGGGCACTGACACATGAGGTGAAAGACAGTCTCTTCCTCCAACTCAGACCCACAACTCCTGCAGAAGTCATTAGTTGGAATTTCAAGTCTTACCAAAGGGACAGTGGCCCGTAAGAATCGTTATTGTTCGATTGATGGCCATACGATTTAAGCACAGAACTGAGTCAGTCCTCTTCTTGTCCATACATGTCCAACAGAGTCCGGCAATATTGCACGTACCTTTTTGCTGCCAACGAGAAAACTGCGTGGACAATATCCAAATTAATCGCAGCAATTTGAATACCTATGCTCTGTAAAATGATGTCGAAGATTGCCAGTTACGAACCGGCCCTGGCCAGCTCATCGGCAATGCAATCTCTAACGATATTCCTGTGTCCGTCCCGGACCCATATAAGAGTTAGCTTTGAGTGATCCAATATTTCTCCGAAAAATCCTAGGCATTCATGGATAAGGACGGACATTGCAAATACGTTTGTTAGGGACTTCATCGCAGCATGGCTGTCTGAGTAAATCAAGAGATTTTAAGGGAAAATCCCGCCACTCAACAAGCATTTCGTCGCTTTCAGAATTACCATAACCTCTGCTTGGAGAGGAGTTATCCTTATTGACGCTGAAAAGCATCCTAAAATTTGTCAGAACAATAGGATCGGGGAGACATTATATAGATATCCTATTTAGTTTGCGAACAGAACAATAAATCGTCTATTTATGGTTCTTTCCTAAATCTATACATCGATACATACTTTTTTTTGGATTTCATTGAAAAAAACATCGATGTTTTAAAAACATTTGTACGGTATTTCTTTTAGGAAATATGACTGTGCAATTAATTTTATGTAACACAGTGTATGTGATATTTGTATTTCAGTAGAGTTTTGACGTTTTTTTTTTTTTGTTATTGCTGTTGTTTTTGTTTATAATAAACAAAATATTTTATTGTTTTAAACAAAAATCAACACAGTTTATGCACTGCTGAACGAGTGCTTCTTCAAACAGAAGTAATAAAAAAATAACAAAAATAATGCTTTGCTCTTTGCCTTCTTATTGTTGTTTATAAGTTTTGTTTGATTACAACAAAAATCAAAATATTATAAAAAAAACAACAACACACTTGTTTTGTACATTTTAAAGGTCTGTATTGTAAATTTCAGTGTAAATTTCGAGGGGATTTTCCCAATACCGTAAATGACTATCGAATATAATTGTTGTGATTATTACGATAATTTTTTTTTGTAATTTATTAAAGGCGTGTGTTGAAAGGTGTGAAGAAGGAGACTAAGTACTTCAATTGTGGCCATCAGAAATGATTGTTTTCTAAATTTAATAACTTCAAATTCAAATTACTTTAAAAAGTAATAAAAATTAAATAATAATCCGGAAAAATATTAATTTCACAAAGGTAAAGATTTCTTCAAAAGACTTGGCATACATTTCAACGTAGATGATGCATCTTATTCTTTAAGGCGTTAGCAAAATTGTTTTAATAAATACTTGACTTAATATTGTTAAGTGAGATGCAAGCGGACCCGTTCGTTGCAATCAGCTGTTTTTCAAATGTTTAAAGAAGTGCTTTGGCTTCTTAACGTGCAACAAGAAATATATTCTTTTTAATGTACGATCTGTGGGGCTTCGAAACCTATTTTTTTGCATTTTGACTGCCTTCAGGAAGGCCTGAAACTGCTTATTGATGGTAGTAGTTTTCTAAACTCTGTTTATTAAGTAGAGCTGCTTCGTAATGTTTTATCGAAATTGAAATTTTTATCATCATGCTCAAATGGCTACTGCATTGCGATATAATAGGGAATATAGAGAAATTTCGTTCTTTAGACGCGATCAGCAATGATCAGCGATGAAGAGATCAGCAATGAATCGTTTTTTCGCTACTCACAAGTACTCATGAAATTTTGAGTATAAATGAGTCAACAGCATTGAAATTTAACTACTCTGATTCATTCGTACTCACTACAGCGTTGATTTATAAGTATGAGTACAATGAGTATGAGTACAACGTTGACAACAAACTCATACCATTCGAAATATGTTTGATTCATAAGCCTACTTATTCAGATTCATAACTTTAGAAAAATAATTAGAATACTTGTACATGATTCGAATGACTCGAATCATTCATCATCTTAGTTGTTGCTCCATTTACAAAAAAAGAAAAAAAAAAACAAAGAAAGCAAGCAAAGTAAACACACAACCTTCTAGTGAGTATTGTAGTGTTCGTACGCGAATCATACTTATTTTGAGATTCTTGTAAATGTTGAGTCATGGATACGCATCATGCGTATTGTTAAGTATGAGTACGACGGGTACTTCAAACTTTGAATATGAGTAGCATGAGTATGATTTTAAAATAAGTATGAATGCGTATAAGTATCAGAAATTATGAGTATGATTCGAATCTTTGAATACTCATTGCTGATCTCTGATTCATATGCGCATACGAATAGCAAAAACGTCCGTAAGTAAATACTTACTTAGCCAGGATTACAACCTAGCTTCCCATCCCACTCATGTTGTGTGGCGGGACCTCCAGTTTAAAGTCAACTCCGATCGAAAATTTTTTGAGAAACTTTTCGTTTCAATTTTATTTACTCTCAGAGTTTTTGGCAGAAAACTGCGAAGAAATATTTTTTCATATTTCGTTTTGTTCGAGATGTCTGGGCCAGGGGTTAAACCACTGGTTCTTGTCTAATAAGCCTACTAGATTGCGACGACTTCACAAGTATATCCAAACCTCGCTCCCGCCAGAACAAATTATCGTTTCTATAGTCCAATGATTCCAAGCTGCGTGAGGGAGGAGTAGGAGGAATTATTCTGCATACTGCGAATATTAGATGGATGAGCAGCTGGGAATAACTGCCGGATAACCAGGCATTACTTGGTGGTGAATGCAAGGCTTTCTTAAAGATTATGACCAGAGGCTATATAGCCTTATATGGTGTCATATAGTGACCATATATGACCTTCTTCGTCAGGTAATAAGGAATCGTGCTACTAAGAAGTCCTTGAATGCTTGCTGGGTGAACAACAGGGTATAACTTCCATATAACCAGGCACACAAGGCTTCCTTAATAAATATGATCAGAGGCGATATAGCCTTACTGTCTGCAATCACCAGATTTTGTTTCATATGGTGTTAAGGCTACACTTGCAGCTTCGAAAATAAATTTGAATGGAGTAAATGAGCACCTCTTTTATGGGGTTATAAAGAATCGTGCTACCAAGAAGTGTTATAACGAAAACAAACGTGATTGAATATCTTACTGTGGAGTACCTGCTGTACTCTATCGCTGCTGTAATCGATTAAATTTTGAAGTAAAATTTATTTTCCCAGCAAATAGAGTACCTTTGTGACTTCATACTTTAAATAGTTGAAAATTAAATCACAAAATACATGTATTTTTACTACCCTACTTGCCCTCCTTTGACAATTATGTAAAATATACTTAAAATTTAATACTTATAGTCATAGTCGTAGTAGTACTCGCATGTAATTAATACCCGTATGAAAATAATAAAAAATTTTGTAATTTTTCAAAATTTTTTTTTTTTTGATTTAAAAGTTATGCCAAAACAAAAATAAAAACAGAAAAAAAGACAAAGAAAAACTCAATATGAGAAAGTGATATGAAGAATGAGGAGAGGCAAAAAAATAAGAAACATTTTGAAATTAAAATTCCAAACGTCATCTAAAGACACCGACCCACTCCACTACATGGCATACTGACACATATTTTTTTTATTAAAAAAAGCTTGCCTCTCTTCCCCCTCCTCACATATTTGCAAAAACCAGTGAAAAATAATTGCTTGTAACATATTTTCTCCATTGAAAAATTAGTAGAGAAGGGTTTATTGAATGACAACAGCAACGACCGACTACCAGCAATGATGTTGCTGGTGATGTTGGCGATGATTTCTCATGCGTAACTGCAACTATATGGAGTATCTTGTCAAAAGCCTTACAGCAATTTCTATTACTCACTTCTTTTTTACAATATAATTTAATTGTTATCAATATATGGGACTGCGAGGGATGGCGAGGGACAGAAAATATTAAAAACAACATAACATAACATACACGTTGTAATACACATCGAATAACTCTTTTTTGATGTCATAATCTATATTAGAAAAATACTATATGAACATAGAAACAATACTAACAACAACAACAACAAACAAAAAACGTTGTATTTCGCTTAAGAAATTTTATTTCATTTTCAATGGATTGAATTACTTACTCTAGTCTATCTGCACAAAATTAATTTCAAATAGAAAGAAAACCGATATCTTTAAAAAAAAAAAAACAAATGGTATGTAATATGGGGAAAGATTTCAATATTTAAGCAGGTGTAAGTTAGTATTACGCATAGTATTTTACGCTGATTGCATTTGTTGCACATCTGTGTTGTATTTGTGATAATTAATTGCAAAACTCATATACTTTGCTGCTTCATAATATATTTTTAAATGCGACAGAAGTTTGCTTTTGTAAGAGTTTTTAATTTTTCTTTCGAAAATAGATACTCTAGACTCTTATATTAGAATTTACTTCATTAAATATTGGCTATACTTGTGAGCAGAACTGCTGGACCATGCACACAAATATATTTCACTTTCTTTAATAAGATTTTGTTGTAAGATTTTTGATTTTAAAACATTGCCGAAATGGATCTGACAGATGTCAATCCCTTATATAGATTGTTTTAAACTTTAGATGAGGTTGGTTTACGTATGGAAGTCTCCGTAGTCTAGTAGGTAATGTGTTGGCTTATTAGACGTGAGACCACAATTTAAACCCCAGGGCAGACATCTCGTATAAAACGGAATATGAAAAAATATTTCTTCGGCAACTTCCTCTCAGCGGATTTCTGTCAAAAACTCTGAGAATAAATAAAAATTCCCCTGAAAAGCTTTTTAAAAAAATCTATTTTTTGGAGTCGACTTTAAACTGTAGGCCCCGCCTCTTATGGATAAAATTAACACACACAAGATAAGTGGCAAGAGAAAGCTAGGTCGTAATCCTGACTGAAGGGTTATAATGACCATTTATGTATGAGTTTACTTACGGCAAGTAGGTGAAGTGTAATACACTTATCTGGCACCCAGATACGTAGTTTTAAGAAACAATTTGTCTGTTGTCTGTCTGTTGTTCATACTGGACTTGTTGTGTGTAAACCTACAATACCCCAAGCATATGTGCCTGGGCACTATTATAAACCAGTTTAAGACAATATAGTTTCTCTAAGGTAATGGCAGAACATGACGGCCTCAATAAAGTTTAAATGGCTTTCTAATGATAACTGACATTAAATAAAGCAAAAAACTAAAAAATGTACTCCTTAAATAATTTTTTCTTCAGCAACTATAAAACTGATTACGCATCTAACGAATCAGTGATGATCCAATGATTTTGAAGTTCTGATATTCCGCGGACCAGCAGGTTGGCCAATTCGTATAATCTGTTGAACTTGTTTTATCATGAGAATGATTTCATATACAAAAATGCTCTTGAGCAACGATTTGTATTTAAGTGGTCCATGTATTCGAATATAATTTGGGATTCTGAGCTATTATAGCGGTCAAGTGTGAATCTCACGTAATTATATGTGAAAACGCCATGTAACCTAACCTAATCGAACCTCGTTGCTCCCTGACATCCTGACTTACCTTATTAAAATTGTTGAATTATTCATATTTTGTTTGTTAAGAATTTGCAGAACTTACCTGAAAAGAGAAAGAAAAAATCAAAAATTTAATCAAATTATGGCATGCCAAACTAAATAATATTTATTTGCATCAGTTTTAAGAGTCTTAATGTTGCTCATATCCAATATTTTGGATTTGGTTTAAAGAAAATTGAACTGCCGAAATGTGAAAATATTTCTTCATTGAATGGCCATTAACTAACGAAATGCATTCAAATATTAAAAAAAATTAAATTAAAATTTTAATCACTTAATGAACATGAAGGAATGTTTCTTTTTTTTTTCTTGTTTTCTTTTTTATTTGCAATCTATCTACATTTAGACAATATGTAAATTTAATTACATTAAATTACATAATTAATATGCAGCAAATGTAATAAAACTTTCGAAAACAACTGCATTTAAATCGAATTAAACTGAAATGTAGCTTAAAATCGTTGTGGCTTTCTATATAAATCGGGGAGGAAGTTCCACTGTTTTAAATTTGGAACAAATAGTGTCATCGTTGAAAGTTTATCGTGAAGTGGCGACAACTGCAGCTGCAATATACACTGTTAAGGTAGCAGTAATACAAGGACAAAAACTCAACAAACAGCGGCTACTTAGATCAAGTCAACGTTCTATATATCACAGTAAAACACTTCAAAGCATAATATTTGAACTCAAATAATCTTAAGATGCGGGCTTCTTGGGGACGCTTGCTGTAGACTGTCTAATGGTGAAGGTATAGCACTGGCCATTATATAGTCACTTAGCAGCAACTCGTTTCCCTGCCGTTCGCATCTTGAGTTTAAATCAAATGTCCACGAACACTACTCCCTCTTTCCACCTTCATATAACCTATTTTCCTAAACCTGCACAATGCACTACATTGAGTGCTGGTTTAAAAAAAAAAAAAAAAAAAAAAAAAAAAACAATACGCCTGAATGAACTGTTGATCTGATTCGATAATGCCTTTGATACATCAGACTTATGTAGAAAGCATTGAAGAAGTATCGTAGAAAATATTTAGAATCATTAGAATTATTTATACGCCGTATGTCTAGTAAGTAGTGTGTTTGTTTATTAAACGTGATGGCACTATTCAAACCCCAGATCGGACATCTCCAACAAACCGAAATATAAAAAAATATTTCTTTATTGGATATCTCTTGGCAGATTTCTGACACAAAACTCTGAGAATAAATAAAAATTGCTATGAAAAGTGTTTCAAAAATCTGTCTATCGGAGTCGAATTTAAATTGTGGTGTAAGGAACTAGGTCGCAATCCTGACTAAAGGGTTGTATTGACCAATTATGTATGTACGTATGCTATTTTGATCATTTTCTTACGAATTTATTTTAAAGAATTTTAAAAACTTTTGAAAAATGTTATTTATGATCCTCATGAAGTCCCGGCAATATAATAAAAAGGTAGAGCTTACTATACACTTCCATAAACTTGGGTAATGTGAGACCCCAAATAACATTCCCATGCAAATTCTGTGGTTGAGCATATTGTTATTCTTCTTAATATCATATCCATTCCACCCACACGAAGGTCAAATTTGATTTAAATTGGTTTTTCAAACTGTTATGGTTTTGTAAAAAATAAAAAGAGAACAAAATTTAAAAAAATATACGAGTATCTCGTAAAATAAATTGTGTGTCAATTAATTATTTTCAAAACGTCACATTCGACATTCTTTTGCTCTTTTTTTAAGCCTTGAAAACTGTCAACAACTTTACCAAAGAATAACTAACAAACAATTCTTGGCACTGTGGTTGCACTGAATTAACAAAAATTATTTGTTAATATAAAGAAGCCCTTGACAAATATTTCCCCTTATGTGACGATTAGAAAACCACAAATATATCCAACAATTCTCATTGCTAATCATTTTCAATATTTTTGTTGTTTTTTTTATTTTGACTTTAATGCCACCAATAAAGTTAAAAAGAAGAAGTAAAACAATGTTAAGCATTGTAATTTTAGTTCTTTTTAATAACTTTATAATTAAAAAAAATTATAGCAAAAATAAAAAGAACTAAACAAGTCAATAATAAAGAAAAAAAATAAATGTTTTAACATTAACTTGTTAATTGTAAGCACGGTATCGAATTTTATCGCTACCATAAAAATGTGTTTTTAAACCAACACTTTAAGGCAGCCTTCAGATTTTTTGTTTGTTTTTTTATTTTTATTCATAATTTTATGTCAACAATTTGTTAAAAAATGTTAAAATTTTTAAATGATTTTTAAAATATTATGTAAAAGTTGTCAATATTAAAAAAAACATGTCTTTTAAACTCCAAAAATTACTAAAAATGGTTTAATAAAGAAGTTTAAGTATGGTTTAATCAAATTAGGAATACGCATACGTACATACATAATTGGTCATTACAACCCTTTAGTCAGGAATACGAACTAGTTTCTCACACTACTCATATTGTGTGAATTAATTTTAGCTATGAGTAGCGGGTCTTATAGTTTAAAGTCGATTCGGAACGACAGATTTATGAGAAACTTTTCACTGCAATTTTATTTATTAACAGAGTAAATCTGGGTACCAGATAAGTGAGTGTAATCACACTTACCTACTTGTTGTACGTAAACTCATAAATAATTGGTCATTACAACCCTTCAGTCAGGATTACGATCTAGCTTTCTCTCGCTACTTATTTTAAGGTCGATTCCGAACGATAAATTTTTTTGGGAAGATTTTCATGGGAATTTTTGTTTATTCTCAGAGTTTTTGACGGAAATCTGCTGAGAGGAAGTCGCCGAAAGAAATGGATTTTCATATTTCGTTTTGTATGAGATGACTGAGCTGGGGTTTGATCTAAGGGCTCTCGTTTAATAACCCAACACACTAACAACTAGACTACAATATTCTACAAAATAAAGCGTATGGCAAGTCGTTAAAAATTAGTCTACAAAATATTCCAAAAATATTACCTTTGAAGGAAAAAATATGTGGTGACTTGCAAAAGTTGTTCATTGAAAAGTACGAAAAGGGTCTTACTGAAAGCAATGCGAGCACCACAGACTTTAGAAAATTTTCGCCCATGTAGTCAGCTATGAAATAAATAAGATCACTCGCGGTTTCTGTAAAGCGGATAGTTCTGAAGAATATCGAATTTTGTCTATAAAGCCTGAATAACAAAATATTCCCATTGTTTTTATAATTACCACGTTTATTAATACACATACCGCTGGTTATGTAATGTAAAAGTGTAATGAATTTTACAAATCGAAATTTTTTCCGTCCTTAACACGTTGAATGCCGCGGCAATTTTCAGAAAACTGGCCAAAAATGACAATTTGATTTTTTCACATTATATTACTAAAAGCTCTCTTTTTAGATCATAGGTATCATGATTTTTTTTTGGCAGAAATTGGTTTAGTAGTACGAGATAACTCGTGGTTAGCTTCCTAGAAGGGAACGCAGTCTACGAGTTATCTCGTAGTCGGCAGTCAACGTGTTAATTTAATTTTTTATATAATAATCATGTATTTTTATAATATTTTTATGATCTACTCATACATATATGATGGTAGCATTCAAAAATTGAAAGCATTTTTAAAAAATGTTGATCTTACTATGTACTTTCAATTGAAGGCTTTTGAATTGTTAGCATAAACTTTTAAATACTTTTTCTTATGATATTTTATTAGCGCTTAACATAACTTTTAAAACTATTCACACTTTTACTCAAACTAAATGCGCTCGTCAAATACAATATTCTCTAAGTAGCGGCAACAATTACTTCCCTGTCGCACATTAAATTGCCACAAAAACTTTATATTTTTTTTTGTTTCACTTTATTTCCGGCATTCAAAATTAATGCTTTTTGCATTCGAATAGAAAGAAAAAGAAACAACTTTTATTTTATTTATATTTCGTGTCAATAAAAAAAGAAATATTTTGCTACCAACAATTAAACAACGGCTTCTACATCATGCCTTGGCAAATTTGTCTAAGCGTTAAATCAAATGATTGATCCATCATCCATCATCTTCACAATCGAAAAAAATATATTTTTTTATGGCCTTGCAGTTGATGTTGCAAGTAAAACGCTAATACTTATGCTGCCACTGTGAATATTAATGCAGCAACAATGTTTCGTTACTTTTTCTCATTTCCATTTTCTCCAATTTTTTTATATGTAATATTTTTATTAAAATCAATTTGTTTTTTCTTTTTTTTTATACATATTTTACTGCCTAAATAACCAGATTTAATACATATTAAAAAATGTTTTTGAATTTAAAAGTTTTTACTTTCAGTTTAAAGCAAACTGTCGTTATTTTTGAGTCTACTACTGTTGTTATGGATAATATTGCAAATGCATTCATCCATCTAAGTTAAACAAATTTTATTTTTTTTTTATAAAAAGCATTCAAGCAGATTCTGCAATGAAATGAAGATAAAATACGTAATAATTGGAACTAAAACAATTCTATAAAAATATTCTACAATCCAGCAGCGAATTGTGATGCTACGAATCCGGTTCAGTGAACAACATACATACATACATAATTGGTCATTACAACCCTTTAGTCAGGATTACGGCCTAGCTTCTGTATATATGTATTGAAGTCTCCAAAAAAATATTTTTCTCATTTTTCGTTTTGACGTGGTGTTTGAACCGAGGCCTCATGTCTAATAAGCCAAAACACTGCCTACTAGACTACGGCGACTTGTTTAGCAAAAATACATATTTCAATTGAAAGTCCCTGGTGTTTGAAACTATTACCAGATAAAATCACAGAATGAGTGATTGTCACCAAAACAAAAAATTACACCACTCTGATACTACGGACCTAGTACTCCCTAATTTTCTCACAAAACAATGAATTAGAGAAGCAAACATCAAAAACTAGAAATAATTGGAGATTTCTTTAAACCCGTATTTGAAGGCTGTAAGATTGCCAAAGTAGCCGTAGTGTGTTGACTTATTAGGTGAAGAAAACGAAAAATTAAAAAAAGTTTTCTGCGACTTGTTCTCTGACAAAAACACTGCAAGTAAAACAAAATTGTTACGAAAAGTTTCTCAAAAGCATTGTTCGGTCAACATTAAACAGTAGATTGGATAAAATTAACACCCACAACATGAGTGGTGTGGGAATCTAAGTTTTAATCCTCCCTAAAGGATTGTAAGGACCAATTAAGTAAGCAAACTGCCAGATGTAACGTTTTACTGAGTTTACCGGTGTCCCTCTATTCTCGCTTAAAGTCCAAATTCATAAAAACAATATCAAGGCTACATATCAGATCCGCTGCGAGTGTTTTTGCTACGACCAAAGTCAGTGCCCAATTATGATCGCAACAGATTTTTTTGCTCCGAGCTGTATTCGTAGAAGCCCCCGACTATTGATTTGTCATCACTTCTTATACAATGATGAAACCATTACTCACAATTCCTCTTTTAATGTATGATGAGATTTATAAAAATAATTCTCTTAACAAATCCTTAGGTCAAGGATTTGAGGACCTTTCTTTTGGGTTCATAAGAATTCCTAAAACATTAAACTGCGATTGAGGAGCAATCTGTTTAATAATAACTGATTCTTCTGTGTTTAGTCGACGTTATTGTGATCCTTTTAAGAATATTGCTCGGTGTTTGTTAACGTTATAGTCGTTCCTAGAAAAATGTACTTTGACTGAAAAAACCTGAAGCCGTCTACATTTTAAACCGCAATAATAGTGTCCTTAGTTATGTAATGTTTTGGTGATATGAATCTGCTTTTAGTGCAAATGGAATAAAGTCTGCAGTTCAACTCAACTTCTGAGAGTACACTTTCCCGCCGGTTGGTTTTTTAATATTTCAGGACCTAAGACCGTATTCATCTCTCCTCTCTCACTCTCTTTCGATTACTCCGAGTTTGAGCCATCAATTTCTGTCACATGCATGTGTGTATATATGTTTTCTTTGAAAAGTTTTCTTGGTTTTACGAGGGTAGGTTAAGTTCATAAGTGTTTGAATTTCCCACCTTCTAATTGGAAGAGTAAGGGTGCCACTGCCAACAGGTATCTGTAAGCTAACTCCTGTTGAAATTTGAACAAGCCATGTTATTTAGTTTGTGGCATTTGTAGCAAAAAATGTGAAAAAATGTTGAAAATATTAGATTTCGCTCAGGAATGCCAAAGATTAAACCAAACAGAAACTTAAAAAAAGTATCACCAGCTTACATACTTGAAATCTTTCAGTGTTAATGCATCGCAGAAGCAAACATCTTAGCAGTTATTGTGTACTTGGTGGGAAGTTATTCGTAGTGACAGTATATGGGCAACAGAATTATGGGGGTTACGAATTTTATACAGATGGCCTATGTAGATTGTGGACAAGCTCTATAGATAGTCTGACTGCGGTATTGCTTCCTAATTAATCCTGTTCTCTAGATTCAAGCACGAGGGGATTACTTCCTTTTTCCAAACGCGAAGAATATATTCAGCGGAGGGAGATTTAATTCCGGTAACGATATCATCTGACAAAGAAACCTCGAAAAGTCTTCGCTTTTGCAGAGGATAATAAAAATTGAAGAAATGTTGAACAAAAATGAAAGAAAAAAATATATATTATTTGCCTCACCCTCGTAGTGCATACTTTTTTTGTTAAATGCTGCATCTTATAATGATGTTTGCATGATTAAATGTGGCTACTTTACAAAACTTCGTATTTTTGCTCAACCCAGTCCTGTCTGTTAGCAAAACTATCCGCCAGATATTTAAAAATCCTCTAAGCCACCTCAAATAACCTCACAAACTTTCTACGTTCGATTTGCTGCCACCCATTATAGCCAAAACTGGTTAAAAACTAAACCGTAGCCTAACGAAATGAAATTCATTGATTTAATGAATGAATTTATTTTTTTCGTGTTGATTGTTTGCATTTTTTCATGAGGCAAAAATGTCTTCAAATTCAAATGAATGCTTTCAATTGATTGTCTATGTGCTGTTGTTAATTTTTTCTTTTCTTTGTTGCTGATTTGAATGTCATTGACTTGTTGTTGTTTGTTTTTTTTTAAATACAATTGAATCATGATTTTAGTTTAATTAAATTACAGCATTTGAACTATTTTAAATCGATTTAACGTGATTCGATTTACTCTCTTGTACGTTTTGTATTCATTAATACAGAATGAATGTGTAAGTATTTGGTCAAAACTATTTAAGCAGTTTTAATTAACAATCTATTAACTTTAAAACTAAAACACTCTCACACACATACACACACACTCATACTCATATGTACATGCTTATAAACTATTACTGTGATTATGGCTAATTCACTTACAAACCCAATTAATTAGTGCTTGTGTGTTACCATTTCATTAAACAAATATTTTTTTAAAGATTTTTATTGAAAATCCAAAATTGGTTTTGCGAAATCATTAAAAAACAAACACATGTTTTGTTTTGCTGTTTGGTGCAGCCAGCCAACTGCAAGACAATTATGGTGTAGCCAACTACAAGTTTGGTGACACGACATGTTTTATTCAAAGCTAATAGCAGAATAGCCACTTGGCTTGTAAACAGAGAGTAAAACATGTTTCCCCCATCAGAGGTGAGGTGAATAAACTCCGTTCGATTAAGTGTTTAAGTATTTTTTATTAGAAAACTTGGCTAAGGTTGGCCATCTCTATTTACTTACTGTTACACTTTAAATATGAATTTTTGTTTTAAACGATACCTGTTTTGCTTTTCTTTAGCGGCTTTTAATATTTTTTTTTCAAGCTTAGCTTAGCTTAGCCGGAGAGAGAAAATATTTGTCCACAAGATTAATAATTTTTCTTGTAAAACGAAACGCAAGAAAACCAAGCCTTTAATTTGTTTCTTCATATTACTACCCATGGACTGGTATTTTCTTAAGTTTTCTTTCTTTCTTTGACTGATTTCAAGATCAATGTTAGTTGCCGGTCTGCCGGTCTGCCTGCCTGCCTGGCTGTTAGCGATAGTGTGTAGAAAAAGTGAAATGCCAGAAAGCAAAAACAACTTTCTTAATATAGCAACTGGTTATGGTGTTGGAAAGTCTGTCCGCCTATATGTTAGTCTGCCTGCCTGCCTGTCCGTGAATTGCGAATTAATGGCTGCTGCCATCAATTTCATACGTTAATTATATAATAGTAGGTGATACGGTAAGTCTGATTAAATCGTTGTCGTTGTAACCCACAATATGTGAAAATAATTGCAAAGAAATTTTTTATGATTTCTAAAAAGAGTGAAAGTATCTTTAAAATTTTTCTAAAGTTCTTTTACCATACAACCTGTATCCCATTTGGTTTATATCTCTGATGACTTGTATGGCATTTTGGAAGCTAAATATCTGTGTTATTAATTTTCACTTTTTCATTGAAACAAATAGTGTTCACAGTAAAAGCAACATCTTGAACAAAAATTTGTAAAAAAAAAATGTACTACGAAAGGATTGGTAACAGCTTGTAAGAGTTAAGAATAACTAGCGAAGCTTTTGTAAGCCATCATGACAAGAAGGCTTATCTAACACTGGAGTGAACTTGCCTGTGAACTGCAAGCTACCCGCTAACCTAATCTAACCTTTGGCAGCCACTCAAAACAATAAACGAAAGTAAATTCGCTACCACACGAGTTGAACCCAAAAGACGGGATATTTGGTCATTTCAACCCTTCAATCCAGGATTACGACCTAGCTTCTCACAACACTTATGTTGTTTGTGTTAATTTTATGCATGAGTGATAGGACCTACAAGTTAAAGTCGATTCTGTACTATAGATTTTTTGAGAAACATTTACATGGGGATTTTATTTACACTCAGAGTTTTTTCCAGAAATCTACTGAGAGGAAGTGGCTGAAGAAATAATTTTTCATATTTCGTTTCGTTCGACATGTCTGACCTGGGATTTGAACCGAGGCCACACGTCTAATAAGCCAACACTCTACCTACTAGACTACTGCGACACGTTATTCAGTCTGATGAAATTCACGAACCAGTAGCTTTTAATCTGTAATGGGTAACTGCAATGAAAGGAATTAATTTGTGTGAAGTGAGCACTTTTGTTAATGGGGTGGGTGGTTAATTAACCACTCCCGTTTGTTCGGTGCAGAATATTCGCTTTCCTGTAGAACATGATGTCTGAAATTGGTTCGTACTTAAGAGATTATGTTGATAATTTTATTCGTTGAATTCTCCTTTGTAACTGACTTAAGTGATAAATAATGTGAATGTGAGTGATTTGTATTAGTCAAGTGCCAAAGGATCTGAATGAAGAGTTTATTTCGTTGAAATTGCACCTGGTTTCGGAAAGGGTTACACAAAATTTCCACAACAATATGGCCAGCTTACCACGTTTTAAACATGTAATTGATTTGTAAAGGTCAATTGTAGTACTGAACTTGGAAAAATTCAGAGAAAACAAACTCACATTACAATAAATTTTATTTTGTGCCACTCATGCCACCCAAGATGTTGCCACCCACATTCGCCATAAGGTCAATTGGTCAATTTACGGCAAAACTCTTTTAAAGTCGTTTTTTATTCTCTCATTCATTGAATTTTTTCTTTTTATTGAACTTTTGCTTGGTAGTCCAAAGCAGATTCAAAAAAAAAGGGAAAAAATCTTTTCAACGTTTCTTGTTAAAAACAGCCTACGGTGGTGAGATCAACTAAAGTTAAAAAAAACATACAAGAATCACAGTTATAAATTGCTTTTGTGTTAATATGAACACACCATTCTAACAAGTACACACAAAAACTTACCACACACACACACACATACACAAGCACACTGATAGAGAACCAAACAAATTACAAATCTGCTCTAGATTTTGACAGATCCTTCAGGCGAAAACCGCAATAAAAATGGACTTTTGCACAATTGCTATAAAAGTAACAATAAAAAGTAAAGCATAAAACAAAAACAACAACAACAATAATGCAATATTATCAATAAAAAAAATACTCTACAAAAACAGAGAATAAAAGTGGATATAAAATAGTAAAACACACAGCAAAACACCATTGTATAATTTCAACATGTTTTTGTTGTTGCTAAGACCATTACAAATGGTGAACCCCAAATAACAGCAGCAGACATTGTTGTTCGTTCGGTTCTCTTTTCCGTTTCATAAGGTTTTCTTTTCTTTGTTTGTGTCTCTCTCTCATTCGTAACAAATCAAAAACAGATACTTTTGTTTATCAAGTTAAAACGGTTTAATTGTTTTGTTGCCATTTTATCGTTCTTATGGTTGTTGTTTAAGGTGTAAAGAAGACTTGATGACAATTTGGCAAAACGATCTTTAAACGTTTTAAGTGTGTTTGCTTACTTAGGGTTGTGAGAGAGTATAACATTTTTTAAAGTATAAACCTTAATTAGTGAATTTGTAGTGTTTTAAAGCTGGAGGGCGACACATCAAATTTAACTGATCAAATTTACATCTGTGTTGATAATATTTGTTTTGCTTAATACTGCAACACATCAAAATTATACTTTTCAAACTTTATTTTATAGTTGTTATGAAGTAATAGAGAAAATATGATTTCTGCAGCGCTGATAGTATTTTGATATTCTTTAAACTAAGCTGGGCCTATATGTATGAGTATTTTTTTTACCAACATAATCACATCCAAGCAGCAATATATTTTTTTCATATTTCGTATAGTTGGGGATGTCTGAAATGGGGTTTGAACCGAAGCCTTACGTCTAATAAGCCAACACACTACCTACTAGACTACGGCGACGACAATGTTACAGTAAACGGAAGATAATATTGACGTGGTTTGAGTTTAAGAACTAGACGTACAAATCTAAGATTTTGATAAGGAACGATGCTTTAATTCGTTTTAGAAAAAGCGGACTATCTCCATCATACTTTACAGTTTTTTTTGTATAATTAGGATCATACGCTTTATTTCTTGGTCTATGTTCAGAAATGATCCCCGATTTTCCCTTTGTAGATGTTGTTTAGCACAATGCAACCTGATTGTTAAATCTCTTTTACTCAAAACTAGGACCTCTCTGGCACTACGGACTTTTAGTCCAGCTTCTTGGAGTCTCCCTTTTATAGTGCGACTTGTAAGTGGTGCATTTGAATTATCTTCCAAATTTTCGGATGACAATAAAGCAACAAAATGTGCTCAAATTTTGTTTTTCGGTTTCTGTCTTTTGTTTTTTTTTTCTTTGTGATTTTATTTTTCTTTGTGGACGGCATGAAGTAATTTTTGTAATTTCGCTCATTGATTTGCCTTATTACCTAAGTGTTTCTTACGAAATTTTAACAATAAAATTTTAATTTTTAAAAGCAATTAAAAAAAAAAGAGAAACACTTGTTATAATTCACCATCATATATTTAGTAATTTAACAGTACTTGCCATACCGAAAACTATAAAACAGATTACAGTAACACAAGTGATCGTTTTTATTACATTTTCAAACACTGTAGGTATTGGAGAAAAATATGTTATTTATGATCCGTTTATCCACATAAACAACTATGGGGTGTAAAAATGTCTCGGTTTCTTCCGAAAATTATTGACAGGTAGCTGTTATGCATCTTAAGATTAATTTTAGGTATTTATTGGGAAACTTTGGTGTAACATAAATTTAATGAAAGTATTGGCCATCGTTAGCAATGATGTAAAGAATTGCTCTTATATTGAGACGCAGAATAAAACAAACTAATTGTGTAGTTTAGTAGGTAGTGTGTTGAGTTATTACACTTGAGGCTGTGTTTCAAACCCCAGCCCAGACATCTCGAACAAAACGAAATATGAAAAATATTTCTTCGGTGATTTCCTCTCAACAGATTTATGGCAAAAACTCTGAAAATTGCCATGAATAAGTTTCTTAAAAATCTGTCGTTCGTTGAACTATAGGTCCCGCCACTCATATATGGTGTGAGAAGCTGGGTCGTAATCCTGACTGAAGCGTTATAATGACCAATTATGAAGGTATGTAAGAACTTCGGTTACCCAGTGCTAAAATGAAATGTATTCTAGAGAAAGCGTTCTGCATCAATCCAATTGTGGCATTCCAAGCTCTGTCTGTGTGCATATTTCGAAACAATTGTATTCGGTTTAGATTCTCTGTCAACGACTGTCCCAATTTCAGCGGCTGATAATAAACAATGCTTGACCTTTACTCTATCGATATTAGGCTTTGGCATTGATTCAACTGGTTGGTCGGGGCTTCACGTACCCTTGAAAAGCCAATATTAACAAATATGGACACGCAAAATCATATTTTAACCTCTCTCGGCTTAATGTGCCTTGTAAATCTGTTATGACTACGATGAACAAGTTATACATCTAATACATGAGGCAATCTGTAAAAACTGAGGTAATCAAGGGAGCCATATCATGTTTCTGTAAACAAGGACATTGACTATGTTGAATTATTCCTTTGCTGAGGACATATATTTTACCTAAAAAACTCCATGTTTTATTCATAAACTGACGAAATTTGTAAACCGCCCTTATTGAACTTAGTGCCGAATTGTTAATATTTTCCTTGAATAAAAACTAAAAGACTAAATTACTTACAGCTTAATTGCAATTTATTTCTCTAATTTTTTGTTTTCTCTCTTCACTTCTTAATGGCATTTTGAAAAAATTAATTTTTGCACCTGTAATGGTTTGCAAAAAACAAACACAAGTTTTAAATTTTTACCATTTCATTAGAAGACAAGGTAGACATTTTTAAAACCCATACAAATAAAAACTAAAATCTGTGAAAAACTCTGCTTTGACCAAAGAAAAACGTTTTCTTTTTGTTGTTTCCATTGAACAAATAAGGCAACTTGCAGCACAAGTGAATTCATTTTGAAAACCAAAAGCATACGATTTCAATTCATTTGGTGTCATTTGTTTTTGCTAGAAATTCATCAAAAATACAAAATACGAAAAGAAAAACTTGCCAAGAAAATCAGTTTAAATATGGTTTTGACCAATTTTAACCATAAAATGATATGAAGAATTTCTGTTGTTTAACACCGCCTCTACCACCATCCACCATCGACACCACCAGCATCAGCACTAGCACAATCATCATCATCAGTAGCATGTGTGAAATACGAAAAAATTTGACACAGAAAATAAAAGGAATTTCGCTGTGGTAATTCAATTTGTGAGCAATCAATGCCAGGCATTTATTGTTTATTAATTCCTGGAAATATAAAATATATTGGACATGGACTTGGTGCATGGGTTCAATCTATATAATCTATATCTATAATACATTCAAAAGTATTAGTCATTAAAAAAACTTTTAATCAAAGGAATTCGTTAATATTCCCCTCCACATATGAATCCTTTTTCAAGTCTGCGCATAAAATGCCATAAGCCTGGCTATGCTAAATAACTTTCGATTGACTGTGGAGTGTTAGTGGACGCCGGTTTTTGTCGTCATCTTTCACGTTAGCCCACACAGAAACGCATTCGATACTTAAGGATAGCAAAAGAGGCTATATTTAGTGCAGACTAAGACCCTTTAGTTGTCCGCAGATGTCAAAAAAGTGTGTGTGTGTTTTGCTTTGTATATTTCTTTAGCAGAGATGTGAAATGGTGGATTCATATTTTATAAACTGTTAAGAGTCAATGCAAAAACTCAGTTTTATTATGGTAAACAATTGCCAATTGCACCACTGACATATCTTCACGACATAATTACATACATGTGTACATAATTGGCCATTACTATCCTTCCGTCAGGATTACAACCCTGCTTCTCACAATTTTATGCATGAGTGGTGGAACCTACAGTTTAAAGTCGACTCCTAACGACAGATTTTTTTTTGAGAAACTTTTCAAGGCAATTATATTTAATCTCAGAGTTTTTACAAGAAATCTGCTGAGAGGAAGTTGCCGTAGAAATATTTTTACATATTTTCGTTTTGATGGCTGACCAAGGGTTTGAACCGTTGCCTTACGTCTAATAAGGCAACACACTACCTACTAGACCACAGCGACTTCTTCAATCATTTTTATGACACTTCTTCGCGATACTTATTTTTATTCAATAGTGTTCAAATGCGGCATCAATGTTTGTATCAATATGCGTTGCATACAGTGTTTGAAGGGCAAAATCGCTTAAATTCTATGATACCTGATTACCGCAAATACGAATTTATCAATCGTGAACCATCATGACACACACAAGTCTTTGTTCATGTCTTTGATAATGAACTGGCGGAAACTGGGAGTGCATTTAGAAGTTGTGATACATTCTCTTGAACGGTGCATTTTCCTCCTCCTAATTTGTAAACTTAAATTCCATAGAGGTGTGTAAAACTTAATTGAATCAGTTTTGCACACATAAAACCTACACTGTTGCAGTAATGAATTTATCCCCACTATATTTTTTTTCTTGCGATAGTTTTTATTGTATCTTCATTTTTATGAACTAACATAAGTGTTCAAATCTTAAGTTTAAAGTTAATAAATATTGATGTCCAGCCAGTGCCATACAAAAATTCTAATTTTCAAATGTTTAAATATTTGGTCACATATTTTGAGATTTCGCTTTTGACCAGTGTGATGTCAAGGTCTTTATGAATATTGCTGTTTTTAATATACCAAGGAGCGGCAGTTATCATTCGTAGGATTTTATTTTGACGGCGTTGTATTTTTTCAATATTAGAAGCAGGAGCCGTGCCCCATAACTGGATATTGGCTTCAATATAGATTTGTAGAGCAAAAGTTTACAGTCGAGGCTAAGAACGGAATTTCTACCGATAAGCCAATTGATTTGGACTGGGTCAGTTTTGCATCGATGTGATATTTCCATGTGAGACGTCTATCCAAGTGAATACCGAGATATTTAACATAAGTATGTTGCGGCACCCTCTGATTGTTAATACTGATGGGCGGACATGTTTCTTTCCGTAGGGTAAAGGTGATGTGGACGCATTTTTGTTCATTGATTTTAATTCCCCATTAATTAGCCCATATCTCCACCTGGGTAGCATGGTGCTGTAATTGACTTGAGGCATCTTTTGGATTTTTGTGGGTGCAAAGAAAAGCCATATCATCAGCAAAAGTTCATGTGTGTATAATACTGCTTGTTGGCATATCTGCGGTGTATAACAAATATAAAATTGGTCCTAGGATACTGCCTTGTGGAACGCCAGCCTTTATAAGTTGAGGGCAACTTAAAAAATTTCCTTCTTTATGTCCAAAATGAAAAATTTTGTTTAAACAGAACAGAACCAACGACGTTTTCCTGAGGACCATTCATTTCGATAACTTGATGAGGGGTGGGCTAAAAAGTAATCTTCTTTAAATACAAGTTTTCTTTGCTTATAATTGTTTAAAATCAGTGTTAATTAGAATAATAATCTCTTCATGTCAAACTTTATCAAAGATTTGATGAGCGTCAATGAAAAAGGCTGAATATTACATTTTTTCAAAGACTTTCGTTTTTGTATTTATTCGCTGTAAGTTTGATGCTGTTTTCGTTCAAATATAAATATTTTGACGAATATTTTCTGCTGAGTGGCCAACAGACTTGTTTGTCTAAATTGCTTGGCCTTGGTACTATCACTAACTGTTTTCGACATCATGGTTTTCAGTGAAACTATCCATTGTAGGAGATCGAAGTACTTGAAACGATTAATTGTTTTCAATTTAATTAATAAACAAAATTAGCACAATTTATTTATTATTTTTACTATTAAATGCAGTATAATTAACCCGTGCCATCACAACGGGCCGCTATGCGTGCTCAAGTGAGCTTTTGGTATCAAATCTACCACTCAAACCTAACTTAACCTAACCAGTATAGTTTAATTAAATGATTAACGATTTAATATCTTAATGGATAACCATTATTTTCTATTTTTTTTGTTTCCTTTTTCTGAACATTGAATACCCTTTTCAATGAATAAATAAAAATATAAATATAAGATTATTACATATGTACGTATTTTTTTTTTGTGAATATTAACTGTATGAATAATTATTTATCAGTTACATATATCATATGAAGTTTTGATTCAGTGTATCATTTATTTAAATTTCTTATGGAGAAAAGTTTAAAATTAAATTTAAAATTTTACAACGTCAAGCCTCTTTTTTATTGCAAATGCTTTATTAAATTAAATTACTTTTATTATTAAATTTCTAATTTGTATTTATTGATTATTTTTTGAAATGATTTCCTTATTAAAATCTTCCATGTTGCATAATTAAAATTCAATTCGACTGTGCTTCAAGCGCTTAATTGCCCTCATTTAGAGAGAAAAATACATACAAAATATTGTAAAGCAAAAATCCGTATAAATTAAATTTGTTTTTTTATTTTTGAGCAGTTTTTATGATTGGATGTGTCCTTCGAATCGTTGAGTAAATCGAAGCGAAAGACAAGCGTTAAAGTGTTGCTGATATTAGCATTGATTTGCATGTGTTTAACTTTCATAAAACAACATAACCATCAAATACAGTGCACAGTGGGCCTAAAATTCTAAATGAGTATTTGTACACAGTTTGGGTCAAAACTATGCTTACAATGAAAGGATAAAATATAAGGGCTTTGAACAAACTGATACAAAAGTTGAAAATTTACATTCCCAATTTTATTTGTTGATAAAATTAAGACAAAATAAAATCAGAATTTTACCCAAAGGTACTATAATATGGCTTGTTGACCGACCCGTTGAGACAAACATAAGCTTTGTCACTGAAGACAATTTTTAACAGAAACACTTTACTCGCACGGCACGACTTTTGTCGTCACGAATGTCACTCGAAAATGGCTAAAGTATCAATAAATGTAAAACAACTAGAAGGATGACTAGGCAGATTTTTCGAATATTTTGAGAATTTAATAAAGGATCCAATCAAGACTGATCCAGTTATTCTGAAATTATAAGATCTTAGTGAAAGAGCAGTTCAGGTAGCAGTGCTAAAAGTAGTGAAGCTCGATTTATGTTTGCTCGGAGTTTGAACCACGGGATCGTGTCCAATATGTCATTACATTACCTAGTAGACCGCGGCGATATGTAGGTGCGTTGCCACAAATGGTGTTATTTGATTAACTAGAATAGATGGGTTTATAAAAGCAAATAAGTAATTCAGAATATTTCAAGAGTTTCTGATCGCACATTAAGAAGTCGCCGTGGTCTAGTAGGTAGTGTGTTGGCTTATTAGACGCAAAAGCCTGGGTTCGAGCCCCAGGCCAGGCATCAAAGACAAAATACAAAAAAGTATTTTTTCGGCGACTTCCTCTCAGTAGATTTCTGGCAAAAACTCTGAGAGTAAATAAAAATTGCCATGAAAAGTTTCTCTAAATAAAAATCTGTCGTTCGGAGTCGACTTTAAACTATAGGTCCCACCACTCATGTATAAAATTAACACACACAACATAAGTGGTGTGAGAAACTAGGACGTTGTACAATGGGTCAATTCGACCTCCGGGTACTGTACTTGTCTTAATTGACAAAGTACACGTCCTCTAACCTAACCTAACCTAACCTTCTGATCGCATGTCTAGGCCATCGCACAGTCTCTTAATGTTAAAAGAAAAATCTGTCTCAAGTTATTAGCTTACGCTATTAGCAGTTCATATGCCCGCCAGATTAAAATTTATAATAAAAGTTATAAGAATAAACAATCAGAAGACAAGGTAAATTGGTTGCTATTGTATGTTACATGCATACATTACAACGCTTCAGTCAGGATTACGACCTAGTTTCTCACACCACTTATGTTGTGTGTGTTAATTTTATACATGAGAGGTTGGACCTACAGTTTAAAGTCGACTCCGAACGACAGATTTTTGAGAAACTTTTCATGGCAATTTTATGTACTCTCAGAGTTTTTGCCAGAAATCTGCTGAGAAGAAGTCGCCGAAGAAATAAGTTTTGTATTTTGTTTTGATGTCTGGCCTGGGGCTCGAACCCTGGCTTTTCGTCTAATAAGCCAACACACTACCTACTAGACGACGGCGACTATAATTTGTATTGTATGTTACTGTATCATTAAAAAGAGTTGCTTAAAAAATAACAATGATTTCGAATCCTGCTGCCACTTTTGTATGTCACTGTACACCAAGCGAAGTGTAGCGCTGTTGCCAATTGTTCGCTTAATTTATATGAAGTATTAAATATTTCAATTTATTTTTTTTGTTTATTTTTTTTTTTCCTTTTTCTTTGATTATAATTGCTGTTGTTGTTGTAATAAGTATATAATTTATTTAATATTTAAGTTATTTTTTTTCTTTTCTTTTCTTTTATTATTGTGAATTGCGTAATTTTTTGTTTTTTTTGTTATTGCTTTTGTTGTTATCATTAATATTGTATTGTATTGTATTGTATTTCTTATAATGCATGTATATGTTATATTTAATAATTTTTAATAAATAATTTCAAACTTTGTTGCACTTACCGAATGCCAACACCAACAACAAACAAAACCAATTGACCGCAGCCATATTTATTGGTAAGTTTGTGTGTGTGTGTGTGTGTTGTTGCGTATTTGGTTAGTTGCGGTGCCTTTTGTTGATCTGTTTGTTTTGGTTTTCGTCTTCTTCTTCTATTTTGTTGCGAGTATTTTGCTGCTTTTTCTTCTTCTTTGTTACAGAGTCGATATTTTTTATTCTACAGTGTTACCGTTTTATTTTCGTATTGAAACTGTGTTGAATTTATTTAAGAAATTGTGTTGAAAACAAAAATTAAACATTTTCCATATCCTATATCACTAAGAGTTTTCAACGTTCTAAAATATTGGTTATAAATTCAACGGCACCGATAGACTAGGATTTGTTTCGTGATCTTTTCGACTATGTTAATAGCTTAAATAATTTGAATCGTTCTTAGCCTCAAAATTAACTACAGTTTCACAATAAATCGTCTAAGTAGGCAATAAACTCGCATTTTTAATGCAAGAGACTTCGACACCTTAGTACATGTCTCTTGCAATAACATGGACTGTTATGGGCAATTTTGTCATTGGAACCCTTTGGGTATACCCCTTGTTTAAAGCTTTCGCGAATGTGAAAACGAGCTCTAGTGGCCTAATGTCGCTACTGGCAGAATATTCATAATGTGGCGTATTCTGGCGAGGAAAGAAATTACGATCTCTTAACTCTTGTCAAAAATTCAGACTCCTCATGGATGTAATTACTGGACACTATGATTGGAAAAACATTCATGTCAATTGACAATCCATATTAGGACTATTGCAGGATGTGTTTTGTATGGGATACAGTTAAAGGGTCCGCCAAATAACTTTTTTTTTGAAAATGCTTTAAAAAGAAACTACTGAATATTTTCTCAAATTTCTTTTTTTTATTTGAAAGTACAATCCTTCCGATTAACAATGGGAAATAATTTCATTCAATTGGCTGCCTCGGCTGGCCATGCAGTAGCCGCAGAGCTGATGTCGTTTAGCCACCTCGGAGCTGCGATTTGACACCGTTGGACTATTATTTGTGGGGGCCGTCACAGATAAGTGTTACGCCGACAAGCCAGAGACAATTGACGCTTTAAAGGACAATATTCGTGAAGCCGTTGGTGAAATACAGCTGCACACAATCGATAATGTGCTTAAAAATTGGACCGATCGTGTAGGCTACTGCATGGCCAGCCGAGGCAGCCATTTGAATGAAATTATTTTTCATTATTAACCGGGAGGATTGTACTTTCAAATAAAAAAAAGAAATTTGAGAAAATATTCAGTAGTTTTTTTAAAGCATTTTCAAAAAAAAAAGTTATTTGGTGAACCCTTTAGGATGCGGGTATATAGGTAACTGTACTAAAGCACCTGCAAGTACTCTTGAGAAACGAAAAGAAAAAGAAAAGATTTGGTTCGTTCGGGAAGTGTATAAGACTGAATTAAGAAGTTAGAAATTTCAGGGTATAAAAATGACCTAAAGAACCACCCATGTAACTGATTTTTTTAAGTTAACATTCTAACCCATTTATGCTTTCATTTATTTTCTTGATATAATTTTTGTTTTATCTTTTAAACATAATCATTAACACGTTCATTATTTATTTCAAAAATAATATGTTCGCATGTTTATCTTTATAATCTTTAACTTTAAATGTCTTTCTGTCTTTAAACAAAACATCTTTAATATTCATGAATTTATTGTTCTTTCCTCTCTTTCTTATCTCTTTAAGTTTATAAATAAAATTTATGTTTTTAATTTAATTCGTCTAGAACTTGATTTGAAGAATTTTTTTGTTTCACTTTTTAGAAAGTAAACATTTGTTGCTGTCGATGTTAGTATCTTTCAACGCTAACTGATTCAGTTTGATTGACAATCAAATAAAAAAAGATCACATTGAAGACAGGTTTTTATATTTAGTATAATATATATAACAATAGTGTTATAATGACGGGAAGCAACCGTGAAATTTTTCACGTCAATACTAAATACGCTATAAATTGCACTGTTTATGAATAAACAATCAAATTTAGTTTAAAAATCTATATTAATTATTTATAGATATGAAGATTTGAATTTAAACATTATCTTCCTGGTTCAATATCAATACATTAACAACTTTATGGAACTCAAAACTTAAACGACCCTTACTTAAGTGGCCTATAAAATATAAAGACAAACTTTAAATTGTTTTAATATTTTAATTTTAAATCTTCTGCAAAATAATTGCTTAAAAGGCTTTTAAATCAGTTGTAAAAGGAATATATTGCAGAGTCGCCTTATTGCGTCATATGTTCGGAACATATAGCGCAAATTAGTTAACTGGACTCCATCAATACGTCTTTAAAATTATGCTACAGGCCATATATGGAATATATGGCTGACGTACGAGGTCAGACATATTCTGTGTTATATGATAAGTCTACCGATAGGTGTATTTTGTATTTGTAAAATTTGCTAACATCATCCCCAACGAAACATAAGCATAAACGGAGTGCACACGAAAAATTTGATCATTCTTCTATATTTTTAACTTTTACCGTGATTGAATCAATAGGAATTAATTCCGTGTTTGTTTTTATTTTTGCAAGTATGAAATCTACATAACATAACATAATTGGTCATTACAACCCTTCAGTCAGGATTACGACCTAGTTTCTCACACTACTTTTGTTGTGTGTGTTAATTTTATACATGAGTGGCGGAACCTACAGTTTAAAGTGGACTTCGAAAGACAGATTTTTTTGAGAAACTTTTCGTGGCAATTTTTATTTACTCTCAGAGTTTTTGCCAGAAATCTGCTGAGAGGAAGTCGCCGAAGAAATACTTTTTGTGTTTTTGTTGTGATGTCTAGCCTGGGGTTTGAACCCGGGCTTTACGTCTAATAAGCTAGTTTGTGCTAGTCAAACAGACTTTGGATTGGGTGCTATGATAGAAAATTTTTGATACAATTTCCTTGGTATGAGATATAAAAACTAAAGCCCTTAACATTCGTTCTATTGAAAATATGCGTACAGGAACAAAGAGCATTGAAGAAGATCAGTTAGTATATAATTAGTATGCGTTTACATCGCTTTGGCCTATAACAAATTTTACGAAGGAATTTGTTTCTTAAACCTTTCGAATTTCAAATGACTTTTTTATCGCCCAGTAAGTCGATATCTACGGTGAGAAATGAGCCACAGAGTCCAAAAAATATTGAAATTATTGCGCGACAACATCGTATGAATATTACAATTTAAATATATACTAAGCTATAATGCTTGCAAATTAACAATTGAAGCGTAGTAAAATAATAATTGACGCAAACTTTTCGACTACTAGCCACAAGAATATCATATCATATCAACTTTAGCATAGAGAGTCGACTTGTGTAAGAATGTTTGGCTTTCAGATGTCATTTATCATTAAATTATAGAAAAGAGAACAATTTTTGTCAATTTGTATTTTGAGCTATTTCTCATAAAATACTTTCAAATTTTAAAAATATTTTTTAAATATTTTTTTTAATTTTTTAATCCTAATCGCCTTTTATAACGTAAAGCTTTAATTATTTCTTAATTGATAAAAATTTCATAGAAAGTTTTCGTGATGTGAAATGAGAAATTTTTTGTTTCTTGTTATTTTTTTATTTTAATTTTATTTTTTAATTAATTAATTTTTAGAGTATTACATAGTATTTATTTTTCATTATTTATTTATTATTATATTTTTTATTATTTTTGGTTTTGTATGTTGAAACTATCCTGTTTCCACTGAACTCAGGATAAATGAAATTCCGTTCTCTGAAGAAGAAAATCTACCGGAGATTTTTAAAAAAATTTGTAATACCATAGACACACCTGTACCTAACTTAAAATCTATATACCGCTTGAGAAACCATAATAATAAACACAACGCGACCTCGAAAGATGCCGTTATAATAGTCAAACTTTGGTCTGCGTACGATAAAAATTTCTTTTTGAAATCGTTGGCTAACTTCCGAAAACAGCACAAGGGTTTTACTTTCCGGCTAAGGAACATTGGTTACAACTCGGATGTAAAATTCTTCGTAAACGAGAACCTGACTCAAAACAACTTTAACATCCTTCGTGCTGCAACTCGTCTAAAAAAGAAAAAACTTTTGTCTTCTGCATTTACTATGAGGGGTTGCGTATATATCAGGAAACAAGGTAACGAAGACACAATTCTAATTGAAGACATAAATATCCTGAATCAGTTATTTCCTGGGCTTGATAGTTAACTACTCAACTAGTTTTCTGATAATGACAAACCTGATGATGTCCAACTTTAATTTAATGTTCAATTTTAATTTAATTTTTATTTCCTTCCTTATCTGTATGTATAACTCCTTTTTTATTATGCGCTTAGTTATCTTAATTATAGCAATTTACTTAGCTTTTGATTGCATTGCCACAACTTACGTACAATCTGATGAACTCTAACAGTCCTTATTCCAGAGACTGTGTGTACAACATGATTAGAGTTTTAGCCAAACAGAGAACTGGTCTCAACATTGTTCATATAAATGCACAGAGTCTGAACAATAAAATTGATGAATTTAGGCGTTTATTTGTGGCAGCAGGAATCGATATTATTTGCGTTTCCGAAACTTGGTTTCCTCTGGAAGTTCAGGATTCGGTGTACAATCTACAGGGCTTTAGGCTTTTCCGGTCAGACAGGAAGATCTTAGTTAACAATATGGCAACCAGGGCAAAAGGTGGCGGAGTTGCAATTTATGTTCGAAACGGTATTCCGTGCAAGGTAAAATTATTAACAGAAATTGGTAGTCAAATAGAATATCTATTTCTTGATATTTCATCCACCAATAAGAAGAAGGTTTTATTAGGTAGTGTCTATAGACCGAATTCTAATATAAACTTTGATCCCTTTATTTCTATTCTTGAGGAAATTTCTATTCAATATGATGACATTATTATTATTGGTGACTTTAATAATAATCTCTTAATTGATAATGCGCTATCTGATTCAATGTTGTCTCTCCATCTTAACCCTGTGAATGTGTCCTTGCCAACTCACTTCCATTCTTCTTCCAGTAGTCTAATCGATCTAGTATTTGTTAATGATATGACTAAGGTACTGTTATATGATCAAATTTCAGCCTCTTGCTTTTCCAATCATGATCTTCTCTTCTTAACTTATAATCTGTCTACGAGTCATGAGGACAGGTATATTACATACCGTGATTTTAAAAGTATCGATTTTACAGTTTTGAACAGAAGTGTTGATGATATCTGTTGGGATCAAATCTACTCACTGGGTAATGTAAACGACCAGGTGGCACTAATTCAGGAAAATGTGCGTCTGCTATATGACAGTTGTGTTCCTGTCAAAACAAAACTTGTTAAAGCCAAACACCAACCGTGGTTTAATGCTGAAATTAAAGCATTAATTGATAAGCGCGACATTGCCTATCGGCGATGGAAGAGGTTCAGAACGGATGATCTGAAAGCCGTTCATAAAGCCGCTCGTAGCGAGGTTACCAAACACATTAAAATTGCAAAAACAATGTTTTACGGCAGGAAGTTCGCTTCCGCATTAGATAATAGAGCTAAATGGAAGGTAATCCGCGATATTGGTATTGGACATAAATGCCATAATACTTCTCCTGATGTCGATGTAAACGTTCTGAATGACAAATTTGTTAATATTAATGTTCCTACACCTGACAGTAACCTATATGATGACCTTTGTTTTGTTCCGCTAGAAAACCCCTTTAGTTTTCGTTGTGTTAGTCAGCTCGAGGTTTTGGAATGCTTATCTTCTGTGAAATCGAATGCGATTGGTTCTGATGACTTAGATCCTCTGTTTTTAAAAGCTTTGTCACCTAGACTTTTACCGTATTTTACTCATGTATTCAATTCAGTCTTAACTATGTCCTCTTTCCCTGATGAATGGAAACGGTCAAAAATCATCCCAATTCCTAAATCTAACAATGAATTCAGGCCAATTGCCATTCTTCCGTTCCTGTCCAAAGTTATGGAAAACCTCATAGCTAGACAAATGAACGATTATCTCACGAGTAATAATTTTTTATCTGATAAACAGTCGGGATTTATGAAAGCTAGGAGCTGCACTACTGCTTTAGTCAAAGTAGTTGATGACCTTAGGTTGAAGCTGGATGAAAATTACATAGCGTTTTTGGTTCTTTTGGATCACACTAAGGCTTTTGATACAGTTGATCACAGAATATTATTGAGAAAGCTACAGACCCTCTTTCATTTTTCTAATTCAGCTTGCAGCCTTATACGTTCCTATCTCATTAACAGATCTCAACGAGTTTACCTAAACGGCAACATCTCGAATTCGGTACACGTTGGAAGAGGTATTCCTCAGGGATCAATTTTAGGGCCCCTTTTGTTCTGTATATACATTAACGACCTGCCTGATGTTTTGGATAATTGTAGCGTACATATGTACGCTGATGACGTTCAGCTCTATAGGAGCGCTTGTATTGATAATATCCGACTATGTGTAGATACGATTAACGATGATTTACGGAAAATTGACAACTGGGCTAGTGCTAATGGACTTTGTATTAATCCCTCTAAATCGAAATGTTTATTGCTCTCCAGGTCTAAGAGAGCGTTTGATGTGCCGGAAATTATTATCAGGGGGAATAAAATTGATTTTGTTGAATCGGCATCTAATCTGGGTGTTATCTTTAATGGTCGGCTAACGTGGTCTAGCCACATTAATGTCATCGTTGGTAAAGTTTATGGTATGCTTAGGAACTTATGGGCTGTTATAGATTCGACTCCTTTTGCTATACGCCTGCAACTGGCAAAAACGTTTTTGATTCCTGTTCTTTTATATGGATCGGAAATTTTCGCAAACTGTGATGCGGATGATAGGCGGAAACTCAACTTGGCTTATAATAACATAGCCAGATATGTATTTATTAAGGGACGTCGGGACCATATATCACAATTTTCTTACCAGATATGTGGTATTCATTTTGATAATCTATTGAATATTAAGTGCCTAATTCTCCTCCATAAGATTATTACTTTGGAACAGCCAGTATACTTATTTAGCAGGATTAGATTTGCTAGATCCAACCGCGGTAGGAAAATTATCCAATTAAGGCATAGGACTCTTTTGTCGAAACGACAGTTCTTTATACACACCATCAGTCTTTGGAATGCACTACCTAATTATATTCAGAACATAGGCAATGCAACTAAGTTCAAAAAGGAGTTATACAATCTGTTTAAGTAGTTTGTAACATATTTTGATTGTTTATACATTTTTACTCTTAATTTTTATTAGTGATTAATTATTTTCATTTTTCTAATTTATTATTTAAGTTTCATTGTATCTCATTATATGAATATATTTCCTTGTTTGTATTTTTCTCTATATTTGTATCTTTCCTAATTTAGTTTTTTACATATACTCATTTTCTTATCTTAATTTTTTGTATCGATTGCTATTTCCTGAGGTTAAATCATGTTATTATTCTTATTCATTTTTATTTATACTGTACTTGAAACAATTCATTACTCATATAATGAGCGATTTGTTATTACTTTTTCCTATTTGATGTCCTCCCATAGCACTTTCATTTATAAGATTATTATCTTGTTGTGCTATGATTAATAAATAAAATAAATAAATAAATAAATAAAAATAAATAAGTATGTACTAATTTTTTAAATTAATTTTTTTATTTATTATATATCTGGTTTAATTTTTTGTTTTTTTGGTTTTTAATTTTTCTTTTTTAATTTATTATTTATTATTTTTTTTAATTAATTATATTTTTATTTATTTATTTAGTACTACATAGTACTTATTTATATTTATTTTATTTTATTATTATTGTATTTTTTATATTTATTATTGCTATATTTTTTATTTATTTATATTGATTTTGTGTATATTTTTAAAATTTTTTTTATTAGATTTTTGGTTTCTATGTTTCTTTTTTATTTTTATTTTTTATTATTTATTTATTTATTTATTTTTTTATTTTTTATTTAGTAATTTGCTAAGCTCTAAATTCAAATATTATATTCCCAATTTTTTTCTGTTTATTTCTTTTTATTGTTTAACATGTTCATATTTTGTTAATTTTCATTTTTGCCTCGTCAAAATGTAAATTCTTTATTTATTTCCAATATTTTTCCATAATTCCACATTCATACATATATATTTAGATGAAAATTATCACTTTTAATATGCCTTAATTTCTAATCTTCTTGAATATTTTTTTCCATTGTATTAAATTTCTTTTCGATAGAAAAGAAGAAATAAAACTCAATTTTATTTCTCTTATTTTCACCACACACCGTTATATTTCACTGTTTGAAACGAAATCAAATTAATCCGCTCATTTGGCTTTATTTTTTTTTTGCTCCAACGTTTCTTGTAACGGTTTAAACAACTCAACGTACGGCCCAAGACTGACGTACCACTGAAAGTGTATGATAAATTTAATGCGCTCACAAGAAATAAAACTCTGGCTTGAAAACAAGCAAACGAAAACACAAACAATAATGCTATTAAACTAATAAACAACAAAAAAAAAGTGATTGTTTAAGCCAGAATACATATTAAAAAAAACTTGGTTTTGTTTTAGCTTTGTTTAGTAGAACAACTCACAAACTAAAATGAGATCAAAACGTAAACAACGATCGTGTTTTGCTCTCAGAAAAGAAAAAAAGAAAGTGAACTGCATTATCGACATATTTGTGAACCATATAAGCTGCAATATTTTGCTGGCTCTCCCTTTCAATAACCAATACAGGTAAATAGCAAAAGCCGGTTTTTTAATGCTCTGTTTACATTTCCTCATTATAAACAACACGTGTTCACAATTTTGTTTACAAACAATTTAATAAAAAAAAATCTCTCTCACTCTCTCTTTAACTCCCTCTTTAGTTCAAGAGCGTATTTTATATTGCAATATTGGGTGTAAAAGGGGCTTTATTTACTACTGCAAACTTTGTTTTTCTATTCATTGTCGTAGGTCATGCTTTAAAATGTTTGAACATTATATTTTGTTGTTGTTTGTTGTTGTCTTTTTTTCATCTTCATCATTGTTTGTTTTGTTATAACATTCCATCATATTTGTGTTCATTTGTATTTGTTATTTGCTAGCGAATAGTTTTACAATTGTTGTTATTGTGTTATTGTGTTGTTGTTGTTATGTTTTATTAATGAAGACATTAACAATAACAAATGACATCTGTCAATTCATAATTGATTTAATGTTTATTTCTATTATCATTATAGTAAGCACTACTGTGGACATGAAATATTGTTGTTATTCTTGTCTTGTTATTATGATCATTAGTTTTCTTCTGTTTGCGAAGAGGGCTTCTGTTGGCATTTTTTTTGTTTTTGTTAATGCAAAGAAATTTGTTAGAAAATCTTTGAGTAATGGATAATAAAAGTAATAATAATAATTTATTTTTTCTATTTGCGAGAAAAAAAACTTTAATTAACAGATTTAGTCCAGAACTATCCGTTTTCCGTTAAATACGATCAACAAAATTAAACTCACAGTCCACTTTTCCCGTACAATCGTAAGCCTCATAACATTCATTTATAAATTATTAAAAACGATTATTTCACGTGGATTCTAAGATTTCAATATTAAAATAAATGAAATTATTTACTCTTATCAGTTGTTATATTTTTATTAAAATGAATTCTTTATTTATTTAAATTAACATCACACTCTTTAATGTCTTTAAAAGAGATTCAAGAGAGATCCACCATAGACTCCTTCGTAAAACAATAGCCAGGATGACAAAGCCCGCATTCCAATCAAATCTAAAGGTCAGGAATATTTTTTAAAGCGGTAAGAAGAGACAAATACTTTGGCAAGGTATTTTGACTAATTCCTTATTTTATTATTCCCTCCGTGTTTCACTTCAATACTCAAAAGCTCTTTAGAAAGATTCAGAATTAGCATAGTTTTTTGGGAATAAAAGCGCTTCCCTTGTGTGATTTCTATTCGATACCCATTTTACATATGTACATACACTCAGCCACAAAAGTATACATATGGGTAACAAATTTCAGAATTTTTTTAACTAATCCGTTTTCGTTGAAAATCTTTGTAATTGTCTGATAACTTTCCTCGATTTTAAGACGGTCTTAGTTAAAAAATTTCTGAAATTTGTTGACTTTTCTGGGCCTGATGTACACTTTTGTGTGCCTGCACAGAACCACAAAAGTTAACAAATTTCAAAAAAAAATTTAACCAATCCGTTTTCGTTGAAAATTTTTATAATTGTCTGACATATTTCTTTGATTTTAAGACGGTCTTTTGCATTGGTTCAGAAATTTGTGAAATTTGTAAATCGGATGCAAACCTTTGTGGGCCTGTGCAGGGCCACAATTCAGATCAATTTCAGAATTTTTTTAACCAATGAAAAAGACCGTCTTAACATCAAGGAAACTATATAGATTTTCAACGAAAACGAATTAGTTAAAAAATTTCTGAAATTTTTTAACCGTATGTATAATTTAGTAACTGTGTGTACATAACATAATTGGCCATTACAACCCTTCAGTCAGGATTACGGCCTAACCTCTCACATCACTCATGTGTGGCGGGACCTACAGTTTAAAGTCGACTCCAAACGACGGATTTTTGAGAAACTTTTCATGGCAATTTTTATTTAATCTCAGAGTTTTTGCCAGAAATCTGCTGAGAGGAAGTCGCCGAAGAAATACTTTTTGTATTTTGTTTTCATGTCTGGCCTGGTGCTCGAACCCTTGCTTTAAGTCTAATAAAAGCCGGCACACTACCTACTAGACTATGGCGACTTCATTTTACATATGTTTGCTAAAATGGATGGTAAAAAACAAAATCACAATGAAATATACATATAAGCCAAATTTTTTCTTGCGCTGTTCTTTAAATTGCAATGCCAATTTCTATTTAAGCTTTGGACACAAATTAACACACAATTACTGCCTCCTATAAGACTCAGTTGCTTTCTAACAACAGCTAAAATACAAATCAATCGTTCATTACTTGAGTAAATATTCCAGTGAAGTCGGCTTGAAGTCTTTGACTCACCACAATGTGAAATTATCTGCCAATTGTTCCATAATGTAATCCAATTTAAGTCGGCAACTTTAGTAAGGTCGAATTAAAACAAATAAAATCATATTTTTGTACGCATATTAATGAATTTGAAATACAAATTGTTTATATTGCCAGCCACATGAATTCAAATGGAAAAATTATTTGTTTGTCTTCGATTAATCTTTAAACGCATAAATAAATAAATATCTGTGGCACATGTTTAAATAACTAAATGAATACAAATGCGTCATCATTATTACGAACAAATGCTTCATTAATTAGCATAGAAGATTCGATAGTCTTTTTCACTGAATTTTTTTTTTCTTTCAGTTTTTCAAACGTTTTTCTCATTGTAATTATCATACGACTACTCACCATGCATTTAGACGACGCTGTTAATGGTAAGAGATAATGATCAACATCGGCAAAGCAAAAAACAAACAACCAAACAGACGCCAAAAACAAACAATTCCAACATCATTCATTCCAGCATGAGTCGCGTCTCATTAATAAAATTGTTTACCCAGCTTTTTTCGTGTTTTTTTTTTCTTTTCCAAATAGAAAGAAAAAAAGTCCACTTTTAACTTTCATCGTTTTATTAAAGCGTTTATTTGCCTTTTACAAGACAATTTGAGACACCTGTAATAACGGTTAAGATAACAATAACAAACAGTGATCTGGCATTCATGTTAACAACTCTACAATAAAATTCGTAAAACAATTTAAAAACTCGCAAAGAAACTTGTTTTGGTTTTAATGTTCATTGAAGCCATTTCGCCTTTAAGAAAAAAAAATAGTAAACACTACAGACTTAATTTTGGCTAATGGCCTTGTTTTTCCATACAGTATACATTTTGTTTGGTCTACGCCATAATCCAACCCTTGTTTTGAACTATAACTCTTAATTTAAAAGATCTTTTTAAGCTGAATGAAAATTTCCCTCCATCCATTTTTCGCCTGGTATGACCTCTAGGAAATAAAAAAAAATTTTTTTTGGTATCAAAACTCTTTCGCAGCAGATTGAATACTTGTGTGGATTTAATTTTTTTTTCTTCGATTCTGTGTTACCCGCGGCAGATCTGCCTCTCAATTTGAAGGGGTAAACCGCGGGCAATCTCTCAGCAAATTTCTGGCAAAAATTCTGGGAGTAAATAAAATTCCCATGAAAAGTTTCTCCAAAATATGTCTTTCGAAGTCGGCTTTAAACTGTAGGTCCCACCACTTACATATAAAACGAACACACACCACAAAAGTGGCGTGAGAAGCTAAGTCGTAATCCTAACTGAAAGGTTGTAATGACCTTTATGTATACCGCGAGGCATTCTCGTTAGCATACTTTACCTTCGCAGCGTAATATCGGTGTAATATATCGGTCCATAACAAGATTTCACTATAAGTTGTAGTTGCTTACGTAGTACTTAACTTCGTTTCAGTTGAGTTATGCTCAGCAGTTCTTTCCATAGCTTGCATTTCCAGCTGTGTGTGTAGATACTTCCACTTTACAGACTTCCTGACGCTATACTTTACTGATTTCTTTAGCATGAGTTTAATCGAGTTTCACTTACGTTTTCAACTTAAGTTTACTCTTGATTGGCTCTTTTCCTTAGCTAGGTATTCGACACTATCATTGATTAGACATTTGTTGAAAAAAACATGCAAATTTTTTGAACAGTGTGGCAACATTTTTCATTCTTGCAATTCATATAGCAAAACAGACATACATAATTGATCATTACAACTCTTCAGCCAAGATTTCGACCTAATTTATTACACACCACTTATGTTGTGTGTAACAATTTTATACAAGAGTGGCGCGACCTACAGTTTATAGTCGACAAATTTTTGAGAAACTTCTCAGAACTTTTGCCAGAAATCTGCTGAGAGGAAGTCCCAGCAGAAATATTTTTTCGTAATTCATTTGGTTGAAGATCTTTGACCTGGACTTTGAAGTGTGGACTCACGTCTAATAAACCAACACACTTCCTACTAGACTACGGCGACAACTAGACTTTCTATTGGAACTGAATATTCTGAGTTAAGTCTTTAACGCAATGTTTGATGAAGCACAGAGCTATTTCAGCCGATGACTAATACGCTTTCTCTACATATAAACACTACCCAGATAACTTCCTTTATTTCCTGAGCGCGGATAACGATTTCGCGGTCTAAGTTATAATTCAAGCTATTCAGCTTAGACTACACGATCTAAAACGTGTGACGTTCTTTTATTGAAGCAATATTCCGCCATCTATCGATGACTAAAGAGAATTGCTACTTGGAACTTGGAAGTAGAATTGCAGCTCATAGTATTCGAATCTGTATCAATATTGCCATAAGTACCACGACACTTGTTTTCGCTTGACAATGGACAGGAAAAGATGAAGAAGTTAAGCAATTGCTGAAGCCCTCCTTCTACCAGGTGTGTGCAGAGTTTTAGACTATCGCACCATGCTTAATCATTTTTTACTACGACCATAGTTTAGTTTTTAAATTAAATTTAAAAAATCAGGTTCGTCCCTGAGTAAGTTTTTTTTTAAATAATATTTCGTAATAATTTTTCAAGTTTTCTTTTTATTCCCTCATGCATGAGTTAAACTTCTTTAAGATTGTTTTTATGGAGACTGTCACAGTTCACTTCATAAGTCACCTGTCTTGTGCTTTAAAATTATTATGAGCAAAAAATATAAATCCTGTTCTCCTTGTCATCTTTAATTGTGCTGGTTTTACCAAAACCACCTTCATGGCTTTTGGGTTTTGACCTATTTCAACTTTTTGGTTAATAATCGAGTTTTTTGTTTAATACTTTACTTGTACGTTAAATGTTAATAAGAATTACAATTTTACAAACATTTGTTTATTTTTTTTTTATTAATTTCTTACATTATTTGTTTAAGTTGTGGTTTATTTTGTTTAATAACTGCGAAATGTTTTTTTTCCTCTTCCAAACCAATATTTTTCCTTTCACATTTTTATTGAAAATTTTCAACCAATTTCCAACAGCGTCCGATGAATATTTCGATTAATTTGTTAAATTTTTGTTTTGTTTTTTTTCGTGTTTAATTTTTAATTTTTCTGTTTAACAATTTAAACAAAACGAAGCAATTGAATTTAATTTTGTTTTCTTCATACGTTGCAACAATTAACGCTTAAAACTTTTGTACACAATGTTCGTGCGGCATTAAAAATTATACGTTCGATTCAGTCATTCATTGATTGTAATATTTTCAGTTTCATTTTCATACTTTCAAGTAAATCATGCTGACTTACTGACTGGCTGGTTGGCTGATAAAAAAAGACTTGCAAACATAAATTTTATTTTTTGTGCCTTTTTTGTTTAATAACAATTATTTCTATATATAGACTATATACATACATATGTATGTAGTTAATGCAGAGATCTAAAGTAACGAAATTGTGGTAACATACCCGGGATGGGTTTGAAAAGACCAAAATAGATATTCATGTAATCTAGTGTTTTAAGAACATGGCTAGAAAGGCGATTAAAAGCTGAGGTAATAAAATTAAAAGTGTGCCTTACACTGGACTTTTAGAATGCTTTTAGTATGGCGATATAGTTGAAGTAATTTAAGCAACTTAGGTTTTAAACATTCCTCCGTATCTGGTCAGAAGTGCGTCGCTAGGGTTACGGATCCACAAATTATAGCGTTTCAAATGAGGTGTTAACCCTCGAACTGCTTCTGAGTAATGTTCTTTTATCACTATCAACTCTATGATGATGATACGCAAACAAAACACATGCAACGACGACCAAATAAACCATGGCCTTTGGCAGACAATGTATACAAAAGATTATTGATATTTTGGCCCCTTCAAATTAATATCTCTCAGATGTAATTCACTTGAGCGAATGTTTTTTTTTTAATCTAAGTTAACTTTAATACCTGGAATAATTTTTCCCAAATCTATACTCTCTCATGCCTGTAGAACAATCCATAGAAATGATTCTGAAATTTAACAATAGTTTACCGATCATTAGATAGCATTTGCAATTAAACTAGACCTGTATTCATTTAATTATTGTTGTACTTTTGTTTAAGAAAATATTCTTTCAAATCCCTGTTTTTAATATAATATTGGAAACTATTATAATAATTTATCGTTGTTACGATTATCGGAATGTTGTAACATTTTGTTCAAAATTGTGTAAAAACTTCAAAATTTTATACTCCAAATTAAACAGTAGGTGGTGATTGATGAGCTCATATTGCGTTAACTCTTATGGGCGAGATAGCGCAGCCATTGGATGTTGGATGAAATGTTGATGCTGGACCGAAAATCTTACTTAGAACTTTTCTCTCAAATACTCCCAGGGCTGCTGCATCGGTGCTTAATAGTGTCCATGTTTCTGTGTCGTAAAGAAGCAGCTCGGGGAGGATGAGCGACTTGTAGAGTATAAATCTTTTCGCTGTAACCACTTAACTGCAATAAGGAGTATTTTTATTTCAAGCATCACTCTCTTGGAGCATATTTCCTTCCTATACTTCTATCGTTAGTCGGTTGTGATCACATTGCCACAATCACCTCATCAATACAGGCCACAAATTCTAAACCATTCTAACCGATAACAGTTTTGCGGCAGTTCAATCTCCCTTTTCACCAGTCGTCATCTGCTTTCGGTAAGGATCAATTTTATTGGCGAGTTAATATCGATCGTTATGGAATAAGTTTATTTCTTACTTTACCTAGTCTAATAGGTAGTGTGTTGGCTTATTAGACGTAAGGCCCGAGTTCAAACCCCAAGTCAGACATCAAAACGAAAATATGAAAAAAAAATATTTCTTCGGCGACTTCCTCTCAGCAGATTCTGGCAAAACTCTGACGTTCGGAGTCGACTTTAAACTGTAAGTCCCGCTACTCATGTATAAAATTAACACGCACAACATGAGTGGTGTGAGAAGCTAGGCCCTAATCCTGACTGAAGGGTTGTAATGGCCAATTGTGTATATATGTATTTTATGTAGTAAACATACAACGAACTTATTTTTTACATCAGGCTGAATGGTTTCAAAATGTTTTTTTTTTTTTGAGCAATTGGAAAAGAGGCTACTTGACCTCGACTATTTTAATTATTTTCGCCTTCTAGAAAGATATCCATCGTTTTATTCACTGCGATCTTGTAAAAAAATTTTGCTTCCCTTTTAACCACATCCCTAGTTTGGTCATTACCGCCCTTCAGTGAGGATTACGACCTATTTTCTTCTTCTTAACCACCACGCCTAATATAATATCCCAGCATAAAAGTTTTTCGCATGAAAATCCATTTCAATTTATATTTTAAAAATCCTTCTAAATTCAGTTCATAATTCTATCATGCTGTGGAACATCATTAAAATCAAACATAATCACTTGTGTTGCATGCATACATACATATGTATGTATATTGCCACATGCACCAATAGTTGCTGCATGATGCACTTTGAGGCACAAATTTCACACGACTGGGAAGGTGTGAAATGCAATGGAATATGATTTTTTTTTTTAATTTTATTTGTTGTTGTACGATACAAACATGTCAGAGAATTAATTAATTTACTCTAAAGATGAAGTAAAACATACAATGGTGAGAGAGGGAGAAACAGAGAGGAGAGTAGGTGTCTGTGTGTGTTGAATGGGAAACATAAGAAGCCCGTCATACATTTTCGGGTTTTATTTCATAGAATCACACACTCCCTCATCATTAAATAATCAAATAAGAGATGATTTAAGTGCCGTATAAATAGTACGTAATGCATACATTTTACTCGTACGTTTATTACGTATTTTAAGCTGAATTAAAAAAAAATTCGATTGGAGTGGCTGGCAGGTAGAGTGGAGTTATTGTTTCTGATCTGGGGATGAACAAGACACGTGCAAAATGTATTGTGTGTTGGAAATTATAAACAAATTTTGTTTGTTTATTTAAAAATGAATTTAAATTTTAGTTTTTGTTTTCTGCTTCATTTGAAGTGGAGACAGAAAAACTTATGAAATTTACATTTTCACCATTAATCACGCACTTATCTTCGCTAAAAGCGTTTTTTGGGACACAGAATGTTAGAAAGTTCACGAATTTAACTAGTTTCCTGGTTAACGTTGTATGTTCTTTACACCTAATGATTCTACAAGTACCACTAACATTTCCTAACGGTAACGGCAGAGATATTCTTTGTCTAGGATACTCAAATCATTTTAAATCATCACAAACTTGCTTCAAAAGACAAAGACCTCTCGCAGTGGTTATCTTCAATAAATGGAAATCAAAGAAAATTTCATGTAAATACTTAATTTACACTTGAACGAAATGAAAGCAAGAGGTAATAAATAAGAGTCATTAAGTTGAGAGTGAAACTGTTGTAAAAATGGACTGCGCTATTATTTTTGCTGCAACTGTCTTACTTTCCTTTTTAGTTGCAATTAATTTTTCAATTTTTGATTCATAAGTTGTGGCTGTTGGAATTGTTTGTAAAGTAGTTGATGCGCAACAAGCAATACAAAATTGATGCTGTTGGTATTTGCTAATGTGACACTCATCTCCATCGCCTAGTGAATATAATTAATGTTTTGCATGTAGAGCTGAACCCTAATGATTGTCATTTGTATTTACGTCTCTTTTTGTCTCTTGTTTGTTTTTTAAAGTGCCCATTATATCCTATACCAAAGGCCACTTGCAATATATTGGGTTTGTGCTGATGCCTGCAATACATGACATGGTAATAACGTACCGAAAATACGACGCCAGGATTATAACTTTAATGGAAATAAATCACTAGGTATGGAGCCATAATTTGAGCAAAGAAGGTACACACTGTTCTCTTGGTTCCTTTCAATTCTTCTTCAAAACCCATGTGATTAAGTCGATATAACAAGGTAAGCGCTGTTATAGGGATCAAGCGGGTTCCTTGTATCTCGATTCGAAAGAAAAATTCATTCCAATCATTTGCATGTTTTGAAAATACATACTAATTACACCGAAATACATACTAACCACCCAGGCTTAGGTACTATCACAAGTTATTTGGAAGTGATTGTGATTTTTATATCACACTTGCAGACGTTGCTCCTTCCCTAAAGGCTGAAGTTTACACTGGGTTGTCTATGTTGATCAAGAACGTTGACTCCTGTACCATAAGGAGAAAATCTATTTTCAGGTGCGCAAAGCTATTGTAGCTACTACTTTGACTTCTCGAGGCGCTGAGGAGAGACATAAGCATTGAATTGAATGAGGGCTACTATTAACGATGACTATGAGTGACATATCATCACGACCTGTGGGTTTTTGTGAACTTATGGAACTAAGTTGTTTAGTCTTAATAAACTAAATATGGGACTGCGTTTTGGTATTGCAAGATAACCCCCTGCTCCCTGGCCTGTAAAGCAATTAAAAGGAACTTCTCGGTTCTGTTGTGGTGCAGAATTGAATAAACTTCTGCGAACTTTGCTTTGTAAGGTTTAAGAAACTCTTTCAGGGCTAAAGGTTGTGTAAATTGTAGGAGCAATCTCAACTCTAACCCCAACTCAAGTTGCAGTGCTCATGTTGTATTTTTCGGTTTACTTGTAATCACGACTTAAGGTATTAGCAAATAAGTCCAAATTTATATAACAAGACTTTGCAAATGTTTATGAAAATCATCTGATTTTAAATTCGATAACTATGCTCTATCTATTGCATCTATAGTATACTGTGTTTTGCTATCGAATTGTAATAATAATTTATAATTTAAAGTTTCGAATGCCTAACTAAGTAACATAACAATCCTCAACAACTGAATTTTATTCAGTTTTCTTTTTTCTCTAATCATGAATGACGTCAATCAAATAAAATCCAATAAATATTTTCTTTATTTCATTCATGTGCCCATTTAATAAGGCTTTCATTTTTCTTTTATTATTATTTTATAATTTATGTGCACAGGTTATTGCTTTTTTTTTATAATCACACAATATTTTAATAATTTTTCTTTTTAAAAAGTCATTGACAAATTTTTTTTTATAAACTGGTTAGCTTTTCCCATGAATTAAAAATTAGAAAAATATCTTCTTTTTATTACTTTTTATTATTATTTTTCAATTTTTATTTACTTACGGTATTTAAAGTTTTAATGATTTCACAATAATAACCTCTTACTCTCTTTTTACAATAAACTGTGATATATTTCGTATGTTATAGTTCCAATAGACAATATTAGTAAATATGTATGTATGCATGTAGTTCGTGTAAAAATATTCTTCAAAAACTTTAACAAACATTTATTGGCTTTTGAGAATTGTTTTAAGGAAAGTTGGATGTATAACTTAAAAATAGGAGATGGGGATTATGGTCCAATATTTGGTACATTAGTACCACAATATATCCATTAAAAGTATTGGCCATCGTTAGTAACATAGGAATTCTTCATCATCAAATGAATTTAAAATTATTAAAGGCTGAGAAGGTACCCAGCTAATTTCGGACACGCTATACTGAATTGAAGTGTACTCCAGCTACCAACGAAGTAAATGGTTGCCAGGTAAAGACTGGTAAGTGAGTCAAAGTTTTCCAAATGAGATTTTAATTTCAAATTTAAGAAAAAAGGCAAACTTATGTTCAAAATCAGAGGTTTTTCGTGTTGTCCACAACAAGAAGCAGAAAACATGACTTCGAGGTTTGATAACATTTTAGTGTACAAAAGTAAAACAATTCAAAAATATTTCTGCGGGGCCCACTAATAATAGCCTAAGTCCAGTTAAATTAATTTGTATATACAGTGAGCGCCATAAGTGAGTCAACACTTTTGTTCTTAAGTATAAAACTGTTTTGTCCTAAAGTATAAAAAGTTCCTTTATCATGAATTGTTGTTTTTGTTTTAACATTTATAAGTAATAAATGAACGTTTTTATGTTTGGAAATTTATTCGACTATTCTCATTTACTTTTCCCGCTATCCTAAGAAAATTAATTATTTCAGGGGTGTTTACTCACTTTTGGCGCTCAGTGTATATATGCGTGAAATTCCGATTTTTCTAACAAACAAAAAACGTGTTGATCTGAGGCATAATGAAGCCCCATTACATTTACAGTGAGCGTCAAAAGAAACTGTACACTAAGGGTAAAATTCTAACAATCAGCAAACGCAACTTTTACCACTTAAGGAAGGTGCCCGAAGAAATTTTACAATATTTAAAAAAAATTTTGTAATTCTTTTTTAGTTTCAATTTTAAAAACTGGTAATGAAACAATTTTAAAATAAAAATAAAATAACGGTACTTTATTAGTGTATATTTTTTAATGTACAGTTTCTTTTGACGCTCACTGTATATAAAAACATACTGTGATTCATGGTAGAGGTAGAGATCCGTGTTATGGAACTGATGTTCTGCTCTGGAGAGTCCAATTTATTAGATAGATGGAACAATGAATGCTGTAGACTGCCTTCATATTTTTAATAACTAAATGCTTCCATTTGCCAAAGAGGAAATGCCACAGAAGTAAGAATTTTTGCAGGATAATTGTTTAAAACATTCCTTAAATGAGTGAAACCATGGTTTCAGGAGGACTGGACTGTTTTTAATTAGACGTCTCAATCTCTGGGCCTAAACACATTTGGGGAACCTCTGAGGAGGCCTATAAACGAAAATTGGGTATAATAAGTCAAAAAATTAAAATGAAGAAATGGCATTCCATACCGCTATGTTGGAAATATGCCACGCCAATATGAAAAAGTCGTGAAATGAGCTCCAACTACATACTATTAATAGACTTGCTTACTAACTTAATAGATCATTACAATCCTTTAGTCAGGATTACGAAACTTTTCATGGCAGTTTTATTTACTTTCATAGTTTTTGCCAGAAGACTGCTGAGAGGAAGTCGAGTTGTTTGGGATATCTGAGCCAGTGTTTGAACCACGGGTTTCATCTAATAAGGCGACACACTTCCTGCTAGACTGAAATGATAAGACACAAAAGTAGAATTCTTAAAGCTTCTTGGAGTGCTCTTATTATTTTTTCCAGGATATTTTTAAATAAGGGCTTTTAACCCAATATTTTTAAAGCCTTATTGAATGAAGTCTTTCAAGTTTTCGAGTTTAAACTTTTTATAAAGCACAGCATGAAGATTAAATTAATCCTTCTTACTATTTTTCCAACACTATACTTAGGATTGATGATTTGTTGCCTGTTTTAAATTAAATTTTTTTGCGAAATTTTTTTGAGAAAGCTTCTGGGGCTGTCCCTCGTTTTTAAAATATCAAAAGCTTCTGTTCGGCTATTTATTAATATTTCTATTTTATATTTAAAAAAAAAAGTATAGAACATGAACATAGAATTGAAAAAATCAATCTATTTTCCCATAATTTTGTTGAACTAACAAATGCAACAAATTGAAATCAATTTATTATGGGCTCAAAGGCGTTTCTCAGGCCAAATAATACAATATTTATTATAAACAAAAAAAATAAATAAATTATGAAAAATAAAAAAAGCAAAAGTAGTAGAACAACAAACTACATACATACATATATATGTACTTGCTTGCAACTGCCACAAAAAATAAAAAAAGCCTTTGACTTTGTAGAACTGATTTGCTGTTCTGTTTTTCCCAACATTTTTTCAATTATAAATACTTGCAACAATTTGTTTCTTTATCGCTTCTTTTCCTGCCACTCTATTTGTGTTGCACGTTAATTTTGTTTTTTTTACCTTCCTTCTGCTGTTGACAACTATTAATATTTATCGATAACGAAAAAAAAACAAGTTGTTGTTATGTTTTTTTCGCTAAAGGTTAAATATTAAATAGAAAAAGGGAAACTTGTTGGTAAGCTCATGCATAACATAGAACCTGGATGATAATATGAATTAAACAAACGTTTGGTTTTTTAATTTTATTTACGGTTCTGCTGCACATGATTCTCTTGTGAAAATGTTGTTTAATTTTCTATGGAAAATATTTAAATTGTATGGCATATTGTGTTGTTTTTGGAGTGGTATGGTCATGTGGAAAAGATCAATAGCACTCCTTAGTTTTTTTTTGTGTTATATACATATGTGTGGCATAAATAATATATGTTTCATTATATATTTTTTTGATTAGAAATGCAAGCTACATGGTATTATATTAAGAACCACGCCCACGTTTTAAGTTAGTCATAAGGAAACAATTTCTTATTTTCTAAATTGAAAATTAATTGCAGGAAGTATTTCAAAATGTTTGAAAAATGTTATTTAAAGTTTCACTAGCATTTCATGTCAAAAAACCTACAAACAAGTTATATGAACCAATAACAGTTCCCATTGAATCTCTTTCATTTACTATCCACTTCTCAGATTTTCCAATACGTTGGTTATTAAAGGTTAATACAGGTTCAAATCAGAGCTGCAGTACCAGCGTAGGGAACATATTTTGCTCACGATTCACTGTTAATTTTGTACATGTGATCACGGAGTTCATTATCCGTGACTAGAGTACGACATGAAAGTGGATCTAGTGGATATAATAATAACAGCAAAACTTTTTGACTGACATCTCTTTCGTTTCTCAGTCTGAACATGAATACCACGTCCTGTTTCCTCCATTTCACAACCTATTTTTCTAGCTCCCATAAGTGTTAGCCTTAAAAAAAATATTGTAATTCTGATTCCACATAATGAAAGCCAATCTTTTCTACCAATTTGAAGCTATTAATCACCAACATGATTCATTTAAATTTCTTAATTTTAAATGCAAAACAGATTGTGAATGCAAACTCTAATGAATTTATTTTGTTTTATTTTTTATTTACAGGTAAGAATCAATAGAGAACTTATTTTTTATTTCGGTAAGTCCATCTATTTATTTATTTTAAAGCAACAAAAAATTATTTTCTGCTCATTCTCAATGTCCTCAAAAAAAGAAAAGGGAAGTCCAAGGAACTTCCGCTAACAATTAAATGGCTATACTTTTCTACCATAAATTATCAGATAAAAGTCATACTCTATCTCGCTATAACTGTAATTGCATTGCTTACTTCAATAATTTTAATTATTATTGACCGTAGAGATTAGAACCAATCGTTCGATAACTTTGTAAAAGCTCGCAATGAAAAATTACGTTCAATGCTGCTAGACACAAGAGGAAATTTATTTCCAAGCTGTGGAAAGCGAGCAAAATCCGTAGGTACAGCTCCGTCTCTCTTTTTAGCAATAATTTCAAAAAGTGCTCAAACGATATGAAATTAAATTTACTGCCACACAAGTGCAAACTCAAATATTTTTTAGGGAAGTTATCAGGTTTAAAATACTGCTTTAATACCTTAGAAAGGAAGAATATTTTTACAAGAAGCAAGAAAATCATATGTGAAGTCTGACGAACCAGCCGCATCAAAATTAGAAACAAATATCCATGGCGCTAAGGTAATATTCTGTATGGTGCTGCTACAAGGAGGGTTTTATTTTTCGTTGAGGACCTGCAGCGAATGCAGTTGATATTTATAAACAAGTATTGTCGCAAATTGTGCGACTTGACACGAAACTGTAACATTACGCTGCAATAGCTCTCGGCCACAGGTTGCAGGAGCAATTAAAAACTACTTTGAAATTAGGGGTTTGGAATGGTTTTTCCCCCGCTCCGTGTAGTTCCTGTACCCTGCGCGTGTTGCTGCGCCACCAACTAAAATAAATTTGACAAAGACATTACACAAATGTCCAATTAATTTTGAATCATTTTATGGATTTTGTTTCCCGTTGTTCAGATGATTCAGACGAACGGGCCAGCGGCTTGTACTCGAAGATTTTCCAGTCTCAATGCTTCTTGAGGTGTAGGTCGACCAATTGCTTGTCGATTTGGAGGCATGATTGCACGAGAACGACATGTAAAATGCGTTTAAAATTATTAAAATCTCACAATGTACCCAATCCAATAGAACCCAACAGAATTTTTAAAAAATGTTCCAAAATTAAAATGTTTCAAACTTGTAATTGACATTTTACGGGAATGAATTATACTAAATGTTATTAAAATCATAAATGATGAATCCTAAAATAAATTATTGTCAAATGCACAGTTTAGATTTAATTAATTTTTAGTAAATTTCAGTGGCGCCACCTGTCGGAAATTGGTCATACCAACTTAGGAACCTTCCCCGGTTCATGCGCAACAACTTTGCTAAAGATCATAACATGATCAAATGCATAGTTTACGATTCTATTAATTACATACAAACAAACATTCATTTTTATATATATAGATTGAAAATTCGTTACACATTTTACCCGTACAGTTTATGACGCACTTAATTCTTTTTAGTCATTTTCGTTGGGAGTACATTTCCATCATACATATTATATTATTTTCCTCTTCTTCTTGTTTTTTAATTACAAGTTTCTTTATACATTTTCTTTAAAATCTGTTATTATCAAAAAGATAACAGGGCGCTGCTTTGCCTTAACAAAACATAAAGATGAATATGAATGCCGTATGTAAACTGTTATTAACAATAAAATGTTTCACTACGTAGTTAATCATTCAGATACGACCATTGTTGTTTTTGATATCGTTGTTGCAAACGATAATAAATATTTAAACAGCCATTTAAACCACCCAACAGATGAATCCATTCCGTTTCAACAACCATCATATTGGGGCCGTTACTAAAGATAATCCCCAGCAGAGGTCATTTTCAGGTTTGTGTATCAAATTGTGCCTTTGACCATAAAGAAAGAGAGTTTTTTATTGTTACTACAAATTGCACACGATTGTCTTTTGTTAACAACATTGTATTTAAAAGGAAATAAATTTATTTTCTTTTTTAAACAATGAAATAAAAATTGTTTTACTAATAATTAATAACGTATTGTTATTCAATTCATAATGTATTGCTTTTAACCAAATATTTTCTCAAGAGTTATTTTTTTTTTTTTTGTTTTGCTACAATATTTTTTTTATTAACCAGTTATTATAAACATGAAAAAAAAAATGATCGGGCTCAACCGGGATTTGAACCCGGGACCTCTCGCACCCAAAGCGAGAATCATACCCCTAGACCATTGAGCCTCTTGTATACTGGCTTGCCAAATATTTATTTTTATATACAATCTGTACGTAAAATTTATGTATTTATACAATTGATGCATGATCTTGTAATTTTTTTGTTTTTAAAAGTTAAAAAACAATACATTTTTAATTAAAAGTAAAATTTTGTAGCGAAAACAAAAATGAATGACGTATTCCTATCCTAAATCTAATTAAAAATGAAAACTAGTTGAAAAATGGCTTGCGCTCGACTGTCCCTGTTTTTCTGCATTCTATATGATTCACCTTCCCATCTCTGCTGTGTTGACTGTCATAGCAATTAGATCGGTATTTTGTGCATTACAGTATATGATGGTAAAAAAATAAGTTATTTGCAAAAGTCCACGAATGAGACAAGGAACTGCACCCTTGTCCTTCCTAAAATTTGGGCATTACTGTTGAGAATTTGAGCGCTGTATCTGTAAATCTATAAATAAATAAATAAAATTTATAAAATATTTATTTATAATAATATTAACAATAAAAACAGAGATTAAAGTAATAAAAAAAGAACATAACACTCTGTTTTTATATAAAAAAATAAATATAAAAACTAAAAAAATATATAAAAAAATAAATATAGAAAAATTAATAAAATGTAGGCAATGAAATTATATCAAATTTTAATGTAAAAAAATAATTACTTAAAAATTAATGAAAAAAAATCAATAGAAAATAAAATCATAAAGACATAAAGAAGAATGTAGAGTATAAAAAATAAATTAAAAAAATTATTAACGATAACAAACTAAAAAATATAATAAATAAAAATATTAAAATATAAAACCTAAAAATAAAAAGAATATAAAATACCAAAATAATGAATTAAAATTTATAAGAAATAAATAAAAATACGGCAAAATACAAAGTCCCTACAGGCTTAATACTCGTGCACAAAGTCCCGATAAGACTTCAAGAGAATATTTGGGAGATTGTATTTATTATTTGCTGTGCAAAAATAAGTACATCATCATCATCAGAGACTTTTCCTTATTTTTCTCTAGTTTTGAAAAAACATTAAAAATTTCTTTATAAAACAAAAAGTTTAGAAAAATTATAAAAATTTATAATGTAAAAATATAAAATACAAATCAATACGAATAAGAAAGAAAGAATAATAAAAATATACAGAATACAAAATAATAATATAAAAATTAAAAATATACAAGGCTAAGAAATAAAAGTAATTAAATCAAAAATAAAACATAAATATATTACAAACAAAGAAAGAAGTATAGTGAAAAATATATGAAAAATAATAATTAAAAAAAATATATAGAAAAAAATAATAATTTTAAAAAATATATAAAAAATGTAAAAAATATATAAAAAAAAATATAAAAAATATGTAAAGGTGTAAAACATATATACAAAATATTAAAAACGCAAAAAAATATACAAATGTATATGTATATGTACATTAAAAAATATATTCAAAAGTATAATAAAAAAATATTAAGAAAAATATAGAAAAAATATATAAAAAATATACCTATATAAAAAATTATATAAAAGATAAAAGCAAAATTTTAAATATAAAAAACTTAATATAAATATATAAAAATTAAAAACTATGGTAAATAAACATACGAAGAAAACAGTAAACAAATAAAATTAACAATAAAATAAAAACAAGAAAAAAATCAACGGGCTCAACCGGGATTTGAACCCGGGACCTCTCGCACCCAAAGCGAGAATCATACCCCTAGACCATTGAGCCTCATGATTGTTGCCAAGCAGAATGTTTATTTCTGTTATGCATATAAGCCATTTTACAAATAACTACAGTTTTTTTCCTCGTTTTCGCTTAATTTTTTTTTTTGCTTAATTAAATTCATAAGATATTTTTATCAAAAGATTTTTGATAGTATTTTTTTTGTAATAACCAGTGTTGAAAAATTCTGTACTTTTGTATTTTTTTTCAGTGCTTTTTCATTTCAAAAATACCGCAGTACCCCAAGCCAAGCTTTCAGTACTTTTTTCATCAAATTCGTTCATCGTTTTATTCGTTCAAAAATAAATATTTTAATAAATATTTCTTTCATTCGCACATTCTTTTTCCGTTTCCGGGTTTATTAAGTAAAAATTAAGCCACGTTTGTTTTGTAATGTGGCTGTCTGTAGTTACAAGATAAAGTAGCCTTATTAGACGCCCAAAGGCCACTGTTTCAATCCCAGGTCAGACAAAACGAAAACATAACGGGATGTTGTGTGGAATGTTGTTGTTTTTGTGTTTTGTTTTGCTCTCGCTGCTGGTTGGAAAGAAAAGCAAAATTTTTTTAAGTGGTGAATTTTGTAGTTGGGGTGAGTTTCTAGTGTCGTGAGTTTTTACAAAATGTGGTGAATTTATCCCGTGTGGTGAATAAAATCGAAGTATGGTGAGTTTCTATCTAGTGTGGTGAGTTCTTCCAAAATGTGGTGAATTTATCCAGTATAGTGAATAAAATCGAAACTCACCAAAGTGCGTTATTCGAAATGTACTGTACATCGTGTACTGTACATCGTGATTTGTACGGTGAGTGTCTAAAATAAGTAATTTTCACAACTTTTTCACCGATATGCCTGGTTACGGCATTAAAACAATGTTGCCATTGTGCCATTCGGTTTAAAATTCTAAAAAAAAAATTAAAATTAGAAAACTGCATACAAAAAAATTTTAATTATTTTGTAAATGAATTTTTAAATAATTTCTTTCTTTTATGCTTTATTCCCAAAATGCTTTTGCAAATTGGAAATTCATTGATTTGATGCAAAAAGGTACTCTTTTAGCTACAGTTCGGTACTATTTCAAAATTTCAATTTTGCAACACTGATACACACAACGTAAAATACTTCGGACAAATGTAAAATGTTTGGCATGCTTTAGGGAGCTTATACAAAACGAGCTTTAACCCTTACAGAGTCAACAAATTTATTAAAATTCATTGATAGATTTTAACTTGTAGTTCATTTTAAATTAAGATTAAAAATATTGTTGTTTACGCTCATTCTAGTCATTTTTTTAAATTAAATTCTATACTGGCGGGTAGAAGAAATGAAAGCATCTACATACATTGGTAGTATTTTCCATTGCCTGCATGACAATGATCTATTTTCCATAGTTTGAAGACGTCAGCAATAATAGATGGAAGTACTATTGTCTCTAATTAATAATCGTTAAAGTTTCCTTACTTGCCTTAGCTGAAAGAAAGTTTCAAAAAGAAGTGGTACAAATCAGGTACTATGCGTTACAATTGAAATTTGGAAAACAGGCAAAAATATAGAATTAAAAGAAGAATCAGAAGTTTATATCAGGAGGAAAAGAGAAAAGCAAAGAAAGGAAAAGAAGATACAAAAAATTACGAAAGAACAGAGATATATCCCCCATCATGCACAAAAATGACGTTATGTTCCGTATAATAAATATTGCCCTGTAGATACCCCATAGACAACCAAACATGTTGACAAACCCTAGTAGATCCTTAACCTTACAGACTTAACAGTGCCATAACAAATTGGCTACCTGCAGACAAAACCAGTGACATAAAATATGATCTACTTTTTCTTCTGCCTCTTGGCATAAGCTACAAAAAACAGAGATATTTCAATTCCGTCTGTTAATTCTGTGTCTAAGACTTGGATACTAGCTCTCAACTCCTACTCAAGCTTAAGATTCAGTGTAACACAGAAGTCTATTGCAAGCCCTCAGTTCGATCTTCATCTCCTGGTGAGATGTGGCCTATCGTTAGTTTCACCAACCTCTCCCTTAACGTTTCCTCAAAAGTTGATCCTAATATTCATAGTTCCTTTGCGACTCCCTTGTCAGTAATGTCACAATGACCAGGTACTCAACATAATCTAATTCCATAATGCTGAATACTTCCGGGACAGATGTGACGTAATAGTATCCCCCTTTGAAGCCAGAGAGTCCGTGCTGCCTGATTATCAACATCAATTGTTATTCTTAAGCTGTTCTGTATGTGTTTTCTGCTAGTTGCGTGGCAATTAACAACTACTAAAATTAGCTTATTTCGTTAATATATGCTTATTTCGTGAGTGGTAACACTTAGCTCATTTCGGCAAAAAAAAATCGTCTTTTCAGATGAAGCTCATTTTGATCTTGGCGGGTATGTAAACAAGCAAAATTGTCGCATTTGGGGCACAGAAAACCCGCACGCATATATTGAAAACCCGACGCATCCAAAACGAGTCACTGTTTGGTGCGGATTTTGGTCCAGAGGCATAATTGGGCCATTTTTCTTCGAAAATGAGCAAGGAGTGGCCGTTACAGTCAATGGCGATCGTTATCGGGCCATGTTGAACGAATTTTTGTTCACAAAAATGTAAGAGGATGATATTGGCAACATTTGGTTTCAACATGCCACACAGCCGAAGCTACACTCGATGTTTTGCGCCCTGTTTTTAAAGATCGCAATATCAGCCGCAGAGCTGATGTCGTTTGGCCACCTCGGAGCAGCGATTTGACACCGTTGCCGTCAAAGATAAGTGTTACGCCGACAAGCCAGAGACAATTGACGCTTTAAAGGACAATATTCGTGAAGCCATTGGTGAAATACAGCTGCACACAATCGATAATGTGCTTAAAAATTGGACCGATCGTGTAGGCTACTGCATGGCCAGCCGAGGCAGCCATTTGAATGAAATTATTTTCCATTATTAACCAGAAGGATTGTACTTTCAAATAAAAAAAGAAATTTGAGAAAATATTCAGTAGTTTTTTTTAAAGCATTTTCAAAAAAAAAAAGTTATTTGGCTGGCGGACCCTTTAGAAGTACCTATGCAGTTATCATTTGTCGTTTTTCCTACAACGTCTTGCGTGTAAATATTTTCGGTTGTTGTATTAGGAGTGGTGATAAGATTTTGTTATGAACTTTCTCGTTTTGGAAGAGGAGTAAAATTTCTTAACTTTTTAACCTTGGATTAACCATAATGAAAAATTGTTGTCTCTCTCTCCCTTTTTTTTGATTTTATTAAACGTCTCTAACGTTTTGTGGCTTAAACAATTTATTTTTTATTTTAATACAAGAGGAAATGCTACACAATTTTTATTTCTAATAAATTTATTTTATAAATCTTAATTATAAAAAAAGAAATGTATAATTAAGACAATATTATTATATTTTAATTCAAACAGTTTATGAAATTATGAATTTAATGAAAATTTATTTACAAACAAAAATTAAAAAAATCCATTTTACTTTGAATTTTATAATTTTAATAAAATACATACATACAATTACACTTATTTAATTATTAAGTTAATGTTTAAATATAAATTTATAATAGTACCAAATAATACAATACTTTTAATTGAATCAATTAAATTCTTAAAACCTAAAATACACAACTCATTAGCACATTTCTTTACAAAGATAAAAAAAACTTAAAATTAAAATTTTATTATAAAAAAATGAAATAATACATAATACATAAAATATTCTTAATTATTTACAATGCTGTTGTTGCTTAAAGAGCAACACATTTATTTTTAATTAAATCAATTAAAAATATCATCAACCAATTCTTTTGTGATAATGCGATGTGGTCGTGTGGGATTCACTTTTGGACGTTGATACAAACGCGCATTAATGGCATACAAACGCGGTGAGAGATCACAGCGTACATTAAACCACCAGTCACAAACGAAAACGGCTTGAGAAAATTGTGTACCATTCGGGCAAAGGAACGATGCTTGACGGCCATCGATATCACAATAGTGCCAGCCTAGAAAAGTAAATGATTGAAAAAAATGATAATCTTTTAGTATAAAAACATTTGTAAACATATTTTAACATTTCAATTACTTACCCTGGCACCTGGTCTCCATATCGGCAAAAAATCCTGGATATGGTTGTTCATCACAATAAAAATTCGTATACGGTATGGCCGACAGTATGGGATAATCAACACCCGGACGTCCTAAGTGAGGCAAAGAAACGGAAAAAAAATTTCAGTTTAAAAAAATTTTGTTTAAAATTTAAAAAATAGCTTCAATATTGCAATACACTTCACGTAACATGTGCCAACTCTTACATTCTTTTCTCCACTTACCAACCAAGCTGACCATAATTGGTTTTGCTAGCGGAAATAAAAATAAAATAATAAAAATATTCCCGGGGAAAAAATAGTAGAATAAACAACCATCAGTCGTACATACTAATAAACTCCAATTTGTTGCTGCTGTTGTTGTTGTTGTTTGTGATGGTGCTGCATAAAAGTGTCAAATGCATTTGGATTGTGCAAAATTCACGTAATTTAACCAGTAGCAAAAACAAAAGCAAAAACCAAAAAAAAGGAAAAACGGGGGCAACCAAATTTCTCAAAATGTATCTCTCTTTGGCCATTTCTCCTCCCCCAATAGCTCTAGAGATTACAAAAAACTTAAAGTGAACAAAGAAACAATCAAATCATGCTGGTGCTACCACTGCTGGCCAATACCCCACAATTATTGTCATCCTTCTTTGTACCCAGTGCACACTGCTGCTTTGATTGCGACTGTTGCCTGCTGCCTGTCGCCGACCATTTGTTTGTTGGTTTGCATTGGAAGACTATTAATAAATGAATTTACGAGTGAATGCACTTCAAATTCGCTCGTAAAAAATATATATTTTTAGTCATATTTTGTCGAAGGCAACCAAAAAAAAAAAAAAGGAATGATAAAAAGAAAACATAGGGTGAACGCGGGTGAACGCTTGACTAAGGAATGGGTGCAATGCAAATGCATTTATTTACTGGGAAATGTTCAAATGAAAAAGAATTGATTTGAACCTGCTGTGTTTCTGTTGCATTGGAAAAAATCGGCATTAAAAAATTGCTTTTGCAGATATTGCGACGAAAAAAAGAAAACTGCACCAAATTTGCAATCCAAAGGCAAAAAAGACAATCTTCTTTTACCAATGTTGTTGACATCAACACTAACATGGTCAACAGACAACAATTGTAGCTTCAAAAAACCATTACCTACCTGCCCAGTGGAAAATATTGTCTGCAAAATAGTTTTGAATCTATGCAGTTAGGATTTTATTAAACCATCCCATCATCATTAAAAGCTTTTTTTTAATGAAAACACACTTCTGCTCCCATTAGGAGGAACTCTAGGTTCCAGTTCTTTGGTGGACAATTTTATGTGTTTTAGATTACACATAAACAAGGTTTTTTTAATCTGAATCCGATATTAGAATTGCTTAATCACTCTATTCAGCACTCTTACAGACATCATACATAATTGATTATTACAACCCTTCAGTTAGGATTACGCCCTAGTTTCTCACACAACTTATGTTGCGTGTGTTAATTTTATGCATAACTAGCGGGGCCTACAATTTAAAGTCAACTTCAAACGACAGATTTTTGAGAAACTTTTCATGGCAATTTTATTTACTCTCAGAGGTCTTGCCAGAAATCTGCTGAGAGGAAGTGCCCGAGGAAATGTTTTTTTTAAATTTCGTTTCGTTTGAACTGTGGCCACACGTCTAATAAGCCAATGCACTACCTACTAGACTAAGGCGATTTCGACATATCTCTTCTAACTGCCTTCAGAGCATTCTTCTCAAACTTGTTTAAAAGTTAAACTTCTAAGGATTTTAACGCCTATTTGGATTTAATTTCCTGTTACTAAATCGATTATATTTCCTACCGACATTTTCTTTTTTGCTCTCGCTCTGCGTATGTGGCATGGACAAGGAATTAAACGGATTCAAAACAATATTCCGTTTGCCTTTGGGGGTCATTTTAAAGCTTAATTATTATTGAATCGCATTCATGTACGCTTTTTTTTTTAGTTCACATGGACTCTTTTCTCAATATTTGTTTCCTTCTTTCCATCAAATATGCTGCTGCATGTTGTTGCATGCACCAACAACGTAAATAACATTTATCATCTATTTAAGACCACCAGAGAATACAAGAAATGAAAAACCTGACTCAGTATTCAATATTTACATTTAAAATTATTCTTGAGGAGATTTCTTTTCTTAACGGAAATGATTCTTACCAGGTATTGATTTTCCCAATTCTAAATATTCTCGCACTGAAGGACTTAAAAAATTTGTTGGTATTTCTGGTAAATCCTTCTCTTGACTACCACTGTCATCACTTTCCAAATCTTGATGTGGTTCCGGCTCAAAATGCACCGGTTCTGGTGCTCGTACTCTTTTGGCTCGTTTGCTGCGTGTCGATTCTCGGCAATCTGAAAGAAATTGATTGGAAAAGAAAAAGAAATTTGTTAGAAAATTTAAATTAAAAAAAAATTGCTTTAGTAATCTGTAACTAATATTGTAAGTCAGTGGAATTTATTGTTCAAATATAGAAATATAGACTGGAAAAGTTACCTTACGCTCTGTTTATACTTCATACTTGGCAACTTCTAGAACCCTACTGTTGATTTTATTATTCTTTTATATATTTCGTGGTGTTATGTTATTTGACTCTAAAAATGTTTGCATTCAAATACTTGTCATCGCTAAGAAATTATGTTGAAATCTATTCTCAATTAGAAAAAAAAATTCTTAAAAAAATCCAAATGATTAGCATTTTTTCTCTTTTCACACATACAATTCACGATTTGTTTGCACGCATTAATGTCAAGATTAAATGCAATTATAAAATCGTAATTTGTGGATATTTTCGCGCTTTAAAATGCACATTCTGCCCCATCCATCTGTTCATTGATTCACTCAACCGTCGACCACCATCCAACCAACCGCAGAACACACCTTTAAACACACCACAAATTGCTTTCATTTAAGTGGGTAACATGCATTGTAAAGATGGTTGTCGAACATTTTCAAAGTATGGGTGCCAAATGTAATTAAATTTTAATCATAGAAATTTGGATGTAAAAAAAATTCAATGCGATACCATTTTTCTGCAATTGTTGGTCGTTTGATTTGAGTCTCCACTAATAATTTATCCGTAACGACTTTATAGCGTTACAGTATGAGTCATAAGTAACGCTGTCGGCCTAGGACTCGGAATAAAATGAATAAGATGTTCTTAAGTTTCCTTCGAAAGACAACCCTGGTAGTTTTTCCGAAATAACTTGTAAGTCAGTCCAGTAAGCGCCTATTTTTTTCAGAGCTGTGCTAGTGCCCAGAAAATAATTCAAATTTTCATTGAAGCGTTTTCATTAACCACATGTGATCCTTTTTAGACCTATTCTATTGGTTCTTCCCATAGGTACTTTCGAAGTTTGACAGTTGATAACGGTTATCTTGTTGAAACTGGATCAATATGGCATTGAGCAATACCTGCAAATAATTAAATTGTTTTATCAATGTTCTGTTCGCGTAACGACCATTTAATCGTAATATTGAATGCATTATTCACCATGTGGTGATTAGAATCGAATCCACTGGTTCAACGTTGGCGAAACACAAGATCTGACGAAAACATCGCTGATGAGCGCGGAAGTGTGTAGAACAATCTGTGGCAGTAAATTTTGCGTCACTTACAAGAAGTCGGCCTTTCGCAGATTGCAATTTTGCGTCGAGACTTTAGCCCGTTTTCGTACAAAATTCAACAGACCCAGCAACTGAATATAAACCTCCATAAAAACTACATGTGTTTGCTCAATGGCTCTGAGGCAGTTGGCAATTGATCCTAATTTTTATCAAAAAATCAAACAAAACAAAATAAAATAGTCGAATTTGAGACCATTTTATAATTCACATGAGATCCAAGAGATCCATGAGATCGTGAAAATCAATGCATCACGAACAAGTCTCTAATTGATGAGTATTTAGGGCTGGTGACGTCATCGGTCCACATTTTTTGAGAACGACATTGGGCGCACCATCAACGTCGAGCACTATAATTCAATGACTACCAACTTCTTTTGGAATGAATTGAATGATCTGGACTCGAACGACATATGACACAGCTCATGGATATTCTGCACGAGCGATTTGAAGACATAATGTGAACTGCCCGTGTTCGACTTTTTCTTGTGGAATTTTCTAAAGTGGCAGGTGTATGTGAATAAGCAACAAACCACAGCGGTCCTCAAAAGCCAGCATAACTCATGCCATTGGTCACATTCAGTCTTATTTTTGATATTTCAGTTAATGACATCAATAATCAATCAAATTTAAAGATAAGAAACATTTAATTAATGACCCGATAGTTATTAAATTTTTAAGATAATTATGAGCACTGTTGCATATTTATAACATTCATATGTATACCCTGTGGCTATAATCTTTTTATGAAATTATTCTTATGAATAGTAATTCTTTTTATTATGAGTTCTTGCACGACTCATTTCTTTGTTGGAATAGATATTCACAGATATTCTCTGTACTTTAGGTGATTGCGTGCATGATAATATCATTCCAATCAATATCACAGTGGCCTTCATTTTGATTATAAGATTCAACGGAAGAGCCGCATACGTTTAGAAACACAATGAATTACCCTTTCAAAGTGGATCACAAAAATCAACACAACAAAGAAACTCCCACCATATATTTCTAATACAGTGAAGTTTTAACATATTCCCACGTAATAGGAAACAGAAAGGTCAAAGTTTAACATTAATTTACTGCATCATTTTAAAATTATTATGATTAAATATGAGCTTCCGTGTTTTAAAATTAACAAATTTTCATGGACTTCTTCTCAATTAGCAGTAGCAGCAGCAGCAGCCTGTCAAATCTGTATGAATTATTTTTGGTCGCACTATAATTAAATATTTAAGATAAAAATTATTCCGCCTTTGAGTCTTAATAACAGAGGGAAGCCAATATATCCACGAGATCATGAAATAAACGCATATACAGGATGGACAGACAATGCATACACGAAGATAATGAGAATTTCATTTTATTTACCAGTATTTTTAGTGAAAAACAATAAAAAAAAAATAAATAAATTTAACAAGGTCAACAACCATTAAGATGAAATGCAAAAAAATAAACGCAATTTTAAGTTTTAAACAAAAAAAAATCAAGAAAAAATAAAAACTTTGCTCCACAGAAGCTTTTAATTTTTGAAAAATTTAATGTGTATAAAATACAAATTTTTGTATTGCATTTAAATGTTGTAATTGTCAACGACACAAAAATTACAACTATTTTTTTTTTTCTAAACTTATAACACCATCTGTTGTACTAATGATAGTAAAAGGTGATGAAAAAATCATTAATGACCCTGTCACAGACAGATTTTTCAGCTGGCTTTATTGTTTCTAAAATTTTAAGAAAAAAATTTTAAATAAAATTTTCCTTTTAATATATTTCGTTACAGTGGAAATGAAATATTATCGTTCAACTGATTATTCATACAGTTTTTCAAAAATAAAAGATGTTAAGGCTTAGTATTATGGAAGAGGCATGCTTATAAATAAGTTCTTCAGGAATTAATTTCAGACACTGATTAGTATGAGTAAGTTTATGGTTTCATATCATGCAATACCTCCCGATTATGCTTCGAATTAAATTGAAGACCAGATCACAATGTTCTCTGAATAGAGATGTTCCTCTAAGCTGAAGAGACTAGTAAGAGCATCTAATAATTGAGTGTCATAAAGCCAGAAAGTATGATAACTAAACGTTGAGCTAAGGACTAAATATCCTTATCCGGATATAACAGCATTTCATTCTGCATTTGCCTTCAGTCCTACACTGTACTAGTCTCTAATGTATGCGATTGCAGTGAAATTGTTCTTATTAACGCACACACATATAATGGAAATTATGCCAATAGCCCATTATTATGTACCAAAAACAGTTCGAATTTGACATCTGAAGACTATCAGTGTTTTCAGTGCTTCTAACGTATTAACTTATGTCAGACCGTTTACCACTGCCTTATTGTCCACCTGGAAACCGTGCTTGATATTAAAGTTTAAAACTTGTTGATAACCTGCTCTGTTGTGTCCCGCCAGATAATATCCTAAATAATATCACTCCTAGCTGATTAATTTAGTTGCAAAAATGTCTTAAACCAAAAAAAAAAAAGATTTAGAAAATCGGAAATAACTCGAGTAGACTTCAGGGTCAGATGTTGAATTAAGATCATTTTCAATGTGTTCGTAAAGGCCCGAAGGTAAAAATAGCTCAAATAAAGCATAATATATGCGTAAATTAAAATTAAAATAAAGTCCGGGAGATTTGCTTTCATAGAGTTACCTGTAAACCTTTTAAAGATCTCTCCTTGAAAAATGAGGCAACTATGCAATGCTTGTCCTTCAATAATAACGGCTTTTTATCATGGAGTGGTACTAGATTAGGATTCTGCATTTAACAACTACACTACAATAGTTTTGCTATAATGTAATATAACTTTACCGTGTTGTAATGTTCACATTACAATAGTTCAGTTGATAGATATCGAATGACTATCAACTTCAGTAAGGACATAAAAAATTCCTGTTTTGAAAGACCCCCGTTACATATATACCGTAATTATTGATTGATGATGCAAGGTAATCAGATATTAGACAAGTGCGCTCTCGTGTGAAGCGCTTTGCCTGCTGTCGACTTTATTTCGAAAATTTTATTTCATTTTATTGAATTTTAAGATAAATTAAAAATGAGAACATTAACCCGCTAAACGCTCCACCCTTTCCATTAATAAAAGCATGACATCCATAGTGTTAAATACATAATAAGTTTTCAAATTAATATTGTTATCAGGAATTATATTTTGAAAAGACTGTGTTGTCGCTTGTAATGAGAAATAACCTTCTTAGTGATTCATTCTTTAGAACAAATATATGGCGGCTGCATGCAACCTAAACATCCAACAACCATCCATGTTGCATGTTTTTAATGTTTATAATGTTGTTATTTGTTTTAAAGTTTCATTTTTTCTTTTTCTACAAGGCCAACCTCGTTTCTCATACATACTGTTTGCTGTCTTCTTAGAAAAAAAATATATAAGATTGTGCAATAATTATTGTTTTCTAAAACAAATTAAATTTTTTTGTTTTTGTTATTTGGTAGATTTTCTTTAAGAAAACATTGTTTTTAACATTTTATTTATTTTTGGGGTTTTCATTTATTTATATTTTATTTGTTTTTATTTTTTTAGGTAAGATGTTACTTGTATTCGATATTGGTAAGCTGATGATTTTTTAAACAACTTTCAATAACTGATTTAGAATTGCATCTCATGACACTAGTATAACGACAAAGCCTGGGAAAATTTAAAAGAATAATATTTTTTTATCTCAAGGCCATAATTGGTGTAACTGCTTTAAAATATTAAAATATTATATAAATGGATTAAAGTACTTATTTAAATAGATCCTACATTTAAATTCACAACACGCTTTTATCGATAACAAACCGTTATTAATTTTATTACACATCCTTTTAAAACAAATTTCAAACCTCCCGGGATATAGCATAACAGTGTTTACACGTCATGCATTGTACTACAACTCATTGGCAGCATTACCTTCCGGTCTATTTACATTTCTTTTATTTTTGGTCAAGCAGCTGCTAGAACTTATTGTTAATTATTGCTATGTCATACTCTTTTATTATTAAAATAGCGAAAACCCAGCAAAAATATTTCTTAACTTTTGTATAGTGAAGGATAAGAACACCATCATCGACACCATTTCAGAAATTTGTAATCAAAGATACGTAACAAAGGTACTATTCCTTAAACATATGTATTATATAACATACATCATTACAACCCTTTCGTCAGGATTACTTCTCGCACCACTTATGTATGTTGTGTGTGTTAATTTAATACATAAGTGGCGGGATTTACAGTTTAAAGTCGACTCCGAAAGACGGTTTTTTTTTTGAGGAGCCAAAAATCTGCTAATAGGAAGTCGCCGAAGAAATTTTTTTTAAATTTCGTTTTCGTTGGAGATGTCTGACCTTCGGTTTGGACCGTGGTTTCACGTTTAATAAGCCAACACACTACCTACTAGACTATGGCGACATTACCATTTGAAATTATTTAAGAAAGGCTACCTACATAAAGCAGCTACCTATAAACAAACAACAACAAAATACACACATCGTACGGTAAACAGAATCACACAAATGAATATGAAGGAATGTAAGAGAGGGGAACACAAGAATGATTGTGATGTTCCCAGACTAAAAAAAGGATACCACAAGATGGTCTATAGTCAGTCAGCGGACACTCAGTCTGTGATAAATAACCCAGAGTTGTATTATAGCACAGTAGTATGAAACGCGGAAAAGTTTGAACTTTGTTACAAAATAATCGTGAATAAAATTATAACGCAATGTTATCAATTGAAGTGTGTTGTATTTTAATTATATAAATAAAGTCATTATAAGGACTTTATTTAAAATTTAAATAAGTACAGGATAATTCTTTTATTCTAATTGCAAGCTTTGAATCGGCGATAAGTGAACATTTTACAAAAATTAAAAACGTAACAATAAAGTTAATCTCATGTGAATTTGTGTGAAACCCTAAAGCTTCTGGTTTGAATTTGATATTTGTTATTTTGATTTTTTGTTATTTTGATTTTATTTTTTAATCTCGGTTTGGTTTAGGTTTTTCATTAAATTTTCTAATCACGTTGTGAGAAACATCCTTATTTGGATGAAAAAAAAAAAACAAATGTGCTGTGAAAATACTAAAATATTATGCGGTGCCTAACTGCATAACAAATAAATCGCTCGCAATAGGTTTCAGGCAACATGCAGACAGACAACCAGAGAGTGACAAAGTGACAATGTGACAATACCAAAATGAAAAATTAGAAAAATTATTTTGAATTTATTTCTTTTGTTTGTCATCTATCAATGTTGCATGCATGTACATTAATTGTCTCTACATGTACATATATTTGTCCCTCTTTAAAAACGAAGTAATTAAAATAACTACAATTTTTTTTTCTTATTGTATGGTGTACAGTGAGTGTTTATAATTAAGAAGGGGGTCCATAAGTTTTAATAGAGACATACATACATATAAAAAAATAACATTAAATTTACTTTATTTATTTATTTACACACAATTTCACATTCATTCATTTAAAGTTAAAAAGAGGAAAAACAAATACGGCAGAAAAAGAAGAAAAAAATTAACAAATAAATGTTGCATGTGTGTTACGTAATGTGGCAAAAAGTACATAAATTTTCATATTGACTACGATTTTCTACATACTTTTGTGCAGTATATCGTGGAAATTTAAAAATGTTTAACACTAAAAGTGTACTATGCGTATAACTACTAACTGCAGCACCGCATACAAATACTCTTTAACTTAACATTTTTAAATCATTTACTAATTTCAATAAATATTTACATACATATTTTTGAATAAAATTTTACAACCGTGTTTACGTTCATAAACTTTAAACCTAAATTTTTTCGAACGGACAAGTCTTTTTATATTGCTGAGGTTCATTGCTTTTTTAATGTTGAAAAATAATGTTTTATTGCCAAGTAACGCACTATTTTTATTATACAACTTGGAAATGTAGAAATAAATAAATAAAAATTAAAATTACTAAGTTACAATGCAACACTTTCAAAACTTCTTTTAGATGGTGTTTGATCAGTTTCGGCAAATAATCTTCCAAAATGTTTGTACCTTTAACACCAAAATTACAACTGACTTACACAACTAATTTGTCTTCCATTATTGTGTTTAAAGAAGAAGAAGTGAAGAATATGTGTGATATTTAATTTTATCTGGCGGTCCGTTAACTACATAACAGTTTTTCTTAGTGCAAAATGTCTTCAATAATCTGTTACCTATCGCAGTCGATTTGCTCTTACACAGCCTGTCCCCTATTGAAAGCCTTAAGTACAGAAAACGATAATTTTTTTTATTAACGACTGTACGAAATTTGCAGTATTTTTAGCCAAATTTTCTCATAATTTATACTCAAAAACTTATGCTCTGACAATCAGAATATGTACTGAGCACACAGTTTTTATGACTTAATTTGTATGGCAGCTGTTCAGCTAGCTAGCTGTATCAGCTAGGCAGAAAAAATAAGGTCACAATTTGATGATTACTGGCTCCTGTGGCAATTCAAGAAAATGAGCAAACTCCTGAGCTTGTTGAATGGGGCCAAATATTTCTGTGGCGTGAGAAGAAGAGCAATCTCGATGAAAGGAAGAGGATTCGGACACTCGTCTCACGCCAGATTGGTTTGAGATATTGAAGGAGTATAAATATATGTAGAATTTTTTTCATGGCAATTTTATTTACTCTCAGAGTTTTTGACAGAAACCTGCTGAGAGGAAGTCGATGAAAAATAATTTTTTCATATTTCGTTTTGTTGAATATGTCTAACCTGGGGTTTGGACCAAGACCTTACGTCTAATAAGCCAACACACTACCAACTAGACTACGACGGCTTCTCAAAAGTCTGTCGTTTGGAATCGACTTTAAACTGTAGATCCCGCCACTCATGTGTAAAAAATTTAACACACACAACATAAGTGGTATGAGGTACTAAATCGTACGTAGTCCTACCAAAAAGGTTGTATTGACTAATTATATATGTATGTATGAAGAATCGCTCCAAACTCAATATGTCTATCGAAAAACATTATTTGACACAATGGGTATGCCAATAAATAGAATTTCCAAATTTTGTGAGAAGAGCATCCACGACCAGTTCAAATGCTGGCTATGTAGCAGAGAAAGGATGATTTTACTGCGGTTTATTGGCCGGGCAACAATACCGTATGGTATTACTGACTTTTCTGCAAAATAAGAGCAAAATTGGATTTGTTTGGCATTCATTTTAAAGATGATGGCATGCGTTACAGCCATAGGCCAGCCACAATTCCAGCCATGGATGGGGTACCGGTCGAAAGGTTGAAAGTTTCCTGAAATAAGTGCTCACGGGTAGATCATCTACGTCTTAGCCGCGGGAAGCCGTTACATAAACAATCTATGAAATGTAAACAGTAGGCTCCATTTTTTATTTTCAAATTTTAAAATAAGACAGTGTATTAAGGACTACGAATCAACAGAACATAACACACATAATTGATTATTACAACCCTTCAGGCAGGATTACGACCTGTTGTGTGTGTTAATTTTATCCATAAGTGGCGGGACCTGCAGTTTAAAGTCGACTCCGAACGACAGTTTTTTTGATGATCTTTACGTGGCAATTTTTATTTATTCTCAGAGTTTTTGCCAGAAATCTGCTGAGAAAAAGTCGCAAAAGAAATATTTTTCATATTTCGATTTGACCTGAGGTTTGAACCGAGGCCTCTTATTAATTACCAGATAGAGATTTATCTTATTAACATGGTCGGTTAGACATAGTATAACAGGTCTTAGGAATATAGTACATCTGCACGACAAAATCATGCTCAGAAATTAGTTAAAGAAATCCAGTCAATGCCAGAATAAGAATTAGTTCACGATGAAGGTTATTAAGCATCTATACGTTGATGAATTTAAAGAAATTTTTATTTAAATCTTCCATGGTGAACCAAAATTCACTATTCTTTTTTGGTCCACTGTTCTTTACAATATGAATTGAATTCATTTACTTGTTCGTTTGTGACAACAATGATGTAATTATTTAATTAATAATAATATACCATTTACAATCATTTTTCGTAGGTGAATTGTATTGAAATTAAGCAATTAAATTTTCCTTTTCATTTTTAATAAATTCTCATTCTCATAAATATGACAAAGAATATGTAAAAAAAATAATAATTTTTTTTCCTTCAATGTTGAGTTTTTATTGTCGCGCAATATGTTCACACCTTCAATCTTTAAGTACTTTAAAGAAAATATTGGGTGGAGGAAATAAGACTTTGACTGCAAGTCATTTGTTCGGTAAAGGCTTTAGAAAGTAAAACATGTAATCTTAATTGTATTTTTACTGGAGATTTAAGGTAAACAAATTGACTGTTTCACTTCTTTTTAAGATGTTTCTTTACTGAGACCGACTTGCTAGTAAATTCTGTTGCCCTTACCCAATAACGTATAATTAATTTGAAATACACAACAAATATGTTGACTTCATGCGACACTTATAAACAATTAACATTTCGGAGATTGTATTTACACAAAGAATTAAAAAATCCACAAAAAAAAAGAAAATGAATGGGAAAAAAAGAAAAACTGACAACAAGAACGACACTTAACAGAAACTGAATGAATTTTCAATGAGTTTTTAACGCATTTAATAAACATAAATACACATAAATTAAAGGTAAAATGCTTAAAATCATCGCTATAATTGGTTGTCGGTCCGACTGACTTTATTTTTGCTCACATAAAATAAAAAATTAAAAACTTCTTTAATCGCATCGCATCGCATTGCATTGCATCATACACAGAGATATTAATGAGATTGTCGTTCCATCCATCCATCCGCCTATCCGTTCGTCCGTCTGTTCTATGTTTGTGCATGGTGTTCCTATTTAAAGGCTTATTTTCTTTTTTATTTTTAAAATGTTATAAATATTATGCATAATGTTATTGTAGCAGCAACAAGAACAAAAAAATAATAATAAATAAACACTTTATTATTTGTCCGTCCATCCGTTCCATTCTCCGTCAAGTAGAAAACAAAAACAATAATTATTTATATCCTTTTGGTTGATTGCATCGCTTATAACCACACAAAGTATCCATCAGCCGCTTAAATGCACTTACTCGCCGACGACAAAATGTTCAAAAAATAAAAAAAAATTCAAATAATTTATTGTATGAAAAAAAAAAAAAAATTAACATAATAATGTCAGGTCAACACAAAAATATTTAACAACTTCAGGCTTTGGGTAGTGATGCTGATAATGTGACTATCAAGGATAAGTTCATATATAATAAGCTTAATATTGTATTATTATGAAGTATTTTTATATTTTTCAATATTCCTGAGTATTTCTCAATGTGTGTTAATGTTTAAATAAAAATTAATTTTTTATTTTGCTTTTTCATCATTTAAGGTATAGTAAAAAGAAATCCATTATATATATATATATAAAAAATCCATACTTTCGTAGAACTTTGTGTTTCTACTAACAAATACCTGGAACCATTGAATTTTCAAAAATCAGTATGTTTCTCTCTTTCTGGCAAATTGAGCTTAGCCTCTATCGATTTCAATTTGACTCTACAAAGTTTTTAAATACTTTCCTTTGACATCAAGTGAATGCTCTACGAATTCTGGAATCCAAACTAACAATAAACTAATCGTAGTTGATCGAAAGAGCACGCATGAAAAGAATTTAGTTGACACTATTCTTTATAATAACCAAAAGCTTAATGATAAATTATTTAATTTTTTTTAAGTAAGTAAGTAAGTAATAAATTATCCTTCAAATAGGCGCCACGAGTCTTATGACGGGACATTTCCCCTTTTCAAGAAATGTTCCATAACTTTTTCACAGAGATATGGCTGTGTCTCGGATGTGATTTCGAAAATTATTTCAGGTTTGTAAGTCGCCGTAGTCTAGTAGGTAGTGTGTTGGCTTATCAGACGTAAAACCAAGGTTCGAGCCCCAGGCCAGGCATCAAGACAAAATACAAAAAGTATTTCCTCGGCGACTTCCTCTCAGTAGATTTCTGGCAAAAACTCTGAGAGTAAATAAAAATGCCATGAAAAAGTTTCTCAAAAATCTGTCGTTCGGAGTCGACTTTAAACTGTAGGTCCCACCACTCATGTATAAAATTAACACACACAACATAAGTGGTGTGAGAAACTAGGGCGTTGTACAATGGGTCAATTCGACCTCCGGGTACTGTACTTGTCTTAATTGACAAGTACACGTCCTCTAACCTAACCTAACCTAACCTAAGTCACCGTAGTCTAGTAGGCAGTGTGTTGGTTTATTAGACGTGAGGCCACGGTTCAATAATCTCAAACAAAACGAAATATAAAAAAATATTTCTTCGGTGACTTCATCTTTGCAGATTTCTGGCAAATACACTCTAATAGAAAAATAAAATTGCCATGACAAGTTTCTCAAAAACCTGTCGTTTGGAGTCGACTTTAAACTGTCAGTCCCGCCACTCATGTATAAACTTAACACACACAACTTAAGTGGTGTAAGAAGCTGGGCCATAATCCTGACTGAAGGGTTGTAATTTCAGGTTTATTCGCCTTAACCATTGATTTCACAATGTGCCAAGAAAAATATCACTTGATTTTGATAGCCAATTGAGATCAGAATTTCTTGAGATAATTTGCTGTGGAAATCATTCCTGCATAAATCGTTAGCTACAAGCGTGGTGTGGCAGGTGGTACTGTCTTGCTGACAGCACTTGTAGGCCAGATCCACGCCTTACAGTTCCGGGCACAAGAACTCGTTTATCATGTTCCTGTTGCGTACATCGTTCACAATCTAAACAATTTAGGTTTCGCCTTCAAAAAATTAGTATGTTTCGCCTTCAAAAACTTCAGACAATTGCTCGTTGTGGGCACATTTGTTTCTCGTGGATTACATGAGAATTCTCTTAGCCTTCAGGTTGACAATTCTGTGTACTCGCTAGCCATACAGATGGAAATGTCCAGAATTGAAGAAAAATTGGTTTCGAGTTCTCTGTGCTCCATTACCCATTGAACCAAGTGTCGGCAGCTTTTGCTAACGCCTACATTTTTGAACTACTTTGGCGTAATAAATTTTGGACCAACTTTTATTTGGAGATACTTAATTTTAACTAAAAGGAACATTCATTTAATTAGAATAACTTAACCCATTAATGCCCGAATTACTTTTTTTTCTAACGGTTACCGTTTTGTTTTTAGACTCAAGTTCCTCTCAAAGCATAAAAACTAAGGCAACCTCTGCTGGCAACTTAAGTTGCCACTGGTCACTAATGGGTTAAAATAAAAACGCCATATAAATGAAATATTTTGCGATGACGCCGAACTAAAGTCTGGTCGTTGTCAGTGATGAACTCAAAATAACCAAAACCGATAAAAGTTGGATTTATATGGCGCGATTCCTAAGAGAAGTATTGCCGGAAAGAAATAAAATTAAAAGAAACATAGGAATCGTGGGAAAAAAGTTAATTGATTGATTTTTCTTTTATCGATAAAATCATCTCAATTTATGCTTTAACCATCAAAACCATCCTGAAGCTGAAGAAAGATGTTTAAGACAGAAGATTGTTTAATTGATTGATTAATGATTAATTAATAATTAATGATTTTGGCATTATTGATGTCTGCATCGGTAAAAAACCCATGCTTTCAATTAAACCAAGGTTTTCTTCTTAAAAAACCAACTAGAACTATGCTTTTACGATAGTAGTAGTAATATTGAGTAAATAGTATGGCTATAAAGGGCAAACATACTGAATTTTTATAAAAAGACGTTGATGAAATTATGAACCTACTTTTGTTAAATGACAAAATACTTCAAGGGTAAATATTTCTGCTTTGTAGACAATGTGTAAAGTGACTGCTTAAACATTAAAACAAATTTGTAAACAATAATACAAAATTCTAAAAATATAACATCGCATCGAAATATCATTAACACCTAATTAACATGACTCGATTGCAAAAATAATTTCAAAACGTATAGAAAAGATCGTGACAATATTTCAGTTGCAAAATTTAAATAAATTTTTAAGGTGGAGTAATAAAGAACAATGATTTTTAGATTTACATTTTTGTTTTTTTCTTTTTGTTTTGTTTTCAATTTCTTTAATGTTTATAAAAATCAAAATATTCTTGAATCATTGAGCCAAGAATTGCGTCATTAATTTTGTCATTAAGTAAGACAATATCATTACATATATTTTTTTTTTTTGTTTCAATAATAGTGTCAAAAGGTTAATACTTTTAATAATTTAATTTGTATGTTAATTAATTTATTAAAATTTGATAACTAATTTATACGAAATAAGTAAACGTCGCCTTGGTCTAGTAGGCAGTGTGTTGGCTTATTAGACGTGAGGCCTCGGTTCAATCTCCAACTAAACGAAATATTAAAAAAAATATTCTTCGGTGATTTCCTCTCAACAGATTTCTGCCAAAAACTCTGAGAGTAAATAAATATTGTCATGAAAAGTTTCGAAAAAAAATCTTTCGTTTGGAGTCGACTTTAAACTGTGGGGGACCTACTTATGGATAAAATTAACACACACAACATAAGTGATTCAAATCTCAGGTCAGACATCTCGATCAAATCGAAATATAAAAAATATATCTTTTGCGACTTCCTCTCAGCAGATTTCTGGCGAAAACTCTGAGAATAAATAAAAATTGCCATGTTTCTCAAAAAAAAAAAAAAAACTGTCGTTCGGAGTCGACTAGGTGTAGGAGATGTAGGTTTAGAAGTGAGAAGCCAGTTTGTAACTCTGACTGATGGGTTGTAATGACCAATTATGTATGTATGTATATACGTAAACGAATTTTGTTTTAAATTTGATTCTATTTCGTATTGTTTGTATTCTTCCTTTATAAATTTATTTCGATTTGGGTTTTAAAAAGCGTAGAAAGCACTGAAAATGTTTACGAGTGAGTGAAATATATATTTGTGATGTTAAATAATTGCTTGCAATGATTGCTTTCTAATGACTATTTCTTATAAACAGATGATCCATCCGTAAGCTCCAATTTTGTTACGTTATTTTGACCATTTTTGGCGGTATGTCACTAAAGGCGGCTGAAATAGGTCTTTCAGGGCTGTTTTTATGGCAGGATTGTCCCTGTACACAAGGACCTTTACGAGTCTCCACAGAAAATAATTGAATGGGGAGTCAAATCTTGGTGGGTAATAACTACACCTAAACACCTACACTGACATTAATTGCTTGCCAAACTTGACTCTCGTAGGTTTATAGTATCGAGTGCGTGCAGTATGGGGCACTGCCTTGTTAAAAATCCAAATCCAAATCTTCCAATTTAGAAAAATTATTCTGTAATCCTAGCACGGTACTGTAACATATGCTTTGTTCTTAAGGGACTATAATGCCACCAGCCTACCAACCTTTCCAAATGCCACCCACTTCTAAATTCAAAACCATTAAAAATTAAAAAGTGGTTTCTGGTTTTCTTATTTATCTGTGTGGTAATAATTTAATCTAAGGACTGATAATTTACTTGTGATCTATTTTAACCTTTAATTTATAAAGAAATCTTATGTAAACGAAATGTCAGTCTCATCTTCGCTTAATTTATTTACATAGTATTTTAAGTTGATTGTTGATTTTCTTTAATGTAATTATAATTATAATCATATTATTACCACTTTTATTTCATTGTAGTTGTTGTTATTTATTTTCAAAATCAAATCATTGATATTTAAATGTCAAGGTAGAAAAATCTCATTATTGTCTATAACCACAAGTACAACTGTCTGTTGGTTTTTCTATCTTATTTTACCATTAAATTTTTTTTGTTTTTTTTTGTTTGTTTTTTTTCAGCCAAATTAAATTGATGATTAAAGATTAATAATTATTAATGTGTTTTTAATCTCCATGATACATTAAATTTATGTTGATTAAGTATCATTTTACACACAAGAAAAAAAAATTGTTAAGACATGTTTTTTACATTTAATTTTTCAAAAGTTGACAGTAATGATTGGCCCTGGCAGTCGTGTTAGATGATGAGGCTTTATTTTGACAATGAAAGTAAATATAAATAAATTGCAAAAGAAGACTAACTAATATACATAGTATGTAGTTACAATATATGAAAAATTAAAACTTTAAGAAATTTTTATTATTTGATATTAGGTGAGGGTGGTATATTATTTTTTGAGATGTTTAATATTGGTTCAACCAATCACTGAAAAAGTTTAGGAAATCGTTTAGAGTGCAGAGGCCACATAGCTAGAGAACTGGGCACTTATCATCACTTTAAGAACCATTTGGATACCTAAAATATTTCGAGAATGGCGTACCCCGTGAATTTACGTTGAAGAATTTTATGAACCTGATTTCCATTTGCGATTCACTACTAAAACAGTTCGAAATCGAACCATTTCTAAAGATATTTAAAGCTGTGGGTCTAGGGGATTGGCAGAGAGTTGTTAATCATGATCTTCTACACTCTGGTTAAATGATTGTTATTGATATCCTACTTGAAGAACGAGATTGTGGCATCAAGTAATTACATACATACATAATTGGTCATTACAAACCTTCAGTCAGGATTACGACCTAGCTTCTCACACCACTTATGTTGTGTGCGTTAATTTTATACATGAGTGGCGGGACCTACAGTTTTAAAGTCGACTCCGAACGACAGATTTTTGAGAAACTTTTTCATGGCAATTTTATTTACTCTCAGAGATTTTGTCAGAAATCTGCTGAGACGCAGTCGCCGAAGAAATATTTTATCAAATTGCGTTTTGATGTCTGACCTGGAATTTGAACCGCGGCCTTTACGTCTAATAAAGCCGACACACTACCTACTAGACTACGGCGACTACCAATCAATGTAACTAAAATGGCTAAAATTTATCAACGATAAAGGTTCTATGCGGGGAAAGTGAGAGAGATGGGAAGTTGAAGTGCTTTGATCCCTACAGGATTGTTTTAATGGTGTTGATTTAAATTCCGTAGAGGCTTACAAATTGTAAATGAATTTGAATTTTTCGCTTAGAAATCTCATAACTCATAACGACTCTTCCATTTAAAGTTGTCCTTGACATCATTATACCACATGTGGAGTATGAGCTGAGGATTGCATGGACTTTTGTAAGACCTCGAATACGCGAATAAACCCTATCACCTTGAAAATATATCCCCAGGCATTCAGTACAACTTAAATAAGGTCTGAAGAGCAACACAGAAAATACTGGGATAATGTTTATTAATGCACCCACAACTCTACCATTACTTCTCCAACACCAAACGATAATAGATGTAAATTAATTTGCATATCTAGTTGCCACGATTACAATGACGAGTATTTCATCGCAGGTTATGAAGTGTAGAATTGACAGAATAAGACGGAGATTAGGTAAAATCATAACTGCGTTTCACTTGTTTATACTTAAGCCGCGTATGGTGTTCTTAGTATTCCAGTATGAAAATCGTATTGCTTTATGTCAGCATACTTTGGAATTCTGCATCTCAAGTATTCAATATTTTTGAGAACCTACGTAATATCATTTGAATTTTTAAGTCCAGAGAAAAAAGAAACAAACACCTCTGGAGACAACTTTATAAATTCGAATTCAGATAGGAATTCCCATTCGCAAGTGGTGTTTAACTGTGTACATACGTAGAAAACCATATTACAATATCTTTTCACTGGAAACTTCAATACCAGATACTCTTTAGCAGACTCAACCATACATGATGTAGAAGGCAGATCGAATATAAAAAAAGTTCTGGGCATGGTTAAATAAAGCGTAGCGCAAATAAGAGAAACGATTGCAAGTTTGTTGCGATCCAATTTTCCTTTAAGAATTTACAGTAAGCAATATATTTAAGCATTGTGGAGTGTTCAATTTAATACCAAAGCAAAAAATTGTATCAAGTGCAAGAGATTAAAAGCTACTAATCTTTATGTCTATAAAAGAATACCATGTTAAGAAAATAAGACGGTGAAGTTATAATGTAGAACGTCCGTCTACTTTTTGAACGCACTGCCAGTGTAGCGTAGCCACATGTGAATAAAATTCTCTCCTTATTAATTTATTCGGTTGACTTCAAAGATTAACATTTTGTCATTTGGGAAGTATATTTCTTTCCGAATCGAAATAATAATTTAGGTAGGTAGAAGTGGCTGTCGCCTCGATGGAGTCATGAGCGGACACACTTAGGCCGCACACAGGGCCCATTGTGATACCACAGTTTCACATTATCCCCTATTCCAGCTTCCAGCTGAGCTTCCGATGAAGCGACTCAGACTGCCAGTATCCATGCATGACAGTTCATCTAGGTCCTCCATGTAGTAGGCACCCAGGTGTCTCTTTCTCCACTGACCAAGTGCCGGGCATGTGCACAGTAGGTGAAGAATAGTTTCATCCTCCTCCTCATCTCCACAGCTTCTGCAGAAATCATTCGCGAGGTGTCCAAAACCAATACGCCTTGCATGCGTTCCTATAATACAATGCCCCGTAATAACAGCGCTGAGCTTGCTTCTTTGGAGTTGAAGCAGAGTCACCGTGCGCCTCCTATCCAGCCTTGGCTAGATTTTTTGCGCCGTTCTGCCCTTATCCGAAGCTGCCCACCTACTGTTGACAAGATCCACGATTGTATTGTCAATTATAAGCCTGCAGGTATCCAAAGGGATCATCAGAGAGTAAGATGGTCGTGCCCCTTCTGGCCAAATCATCCGCTCTACAGTTGACGGGAATATCTCTATGTCCCGGTACCCGTGTGATACAAACATCATATCGGTTCGCCATCTCATTGAGACATCTGCGACAGTCGTACATCGTCTTGGAGTTTATTACACTAGAATCCAATGCTTTTGATGGCCGCTAATAATAATTTACTCACCGAATAATTTTTTTTTTTTTGCTAACATTTACTTTGACGCTTGGGAGTTACGAAAGCCCATAATATTGTAATTTTGTTCATAAGTAATGATTATTTAATTATAACTTATTTAAAAGCCTTTTTTAATTGTACACACATATTTATGATAAATATTCGATTTTTATCTAAAAAAATTTAATTACGATTTGGTTTAACGAATAATTAAACACTCCAATGCCCATATATTGTATTGTGTACATTAATGGCACTCATAGTTGCGAATATAAATCACAAATACCATGCCATTGTAATGCGAAAGCTTGCGAGTACTCTGAATGCAACCGCATAAACGTTTATATAATTTATTTGTATTTTCTTTTTAATTTCTTTTTTTTTCGTTTTTTTTTATGTTTTTGCTCCTGTTTTATTATAGTCAATTGAGTGAAATGGGTTAAAAAATAATTAAGACATCTTGTAGTTGTTTCTCTGTTGTTTTAATATTTTATAATGGCGTGCGGTAATCGATTTTTATTTTTTTTTATTTTTTACGTTTTGCACGTTACACGCAAAAGAAAAACTCATTAATTGTGGTTAAATTAACGGCATATTTTACAACTCAAAAGAAAGTTAACATTACGAATACAATGCAGAAATGCAGTCAGTCATCGTAGACGCAAAATGTAGGCCGTCCGACCTTATGCGGTTAAAATTAAAGTAAAGGCTAAATATAGTGGAAACGAAATAGCAAAAATAGGTTTTAAATTAAACACATAATTAACCATTGGATGAGAGAATAATTAATTAAACTAGCAAAATTGGGAACACTTGTTTAAGACAATGTTAAAAACATGTATTTTATCGTATTCCTTAGTGTATTTAGAAAGATAAGTTTTGAAACAGATCATTCCTCATTAAAATTATCACGATGATAGGTTGAAATATTTATGCCATAATTGTGGTGTATACAAAAAAATTTGGTTACAAATTTGCTTAATTAATTGAAATAAGTGTTGTTTCGATTGATACTATTTTGTCATTTTCAAAAGTAAATTCAAACTGCAGTGCGTTCCAAGTGAAAAAGTCATCTAATTGCGTTTTGCAAACCTCTATAGAAGGTACGCAAATAAAAGAGTCCGAAGATGCGCGTATTTTGACGTTGTTATTTTGGCCGTTTTAATAGATTTGCTTGCTTCAATTTAGTTATTGTTTTACAGTAGCATTTATAATCAGTCATTTGACCAGGTTGAAAAGGCTCATAATGTGCTATTTTATGAACCGTTTAATGCTTTCGTCATCGCTGCTTATATACCCATCTTTGTAAGTTTCTTCCATAACCGTTTGATGACGAAAGCCCTAACAAATTCATCGATGTTTGTGTATCGCTGTTTGTGTATTGTATTGTCTTCGATAATTTCATCGACTCTTTTTAGTAATTGCTAGACCAGAGAGATGTGCATTTTTAACATCAAAATTATTAGTTTAAAACGAGCAAATCAATTTGCTGTTGTTTACTTTCTAAACTTAAATTCCATTTTTATGATACTGGCAGAAACATATGTACAGCATATTTTAAAACAAAAAAACATCATACATAGTTACTACAAATATAACTTGTATTTGTATTTTAATGAGTATAAATTTGGGTAGAAACCATTCCACTATTAGTCTCAACTTTTATATGAATTTTTCTCTAAAATTTTGTAATGGTGTAATAATTTGGTCTCAGTTATACAACATCCAAACAAAATTAAATTTGTGCACATTTTTAATACATATTTTAATTGGACTATTAAATTAACAACCGCAATTTGAACAATTTGAATTTATTTATGATCAGAAAATTTGAAAGGTGACATGTTCACAATTTATGACATAATCATGATTATGTCAAATGAAAATTTGTTTCCTTTTTCTTTTCTCATTAAGTGTTTGCTTTGTTTCAATTTTATAAATCAAGTTTTCCCAGCTAGGCAATTAATTTTTTCACTTACACTTTAAGTATTTTCCTTTATTTTTATCGGTGGAAATGCGATACCAAGCTTACTAAATTGTATTCCAATTTATTTTTGCTTATAGGGATATCTGATTGGGTGATAGAATTTAGGAAAAGAGCACACCATTACGTGTTCTCAATATTCCTGTAATTGAGACTATACAGTTCTTCTTAATTTTAGGAGTGACGTTGTTCGTCATACTCTTTTTCGAATTCAACATTGTTCCTTCAAACCATTGCACTTTGCACTAAAAGGCATGTATTGCTTTGAAAATCTCTTTTTTTTGTCGTAAGACGATGTATCTTGAATGACTTCAACCCATAAGTACGGTTTCCTTAAGTCCCTTTCTTATTATGCGACTTGAAACAGAAACACTAAGATCATTTTCGAAGCTATTTGAGGCTTAATTGAATTCTCAAGCTACGAGGCCCAATTTAGAAGTTTATACCATGTTTTCGTCCTTTAGTCTTTGAAAGCATTATACTTTACTTTTGTTGCACTTCATTGTCTGAGCAATTTCATAATACATTAGCTCACTGTTTTTAAGTTGAATTAATTTTTTTTTTATTATTATTTCTTCAAACTTTGTACATTTTGCAAAAAAAAAAAATTGAATCGTAACAATCTGGCCATATTTTTAAGGTGCTCATTAAAAGTTTATAATAATCTTAGCGCGGTTAGTGTGTGAGCAGTTTGTTATTGGCAGAGGATAATCTATTACCAGATTGTTCCGCCATAACTAAATTTTTAAAGAAAAAATTAAAATAATTCCCCTAAAATGGCTCGCTGTGGTCAAAAAGTATGAAAAATCAAATACCCGTTAATGGTTCCCTAGCAGATCCTATGCATCTAACTTATGATCCAAGTTTCTGTCTGTGGTAAACGATTGTACTGGAGGCAATTTCTCTACATTTCTTCATTTTCTTAATAGGAACGATGGATTCCATGAGAGAGACAATACAGCGGCAACAAGCCATAATACCTAATGATGTATTTTTGAACTGTTCACACTAACAATGCAAATGAACTTCAAGGAATTGTTTTTACTACATCTTGTATTAGAATAGGTACGCAAAAAAATACGCCAGAAGTGTATGTTAACAAACAATTTAAAATTTGTTTCAATTCAATTTCAATACTAAATTTGATTATCTTAACTGCAAAGTGTACTACGTTCACAGAACATAGTTAGCACCCCTAAAAAATTATCAAGAGAATGAACGCATGAAAAAGCCTATCTGGTTCGTATTTTTCAAAGAATTTTATTAATTTTCTCTAACATTTTGTGTTTAAACATTTGAAAATGTTTAAAAATTTTGTCAGTGTACAAAATATTTTTCTAAGTCTCTACTACTCCTACTTCATAAATTGCAATTAAATTTTTATCGTAAAACTACATTGTGCGTAGTTTTTTTTTTTTGCAAAATATTTTTTAGTGGTCTTCACTTTTCAATATTCAAATAATTTATATGAATGTAACCTATAAATCTAATCATTTAAATCGTTTAATTCATTGAATTATTCATAAATTATTATTTGATTGTCGTAAAGCATAGACAAACAATTGCTGTAAATATCTATTGTTTAAGCCATAATTATAAGTGCACGTTTATTCATTATTGAATACATTCTTATGGTAGATAAGATTTCTGTTGCCTTTTAAATGATACTTATCATATCGTTTGCCTTACAAACTATTGGCATACAAACGAAGAAAAAAAAAAACAAATGATATGAAATGACCATAATTATTTTATTACTACGAATGCGTTCAATTGTATTCAATTGGCTTAAATTTCATTTCAGATTTGGCTTGACTTGGTTGTTTATGGTGGCCTTGGGAACTCATGTTTCCATAGAGTAACAAAAAAAAACGAACATTTTGAATTTTTAAATTTAATTTCCAAAATATTTTCAATTTACCAAGACTTTAATGTCTACCGCAAGTGCGTAAAGCACTCTACTACTACCACTGCGACTGTCAAACAAAACAAATCGCTGCGTTGTTCTTTTTCTTTTTTTTTTGCATTCAACTGTCTTAATATGATTTTATTTGTATTGCCAGCATTTAAATCAGGTTAAACACCTGCAAATATTTCGTTGATATTCATTTCATTGTGTTGTTCTTAATTTTTATATATTTTGGCAAGATTTCCGTTGAACATGCAAACCAATTAAAGCAGCTCCACCCAAATGAAAATGGTTTGAACAAATGAAATTGCTTTGATTTCTACTCACTGACAACATAGAGTTGTAGTATAATTTGAAAACTATCTGTCTGTGCCTATTAACCCTTTGGGTTAATGTGGCACACTTAAATACTCCACATTTTTTTTGTCTCTATGATTATGTCTTATTAAAAATAAATTCAACCATATAACTTGTTTTTTCAGAAAACATGTAGGAAGTGCACCACATACTACAGTCATGTAATGGTTTAATAACAATGAACACAGTTGCACACGGTTGGCAATAAAATTTCACTTACATTATTATGCAACTGCACAGTTACAAATAAAACAACAACAGTTACATTCGTTCAAGTTCGACTAAATCTAAATTCTTCTTCTTTATTAAATATAAAAATTTTAAAGCGTAACTGAAACCCACTTGCAATATATAAAAACACAAAGTAATTCAGAGTTTAACAGTCAGTCAAACCTGACTGTATAATACCATACAATACAATGTACTTTTTGGAGTAAAAAAATTTGTTCTTCTGGAAATATTTTTAAGTTAAGTACTGTATAGTAGCTGAATAAAAATTAAGGGTCCATATGCGAGTTCAAATGAGCTTTGGTAATCAGAGCTACCACTTCATTTTTAAGAATACCTAAAAATTTACCGACTTCTATGGGTTTTTAAGCAGCTATTTATTGTACATCGTAAAGAAATGTTCTTTCTTTCTTTTCGATCGATTTTAAGGAACGTGAGTTCTGCACCAAAACATAGTCTCCAGTGTCTTCTTATGTCACTTTTTTCTTTTCGTTCAATTGATCAAGTTTTCCTATGGGAAGTTTTATGACGATTAGGTTGCGTATCTATCGTTGGCTACGATCATAATCCCTTGTTAAAATATATTTAACTGTTGTATTGGATGTATAACAGTTTCTCAAGAGTTGATATTGTTCTATTTAAGGAGTAAGTAGACTTCCAGAATGTGTTATTAAGAGGAGCACTAAATCATCTTAATTGTGAAATATCAAAACCATGATGGAAATTCTTCTACCGCAACTGTTCTCGGATTTGAACCTCTATTGTTCGAGTTTATAGACACAAGCTACCTATTAAATTGGGAAGTGTAATAAATGCCTTCGTAAATAATACGGCTGCTACAAGGATAACATATAACACGATTAAAAGTCTCTACTTATTATCCACATAATTTGCTAATTGTATCTCCACGATCTCGTTAGAATTCTGGAGTTACTTTTCTTAATTGTTGTAAATGGAAAATTTAATATGTATGTCGGACAATTGTGGTCCCCAAATTCAAATAGACTAGGTAGAACCTATAATCCAGTATTCCTTCTAATATATCCAGTATAGTAGTTCATCTCCTTATTACCAAAATTGCCCAGAAACTAAACACAGTCTACAGCTGTTAGATGTTTTAAGCTCATTTTGATTTGTAACTAAGTCGATAACCAGCCTAATATGAAATCAAATAGAGGCTCAAGATGTTTTGATTACGATCAGATAAATACCAAAATTCTTCACATTGCTCCCAAAAATTTTCACCCAAAAAATATTCGAATAGTGTTCATTTGGAAGGTGAGACCTGTATTGTCCAGTAAGCCAGTCATTCATTTGCAAAGCAATTCCTTCATAGTAACAAACCTTTTTTATTCATTGTCCCTGTTAGTTATATGAGTACAGTATGGTAAGGTGAGTACCCCCCTAAAAATCATTTTTTTTAAAAGTAATGAACTTCTAATCTAAAATTTCTTTACATTAGCGTCTGTAACGACACTTTTACTTAAAAAAAACAAAAAAGATTCCTAAAATCTATGAATTTGCGACTGCAGTTTGCTTAAAACCAATATGGCAGCATGTACGACGTATATTTCGTATAAAATTTCTCCTAGGGTAGCCCGGTATATAAAAGCTATTGTGGATAAAAATCCTAGGACTTCAGCCGTAGAAATACGAAATACCTCGGAAAGTGATCACAGTGTTATTGTGCATTCCGAAACAGTTCGAAGTGTTTTGAGAAAGAACGGTTTCCGCAGCCGAGTGCCGAGAAAAAAGCCACGATTGGAATTTGCACAATAATATATGGGCAAGTCAACTGATTTTTGGGCGAATGTAATATTTAGTGATGAGAACAAATATATTTTGTTCGGCTGTGACGGAAAACAAAAAAATTGGCGCAAAAATCAGTCGACTTGTCCATATATTATAATTTTAAAAAAAAAAATGATTTTTAGGGGGGGGGGGTTTACGTGTAATTAACTGTGTGACTGTATGTATATATTGTATATATATCCTAGGGCCCTAGACTGTTATCCCAAATTCATTCATTCTTTGTATATTCATTCAATATTCATTGTGATTAAAAGGGAACCATTCTGCCTGCCTACTTGGAATTCTGCATATCAGTTTTTTGATAGGATACAGAATTATTTTCTTCAGAAGTTTTGCCAATATAAAGTAAAATAAAGTAAACAACAGTAATAAGAGAAAGTTAATTATGTATGTATGTATTTTGAATAATTATAAGATTTATAATTAAAAAGCAAAAAAAAATCCTCATTTGATTCATTAATTTATGTCATCTTATCAGATTTCTCAGGCAATTAGAATTGCTCGTAGTTTTTTTTGCAAGTCTAGACAAATGCCGATTCCCTTGCATTTTGCTTTTTCTGTCATACGTTCACAATTCTGAGTCATTAGTGTGTGCTTTTTTTCTATCTATCGTTCACCTATAAAATTAATATTCAAACATACGGCAAGAAGCATAGTCACAGTTCACCTTTTTATTTTATTCAGAATTATTAACAAATTTTTTTTTCTGATTTTTATTTATTTTTGTTTTTATGCTACGACTTTCAATTTTATTCCCATTACCAGATGCACGAGTATGTGTTTGTGTGTGTCTTAAAGTTCGAATCTTATTAGAAAATAAAACGTTTTCGAAAAGCATAAAAATAGAAGAATAAAAAAATAAAAAAAAAATATCGTAATATGGCATTCAATTCATGTAATTTACTTTGTTCAACGTGTCTGTCTGTCTGTCTGTCCACCCGTTCATACGACTGTCTTCTCTCTGTTTCTGTCTCTGTCTCTGCTGGTACATTTTGTGTATTTTTTCAAGCGGATACGTAAATGTTGCGCATCCGCAATAGTTTGCAATCGGGTAATAGCAACAGTTGACTACAACACACATTGCCGAATGCAATAATTTTGTTATTGTATTTGTGCATCAATAGATGATTACCTTTTTGTATAGAGTGTTGTTGTTTTTGTATTTTATGCAAATATTTTCAGCAGTGATGGTAAATAATGTTGCAAGTTTTTAAAATGTTGTTGTATATTGTGATTGTTTTTTTTTTCACAAAAAAAAATTGTGTCTTATGCATTAGAGCGTTTTATGAACAAATGGGGAAGATTTGTTTGTTTCTTAAAGAAACGAACAGTTGCGGCAATTGTAATAAGAACACTTACAATTACAATATTAAATGAATGATAATTGAAATTAGTTTAAATGGAAAATGAAAAGATGACGATAAATTAAGATTTGTAAGTGTTTTTTTTTTAATTCTTTTGCGATTTTCTATGAAATTTCCCAATAAATATGTACGAGTACCAACTTTTAATCTTATATTTTCAATATTTAATGACAAGACAATGATGATTTGGTCAAAATCAGCCCACACTCTGCTTAATTCTGTCGTGGATATTAGTTATCGCTTTCGTAGAATGTGTAGGTTACATTTTTCGGCTCGTTTGCAAGAGAAGAATGAAATACTCTGGCTGGGGCAGTAATCTGGCTATTTTTTGCTCTGAGCAGGAAAACAGGCTACGTATGATCTGTTTAATTAATGTTTATTTTAGAAGATGTTTTTGATGAGGAGAGTCGGTACAGATGTGTCAAATCCTGATCGGTGGATGACTAAACAAAGGCATTGCGGTGCAGGTAGATTTCTGAATCGAACTGTCTCTATAATGTTGCTGATTTGACCTGCCAGGAGTACTGGAGAACTGGATTAAAGAGATGAAATTTTTAAGGTATAAATACAGTAGACGATAGGGCCTTAGAGTGAACTCGCACAGTAAACTTGCGAACAACCTGTGCAACTTAACCTGACCTAAGGTTTGCTAACAACCTGTTAAGAATTGCTAATTGTCACAACCATATTATCATTTGAAAAAAAAATTAATAAATGGGCAACAGAGTGGTAAAGCGAAAAGTAGAATTGATAACATTAAGGGTTTAGATGAAGTCGCCGCAGTCTAGTAGGTAGTATGTTGGCTTATTAGACGCAAAAGCCTGGGTTCGAGCCCCAGGCCAGGCATCAAAGACAAAATACAAAAAGTATTTTTTCGGTGACTTCCTCTCTGTAGATTTCTGGCAAAAACTCTGAGAGTAAATAAAAATTGCCATGAAAAGTTTCTCAATAAATAAAAATCTGTCGTTCGGAGTCGACTTTAAACTGTAGGTCCCACTACTTATGTATAAAATTAACACACACAACATAAGTGGTGTGAGAAACTAGGACGTTGTACAATGGGTCAATTCGACCTCCGGGTACTGTACTTGTCTTAATTGACAAGTACACGTCCTCTAACCTAACCTAACCTAAGGGTTTATATCATTGAAGCATCCCTGTAGGGTATCTGATAAAGGTTAATACAATTGAGAGTTTTCAAGTGCTCTAATCACATACAACATATTAAGATAATGTAAACATTAGGTTAAAAGCCTAGTACTGATGACAATAATAAAACTTTGACGGCTGTTCGGTGGACAATTCCCCACTCGTTTCACCAGCAGACAGAATTATATTATGCTTTGAAATCTATGGCAATGGAGCTAGAAGAGCTTCAGTCATTCACAACTATTTGCCTTCTTGATACGACAGGCAAATTGCCTAGAGACGAGAGTACAAATTAAATGAAAAGCACCCAATATCCTTCAAATAATCCATCCAAGAATGCCCATGACACCTGTTCCTTCAAAATCATTCATCATTTCAATTATTAAAGTCTCTCCACTAAACGCATCTCATTTTCACAGAGGGCGTTGTTTCTAGTTTACAACGACAGATTGTAGCTTATATGCCTAGGACCATATTAACCATATATATATATATATATATGACCGACAATTTTAGATTTTCTCAGCAGCTTTTCGCTTTCCTTCGTATAGTTTTGATTGTATATCAAAATAAAATAAAGTGTATAGTTTTCCTAGAAATTAAATCAGAAAATATTGCGATTATCATGATAAACTCTATGCTTTTAAACACTAATTGGAATCCAATTGCTTATTTTCTCTCATGTCCCTATCAATTAATGGTGAAAATCATTATTTCTTTTAAACATTATAATAAAGACATAACTTTCAATCAAACGTTCAAATAAATCTTCGTTATCAGTGTTTAAAAGGTGTGCCCACTAAGCAAATCCAAGAGAAAAAATTTCAGTTTTTTTGCCGAAAATGAATGCGGCAATGTTTTATTTTATTCTTGTTGGTTTTTTTCTTCTTCTTTTTTTGTATGTGTCTTTAAGCCAGGGAACACTTGGGGCTACTTAAAATTTTTAGTGGCTTAAAACTGGCGAATGTTGGCACCACCACTTAGATGCACATGCAGGTCGTTCGCTAATGGCTATTTTGCCTGGCGTGTGTAACGCGATTGTTCACTCGCGTACGTTAACAAACGTACTAAACATTAATTGTTTGATTAGTTGTGTAATTGTTGTTAAAAAATAAAAATAAAAATATAAAGAGACATACAAAATCGATTCGAGACAGATACTATTATGTGTGGGAACTTGTTAATATTGATGAAATGTTAGTTGGATGGAGAGAATTCGACATTTTTCCCGCAATAAAAGCTATTAGACATAGGCATCGTTTAATTAGAAGAAAAAATTTGTGTTACTTTTCAAATGTTATGAAAATTCTTGATATTGTTTGTTATTTGTAAAGTGCTTCAATCTCTGGAGGAGTGGAAATTCTGATATTTTTAGAATCGAAATAATTCTTCTCTGGATCAGCGGTAGATTTCGAATATATTGGCCATAAGATTATTATAATAAAAATTTATTATTATTTTCTCAGTCTAATCAAAGGTTTTCCGTCTCTAAATCAAGTTTTAGGAAATCTTGTTATTGAATTATACATGCCCGCCCTCATAAGGATAAATATTAGTTACGTTTAAAACTTAAATTCAGTGCTTCAAATCAGTTGATCTTACAGACACTGAATCCTTTTAAAGAATTGGAAGGCAAATCCTTATCAGAGTACCAGTTCTTCGAACATCATCGAAATAATTCAACAACTTGTGAAGGAAAACTTTAACGATCAATCGCTAATGACATCGCCATGATTGCTGTTTCATGTCATACACTTTTTTGTGAAGAAATAGCTGGCCGCCAAAAATTATTGTAAATATGGTCAGTGGCTGTAACATGTCCAGAAACGGTGGAATGAAACCAACGAGAATTCTAATCTGCTCAAAAGGATAATAACTGCCAACACCTCATGGTGCGGGTATCTCAAAGCCAATTGTGCTAAAAAAAAAATTACGACATGGTTTCAAGTATTGAAAAAAAGAGGACAAAAGCGACACTGCTGAGTTCATTTGTTGAATAAACCTCGTACAGGCGTAAATTCAAAAAGTACATTATAGTTGGCTAACAAGAAAGTGATTAAAGTCTTTAGTCTAGCTTTGTCAGATCCTAAATACTGGTTTTATTAAATGGTTAATTGTGTTGTTAGATAGGACCGTTACCTTCACGGACAATGGAATTTATAAATGTTATGACGTTTATGTACCACAAGTATACGCAATTATTTATCAACTCTATATAGACGTGAGGTTACGGTCCAAATCCCAGGTCAGGTATCTCGATCAAAACGAAATATTAGGAAATATTTTTTTCGGCAACATTCTCTCAGCAGATTTTTGGCAAAAGCTATGGGACGTGTAAAATTTCTCACAAAAATCTATAGTTCGGAGTTGACTTTAAACTGTGGGTTTCCCGCCACTTATGGGTATAATTAACACACACAATATAATGTGGTGTGAGAAGCTAGGTCGTAATAATGGCTGAAGGATTGTCCCATAATGTATATAGGAAAAGAATTCCGTTTGAAACTGAAAATAATTCACACTTAAGCTATACACTTAAAATTAGTTTTACGAAATTTATATAAAAGCTATCCGAATGGCTACAACTAATTTTTTACAAATTTGTTTTAATTTTAAGAAAAATAGATTTCAATTTAAATTAACTTTAATTAATTCAATTTAAATCTAATTAGCTCTATGGGAGTATATAACAATTAAATATGGATCGTATAACCCATAACAAGAGAAAATTAAACTAATTATTGGGGTGTTATAGAGTCTAGCTTAAAACTAGCTCCTCATTTGTAACGCCAAGTACTTATTTTAGCGTACAAATTAAGTATTACATCTTATGCCTTACATAATTACCGATACTAGGCCAATGAATGTTTCATACAATCAGGCGAAGTGAATTTTGATTTGATTCCAAAGAAAGATAATATCGACTGTAACAGGCAATCTGTTATCCAAAAATTTTTGGTTTGCCATTTGACAATGCAATTCAAGATCTATCGATTGCCTAATAGACTTTTATATTACAGTGAGCGTCAAAAGTGAGTAAACACCACTGAAATAATTCATTTTCTTAGGATAGCGAGAAAAGTAAATGAGAATAGTGGAATAAATTTCCAGAAATAAAAACGTTTATCTATTACTTATAAAATGTTAAAACAAAAACAACAATTCATAATAAAGGAACTTTTTTTACACTTAAGAACATAATAGAAAATTTAAAATTATAGTGGGTGTTGACTCACTTATGCCGCTCACTGTAGCTTGGAATTAGTGAGACCGACACAAGTTAAATAATGGGTTCTCATTTCACAGGCTGTAAATTCATTGGTATGCCTCTACTGGTTATCTTCACTGCTGTTTACATGACGTTCAATAGTGTAATATTGTACGACATTTCCGTCAACCCATTATGTGCACACCTTCCTTTTATTGTGATCAACCAATTTAGTTTTCGTTTAGAAAGCCGCCAAAGTTTTCGATTTTTTTATGTTCAAAAGTCTTCGGTTCACTACCCTCTTACTTAATTTATTTATTTCGTTATTGTTTTATACAAAAATAACTGTTTAATTTTTAAAACTAAAACTTACCAGAGATTAAAAGAAATCCAAACGTTATGAACAGCATTAAGTTTATTCTGGGCAACATATTAACTTGAGATTTACAGCACCCCTCAACAGGCGTCAATTTAATAAAAGCAAAAATTTCTCAACAGACGAACAATTTGATTTTGTTTAAGGAAATTATTTTAAACAAAGTACCATGTGCAGCATATGCTTAAAATTTTAATGTTTTTTTTTTAATTTTATTTTTTTTTTTTTCAAAATTTAATTTTTTTTCTAAATTTTATTTTTATTTAATTTTTTTAATGTTAGATTATGTAATTTATATTTTTTATTTGATTGTATATTTTTATATAACTTATTAATATATTTTGTAAGAGTGAAAAAATAATTTTCCTTGTTATGTTGTGTCTGCTGTTTTGAACTGCTCGTGTTGATCTTCTCTTTATCTGCTGTGGTGTATGATTTAAACGGGTAATTGAATAGATTTTCTTTTTATTTTTTTTTTATTCACTTTTTTGTTGTTGTCATCTGTTTACAATTTTGTTTTCGATTACAACAACTTAATGTTGTTGGTATTTTTCACGTGAATGTTTGTATGTATGTATGTATTTTTCATTGTATATTTCTGCCTTTGTTTTTGTTGTTTATTTTCTATACATATACTGACAAATATAATGCATACACTCAAAGAAATCAATTGTTTTCGTATTTTTGTTTTATTTGATGACGTACAGTTTTAAACACAACTTAAATAAGGACATGAGCAACTTTTATTGAATTTTACATGCAGAGTACAGCTATTTTATAACAATAAATTTAAACACAATTATTAACAAATATTTAAATTGCAATCAGGTGTTTACTGTGATGTCTGCTTTTCATTTAAAGTCTTATTATTGCCTGTTATATAATAGGGCAATCGTTAAAAACTAATAATTAGGCATATCGTTGCACAGTGGTTTGTCTGAATTACTTAAATTATACTGACATGTTTTTAGACTATTATTTAACACGTTCATCGCCACGATAATATCAGAAAAATTTTCACATGGGCCACGGTAGCTTTATTATATAATTTAGTTAAAAATCTATCAAGGGAACTTAATGTGTCACAGAAAAATTTTTTTTGCCAAAATTCCCGGAAAAACACTATTTTTTATATCAAGCCATGACTGACATGGCCCTATATTTAAACTTTTTTTTTTCGACAAGCCGTGTCAGTCTTATATGTCTGACGCATCCAAACAAGATACAACAAGTATTAACCTGTTATTTTGAACACAGCGTCGTTTGCGTCGGACATTTGTGATTTACCAAATCGCGTACGTTAGACACATATGACTGACATGGCGATGAACGTGTTAAATAATATTTGTTTCGAAAATAGCAAAGTTTGCGTTAACAAATGGAGTTAGTTTTACTTTAGTTTTTTAATTTCATAAACGATCTGTTTTGGCCCACAAAATTCCTCACCTAAGCATATCCTGTATATACTGCTTTGATTTCAAGGTACGAGAAATGGTTTGTAAGACAAACGCTGAACAGATCATTAAAAAAAGTCCTAAAATGTTGAATTAAAGACATTGGCTTATGAAAGCTATTACGAAGCTCAAAAAAAAAACTTGCAAAATTATTGTTTGACTACGCAACAATTCAACTTATATAAACAACAGTATTAATCAAGGAATCAAGGAACTAACTTAAAGCCTAAAATCCAAAAGTCATATATATTTTGTATCGTGTCATTAATTTTAATGGAAATGAATCGTTGAAAAAAGTCCTTAAAGGAAAAGCGAAGTTCCGTGGTGCCCTGTAGCGTCTATACCGTAAACAATTGTTTCGTTGGAAGCGTGCATTAGTTGAAAAAAACGAGGAGAAGATACGTCGAAACATGCATGACGATGTAACAAAAAAAAAACAACATCTCCAACAAAACAACGCTCGGTCACATGCTGCAAGAACAGTTTAATTAGAACTGTGGTTTGCCGTTCGACTATTATACGTCATAATCGATTAATTTAATTCATTATCATATGTTTGAAGAATTCGCAACATGGCAATTCATAACTGGTCATTACAACCCTTCAGTCAGGATCATGGACATAGCTTCTCAAACCACTTATGTTGTGTGTGTAAATTTTATACATGAGTGCTAAGAGCTACAGTTTAAAGTCGACTCCGAACGACAGATTTGTTTTGAGAAACTTTTTATGGCAATTTTGTTTACTCTCAGAGTTTTCCCCAGAAATCTGCTGAGAGGAAGTCGCCGAAGAAATATAATTTCGTATTTCGTTTCGTTTAAACGCTGGTCTCATGCGTAATAGACAACGGAGACTTATGCTATACGGCATAATCCATTAATCCAATTCATTATCATATGTTTAAAGAAAACCATGTTGTGAATTCTATTTCAATTCTAAATAAAGTAAGTTGTGGCTTTATTTCCCGCACAAGCCGCACAAAACAGTCATTCGTAATGGCTTCTGTAAGACCACGTATGGGTTTTCTGAGCACCAAATACGGTAATTTTGTTTTGAAAATGGGCTTCATCCGAAAAGATGATTTTTCTTTTTTGGAAAAATCGACATCATCATGCAGTTTCTGCCAATAATAAATAAATCCCAACGTTGCTCAAGCGTAAATCGATACATTACGTTCATTTGAGATAATGTACTGAATTTTCTTGTGACAGAATAGAATGACATAAGTATTGCCAAATGCGAAATAACCGTCAGTTGAAATTTAAACCGATAGATGGCCACCCATACATAGGCGTGGCTGTCTGAAATTTATTGGAGTGGTGCAGCATATACAAGTGTATCTATTATTTTTGTTATACACTGTATTTTGAATTTAAATTTTTAATTTCATTTATTTCGAATGCATTTTGCATTCTTTTATTTTTTATTTAATAGGTGCATATATATTTTATTTTCAAAAACTTGTTTATTTGAAATGTGCAATGAAAAAAGCAGCACCACATACATATTCTAAATATTTATTTTATTAAAATTATAGTATATTGTTTTATATTGATATTTATGTTTTTATTTACTTTTTTTTCATTTAACGCATGACCTTTTTATTTTTAAACGTTTACTCCGTACCTATTTTCTTTCGCTTAAATAAAAAAACAATTAATTGAACAAACAAACATACTTTCAATCTATTTAACAAGGTTAAATAATTTAATTTCGGTTTTATTTTAATATTTTTTTATTTTTATTTCAATCTGTTAAAATTATTTACTTGATTTGATATTTCCATTGTGTCTTAATTATTTTCGTATAATTTTTTTTTTTGTCTTTCTTACTCGAATTACTGAAAATTACCACACTTTAGATGAAATTTTTTTTCATATCCAATTGAAAATTTCCTGTTTTACACCCAAAAATATTGTGGCAAAATGTCTTTCGGCAAAATTGTGTTTTCAAACTTTAATAGTCACGTTCAACTGGTAAACCACCAGCAAGTTTTTGTTTCTGTTACATTATCGTTTTGCACTATTGTGCCGCCGAGGAGTAGTTGTAACATTTTCGTAATCAAGTATTGTAGTCGAAATATTGTTTAGAGTGGTTAGGTTAAATGTAAACTTCTTTTATATCAAATACGCAAGAATTATTACGAATTTGTTACTTTACTTTATTATTTTTTATATTTCTGTAATTTGAATTTTAATGTGTGACTCTTCCTATGCCAAAATTATTTATTCATTTTTTTTTAAATTAAATCCTTGCATTGAAGGATTCAAAATTAATTGAAAGATATTTTTCTACTGACATGTGGAACAAATGTACATATCTTCCCCCACAATTCGTTGCATATTAAAAAAGTAAATTTTAAACAAATTTATTATGAATTAGTGGTCAGCTTTTCCTATAGAACACCAGAGGAGTTGCTAATTTTTTTGAGTCCCAAAAACCAAGCAAGCCAATGAGGGAATAGACAGTCCTTAAGTAAAACGTATTCCATCAATTGAAACATAGGCCTGCATAATTAAGGCAAAATATCCCAACCATTATTTCTATATAACATAGGTTTTAGCTAAACTTACAACATGTGTCCATGCCTTTCCCCAATGGAATCTCAAGTCTGGTCGCATATTCCTGATATTTGTCGACCGTTGAACGCTTCAAATTTATGTGCCATACAGGCCGTCTGTGATTGTCTGAATCTATTTCAGTTGGTCATAATAAATGGAACACTACTTACTTACTTAGTCATTACAGCCATTAAGTCAGAATTATAACCTAGAACTATAACACCACTTCTGTTGTGCGTGTGTTAATTTTATTCATAAAGTAGACTCCAAACGACAGATTTTTGGGAAACTTTTCCAGGGTGATTTTATTTACCCTCACAGCTTTTGTTCGAAATCGAACGAGAAAAAGTCTCTAAAGAAATATTTTTTCATATTTCGTTTTGTTCAAGATGTCTGACCTGGGGTTTGAACCGTGGCCTTACGTCTAATAAGCCAACACCCTACCTACTAGACTACAAACGCTCCTTGTAGTATCAAATCAAAAGCATACCTGTACATAACAGTCTTTCTATTTTGGCGTTGTTTCTGCCGCTCTTCCCATATGATTTCTAGAGCTATAGGTTTGTGCAAGGCATGCATTTCTCATCACTTTTAATTACTTTCTTTTGTGGTGTTCATGCAGCATTTTGCAGATTCAAAATCAATCCTTAACAACTTTCAGATTTCACTCGGTATCGAGTTTTCTTATCTCTATTTTGAAATGACTGCTTGTATGACTACAAATGTTTTTTACAACAATTATTACGAAGCGGCACCTCCAATTCATCGTATACAAACTTTTTCTTCCTTACCTGAGCGTTTTTTCACAAAAACACAAAATTTCTAAAACGATAAAATCGTATACATATTCAGAATGAGTTTTGATTAACAATCAATGTGCTTTAGCTGAATTTTTTTAAACAATGTGTTGACATAAAATTTAATATTTTCAAAGCAAAAAAAAGCCTTGATTTTAATCCTTTGTTTGCCTTTTTTTAATTAGTAACTAACTTTGGTTTAAATAAACTACATACGATATCAGTGTATCGATTTATCAAAATTTTGATCGTTTGATCAATAATCAATGGTACAGATCAAATTTTAAGCGCAATACTTTGATATTTTTTTGTTAAAACATTTTCAAAGGTTTTTTTTTGCTTTTTTTTCAAATTAAATGTTACTGGGTTATAATAGTTTTATTTTATGCTCCACTCCAAAAAGGCGTCTACAAAAAATTTAAAATAACAAGTTACAGCATACAAACAATGTGTAGAAAAAAATATCGTTTTCAAATATATGCCACCATAGATATGTAGTATTTAAGCACGATTTTCAAATCAATAATTATATTCTGTTCAGTTGTTTCAGTTTTTTTTTGTAATACAATAGATTATTAAATATATATTTTAAATTTTATTTCTTCGTATTTTACTTTTATTTATTTATTTTTTATTATATTTTTCATAAAAAATTTTCGTTCAAATTTTCCCGTTTTTAGGATTTTTATTGTTCAATAGTCCACGACTTACTAAACCTTGTTGTTTTAGCTATTTTTGCAATTCGTTAATTTTTGTTTATTTCTCATAAAGTTTTGGTTTTCTGTTTAAGTTGTTTCTTTTTTTCAATTATTTTTTAATTTTTTTTATTCGCTTAATTTTTTGAGTTTGTGTCTTAAGTCTTTCGTTTTCATATTCAGCAATTTTTTTCTTATTCAGGTACAGAGCTTTTTATTTCTACAAGCTTTTTATTTACAAGATGCTTTGAAACAAGTTTTTGTTGTAATTTGTTATTGTTGTTGTTATTGTTGGAGAAGATTTATTTCTGTCTGCCTATCTACATACATACATATGTATGGCTGAAGTCGTGCCCCCAAAAATTGTTTGTTTGTTTGTTAGTGTAGTGTATTGTAGTTTCAGAACATTTAATGATATATTATTTTCATTTCGTTTGTATGTTGTGCCACAAAATGTCGAAAGTTTGTTAACACAAACTCAACACCAGTAATACTATGTGGACACACAGAATATAATCGTATGTATCGATTCTTTTAAATGATCTATTGAATATTTTCTTTTGAAGAAAATCAAATTCTAACACAGTCATGCGAGAAACTTGTTGAGATACTTAAGGAATATTGCCAAATTTGTATACAAATTATGCCTGCGCCCCTAAATATTTCCGTTTGAATAGTAGGCACTCTAAAATTGATTGATTATGATCTGAGGAGTATGATGTCGCCGTAGTCTAGTATGTAGTGTGTTGGTTTATTAGACGTGAGGCCATGGTTCAAACTCCAGATCAGACATCTCCAACAAAACGAATTATGAGAAAAAAAAATATGGCAAAAACTGTGAGAGTAAATAAAATTGCCATGAAAAGTTTCTTAAAAATCTATCGTTCGGAGTCGGCTTTAACCTGTAGGTCCGCCACTCATATATTATTATCATATAATCAAGTCCCATAAACTGAGTAGAGTACTCAGTCTTTAACTTTATTTTTGGGACTTTATCTCTGTAACTTTCAGGTTCTATTATTTTTCAGACAATAGTAGCTCTATTTGACATTCATATTGCTTTGGCTCACCCATTATTAAACTCCTAATACTTTTACATTTTCGTCTAAAACCTGCATCCAAAATGTAGTCGTTTAAAACAATGCGCAGTTGTGAAAATAAGGTGTATTATTCAGGTTAGGGACGTTATTTTCTTACATCAAAGAGTTTGACTCTAAATGCTAAAGTATGTCTAAGGACTTAACAACAGCTGTCTTTATTCGCCTTCTGTGGAAAACCGCCCCAAAGCAATAATTTTTCACCAACAAATTTAATTGTCATGGCTCATTTTGCCTTCTATATATGTATATATATTTAGGATGTACAACAATCAACAATTAAGTTCTTGTAAGTTTCTGCAAATGTCAGTCTAAAAGCCTTGTGTCCTTCTATCTGACACGAGTTTTTAACTGCTTTTCTTTTACAGATGCCACATCTTTCTGATGGCAATTAGAAATCTTCAGTTGGTGTTGTAACCGTCGAGGACTAATTGCTTCTTATGATGCAAAATACGTCTGCCTTTTGTATCCTATTGGATTGCATTTCGCCAATAGTTAAAGGTCTTATCATAATGCCCTTTTAAGCACAAGGCTAAAAGAACGTTTGAATTTTTTTTTTTAGATTTGCCAATTTTATTCCTGGATTGCCCTCCACAATCGACGAGTTTGAAACCGATTAAGAAATTGCGATTTATTCTCACTTAAAAATGGTACCAAATTTTGTTGACACTGCCTTGTGGCCTTAAAATAGGTGTTGCAAACACAAAATGTAAAAGTGTGTAAATAGCTCCTTCAAAAATAGCTTCTTCTGAAGTAAAAAAATAATTCGTTTCATTATTATTTAAATATTCTCGACATCTTAAATAGCATGTTACAATTTCTGAAACAATTTTGTCTCACACTGTATTAGAAACATGAGTTTTAAAATAACCTCAAAATAAAATTATATTTTTATTTGTGCGTGTCTTAAATCTTTTGTTTGTTAGAAACAATTTTTGTAGTACTAAGGAGTTTGGTGTCAGGAAAAGAGCATGTAAATAAGAATTTTTTTATTGATTGTTATGTGTGTGAAGATAGATTTTAAAATCTATCTCCCCAAACGCAAACCAAATCAGTTAACAGAGCTCTGTTATATTACTAACAGAACTCTGTTAAACAATTAATTGGAGGCGGGGAAAGAAAACCAATTTAATTTTTTTCTTCTTTTTTAATTTTTTCTAATACATATCAAATTGAAAAAAAAAATTGCTTTTATGTCTGCTGATTTCTAACAAAGGTACACTTAGTGGATTTTAAAATCTGAAATCTCAGAAAATTTCAAAATCTACTATGAAAACTCGCTCTGTTAAGGGTTTTAGCGATTGATTTAGTAAAAGGGATGTAAAATGCTTTAAAAACAATTTTCATTGTCCGCCCATGTTGTCCTGTTTTCTCACAAAAGGACTTACAGTGGATTTTAAAATCTGAAATCTCAGAAAATTTCAGTATCTGCTATGAAAACTCGCGCTGTTAAGGGTTCTGGCGATTGATTTAGTTAAAGGAACGTACAATGCTTTAAAAACAATTTTCATTCTGCGCCCATGTTGTCCTGTTTGCCCACAATATTGATTTTTTTATCGGAGTACAATAGCTTTCGGAAATGTAGGATTATCTGTTTATTGTAGTTCTTATTTCGCAATATTTTGTAACAGTGATTAACTATAGGACTTATTTTTATCATTTTCTCCTTTTTTTTCTTATTTTACCCAGGAATTTAATTACTTTTTTCCCTTTTTTCTTTCCCAATCTTAAAATAAATGTTTAACAGAGTTCTGTAAGTAACATAATAGAGTTCTGTTATCCGACTTGGTTTGCGTCTGGGGAGATATGTTTGAAAATCCATCTTCACACACATTTGATTGTTTAATTTTTTATTTTAAAAAACTTTTCTTTAATGAAATGTCTGATAAAAAAAGGAAGGCGTTCTTAATTAATTGTATGAATTTCATTTCATGCTTTACAAAACTTAAATGTTCGCTAAGTATGCTTACATTTGATATTAATTCATGCTTTTTACTTTTTTTAAATTTTTTATTTTCTATTTTCGGATGAATTTTTTGAGTTTAAAGACGTGTACGTACCAGTATCGTTTAGTATCAATTGTGCATCATTAACTGTTACATTACAAGGTCATTCGTGGCGATTTAGTAATCAAGTTTTTCATTTCTTTAGTTCCCCTGCTAGTTGGATCGTCATATAAGCCACTAAATATTGTGCAAATTAAACAGCGTTTTTAAATTTGCTATTTAAAGCATCCCATCCCAGTTTCTTGTTCATTCACAGCTTGATCAGTTTTTACAATTCGTGTTTCAATATAATTTCAATTTTTTTGTTGTTTTTTTTTCATCTTTTTCACCTTTTTGTTTTTGCAAGAAGACTAAATATAGGTAGACAAGATCAATGCAGTTTCATATTTTATGGAAGCGTTAAGGAAAAAAAAAACTGAAAAATATTTTAAATCGTACATACATACATATATGTATGTTTTATAAAAATTATGCACTACACTGATGAGTATTTATTTGCATACAATCAACGACGCTTAGGTATTTATCAATTTCTTTTTTAGATTTTGTCCTTTTGATATTTAATCGAATGAAATATCCGATCAGGGATAATCGCTTTACTGTTAGAAATAAAATTTTATTTGTATCATTGCCATACAGCATTGCAAATATTGTCAAAAATATTCTTTTAGACAATTTAGAGAATGAATTAAATTATTCCAAGAGGGTACCTTTTCTATAATTAAACGTTTAGTATTAAACAAAAAGCCTTTCGTTCGCAAAAATAAAAAGTATTTGAAGAGTAGGGCCCTAATAGTATTGGATGTCTTAAAAACGTCAATTTGTGAAGATGCTGTTATTAGAATAACAGCAGCAGGTTTGCTCGTTTTCGATCTTATAATTTTAGCGTTAAAGACTAATCTCGCTCTTCTCGAGCAATCATTAAAAATTCGATGATATTATGAGAAAAAACAGAGCATGGACGTTGCTAGCGAACTATGCGTTCATCCATAAACAATTAACAAACATTTGAAGAATATCGATTACATCAGTTAACGATGGAACATTTAAAAACCCTAATTTCCATTCGCTGCTCAAAATGGAAAGCAATTGTTTAACTACTGCAGCGAACGATTACGAGCGAATAAAAGAGGATCACATGCGACAATAAAGTGATTGACAGCAAGGATTGACACTGTTTTTCGAATAATATTCCTTCTAAATAGCCTAATATGAGACTCTACAATCACTTAAAGAGGTTGAAGCAAGCAATTCAGCTAAAACGATTAGAGTTAATCGATACAAAAAGTGTTCGTTCGTTCATGGCAACATCAGAGCATGCACATTTTTGCTGGTGCGGCTGAAACTGAGAGAGCTTCGCTGGAGAGTTTTCATATATTCGAAATATAGCTCAGATTTTTCCCATTTATATTATCATGCATTATGATATCTTCAGTAGGCAATCGAATCGGGTTTTTACTTTCACAATAATGGAACTCAAACTTACTTATTTAACACGTTCATCGCCATGTCAGTCATATGTGTCTGACGCTAAGAAGTTCTACATTAACCATGTCAGTCATATGTGTCTGACGTACTCGATTTGGTAAATCACAAATCTCCGACGCAAACGACGCTGTGTTCAAAACAACAGGTTAATACTTGTTGTATCTTGTTTGGATGCGTCAGACATATATGTATGTCTGACATAAAAAATAGTGTTTTTCCGGGAATTTAGGCAAAAAAAAATTTCTGTGATACATTAAGTTTCCTTGATAAATTTTTAACTAAATTATATCATAAAGTTACCGTGGCCCATGTGAAAACTTTTCTGATATCGTGGCGATGAACGTGTTAATTGGCCATTCCAACCCTTTATTTAGGATTACAGTCTAGCTTGTCAAATCAACCATATTGCGTGTCTTAATTTTATACAGGAATGGCGGGACCTACAGTTTAATGTTAATTCCGAACGACAGATTTTTCTGAAATATTTCTTGGCAATTTCATTTACTTTCACAGCTTTCGCCAGAAGACTGCTCAGAGTAATTACAATGTTAGTGTTAGTTTATACGGAGTTGAGAGTCTACGAAAGATATCTTTCAACGAATGAGGACTATATTTCTAGTGCTTGTATTATAAGCAACATTAATTGAAGCAAATAGTAATTGAAATCATTAAGATTTTGTTGTTTTGCGTAAGACCCACGACGCCATAAATAAATAAATAAATTTAAACCTTCTCATCTGTAGTTACAAAAGAACATGTTAAATGTGTTGTAAAGGGTACTTAACGTTCTGTTTTTTGTTTATTTTGTTTTATTTATATTAAATTTAATTCTTGTTTACAATCACTTTTCTGAAGAAAAAAAATAGTGAACATTAAACACATGTGTAATAGATTTAACGAAGTCATTATTGATTGCTAAGCACAGTGTACCCTCTTTGAAAAAAAAAGCTAAATGTTGTTCAAGTACACATTTTGTAATTGATTGTAATTTTACCTAACGTGGCTATACTGTAACAATTTTATTAAGCATCCTTTCGTCAATTATTTTTAACTTTAAGAACTGCAACTTGTTTTTTTTTTGTATTTTTGGGCACATGAGTTGAGTTCATTTGATGATCATATAAAATGTGGAGCACTACTGATTCAATACAATTTTTTTAAATTTTTGAAAGTGATGATGGCGATGATGACAACATCAAATAAAAAATATACGGACAAAGCAATCATTAATGATAAGAAACAAAAACTACTTAAAAGCAAAAAAAAAAAAACGTTAACAATCACCAACTCGAAATAATTTGTTTAATGCCATTATTTTAGACTCGATATTACTTTTTTTCTTTTTTGATAAGCAATTTAAAATTTTTATTGTATATGGGAGTGTAGCAGAAGATAAATTCTTTGTTTTAAATTTCGGTAACCAGATTATTATAGAAGGAGCCGCTACCTACACAATTATATAAAATATTTACATTGAAAACAAAAACAATAACAAAAATTAACGATCGGTTTATAACAACGTAGATAGTCTGAGGAGATAATGATTAAAATTAATTAAATTTCGTCTTAAATCAAATAAGTCATTCTCTAATCGCATGTTTATAAAAAGTTTGGAAAGACCTAAAATAGCGAATAATTGTAAGTAATTGTCCCCGTACATGGAATATTGGTAATTGCTTATTACTCCATCATTTCAGGTAGGATCGAGAAATTAATGTCGTTCCTTTCTAAAAGTAATTTTTAAAGGCTTAACTTTTAAAAATTTCTATTAAAAATTTAACAAGAATAGAATATCCTTTTGAATCGATTTAAACCATATTTTGTAAAATGTTATGTTTGTTTACAATGAGGAATTTCTAGAATCTAGAATCTGGTATCGAAATGAGTATATGCTTTAAGTAGGTTGTGTGTTGGCTTATTAGACGTAAGGCAACGGTTCAAACCCCAGGTCAGACATCAAAACGAAAATATAAAAAAAATATTTCTTCGGCGACTTCCTCTCAGCAGATTTCTGGCATAAACTCTAAGAGCAAATAAAATTCCCATGAAAAGTTTCTCAAAAATCTGTCGTTCTGTAGGTCCCGCCAATCATGTATAAAATTAACACACACAACATAAGTGGTGTGAGAAGCTAGGTCGTAATCCTGTCTGAAGTGCTGCAAAGACCAATTGTAAAGACGATTTGTTTCACAACCTAATTTGGGAAAATAAAAGCATTAATTCTAGTTTTTAGTTGTTACATTTTGTGTGGTTTCTTCTTCTCACCAAAAGAAGCTGCTTTTTAATGTTATTATTTGTACAATTTTGTTAGGCTTTCATTTTATGTCTGACGATTAAAACATTTGGTTTTAATGTAATGGTAATGGAGAACTATTTCCGATTCACAACTCACAAATGATTTAACAAACCATCGTTGTTTAATTAATTACTAGACTTTCCCATATGTCTCTCCTATATTCCTCAAAAACTTTAAAGGTTTATTTCGAAATTAAATAATAAAATGTTCTGTTGCCACATCTAACAATGTCAAAACTATTTGAGGGCACGACAACAGTACAAATACCAAAATAAAAAAAACAGAAACAAATCTTCCCATAGGTTACAAAATATATATTAAAACCTGATTAGCTTCATATGATTAAAGCTTTTTTTGGAAATGAAAAGCTTTGCCAGTGAAAATGTTCACAGAACAGCAAAGAAGAAAAACAAAAGACTTGAACAACAAACTCGAAAATCGAACTTGCGATGATTTTGAAAAAAAAAAAGTAAAAATAACAATGTTTAGATAATTTGATTTTACTATAATAATAAATACAATTAAATGAGTGCAATGAAAAACAAATATTAACGGAATTTTTGTAAATAAAACTACCGAATGGCTCAAAAGTAAGTGTGGCACATGGGTCCTCATTTTACAAGTAATAATTCCCTTACTGAATAGGTGATCATTTGATTAATACAAATATGTTTACTTAGCCACAAATTGAATAAGAAATGAAATTCTCTTCCTTTTTAACTAAAAATTACAATCAAAAATTATTTTTACGTTTGAAAAACGTATTGATGCCATTATGTGCCGAATACAACATCGCTTAAATTTCCAACAAGGCATTTCTGGTTCAACAGCATGGTTTATATTGGTTTATACATGCGACTTAAGAAAACCCTATAAGAGAAAGTTTAAAGAGGTGAAATTGCACGACATCGGTATCAGCTCATATCACCTGCACATGAGATGACCTCATATCGCTCCTACGGAACTGGATGACACATACATACACATAATTGACCATCACAACCCTTCAGTCAGGATTACGATCTTGCTCCTCACACCACTTATGTTGTGCGTGTTGATTTTATACATGAATGACTACAGTTTAAAGTCGACTCCCAACAGTTTAAAGTCGACTCCGAACAACAGATTTTTGAGAAACTTTTCTGGCAATTCAGAGTTTTTGCCAGAAATCTGCTGAGAGGAAGTCGCCGAAGAAATATATTTTCATATTTTAGTTTTGATGTCTGACCTGGGGTTTGAACCGTGGCCTTACTTCTAATAATCCAACACGCAACCTACTAGACTACGGCGGTTTCCTGGATGACAATTCAGACAAAAAGAAGTTGGTAGTCATCGACCAACAGTGCCTGACACTGATGGCCTGGCCAAAGTCGTTCTCATAGAAATATGATCTTTAGCGATGGACAGCTCAAAATCCACACCAAACAGTGACTCTTTCGGAAAGCATTAGACGATCTTAGATCTCATGTGATAATTATTTTCACAATACATCGGTATGCTCAGTAAGAAAAATTTCATTTTTAATGTTAACACAACCTCTGCCTAAGACCAAAAATACTTATGTTGGAAGCCTCAACCAGAATAACTACCATTAATTATTATTTTAAATTTTGTTTTTTAAAAGTTTGTTTAAATGTGGAATCATTTCTGTTATAAAAATTATTTAAAAGTGACTTCCATTCAGCAAATAACATAGATGGATTATTTTTTTATCCTACAGTTTTTTTAGTTTTTCTGTGATTATAATCTGTTGAGTCTAATTACTTAATAATTCAATTGTGATTATTTCAACATTGTTTACCAATGATGATGGAACCAATGACGTGTTGAGACCTTTGTTTGTTTGTCGTACAACGTTAATATTTAAATAAAACTGTGAGGAAGTTAGAAAAACTTTAAACAATAGGAATCATGTCTCTTCTCTTAATTTTTTTTATTTTTTTTTTATTTATTTAACCTTGAAATACATATTTTTTCCTTTCTGTAAAGAAGCTGTGTGATTAGTTTCTAACTGAAATACATATTTATTGAAAGAAGCGTTGTTTTTAATAATTTTTTTTTGTTTAATTGTGCATAAACATTGCGTGTATTTTGTATAGGAAATCTGTAATCAATTCAATTGTTTAGAATTTTTTTTTCTCAGTTCTGCTTATAGACTAAAGAAGTTTTGAGGTTAAAGACATTTGTTAACCGATTTAATACGCTTTCCACTCCATTATCTTGAGTTGTATTACAAGGCCATTCGCCAAGTTCCAGCGCTCTCATGTTATTACTTTTTGTTCTTCATCAGTTTTCCTATTAATTTAGTCACCATAAAAGCCAACAATGATTAAGTAAACGAATAAATTTTTAAAGTTTATTTCGATTCGTTACCTAAAGCATCCCATCCCAGCTTCTTGTTTGTTCACGGCTTGATGAGTTTGTAAATTCGTGTTCATCAATTGTTGTTGTTGTTGTTTTGCAAGAAGGCTATATAAAGGCAAGCAAGATCAATGCAGTTTTATATACAATTTATTTTAAATGGTAAAAATAACAAGAAAAAAACAAAAGAAGAAAATATTTTTAAAAGCAAAATGTGACGAAAATCAGAAAGAAGACTTATCGAACACTCAACAAAATGATGAACTACAGTAGTGAGCAATCAATTAGTGGTTGTTTACTTTATTTGATAGTTTTAAAGCTGTTTTACAGTTTTTCTTAAATTTATGGAAAACAAATAACACGATACGGCAGTGAAAATACACGCGACTGATGATGTGGTGTGGATTGTAAATTTAGTTGAAAAGAACTCAAAAATTTCCTTTCTTCAGCCAAACCAAATGGAGCTATTCCTTCCAGGTGCTTAGTAAAAATCGAACTGAATCAAACTGCGTACAACCACTTACTCGACCAATACCACTTTTATTATAGAACAATCAAAAAATTTTCCCGTGACAATCCCAATAACAAAAACCATGATAAAATAAAATTATTCACAAGTACTTTCTTACTTGTGTTGTATTTCTTACCACAATGTAACACACCTCATTTTGTTAGAAACTTCCTTTAAGCACAATTGGTTCCAATAAAGTGTGTACTTCCATATATTTTGTTACAGTCATCTGTCTGAGATTCAAGCGATTTTTAAATACCATTAGCTTAAGAAAATAAATATAAAAATAAAATTAAAAAAATCGTTTTTTTAATTTCATTACCATAACAGTTTTTGTTGTTGCTGCTATTTAATTTTAACTCAATTTATTAAATCATATGTGTGCTGCTTGGATTTGGTTCTTTGCCGACAGACGAACTAACTGACTCAGTACAGTGATTTACCAAAATGACCTCAATGAAATAAACCTAAATTAAAATCAAGTCAATTAAGATAAAATATTGGTTATGGGAAAAATGTTATGGTTAAGTTCAATAGAAAACTTAAGTTTTTTTTTTTATTAAAAAAGAAGTTTTCAATGCGTCTCCGCAGCGGTAACATAAACAAATGTATAGCATACGAAGAAGAATGAGAATTTGTGGACATTTATTGCAATTGTCACATACGACAAGTATGATAGTGCAGAAAATACAATCGGATGACAGTTATACAATAGTATAGGAATTATGTGGCTAAATATTTATCAGCGAAAGAACAAGGAAACGCTAGTGAGAGACGAGAGATTTAAGAAAAGGAAAATTAAAACAGGTTGCACAAGCCGTCGCTCTAGAACGAAATCTTTTAAGCAGCAGAAAAATTCAAAATTTTAGATTATGGAATGAAATGATAAATTTTTCCTGAAAGGCGACTACTCAAATTAGAATTTTCTTTTGTACACTAATTTATTCAATTGGTCAATTCACACAAGCCGTTGTATCGTTGTATTCATTGTATTGTTGGAAGAACATACAACAGTGTATGATTGTTGTTGATATTTTTCATATAAAAATCCGATACACTTATACACATTTTTTCCATATGTTTTTAAAAGTTGTATTGGTTTCGTGCTATCAAATTGTGTGAATAAAAAAAATTTGTGTACATGTTTTCATATGTTTTTAAAAAGTTGTGTTGGTTTCGGACTATCAAATTGTTTGAATGCCACGAGGTACACAATACAGCATAGCATTGAGCGTTCACAAACAAACAAATGTATTCAATACAACATACACGATACAAAGTCGTGTGAATTGACCAAATAGTTCTTATAAAACATTTAAATTTAAAATGCCAGTTAAGGTCATAATTTATTTCTTTTCTAAAGCGATTTGTACTGCTTGTGAAATCGTCCTAGTCTAGTAGGTAGTGTGTTAGCTTATTACGCGTGAGGCCACGGTCTCCAACAAAACGAAATATGAAAAAAATATTTCTACGGCAACTTCCTCTCAGAAGATTTCTGGCAAAAACTCTGAAAGGAAGTCGACTTTCAACTGTAAGTCCCGCCACTCATGTATAAAATTAACACACACACACAAAATAAGTGATGTAAGAAACTAGTTCGTAATCCGGGTTCATAGCAGCATTAGGAATATGTATTAGTACAGCAATAGTATTATGTATGTAGCGTGTTGTGTTTTACCAGCTCTCACACCATAAAATCATATCTCGGACTTTTAGAAATTTTGTAATCTATAACAAATACATATATTCATAAAACACATATAACTAATATACTTATTATTAAATTTAAAACTATAACAGCCTAAAATATTTTTCCTTATTTTTATAACTCTTGCCCTTACCCTATATTATTTTTATAAGCTAAAGAAATACAATTTAATACGATACAATTAAAAAAAAACATATTACTATGTATATAAATATGTCTGTATTTATGATTAATTTTAATTTAATTAACAACTTCCATCTAATGTAGATTAAACACTTTATTTTAAATAATACATATCAAACTTCCGCTATTAAATCCATATTCTTTAAAATGTACGCTCAAATACATAAAATCAAACACAACTACATTTATGTGTAATTTTTTGTAAAATTTTGAAAAAATAATTGAATTGAGTTCTTCGAAATAATAGTTTTATTCAAGTTTTTTTAGCATACCATAGTTTAAGTTAGTTAACATTGACGACAGTTCATGTTCATAGCTCATAGCTCACTTGGATAATGTTTCGATCAGAAATCAGCAATGAATCGTTTTTTCGCTACTACTAAGCACTCATGAAATTTTGAATATAAGTGAGTCAACAATATTGAAATTTAACTACTCTGATTCATTCGTACACACTACAACGTTGATTTATAAGTATGAGTACAACGTTAACATCGTGTTGTTAAGTATGAATATGATGAGTACTTCAAACTTTGAATATGAGTAGTATGAGTATAATATTAAAATACGTATGAATATGTATAAGTATCAGAAATTATGAGTATGATTCGATTCTACTCATCTTTTTGAATATTCATTGCTGATCTCTGGTCCCGCTGTGAGTCACAATAAATTCCAATTTAAAAATCCAAGTCGTAATCCGAAATTTTTAGGAGCAACACAATTGGCGTTATCAGAGCAAGTGTTTGAGATGATGTTGCTCTCCTGGAACATAATTCCTTTGGTAGTGGTCAAAACAAGCCGCGTGTGAACGATTTGGACAGTATTATAATAAATGCCTTTAGAACCATGCATAAATGTACATAATTGGTGATTACAATTCTTCCGTCAGGACTACGACTTAGCTTTTTGCTCAACTTATGTCGGGTGTGTTAATTTTATACATGAGTGGTGGGACCTACAGTTTAAAGTCGATTACGAACGACAAATTTTTGAGAAGCTTTTCGTGGCAATTTTATTTACTGTCAGAGTTTTTGCTAGAAATCTACTGAGAGCCAGTCGCCGAAGAAATATTTTTTCATATTTCGTTTTATTGGAGATGTCTGGAGTGGGGTTTGAACCGCGGTCTTGTATGTAACAAGCCAACACACTGGCTACTAGACTACGGCGGCTTCAAAAGGCTTATAGCAAATAAATCAATTCTCCCAAACATACAGTAAAATATTCCGACAGATCATAGCATGACTATTTTGCCTTAACTCTTGCACTTCGAACTTTTTCTTTAACCCTATCTCAATGAATTTTGTGAAATTTATCGTTCTTAGGGAATGGGAACAGTGCTTATTTAAACCTTTTATGTACAACCAAAGCATTCAGTATACAGGCACTTGACTTCTTGAATAATACACTGCTTCCAGGCTTCAATTTTTATGATCAGCTTTAGAACTCTCTAATATTTACGTTACCCATAGCATTAAATAGATCAACGAACAACATTTGCTATAATCGAGCTTATTCGAAGAGTCTAGATTGCCTGTAGTTCAGGTGAGAGTATGTTTTTCATATTAAATCTTTTTGTTTTCACCTCATTGTCCCAAAAGCGTGGTCTAGGGTTCAAAGATTATTAATGTCAAATTTTACTATCAAATACAAACATATATATTTAGAATAGTCTATGATTCAAGTTTATTGCTAAGTAGCAAATATTTTCTATTGGTTTCGAGAGAAAGCTTGATCACCTAGTTTGTTGAACACATTTTATTGTAGCAGAAACGAAATTGTTTCCAGAAATGAAATTTATATTAAATAGAGATTTAAAAGTAAACAAAAATCATGTATGATATTAAAATATTTTGTTTTTACATTTTGTTTTCTTAAAATTAATAAAAAAAAAGAATATAAAATAAATAGGTCAACATGTATATCACAAATAAATCTTTCTATTATTTGCACAATATTTGAAAATGCTTGAATTAAATTGGCATAAAATGATCTAATTTTTGTTTGTATTTCAGATTCAATATGTCGTTATTGAATAGTGTGGGCAGGTACAGACAGATATGCGTACACGATCAATTCAATAAATGTTATTCTAATAACGCATTGAAAGAAAAAATTGTATGTTGTCTGGTTTTTAAAAGTTACATATAAATTTGCCTACATACAAACACATTATACAGTGGGTAGTTAAAGTTTAGAAAATAAAATTTACTTTAAACTTAAATAAACCACATAATAACAAAGAATAAAAAAGCTATCAATTAATTTTTTGTTATTTTTTTTTTTACATTTTAATATAATCGTTACAAATAAATTACAATATGATCCTTTTTTATTTGCAGGAAATTAAAGCCGTTGAAAATCAACTTGAAGAGCATGCCATGAAAACGTTGGAAGAAATCTCCAATCATTTTTTACAACTTCATAGTTTTCTGCAAAACGAAGAGAAACAAATAATGGATACTTTCAGTAGCATGTGCCAACAGGCTCAGTTTAATCTACGTGAAGCAAATTCCCATCTAATTCAGCAGCAGGCGTCTTTAAATGTAAGTCTCTTCTATGTATTTAATTGGTTATAATATGTATAGTTAAATTTAATACCCTTTTTTTTAGTTAATACGCAATAATTTGGAACAATTTCGTAATACTGACCAGAAAAACATTTATTTGGGACACATACTGCCAAAGTATGATCAGCAAATACAAAAAATGCCTTGCCAAATAGAAATTACCAAGCCACGACAAAATCCTTTTAAGTAAGACACATGACTTTTGAAATTTTTCTGTTAAAAATTTAAACATTTTATTCGCTACAGCTTTGAAATTAAACGTGATTTACGTTCTGATATCCAGAACTCGATTGCATACAGCTATAAAGATCCAAAAATAACAATTATGATTGATAATTCCTTTTATGATTCACAACCTTCGTATGATGATACGACCAATAGCATGGCTTCTGCTTTGAATGCCAGCGAAAATATCACAGCACCGTTTACGCCGGAAGTAAAAAAGAAGTTGAAGAAAAATATAAATACAAAACCGAAAGTAAATCTTAATGAAAATTTAAATACTATTGCTGTTGCTGTTGCTAATTCCAACCACGCCATCTCTCAAATGTCTATGTCTCATCTAAACAAGGCAAAGGATGTCAACGGCCCAAATGAGGTTTTAGTACATGTTACCCAAATTAAATCACCGGAAAACTTTTACATACAAAACGATAAAGACATGCAATCCATACGACAATTGTCCCATAAATATTTGAGTAATGACATCTCCAATCGTATACCAAAATCTATATCTATAGGTTACTACTACATGGCGTATCATGTAAAAGACAAGCAATGGTATCGTGGCATGTTAAAGAAAATATTACCAAATGAGTTGTATAAAATATTTTTAGTTGATTTTGGAATAAACATGCAAATATCCAAAGATAAGTAAGTACCCCTCCTATTTATTGAAAAATAAAAAGAGATTTAAATTCCGATTATAAAAACAATCGATTTTCCATATCACCACCTAGGCTTTGTGAAATAGACGAACAACATTTAAAGATACCCTTTGCTGCAATACGCTGTGCTATTTTTGACATAATGCCAGTAGGCAAGAAATGGACCGAAGTCGAAAATTCTCTATTACTTGAACTTTTACAGAAGTATGTGAAAATGAATTGAAATAAAAAATAAAATAAAAATAAAATAAATATTATTTGATTATTATTTTTAGTAAACCAGCACGAATGAGCATTATCGAAAGAATTAATAACGAAATGCTTAAGATTGACTTGCATACACAACTAACAAAATCTGTACGCGATACTTTTTTATACACAGGCCTGGCCCGTGAGAGGTCAGGTGAAATGAATTTTAAATTACAGGCTAAGGTATGTTGACGTTTACTTACGTGTACAATTTTTATTAAAGAATTTTATAATTTTTTGTTATTTTTTCTTAAACCAAGTTACCCATAATTAAAATGGAGGACCGTATTCCAAAATCAAATGTACACACAAACGAAGTACTGTCGGTGACAATGTTAAATGCCATAGGACCACAGGAATTTTATGTTATAAAGGTAAGTATATAAAGAGTATTTTTAAGTGAAATTATTGTATAAACTATTTAGTACAATATATTATGTAAAATAATTTGATTCCATTCAAATCAAAACAAATTCCGTTTTCAAGAACCGAATCAAACGTATTTGAAATTATCTGCATTTCAGCTGCATTCGCCTATCTTATTGTCCTACAATTTTTAGCGACTTTCTTAGACTTGATGAATGAATTGGCAGTGAAATAGATTAAATTCAGGTGAACAGACAGCACGATTTCTAAAACATCCAAGTTTTTAATGGTCGTAGGAAACAATTACGTTCCAATTCCACCAGACGCATTGCATTTTCTTCTTGGTATCAATCCTGGCTTAACCATAGTTAATGAAGCTTTAGCTTGCTTCGTCCGTGAAGTTTTCGGATGTTTATTATGTGTCTATTCTTGTTCCAGCTAAGCAGGTGATTGGTCTGTTGTAGCAGGTCTTGGGATTGTTGCCTAGAATCAACTCCCCCCCTCAGCAGTATGTGTGCGTTATTGTTAGGAATCAATTTTAAATCATTCGACGTACAATTGCGTTCGAACCAAGGTTCATTATTTTATTTCAAAAACAGAAAGTGCTTTTATAGTAGAATACTAATATAAATAATTTGAATAACTTTTAAGCTATAATTCTTATTTATTTTACGGAATTCGGCAATGAGAACAACATTTTTGTATATTTTTTTTTTTCCTAACAGAATGATGCCGTTGAAAGTAAAAGAGATCTAATGCGAGATTTGGATCAATACTATAATAATGACGCAATGAAAATTCAGCAAATTTATTTAGGCACTACTCAGATGTGTTGTGCAATTAACTGCAATGATGTATGGCATCGAGCTGTCATAGATGAAATGAAAGGCAATGGTCTTTTGAGCGTACGTTTAGTTGATGAAGGACGTAAAGAGATAATAACTTGGCGTAAGGCTTTCGTTTTAGCCGAACAATTTCGAAAGAAGCGTGAATTCGCTATTCCCTGCTTTCTCGCCGACATAGAACCGTTACAAGAAAACAATTATGATTATACAGACGAGGCTGTAAATCATTTCAGGCAAATGTCTAAAAACCCTCATTTGCGTATGGAAGTTGTGGCAACCACAACAACTTCTTTTAAAGTAGTCCTGTTTATATGCAAGAAAAATTCAGATAAAAACATTGCTGCCGTTATGATAGACGACGGATATGGTATATCTACTGGGGAGTATTCACAAATAACGGAAATATCTAAAAATAGCGGTAACTTTGCAAAACCAGCTCTTAGTCGTTCGCAGTTACCTTTAAGTGTGCGTAACGATAGAACTCAGAAGACGAGTGATACTTTAACTAAACCCCTAAAACGTACACCCATAATGGTGACACATATAATCAGTCCTGGAGAATTTTATATTCAATTAGCCAGTCTTAGCTGGGGCACAAAAACTTTTCACCAGCAAATACAAGAAACCCAATCCAAGAAATATGGTACACAGAATCCACTACCATTACCACACGAAGCTCGAGAGTGGCTTAAGGATGATCATTGTTTAGTCTATACAAAATATCACAGCTATAATAGTCGTCAATTTCTAGATGAACCTATTATAGAGAATCGTTGTGAGTGGTATCGTGGCATCATTACCGATATAACACATCTAACGGGAAAAAAACAAACATTTTCCGTATTTTTAAGAGATATTGGCATCACTATTTGTTCAATATATAGTCAGCAATTATTTACAATTAATCCTCAATTGGATCGCGTAACAAATGCTGTCTATTGTTGCCATTTGGCTTGCATTGAACCAGCTGGTGGTAAGTCGTGGTCCCAATCGGCCATTGATTGCTTTAGTCATTATATAATAACTGCCGAAACATTATCGGTATCAATGCAAGGCAAACGTAACCCAGACACGAATTCTCTGCCCATTGTTTTATGGAGTTCAAAAATAGAAACAGCTGATCCCTTGGCACCGTGTATAACGAAATATTTAAATATTAATCGCAATTTGGTAACCAAAGGCTTAGCTCATATGGTAGAACCTTTAGATACTAAACAGCAATTTGATCAGATTGATAAAATGGAATTGAAAAATGGTGAAATAACACTAGAGCTATGGTTTAAATCATTTTCGAATAATGGCCTATTAAATGGTAAGAAATGAATTTAAAAATACGTATATTTACGATATTAAGATCTTTTAATTTAAAAAATAAAAAGAGTTCAAGAATTGAATAATAATTCGTACATAAGTTACTTTTTAACTTTTCTTTCCTTGGTTTTGTAATTCTTGTACCGTCTAAATTCGTATATAAAATCTACAACTTAGGAAATCTTTTTTTAATAAATTAAGTATAAAAACTAATTTTACCTTTTTTGCTGTTTTCAGATGTTGAAATGAATGAAAAACTGCAAACACATTTATGCTCCAATACCCACGATAGTATTGATACTAACGACTGTTGTACAGAGGACCATCCTTTAAGTGTCCATCTAACAGAGATTGATCTCGAAGAGACCACCAATAAAAGAGCACCAAAGGCCTGGTTTGAAACTAATATCATTAAGAAGACTATATTTGCTGGTTACCCAACATATATTGATTTTGAATGCATTGTGTATATACACGATGCTGCTGATAGGCCCCTGCTCGATAAAATAACTAAAAAAATTACCGAAACCTATGGTCAATTAAAACCACCATCAAATGATTATAAATTTATGAAAGAACAAGCATGCGTAGTTAAATATCATGTCGATTCGAAATATTATCGCGGCATTATAAAAGAAGATCTTAACTCAGATCTCGAATGGGGTGTTTACTTTATCGACTATGGCAATACTGAAACGGTAACGAGTAAAGATTTACGTCCTTATGCTCCTTTTCCAAATTTACCAGCTATAGCCAATAAGTTTATAATCGATGGTATCAAACCAAAGAATGGAGCTAAAAAATATAACGAAAGTGAATTGGATCAAATGCATATATTGATTGTTGCCAAATTGGTATCGGTGCGCATACCCACATCGGAACTAGAGACTGAAATTAAACGCTGTAGTATATGTATAAATACTATGGATGCCGCATCTGAATTTATTGAAAGAGGTTTAGCCGATGCTGATTATAAACCACTAAAACATGTAGAAGTAGAGCAACAGGCCAAAGGTGGCACAAAGAAAATATGTAAAAATCGAAATCCTTTACCCTGTTCGGTTATGGAAGATTACCCAGTAAGTAATTTTTTAATCGTAAATGCAATATAACGATAGCGTTAAATATATTAATTAAATCAAATGTTTGGAAAGAGTTAAGCAATACTCGAATAGCAAAGTAATATAATTTAAAATTTTTGGAAGTTGTTGCTTCATACTCAGAAATATATTTTAAAGACACGTCTCTTAAGGGATTATCACGACTTTTGTTTTATAGATTTTCAATCAAGACGATGACGACGTTATAGAGGATTTTAGCAATGACAGATATTTATCCAGTAACAGCATTGATGATGATGATGTCGGCCATGATGACGATGAATTTACGCATGTCAATGAAGTGTTTGATCGTTTATCGAAAATCCCAAATGAAACTGAAACGTTTTTTAAAGCGGAAACTAAAACAACAACAAAAACTGAATCAGCTATCAATAGCACAGGTCAAAATAAATCGCCTCCACATAAAAAACGCATGTTCAACGATAAAGATTACAGTGACATGATGAAGGAAATTATGGTATTCGAAGAAGGTGCGCAGTTAGACGATTTTGTATACGCTGCAGATGAAGCCATCGACGATCATCACGCAGATGTAATAGAATTGGAAGAACATTTCGCCATGAACTATTGGCATAATAGCGTTGAAAACATGCGTTTAGAAGAAGATGATGAGATTAATAGAGTATTGGATGAAAGAGTTTTGTCCAGCGAAGAACAAGTAAGTTGGCCTTTATTTATCGTATCCGCAATTCACACTTCTTACGTCACCTCATACGTCTTTTTTTACATTTCAGGATATCGAATCAGACTTTGAAAGATTTTATCCCAATGAAACTTCTACAGTTTTTACCCATTTTAGCGGTATTGATAGATTGCGACCACCCCAATTACCCACTGCCATGCAACAATTTAATTGCCGTGTTATATCCATTATAACGCCTACTATATTACAAGTATTTCCCTTGCACACAGAATTTCGTTATCGAGAAGTAGGACTGCAACGCTTAATTAGAGAATTGGTTAAGAAATCTTTACCACCTCTAATGAAATTTGAGCCACGTACATTGTGTCTAGCCCGCTACAGCAAAGATAAAGTATGGTATCGTGCTGTTATACGTTCTTATAATCCTAATGCCAAGACAGTTGATGTTTTATATGTTGATTATTTGAATAGTGAAACACTATCTGTGAAATATATACGCCAGTGTCCAACGGAGTTATTGGACTGGCCTTTACGCACCTTTCGTGTACGTTTAAATGGCATTAAAGTCAATCCACATTTTAAAGAGCATGAGATACGTATGATTCTTCATCGCTTACTCACAAAACAAAAACTGTTTGCTGTTGTTAAAAAAAATCTTAATTGTCACAGTCTAATTGCTGGCAACAATTTTGATAGCACCGACCTTTTGGAAATAGCACTTTATGAATCGAAAGAAACCTCTTTAAAAGGTTTAACCGTTTACCAGTCTCTCATTGAAAATAATTATTTTCAACGCATTTAATCACTTATTCCATTGTATTGAATTGTTAATTTTAATTTTTCTATTTTCTTTTTTTTTTTTTTTTTGTCTGAAATAAGCATTTAATTTTCTCGACAACTATTTTCTTACTTTAATTAATATATGCATTTAATTTTAATATTTAAACCAATAAAAAATATAATATAACTTCTTTAAAAAATAAATTCATGTTTCATTGCGTTTGTATGCAGAGTTAGACTTCTTTACTGGTAGGGAAATTCCAGAAGGTGCAACTTCCGAGCCCTAGTTTTTTTCTATCGTATAGCGAAAACTTAATGTCATTATCTCTTATAGTTTCCGAGTTATAAGCAAAATTGTAAAAGTGTTTAACAAAAAACACTTCCTGCTGAATTCTGTTGGCCTGGTATTGGCAGAAAATTTTTGAATGAAAAATTTTAAAATATTTTCCGACATACACACGCACACGCACGCATATGTACAATCGTATAACAATTTTACATTTGTGCAAATATCTCGGAAACTATAAGAGTTAATGGCAATCAGTTTTCACCAAGCGACTGGAAAAAACATCAGCTTTCCAACAATAAATAAATTCACCCCCAAATATTAAATACCGCCTGAAATATAAGGCATTATATGTAAGAATTCATTATATATTATAGAAGGCGTGGCATTTATGGGCGGAAATAAATTTTGCTAAATAGCTGATGTTTTTTTCTATCGTATAGCGAAAACTTAATGTCATTACACACACACGCACATGTACAATAGTATAACAATTTTACATTTGTGCAAATATCTCGGAAACTATAAGAGTTAATGGCAATCAGTTTTCACCAAGCGACTGGAAAAAACATCAGCTTTCCAACAATAAATAAATTCACCCCCAAATATTAAATACCGCCTGAAATATAAGGCATTATATATAAGAATTCATTATATTTTATAGAAGGCGTGGCATTTATGGTCGGAAATAAATTTTGCTAAATAGCTGATGTTTTTTTCTATCGTATAGCGTATCGTATATACTTAATGCCATTATCTCCTATAGTTTCCGAGTTATAAGCAAAATTGTAAAAGTGTTTAACAAAAAACACTTCCTGCTGAATTCTGTTGGCCTGGTATTGGCAGAAAATTTTTGAACGAAAAATTTGAAAATATTTTTCGACATACACACACACACGCATATGTACAATCGTATAACAATTTTACATTTGTGCGAATATCTCGGAAACTATAAGAGATAATGACAATCAGTTTTCACCAAGCGACTGGAAAAAACATCAGCTTTCCAACAATAAATAAATTCACACCAAATATTAAATACCGCCTGAAATATAAGGCATTATATATAAGAATTCATTATATTTTATAGAAGGCGTGGCATTTATGGTCGGAAATAAATTTTGCTAAATAGCTGATGTTTTTTTCTATCGTATAGCGTATCGTATATACTTAATGCCATTATCTCCTATAGTTTCCGAGTTATAAGCAAAATTGTAAAAGTGTTTAACAAAAAAACACTTCCTGCTGAATTCTGTTGGCCTGGTATTGGCAGAAAATTTTTTAACGAAAAATTTGAAAATATTTTTCGGCATACACACACACACACACGCACATGTACAATCGTATAATAATTTTACATTTGTGCGAATATCTCGGAAACTATAAGAGATAATGACAATCAGTTTTACCAAGCGACTGGAAAAAACATCAGCTTTCCAACAATAAATAAATTCACCCCCAAATATTAAATACCGCCTGAAATATAAGGCATTATATATAAGAATTCATTATATTTTATAGAAGGCGTGGCATTTGTGGGCGGAAATAAATTTTGCTAAATAGCTGATGTTTTTTTCTATCGTATAGCGAAAACTTAATGTCTTTATTTCGTATAGTTTCCGAGTTATAAGCAAAATTGTAAAAGTGTTTAACAAAAAAACACTTCCTGCTGAATTCTGTTGGCCTGGTATTGGCAGAAAATTTTTTAACGAAAAATTTGAAAATATTTTTCGGCATACACACACACACACACGCACATGTACAATAGTATAACAATTTTACATTTGTGCGAATATCTCGGAAACTATAAGAGATAATGACAATCAGTTTTCACCAAGCGACTGGAAACAACATCAGCTTTCCAACAATAAATAAATTCACCCCCAAATATTAAATACCGCCTGAAATATAAGGCATTATATATAAGAATTCATTATATTTTATAGAAGGCGTGGCATTTGTGGGCGTAAATAAATTTTGCTAAATAGCTGATGTTTTTTTCTATCGTATAGCGAAAACTTAATGTCTTTATCTCCTATAGTTTCCGAGTTATAAGCAAAATTGTAAAAGTGTTTAACAAAAAACACTTCCTGCTGAATTCTGTTGGCCTGGTATTGGCAGAAAATTTTTGAATGAAAAATTTGAAAATATTTTTCGGCATACACACACACACACACGCACATGTACAATAGTATAACAATTTTACATTTGTGCGAATATCTCGGAAACTATAAGAGATAATGACAATCAGTTTTCACCAAGCGACTGGAAAAAACATCAGCTTTCCAACAATAAATAAATTCACCCCCAAATATGAAATACCGCCTGAAATATAAGGCATTATATATAAGAATTCATTATATTTTATAGAAGGCGTGGCATTTGTGGGCGGAAATAAATTTTGCTAAATAGCTGATGTTTTTTTCTATCGTATAGCGAAAACTTAATGGCATTATCTCTTATAGTTTCCGAGTTATAAGCAAAATTGTAAAAGTGTTTAACAAAAAACACTTTCTGCTGAATTCTGTTGGTCTGGTATTGGCAGAAAATTTTTGAACGAAAAATTTGAAAATATTTTTCGACATACACACACACACACATGCATATGTACAATCGTATAATAATTTTACATTTGTGCGAATATCTCGGAAACTATAAGAGATAATGACAATCAGTTTTCACCATGCGACTGGAAAAAACATCAGCTTTCCAACAATAAATAAGTTCACCCCCAAATATTAAATACCGCCTGAAATATAAGGCATTATATATAATAATTCATTATATTTTATAGAAGGCGTGGCATTTATGGGCGGAAATAAGTTTTGCTAAACAGCTGATATTTTTTTCTATCGTATAGCGAAAACTTAATGTCATTATCTCCTATAGTTTCCGAGTTATAAGCAAAATTGTAAAAGTGTTTAACAAAAAACACTTCCTGCTGAATTCTGTTGGCCTGGTATTGGCAGAAAATTTTTGAACCGAAAATTTTAAAATATTTTTCGACATACACACACACACACACGCACATGTACAATAGTATAACAATTTTACATTTGTGCGAATATCTCGGCAACTATAAGAGATAATGACAATCAGTTTTCACCAAGCGACTGGAAACAACATCAGCTTTCCAACAATAAATAAATTCACCCCCAAATATTAAATACCGCCTGAAATATAAGGCATTATATATAAGAATTCATTATATTTTATAGAAGGCGTGGCATTTGTGGGCGGAAATAAATTTTGCTAAATAGCTGATGTTTTTTTCTATCGTATAGCGAAAACTTAATGTCTTTATTTCGTATAGTTTCCGAGTTATAAGCAAAATTGTAAAAGTGTTTAACAAAAAACACTTCCTGCTGAATTCTGTTGGCCTGGTATTGGCAGAAAATTTTTGAATGAAAAATTTGAAAATATTTTTCGGCATACACACACACACACACGCACATGTACAATAGTATAACAATTTTACATTTGTGCGAATATCTCGGAAACTATAAGAGATAATGACAATCAGTTTTCACCAAGCGACTGGAAAAAACATCAGCTTTCCAACAATAAATAAATTCACCCCCAAATATGAAATACCGCCTGAAATATAAGGCATTATATATAAGAATTCATTATATTTTATAGAAGGCGTGGCATTTGTGGGCGGAAATAAATTTTGCTAAATAGCTGATGTTTTTTTCTATCGTATAGCGAAAACTTAATGTCTTTATCTCCTATAGTTTCCGAGTTATAAGCAAAATTGTAAAAGTGTTTAACAAAAAAACACTTCCTGCTGAATTCTGTTGGCCTGGTATTGGCAGAAAATTTTTTAACGAAAAATTTGAAAATATTTTTCGGCATACACACACACACACACGCACATGTACAATAGTATAACAATTTTACATTTGTGCGAATATCTCGGAAACTATAAGAGATAATGACAATCAGTTTTCACCAAGCGACTGGAAACAACATCAGCTTTCCAACAATAAATAAATTCACCCCCAAATATTAAATACCGCCTGAAATATAAGGCATTATATATAAGAATTCATTATATTTTATAGAAGGCGTGGCATTTGTGGGCGGAAATAAATTTTGCTAAATAGCTGATGTTTTTTTCTATCGTATAGCGAAAACTTAATGTCTTTATCTCCTATAGTTTCCGAGTTATAAGCAAAATTGTAAAAGTGTTTAACAAAAAACACTTCCTGCTGAATTCTGTTGGCCTGGTATTGGCAGAAAATTTTTGAATGAAAAATTTGAAAATATTTTTCGGCATACACACACACACACACGCACATGTACAATAGTATAACAATTTTACATTTGTGCGAATATCTCGGAAACTATAAGAGATAATGACAATCAGTTTTCACCAAGCGACTGGAAAAAACATCAGCTTTCCAACAATAAATAAATTCACCCCCAAATATGAAATACCGCTTGAAATATAAGGCATTATATATAAGAATTCATTATATTTTATAGAAGGCGTGGCATTTGTGGGCGGAAATAAATTTTGCTAAATAGCTGATGTTTTTTTCTATCGTATAGCGAAAACTTAATGTCTTTATCTCGTATAGTTTCCGAGTTATAAGCAAAATTGTAAAAGTGTTTAACAAAAAACACTTCCTGCTGAATTCTGTTGGCCTGGTATTGGCAGAAAATTTTTGAATGAAAAATTTGAAAATATTTTTCGACATACACACACACACGCATATGTACAATCGTATAACAATTTTACATTTGTGCGAATATCTCGGCAACTATAAGAGATAATGACAATCAGTTTTCACCAAGCGACTGGAAAAAACATCAGCTTTCCAACAATAAATAAATTCACACCAAATATTAAATACCGCCTGAAATATAAGGCATTATATATAAGAATTCATTATATTTTATAGAAGGCGTGGCATTTATGGTCGGAAATAAATTTTGCTAAATAGCTGATGTTTTTTTCTATCGTATAGCGTATCGTATATACTTAATGCCATTATCTCCTATAGTTTCCGAGTTATAAGCAAAATTGTAAAAGTGTTTAACAAAAAAACACTTCCTGCTGAATTCTGTTGGCCTGGTATTGGCAGAAAATTTTTTAACGAAAAATTTGAAAATATTTTTCGGCATACACACACACACACACGCACATGTACAATCGTATAATAATTTTACATTTGTGCGAATATCTCGGAAACTATAAGAGATAATGACAATCAGTTTTACCAAGCGACTGGAAAAAACATCAGCTTTCCAACAATAAATAAATTCACCCCCAAATATTAAATACCGCCTGAAATATAAGGCATTATATATAAGAATTCATTATATTTTATAGAAGGCGTGGCATTTGTGGGCGGAAATAAATTTTGCTAAATAGCTGATGTTTTTTTCTATCGTATAGCGAAAACTTAATGTCTTTATTTCGTATAGTTTCCGAGTTATAAGCAAAATTGTAAAAGTGTTTAACAAAAAAACACTTCCTGCTGAATTCTGTTGGCCTGGTATTGGCAGAAAATTTTTTAACGAAAAATTTGAAAATATTTTTCGGCATATACACACACACACACGCACATGTACAATAGTATAACAATTTTACATTTGTGCGAATATCTCGGAAACTATAAGAGATAATGACAATCAGTTTTCACCAAGCGACTGGAAACAACATCAGCTTTCCAACAATAAATAAATTCACCCCCAAATATTAAATACCGCCTGAAATATAAGGCATTATATATAAGAATTCATTATATTTTATAGAAGGCGTGGCATTTGTGGGCGTAAATAAATTTTGCTAAATAGCTGATGTTTTTTTCTATCGTATAGCGAAAACTTAATGTCTTTATCTCCTATAGTTTCCGAGTTATAAGCAAAATTGTAAAAGTGTTTAACAAAAAACACTTCCTGCTGAATTCTGTTGGCCTGGTATTGGCAGAAAATTTTTGAATGAAAAATTTGAAAATATTTTTCGGCATACACACACACACACACGCACATGTACAATAGTATAACAATTTTACATTTGTGCGAATATCTCGGAAACTATAAGAGATAATGACAATCAGTTTTCACCAAGCGACTGGAAAAAACATCAGCTTTCCAACAATAAATAAATTCACCCCCAAATATGAAATACCGCCTGAAATATAAGGCATTATATATAAGAATTCATTATATTTTATAGAAGGCGTGGCATTTGTGGGCGGAAATAAATTTTGCTAAATAGCTGATGTTTTTTTCTATCGTATAGCGAAAACTTAATGGCATTATCTCTTATAGTTTCCGAGTTATAAGCAAAATTGTAAAAGTGTTTAACAAAAAACACTTTCTGCTGAATTCTGTTGGTCTGGTATTGGCAGAAAATTTTTGAACGAAAAATTTGAAAATATTTTTCGACATACACACACACACACATGCATATGTACAATCGTATAATAATTTTACATTTGTGCGAATATCTCGGAAACTATAAGAGATAATGACAATCAGTTTTCACCATGCGACTGGAAAAAACATCAGCTTTCCAACAATAAATAAGTTCACCCCCAAATATTAAATACCGCCTGAAATATAAGGCATTATATATAATAATTCATTATATTTTATAGAAGGCGTGGCATTTATGGGCGGAAATAAGTTTTGCTAAACAGCTGATATTTTTTTCTATCGTATAGCGAAAACTTAATGTCATTATCTCCTATAGTTTCCGAGTTATAAGCAAAATTGTAAAAGTGTTTAACAAAAAACACTTCCTGCTGAATTCTGTTGGCCTGGTATTGGCAGAAAATTTTTGAACCGAAAATTTTAAAATATTTTTCGACATACACACACACACACACGCACATGTACAATAGTATAACAATTTTACATTTGTGCGAATATCTCGGCAACTATAAGAGATAATGACAATCAGTTTTCACCAAGCGACTGGAAACAACATCAGCTTTCCAACAATAAATAAATTCACCCCCAAATATTAAATACCGCCTGAAATATAAGGCATTATATATAAGAATTCATTATATTTTATAGAAGGCGTGGCATTTGTGGGCGGAAATAAATTTTGCTAAATAGCTGATGTTTTTTTCTATCGTATAGCGAAAACTTAATGTCTTTATTTCGTATAGTTTCCGAGTTATAAGCAAAATTGTAAAAGTGTTTAACAAAAAACACTTCCTGCTGAATTCTGTTGGCCTGGTATTGGCAGAAAATTTTTGAATGAAAAATTTGAAAATATTTTTCGGCATACACACACACACACACGCACATGTACAATAGTATAACAATTTTACATTTGTGCGAATATCTCGGAAACTATAAGAGATAATGACAATCAGTTTTCACCAAGCGACTGGAAAAAACATCAGCTTTCCAACAATAAATAAATTCACCCCCAAATATGAAATACCGCCTGAAATATAAGGCATTATATATAAGAATTCATTATATTTTATAGAAGGCGTGGCATTTGTGGGCGGAAATAAATTTTGCTAAATAGCTGATGTTTTTTTCTATCGTATAGCGAAAACTTAATGTCTTTATCTCCTATAGTTTCCGAGTTATAAGCAAAATTGTAAAAGTGTTTAACAAAAAAACACTTCCTGCTGAATTCTGTTGGCCTGGTATTGGCAGAAAATTTTTTAACGAAAAATTTGAAAATATTTTTCGGCATACACACACACACACACGCACATGTACAATAGTATAACAATTTTACATTTGTGCGAATATCTCGGAAACTATAAGAGATAATGACAATCAGTTTTCACCAAGCGACTGGAAACAACATCAGCTTTCCAACAATAAATAAATTCACCCCCAAATATTAAATACCGCCTGAAATATAAGGCATTATATATAAGAATTCATTATATTTTATAGAAGGCGTGGCATTTGTGGGCGGAAATAAATTTTGCTAAATAGCTGATGTTTTTTTCTATCGTATAGCGAAAACTTAATGTCTTTATCTCCTATAGTTTCCGAGTTATAAGCAAAATTGTAAAAGTGTTTAACAAAAAACACTTCCTGCTGAATTCTGTTGGCCTGGTATTGGCAGAAAATTTTTGAATGAAAAATTTGAAAATATTTTTCGGCATACACACACACACACACGCACATGTACAATAGTATAACAATTTTACATTTGTGCGAATATCTCGGAAACTATAAGAGATAATGACAATCAGTTTTCACCAAGCGACTGGAAAAAACATCAGCTTTCCAACAATAAATAAATTCACCCCCAAATATGAAATACCGCCTGAAATATAAGGCATTATATATAAGAATTCATTATATTTTATAGAAGGCGTGGCATTTGTGGGCGGAAATAAATTTTGCTAAATAGCTGATGTTTTTTTCTATCGTATAGCGAAAACTTAATGTCTTTATCTCGTATAGTTTCCGAGTTATAAGCAAAATTGTAAAAGTGTTTAACAAAAAACACTTCCTGCTGAATTCTGTTGGCCTGGTATTGGCAGAAAATTTTTGAATGAAAAATTTGAAAATATTTTTCGACATACACACACACACGCATATGTACAATCGTATAACAATTTTACATTTGTGCGAATATCTCGGCAACTATAAGAGATAATGACAATCAGTTTTCACCAAGCAACTGGAAAAAACATCAGCTTTCCAACAATAAATAAATTCACCCCCAAATATGAAATACCGCCTGAAATATAAGGCATTATATATAAGAATTCATTATATTTTATAGAAGGCGTGGCATTTGTGGGCGGAAATAAATTTTGCTAAATAGCTGATGTTTTTTTCTATCGTATAGCGAAAACTTAATGTCTTTATCTCCTATAGTTTCCGAGTTATAAGCAAAATTGTAAAAGTGTTTAACAAAAAACACTTCCTGCTGAATTCTGTTGGCCTGGTATTGGCAGAAAATTTTTGAATGAAAAATTTGAAAATATTTTTCGACATACACACACACACGCATATGTACAATCGTATAACAATTTTACATTTGTGCGAATATCTCGGCAACTATAAGAGATAATGACAATCAGTTTTCACCATGCGACTGGAAAAAACATCAGCTTTCCAACAATAAATAAGTTCACCCCCAAATATTAAATACCGCCTGAAATATAAGGCATTATATATAATAATTCATTATATTTTATAGAAGGCGTGGCATTTGTGGGCGGAAATAAATTTTGCTAAATAGCTGATGTTTTTATCTATCGTATAGCGTAAACTAAATGGCATTATCTCTTATAGTTTCCGAGTTATAAGCAAAATTGTAAAAGTGTTTAACAAAAAACACTTCCTGCTGAATTCTGTTGGCCTGGTATTGGCAGAAAATTTTTGAACGAAAAATTTGAAAATATTTTTCGACATACACACACACACGCATATGTACAATCGTATAACAATTTTACATTTGTGCGAATATCTCGGAAACTATAAGAGATAATGACAATCAGTTTTCACCAAGCGACTGGAAAAAACATCAGCTTTCCAACAATAAATAAATTCACACCAAATATTAAATACCGCCTGAAATATAAGGCATTATATATAAGAATTCCCTATAATTCATGGAAGGCGTGGCATTTGTGGGCGGAAATAAATTTTGCTAAATAGCTGATGTTTTTTTCTATCGTATAGCGAAAACTTAATGCCATTATCTCCTATAGTTTCCGAGTTATAAGCAAAATTGTAAAAGTGTTTAACAAAAAAACACTTCCTGCTGAATTCTGTTGGCCTGGTATTGGCAGAAAATTTTTTAACGAAAAATTTGAAAATATTTTACACACACACACACACGCACATGTACAATAGTATAACAATTTTACATTTGTGCGAATATCTCGGAAACTATAAGAGATAATGACAATCAGTTTTACCAAGCGACTGGAAAAAACATCAGCTTTCCAACAATAAATAAATTCACCCCCAAATATTAAATACCGCCTGAAATATAAGGCATTATATATAAGAATTCATTATATTTTATAGAAGGCGTGGCATTTGTGGGCGGAAATAAATTTTGCTAAATAGCTGATGTTTTTTTCTATCGTATAGCGAAAACTTAATGTCTTTATTTCGTATAGTTTCCGAGTTATAAGCAAAATTGTAAAAGTGTTTAACAAAAAAACACTTCCTGCTGAATTCTGTTGGCCTGGTATTGGCAGAAAATTTTTTAACGAAAAATTTGAAAATATTTTTCGGCATACACACACACACACACGCACATGTACAATAGTATAACAATTTTACATTTGTGCGAATATCTCGGAAACTATAAGAGATAATGACAATCAGTTTTCACCAAGCGACTGGAAACAACATCAGCTTTCCAACAATAAATAAATTCACCCCCAAATATTAAATACCGCCTGAAATATAAGGCATTATATATAAGAATTCATTATATTTTATAGAAGGCGTGGCATTTGTGGGCGGAAATAAATTTTGCTAAATAGCTGATGTTTTTTTCTATCGTATAGCGAAAACTTAATGTCTTTATCTCCTATAGTTTCCGAGTTATAAGCAAAATTGTAAAAGTGTTTAACAAAAAACACTTCCTGCTGAATTCTGTTGGCCTGGTATTGGCAGAAAATTTTTGAATGAAAAATTTGAAAATATTTTTCGGCATACACACACACACACACGCACATGTACAATAGTATAACAATTTTACATTTGTGCGAATATCTCGGCAACTATAAGAGATAATGACAATCAGTTTTCACCAAGCAACTGGAAAAAACATCAGCTTTCCAACAATAAATAAATTCACCCCCAAATATGAAATACCGCCTGAAATATAAGGCATTATATATAAGAATTCATTATATTTTATAGAAGGCGTGGCATTTGTGGGCGGAAATAAATTTTGCTAAATAGCTGATGTTTTTTTCTATCGTATAGCGAAAACTTAATGTCTTTATCTCCTATAGTTTCCGAGTTATAAGCAAAATTGTAAAAGTGTTTAACAAAAAACACTTCCTGCTGAATTCTGTTGGCCTGGTATTGGCAGAAAATTTTTGAATGAAAAATTTGAAAATATTTTTCGACATACACACACACACACATGCATATGTACAATCGTATAATAATTTTACATTTGTGCGAATATCTCGGAAACTATAAGAGATAATGACAATCAGTTTTCACCATGCGACTGGAAAAAACATCAGCTTTCCAACAATAAATAAGTTCACCCCCAAATATTAAATACCGCCTGAAATATAAGGCATTATATATAATAATTCATTATATTTTATAGAAGGCGTGGCATTTATGGGCGGAAATAAGTTTTGCTAAACAGCTGATATTTTTTTCTATCGTATAGCGAAAACTTAATGTCATTATCTCCTATAGTTTCCGAGTTATAAGCAAAATTGTAAAAGTGTTTAACAAAAAACACTTCCTGCTGAATTCTGTTGGCCTGGTATTGGCAGAAAATTTTTGAACCGAAAATTTTAAAATATTTTTGGACATACACACACACACACACGCACATGTACAATAGTATAACAATTTTACATTTGTGCGAATATCTCGGCAACTATAAGAGATAATGACAATCAGTTTTCACCAAGCGACTGGAAACAACATCAGCTTTCCAACAATAAATAAATTCACCCCCAAATATTAAATACCGCCTGAAATATAAGGCATTATATATAAGAATTCATTATATTTTATAGAAGGCGTGGCATTTGTGGGCGGAAATAAATTTTGCTAAATAGCTGATGTTTTTTTCTATCGTATAGCGAAAACTTAATGTCTTTATTTCGTATAGTTTCCGAGTTATAAGCAAAATTGTAAAAGTGTTTAACAAAAAACACTTCCTGCTGAATTCTGTTGGCCTGGTATTGGCAGAAAATTTTTGAATGAAAAATTTGAAAATATTTTTCGGCATACACACACACACACACGCACATGTACAATAGTATAACAATTTTACATTTGTGCGAATATCTCGGAAACTATAAGAGATAATGACAATCAGTTTTCACCAAGCGACTGGAAAAAACATCAGCTTTCCAACAATAAATAAATTCACCCCCAAATATGAAATACCGCCTGAAATATAAGGCATTATATATAAGAATTCATTATATTTTATAGAAGGCGTGGCATTTGTGGGCGGAAATAAATTTTGCTAAATAGCTGATGTTTTTTTCTATCGTATAGCGAAAACTTAATGTCTTTATCTCGTATAGTTTCCGAGTTATAAGCAAAATTGTAAAAGTGTTTAACAAAAAACACTTCCTGCTGAATTCTGTTGGCCTGGTATTGACAGAAAATTTTTGAATGAAAAATTTGAAAATATTTTTCGACATACACACACACACGCATATGTACAATCGTATAACAATTTTACATTTGTGCGAATATCTCGGCAACTATAAGAGATAATGACAATCAGTTTTCACCAAGCAACTGGAAAAAACATCAGCTTTCCAACAATAAATAAATTCACCCCCAAATATGAAATACCGCCTGAAATATAAGGCATTATATATAAGAATTCATTATATTTTATAGAAGGCGTGGCATTTGTGGGCGGAAATAAATTTTGCTAAATAGCTGATGTTTTTTTCTATCGTATAGCGAAAACTTAATGTCTTTATCTCCTATAGTTTCCGAGTTATAAGCAAAATTGTAAAAGTGTTTAACAAAAAACACTTCCTGCTGAATTCTGTTGGCCTGGTATTGGCAGAAAATTTTTGAATGAAAAATTTGAAAATATTTTTCGACATACACACACACACGCATATGTACAATCGTATAACAATTTTACATTTGTGCGAATATCTCGGCAACTATAAGAGATAATGACAATCAGTTTTCACCATGCGACTGGAAAAAACATCAGCTTTCCAACAATAAATAAGTTCACCCCCAAATATTAAATACCGCCTGAAATATAAGGCATTATATATAATAATTCATTATATTTTATAGAAGGCGTGGCATTTGTGGGCGGAAATAAATTTTGCTAAATAGCTGATGTTTTTATCTATCGTATAGCGAAAACTTAATGGCATTATCTCCTATAGTTTCCGAGTTATAAGCAAAATTGTAAAAGTGTTTAACAAAAAACACTTCCTGCTGAATTCTGTTGGCCTGGTATTGGCAGAAAATTTTTGAACGAAAAATTTGAAAATATTTTTCGACATACACACACACACGCATATGTACAATCGTATAACAATTTTACATTTGTGCGAATATCTCGGAAACTATAAGAGATAATGACAATCAGTTTTCACCAAGCGACTGGAAAAAACATCAGCTTTCCAACAATAAATAAATTCACACCAAATATTAAATACCGCCTGAAATATAAGGCATTATATATAAGAATTCCCTATAATTCATGGAAGGCGTGGCATTTGTGGGCGGAAATAAATTTTGCTAAATAGCTGATGTTTTTTTCTATCGTATAGCGAAAACTTAATGCCATTATCTCCTATAGTTTCCGAGTTATAAGCAAAATTGTAAAAGTGTTTAACAAAAAAACACTTCCTGCTGAATTCTGTTGGCCTGGTATTGGCAGAAAATTTTTTAACGAAAAATTTGAAAATATTTTACACACACACACACACGCACATGTACAATAGTATAACAATTTTACATTTGTGCGAATATCTCGGAAACTATAAGAGATAATGACAATCAGTTTTACCAAGCGACTGGAAAAAACATCAGCTTTCCAACAATAAATAAATTCACCCCCAAATATTAAATACCGCCTGAAATATAAGGCATTATATATAAGAATTCATTATATTTTATAGAAGGCGTGGCATTTGTGGGCGGAAATAAATTTTGCTAAATAGCTGATGTTTTTTTCTATCGTATAGCGAAAACTTAATGTCTTTATTTCGTATAGTTTCCGAGTTATAAGCAAAATTGTAAAAGTGTTTAACAAAAAAACACTTCCTGCTGAATTCTGTTGGCCTGGTATTGGCAGAAAATTTTTTAACGAAAAATTTGAAAATATTTTTCGGCATACACACACACACACACGCACATGTACAATAGTATAACAATTTTACATTTGTGCGAATATCTCGGAAACTATAAGAGATAATGACAATCAGTTTTCACCAAGCGACTGGAAACAACATCAGCTTTCCAACAATAAATAAATTCACCCCCAAATATTAAATACCGCCTGAAATATAAGGCATTATATATAAGAATTCATTATATTTTATAGAAGGCGTGGCATTTGTGGGCGGAAATAAATTTTGCTAAATAGCTGATGTTTTTTTCTATCGTATAGCGAAAACTTAATGTCTTTATCTCCTATAGTTTCCGAGTTATAAGCAAAATTGTAAAAGTGTTTAACAAAAAACACTTCCTGCTGAATTCTGTTGGCCTGGTATTGGCAGAAAATTTTTGAATGAAAAATTTGAAAATATTTTTCGGCATACACACACACACACACGCACATGTACAATAGTATAACAATTTTACATTTGTGCGAATATCTCGGAAACTATAAGAGATAATGACAATCAGTTTTCACCAAGCGACTGGAAAAAACATCAGCTTTCCAACAATAAATAAATTCACCCCCAAATATGAAATACCGCCTGAAATATAAGGCATTATATATAAGAATTCATTATATTTTATAGAAGGCGTGGCATTTGTGGGCGGAAATAAATTTTGCTAAATAGCTGATGTTTTTTTCTATCGTATAGCGAAAACTTAATGTCTTTATCTCGTATAGTTTCCGAGTTATAAGCAAAATTGTAAAAGTGTTTAACAAAAAACACTTCCTGCTGAATTCTGTTGGCCTGGTATTGGCAGAAAATTTTTGAATGAAAAATTTGAAAATATTTTTCGACATACACACACACACACACGCACATGTACAATAGTATAACAATTTTACATTTGTGCGAATATCTCGGAAACTATAAGAGATAATGACAATCAGTTTTCACCATGCGACTGGAAAAAACATCAGCTTTCCAACAATAAATAAGTTCACCCCCAAATATTAAATACCGCCTGAAATATAAGGCATTATATATAATAATTCATTATATTTTATAGAAGGCGTGGCATTTGTGGGCGGAAATAAATTTTGCTAAATAGCTGATGTTTTTATCTATCGTATAGCGAAAACTTAATGTCATTATCTCCTATAGTTTCCGAGTTATAAGCAAAATTGTAAAAGTGTTTAACAAAAAACACTTCCTGCTGAATTCTGTTGGCCTGGTATTGGCAGAAAATTTTTGAACCGAAAATTTTAAAATATTTTTCGACATACACACACACACACACGCACATGTACAATAGTATAACAATTTTACATTTGTGCGAATATCTCGGAAACTATAAGAGATAATGACAATCAGTTTTCACCATGCGACTGGAAAAAACATCAGCTTTCCAACAATAAATAAGTTCACCCCCAAATATTAAATACCGCCTGAAATATAAGGCATTATATATAAGAATTCATTATATTTTATAGAAGGCGTGGCATTTGTGGGCGGAAATAAATTTTGCTAAATAGCTGATGTTTTTATCTATCGTATAGCGAAAACTTAATGTCATTATCTCCTATAGTTTCCGAGTTATAAGCAAAATTGTAAAAGTGTTTAACAAAAAACACTTCCTGCTGAATTCTGTTGGCCTGGTATTGGCAGAAAATTTTTGAACCGAAAATTTTAAAATATTTTTCGACATACACACACACACACACGCACATGTACAATAGTATAACAATTTTACATTTGTGCGAATATCTCGGAAACTATAAGAGATAATGACAATCAGTTTTCACCAAGCGACTGGAAAAAACATCAGCTTTACAACAATAAATAAATTCACCCCCAAATATTAAATACCGCCTGAAATATAAGGCATTATATATAAGAATTCATTATATTTTATAGAAGGCGTGGCATTTGTGGGCGGAAATAAATTTTGCTAAATAGCTGATGTTTTTATCTATCGTATAGCGAAAACTTAATGTCATTATCTCGTATAGTTTCCGAGTTATAAGCAAAATTGTAAAAGTGTTTAACAAAAAACACTTCCTGCTGAATTCTGTTGGTCTGGTATTGGCAGAAAATTTTTGAACGAAAAATTTGAAAATATTTTTCGACATACACACACACACACATGCATATGTACAATCGTATAATAATTTTACATTTGTGCGAATATCTCGGAAACTATAAGAGATAATGACAATCAGTTTTCACCATGCGACTGGAAAAAACATCAGCTTTCCAACAATAAATAAGTTCACCCCCAAATATTAAATACCGCCTGAAATATAAGGCATTATATATAATAATTCATTATATTTTATAGAAGGCGTGGCATTTATGGGCGGAAATAAATTTTGCTAAACAGCTGATATTTTTTTCTATCGTATAGCGAAAACTTAATGTCATTATCTCCTATAGTTTCCGAGTTATAAGCAAAATTGTAAAAGTGTTTAACAAAAAACACTTCCTGCTGAATTCTGTTGGCCTGGTATTGGCAGAAAATTTTTGAACCGAAAATTTTAAAATATTTTTCGACATACACACACACACACACGCACATGTACAATAGTATAACAATTTTACATTTGTGCGAATATCTCGGAAACTATAAGAGATAATGACAATCAGTTTTCACCAAGCGACTGGAAACAACATCAGCTTTCCAACAATAAATAAATTCACCCCCAAATATTAAATACCGCCTGAAATATAAGGCATTATATATAAGAATTCATTATATTTTATAGAAGGCGTGGCATTTGTGGGCGGAAATAAATTTTGCTAAATAGCTGATGTTTTTTTCTATCGTATAGCGAAAACTTAATGTCTTTATCTCCTATAGTTTCCGAGTTATAAGCAAAATTGTAAAAGTGTTTAACAAAAAACACTTCCTGCTGAATTCTGTTGGCCTGGTATTGGCAGAAAATTTTTGAATGAAAAATTTGAAAATATTTTTCGACATACACACACACACACACGCATATGTACAATCGTATAATAATTTTACATTTGTGCGAATATCTCGGAAACTATAAGAGATAATGACAATCAGTTTTCACCATGCGACTGGAAAAAACATCAGCTTTCCAACAATAAATAAGTTCACCCCCAAATATTAAATACCGCCTGAAATATAAGGCATTATATATAATAATTCATTATATTTTATAGAAGGCGTGGCATTTGTGGGCGGAAATAAATTTTGCTAAATAGCTGATGTTTTTATCTATCGTATAGCGAAAACTTAATGGCATTATCTCTTATAGTTTCCGAGTTATAAGCAAAATTGTAAAAGTGTTTAACAAAAAACACTTCCTGCTGAATTCTGTTGGCCTGGTATTGGCAGAAAATTTTTTAACGAAAAATTTGAAAATATTTTTCGACATACACACACACACACATGCATATGTACAATCGTATAATAATTTTACATTTGTGCGAATATCTCGGAAACTATAAGAGATAATGACAATCAGTTTTCACCATGCGACTGGAAAAAACATCAGCTTTCCAACAATAAATATAAGTTCACCCCCAAATATTAAATACCGCCTGAAATATAAGGCATTATATATAAGAATTCATTATATTTTATAGAAGGCGTGGCATTTATGGGCGGAAATAAATTTTGCTAAATAGCTGATGTTTTTTTCTATCGTATAGCGAAAACTTAATGTCTTTATCTCTTATCGGTTCCGAGTTATAAGCAAAATTGTAAAAGTGTTTAACAAAAAACACTTTCTGCTGAATTCTGTTGGCCTGGTATTGGCAGAAAATTTTTTAACGAAAAATTTGAAAATATTTTTCGGCATACACACACACACACACACGCACATGTACAATCGTATAACAATTTTACATTTGTGCGAATATCTCGGAAACTATAAGAGATAATGGCAATCAGTTTTCACCAAGCGACTGGAAAAAACATCAGCTTTCCAACAATAAATAAGTTCACCCCCAAATATGAAATACCGCCTGAAATATAAGGCATTATATATAAGAATTCATTATATTTTATAGAAGGCGTGGCATTTGTGGGCGAAAATAAATTTTGCTAAATAGCTGATTTTTTTTTTCTATCGTATAGCGAAAACTTAATGTCTTTATCTCCTATAGTTTCCGAGTTATAAGCAAAATTGTAAAAGTGTTTAACAAAAAACACTTCCTGCTGAATTCTGTTGGCCTGGTATTGGCAGAAAATTTTTGAATGAAAAATTTGAAAATAATTTTCGACATACACACACACACGCATATGTACAATCGTATAACAATTTTACATTTGTGCGAATATCTCGGGAACTATAAGAGATAATGACAATCAGTTTTCACCATGCGACTGGAAAAAACATCAGCTTTCCAACAATAAATAAGTTCACCCCCAAATATTAAATACCGCCTGAAATATAAGGCATTATATATAATAATTCATTATATTTTATAGAAGGCGTGGCATTTATGGGCGGAAATAAGTTTTGCTAAACAGCTGATATTTTTTTCTATCGTATAGCGAAAACTTAATGTCATTATCTCCTATAGTTTCCGAGTTATAAGCAAAATTGTAAAAGTGTTTAACAAAAAACACTTTCTGCTGAATTCTGTTGGTCTGGTATTGGCAGAAAATTTTTGAACGAAAAATTTGAAAATATTTTTCGACATACACACACACACACATGCATATGTACAATCGTATAATAATTTTACATTTGTGCGAATATCTCGGAAACTATAAGAGATAATGACAATCAGTTTTCACCATGCGACTGGAAAAAACATCAGCTTTCCAACAATAAATAAGTTCACCCCCAAATATTAAATACCGCCTGAAATATAAGGCATTATATATAAGAATTCATTATATTTTATAGAAGGCGTGGCATTTGTGGGCGGAAATAAATTTTGCTAAATAGCTGATGTTTTTTTCTATCGTATAGCGAAAACTTAATGTCTTTATTTCGTATAGTTTCCGAGTTATAAGCAAAATTGTAAAAGTGTTTAACAAAAAACACTTCCTGCTGAATTCTGTTGGCCTGGTATTGGCAGAAAATTTTTTAACGAAAAATTTGAAAATATTTTTCGGCATACACACACACACACACGCACATGTACAATAGTATAACAATTTTACATTTGTGCGAATATCTCGGCAACTATAAGAGATAATGACAATCAGTTTTCACCAAGCGACTGGAAAAAACATCAGCTTTCCAACAATAAATAAATTCACCCCCAAATATGAAATACCGCCTGAAATATAAGGCATTATATATAAGAATTCATTATATTTTATAGAAGGCGTGGCATTTGTGGGCGGAAATAAATTTTGCTAAATAGCTGATGTTTTTTTCTATCGTATAGCGAAAACTTAATGGCATTATCTCTTATAGTTTCCGAGTTATAAGCAAAATTGTAAAAGTGTTTAACAAAAAACACTTTCTGCTGAATTCTGTTGGTCTGGTATTGGCAGAAAATTTTTGAACGAAAAATTTGAAAATATTTTTCGACATACACACACACACACATGCATATGTACAATCGTATAATAATTTTACATTTGTGCGAATATCTCGGAAACTATAAGAGATAATGACAATCAGTTTTCACCATGCGACTGGAAACAACATCAGCTTTCCAACAATAAATAAATTCACCCCCAAATATTAAATACCGCCTGAAATATAAGGCATTATATATAATAATTCATTATATTTTATAGAAGGCGTGGCATTTGTGGGCGGAAATAAATTTTGCTAAATAGCTGATGTTGTTTTCTATCGTATAGCGAAAACTTAATGTCTTTATTTCGTATAGTTTCCGAGTTATAAGCAAAATTGTAAAAGTGTTTAACAAAAAACACTTCCTGCTGAATTCTGTTGGCCTGGTATTGGCAGAAAATTTTTTAACGAAAAATTTGAAAATATTTTTCGGCATACACACACACACACACGCACATGTACAATAGTATAACAATTTTACATTTGTGCGAATATCTCGGAAACTATAAGAGATAATGACAATCAGTTTTCACCAAGCGACTGGAAAAAACATCAGCTTTCCAACAATAAATAAATTCACCCCCAAATATTAAATACCGCCTGAAATATAAGGCATTATATGTAAGAATTCATTATATATTATAGAAGGCGTGGCATTTATGGGCGGAAATAAATTTTGCTAAATAGCTGATGTTTTTTTCTATCGTATAGCGAAAACTTAATGTCATTATGTCGTATAGTTTCCGAGTTATAAGCAAAATTGTAAAAGTGTTTAACAAAAAACACTTCCTGCTGAATTCTGTTGGCCTGGTATTGGCAGAAAATTTTTGAACCGAAAATTTTAAAATATTTTTCGACATACACACACACACACACGCACATGTACAATAGTATAACAATTTTACATTTGTGCGAATATCTCGGAAACTATAAGAGATAATGACAATCAGTTTTCACCAAGCGACTGGAAAAAACATCAGCTTTCCAACAATAAATAAATTCACCCCCAAATATTAAATACCGCCTGAAATATAAGGCATTATATATAAGAATTCATTATATTTTATAGAAGGCGTGGCATTTATGGGCGGAAATAAATTTTGCTAAATAGCTGATGTTTTTTTCTATCGTATAGCGAAAACTTAATGTCATTATCTCGTATAGTTTCCGAGTTATAAGCAAAATTGTAAAAGTGTTTAACAAAAAACACTTCCTGCTGAATTCTGTTGGCCTGGTATTGGCAGAAAATTTTTGAACCGAAAATTTTAAAATATTTTTCGACATACACACACACACACACGCACATGTACAATAGTATAACAATTTTACATTTGTGCGAATATCTCGGAAACTATAAGAGATAATGACAATCAGTTTTCACCAAGCGACTGGAAAAAACATCAGCTTTCCAACAATAAATAAATTCACCCCCAAATATTAAATACCGCCTGAAATATAAGGCATTATATATAAGAATTCATTATATTTTATAGAAGGCGTGGCATTTATGGGCGGAAATAAATTTTGCTAAATAGCTGATGTTTTTTTCTATCGTATAGCGAAAACTTAATGCCATTATCTCTTATCGGTTCCGAGTTATAAGCAAAATTGTAAAAGTGTTTAACAAAAAACACTTTCTGCTGAATTCTGTTGGCATGGTATTGGCAGAAAATTTTTGAACGAAAAATTTGAAAATATTTTTCGACATACACACACACACACATGCATATGTACAATCGTATAATAATTTTACATTTGTGCGAATATCACGGAAACTATAAGAGATAATGACAATCAGTTTTCACCAAGCGACTGGAAAAAACATCAGCTTTCCAACAATAAATAAATTCTCCCCCAAATATTAAATACCGCCTGAAATATAAGGCATTATATATAAGAATTCAGTATATTTCACAGAAGGCGTGGCATTTGTGGGCGGAAATAAATTTTGCTAAATAGCTGATGTTTTTTTCTATCGTATAGCGAAAACTTAATGTCATTATCTCGTATAGTTTCCGAGTTATAAGCAAAATTGTAAAAGTGTTTAACAAAAAAACACTTCCTGCTGAATTCTGTTGGCCTGGTATTGGCAGAAAATTTTTTAACGAAAAATTTGAAAATATTTTTCGGCATACACACACACACACACGCACATGTACAATAGTATAACAATTTTACATTTGTGCGAATATCTCGGAAACTATAAGAGATAATGACAATCAGTTTTCCCCAAGCGACTGGAAAAAACATCAGCTTTCCAACAATAAATAAATTCACCCCCAAATATTAAATACCGCCTGAAATATAAGGCATTATATATAAGAATTCATTATATTTTATAGAAGGCGTGGCATTTGTGGGCGGAAATAAATTTTGCTAAATAGCTGATGTTTTTTTCTATCGTATAGCGAAAACTTAATGTCTTTATTTCGTATAGTTTCCGAGTTATAAGCAAAATTGTAAAAGTGTTTAACAAAAAAACAATTCCTGTTGAATTCTGTTGGCCTGGTATTGGCAGAAAATTTTTGAACGAAAAATTTGAAAATATTTTTCGGCATACACACACACACACACGCACATGTACAATAGTATAACAATTTTACATTTGTGCGAATATCTCGGAAACTATAAGAGATAATGACAATCAGTTTCCACCAAGCGACTGGAAAAAACATCAGCTTTCCAACAATAAACAAATTCTCCCCCAAATATTAAATACCGCCTGAAATATAAGGCATTATATGTAAGAATTCATTATATATTATAGAAGGCGTGGCATTTATGGGCGGAAATAAATTTTGCTAAATAGCTGATGTTTTTTCTATCGTATAGCGAAAACTTAATGTCATTATCTCGTATAGTTTCCGAGTTATAAGCAAAATTGTAAAAGTGTTTAACAAAAAAACAATTCCTGTTGAATTCTGTTGGCCTGGTATTGGCAGAAAATTTTTGAACGTAAAATTTGAAAATATTTTTCGACATACACACACACACACACATGCATATGTACAATCGTATAATAATTTTACATTTGTGCGAATATCTCGGAAACTATAAGAGATAATGACAATCAGTTTTCACCAAGCGACTGGAAAAAACATCAGCTTTCCAACAATAAACATATTCACCCCCAAATATTAAATACCGCCTGAAATATAAGGCATTATATATAAGAATTCATTATATTTTATAGAAGGCGTGGCATTTGTGGGCGGAAATAAATTTTGCTAAATAGCTGATGTTTTTTCTATTTTATAGCGAAAACTTAATGCCATTATCTCTTATAGTTTCCGAGTTATAAGCAAAATTGTAAAAGTGTCTAACAAAAAAACACTTCCTGCTGAATTCTGTTGGCCTGGTATTGGCAGAAAATTTTTGAACGAAAAATTTGAAAATATTTTTCGACATACACACACACACACATGCATATGTACAATCGTATAACAATTTTACATTTGTGCGAATATCTCGGAAACTATAAGAGTTAATGGCAATCAGTTTTCACCAAGCGACTGGAAAAAACATCAGCTTTCCAACAATAAATAAATTCACCCCCAAATATTAAATACCGCCTGAAATATAAGGCATTATATATAAGAATTCATTATATTTTATAGAAGGCGTGGCATTTATGGGCGGAAATAAATTTTGCTAAATAGCTGATGTTTTTTCTATCGTATAGCGAAAACTTAATGTCATTATCTCGTATAGTTTCCGAGTTATAAGCAAAATTGTAAAAGTGTTTAACAAAAAAACAATTCCTGTTGAATTCTGTTGGCCTGGTATTGGCAGAAAATTTTTGAACGTAAAATTTGAAAATATTTTTCGACATACACACACACACACACATGCATATGTACAATCGTATAATAATTTTACATTTGTGCGAATATCTCGGAAACTATAAGAGATAATGACAATCAGTTTTCACCAAGCGACTGGAAAAAACATCAGCTTTCCAACAATAAACATATTCACCCCCAAATATTAAATACCGCCTGAAATATAAGGCATTATATATAAGAATTCATTATATTTTATAGAAGGCGTGGCATTTGTGGGCGGAAATAAATTTTGCTAAATAGCTGATGTTTTTTCTATTTTATAGCGAAAACTTAATGCCATTATCTCTTATAGTTTCCGAGTTATAAGCAAAATTGTAAAAGTGTCTAACAAAAAAACACTTCCTGCTGAATTCTGTTGGCCTGGTATTGGCAGAAAATTTTTGAACGAAAAATTTGAAAATATTTTTCGACATACACACACACACACATGCATATGTACAATCGTATAACAATTTTACATTTGTGCGAATATCTCGGAAACTATAAGAGTTAATGGCAATCAGTTTTCACCAAGCGACTGGAAAAAACATCAGCTTTCCAACAATAAATAAATTCACCCCCAAATATTAAATACCGCCTGAAATATAAGGCATTATATATAAGAATTCATTATATTTTATAGAAGGCGTGGCATTTGTGGGCGGAAATAAATTTTGCTAAATAGCTGATGTTTTTTTCTATCGTATAGCGAAAACTTAATGTCATTATCTCCTATAGTTTCCGAGTTATAAGCAAAATTGTAAAAGTGTTTAACAAAAAACACTTCCTGCTGAATGAATGAAAAATTTGAAAATATTTTTCGACATACACACACACACACACGCATATGTACAATCGTATAACAATTTTACATTTGTGCGAATATCTCGGAAACTATAAGAGATAATTGCCCCTAATGCCGTTCTCAACTCAACTTAGTTTGGTCGTCTGCCATTCAACCCAACTTTCACTCAACCAAATTATTTTTTGATATTGCGGAACTCAACGTTTTTTAGTTGTAATTGTTATGGTGTTGCCGGTATGAAATTTCAATTTCAAGCTGTGAAGCTTGAAGAGATTTGTGCTTAATTATATTAAAAAATTGTTAATCCAAGTAAAATTAATAAAAGCGCAGAAATGTCTCAGAGGAATGACCAGCAGAGAGCTATTTATTACTCATTAAGGCCCTGTAAGTAAAATTTTATGAATTCCCTAACGAAATTTTCGATTCGGGTTTCTAATTGTCACCCTGTGTACAACTTTTTTAACACTTTACAACACTTAAGTTTTCATTATAGAAATAATAATTCTGCCGGTTGTGTAGTTTTGTGAAGCTTGAAGAGATTTGTGCTTAATTATATTAAAAAAATTTTAATCCCAGTGAAAATAATAAAAACGCCGATATGGCTCAGAGAAATGAAGGTGCTGTACCAGCGGAGGAGAGCGATTTATTACTCATTAAGCCCCTGTAAGTAAAATGTTATGAATTCCCTTACGCACATGTGAGTAAAATATGTATGTATGTTTTGTTTACATGAAGTGGTGCTGGCCAAGAAGTGGGACGCTCATGTATTATGTTGGAATTTAAAGGCAAAAAAATTATGGTAAGAAAAACATTAGTTTTGTGATCGTGTTATAAGATTTAATTTTTATTTATAATTTGTATATATAATTTAAAGTTAGACTGTGGCATACATCCAGGTCTGTCCGGTATGGACGCTTTGCCGTATGTAGATTTAATAGAAGCGGATGAAGTTGATCTTTTGTTTATTTCACAGTAAGAAATATTATTAACAAAATCAACTTGCGAATAATACAATCAAGTAACATTAAATTTCAGTTTCCATTTGGATCATTGTGGTGCACTGCCGTGGTTCTTGATGAAGACAAGTTTTCGCGGTCGCTGCTTTATGACGCATGCTACAAAAGCCATTTACCGTTGGATGTTGTCCGATTATATTAAAATTAGTAATATATCTACCGAACAAATGTTGTATACCGAAGCCGATTTGGAAGCATCAATGGAAAAAATTGAAACTATTAATTTCCATGAGGAACGAGATGTTATGGGTGTTCGCTTTTGTGCCTATAATGCCGGCCATGTGCTGGGTGCTGCCATGTTTATGATAGAGATTGCTGGTGTGAAAATACTATACACTGGTGACTTTTCACGACAAGAGGATCGTCATTTAATGGCTGCTGAAATTCCCACTATGAAGCCAGATGTTTTAATTACAGAATCAACTTATGGCACAAATATACACGAGAAACGCGAAGATAGAGAAAATCGATTCACGTCTTTAATACAAAAAATAGTGACTCAAGGTGGTCGCTGTTTAATACCAGTCTTTGCTTTGGGTAGAGCTCAAGAATTACTATTGATTCTCGATGAATACTGGTCTCAAAATCCCGATTTGCATGATATACCCATATACTATGCTTCCTCCCTGGCTAAGAAATGTATGGCAGTTTATCAGACCTACATTAACGCCATGAATGATAAGATTAGGCGCCAAATAGCTGTTAATAACCCATTTGTATTTCGCCATATATCTAATCTAAAGGGCATCGATCACTTTGATGACATTGGCCCTTGTGTGGTTATGGCTTCACCCGGTATGATGCAAAGTGGCTTATCACGAGAGCTCTTCGAAAATTGGTGTACAGATCCTAAGAATGGTGTCATAATAGCGGGTTATTGTGTTGAGGGCACATTGGCTAAGACTATATTATCGGAACCGGAAGAAATTACCACTTTGTCAGGACAAAAGTTGCCTCTGAATATGTCAGTAGATTATATATCATTTTCAGCTCATACTGATTATCAACAAACTAGCGAATTTATAAGGTTACTTAAACCCCAACATGTTGTAAGTATTCCAGTTAGACAAAATTTTATTTAGATTAGTTTATTGTATATATAATTCCTACTGAAATTGTTTCCTTATACTTTAGGTTTTGGTCCATGGAGAACAAAATGAAATGTCACGCCTTAAAATAGCTTTACAGCGTGAATATGAAGCAGATCCAAATACGGATATTAAATTCTATAATCCACGTAATACACATTCAGTAGAATTATATTTCCGTGGAGAAAAAACTGCAAAAGTTATGGGTTCATTGGCAGCAATGAAACCAGAAGTGGGCAATAAGTTATCCGGTGTTTTGGTGAAGAGGGATTTTAAATATCACCTTTTAGCCGCTTCAGATTTATCCAGTTTGTATTATTTAAAGATTTCATAATTGCAAAGCGTATTAACATAAAACCCTGTTCAATTTAGAATACACTGACATGAGTATGTCGGTAGTAACGCAACGTCAATCCATTCCATGGAACAGTCCTTTAAATACCTTACAATTACTTTTGGATCGCATTGGTGGGGGAGGAACTGTTGAGGTTCTAGAAGAAGATAAACGTATACGTGCATTTGGTTGTATTGATTTGACAGTAGAGGGAAAAATTATCGTTATGGAATGGCAGGCTACACCGGTCAATGATATGTTTGCTGATTCTGTTTTGGCCTGCATTATGCAAACAGAAATGGGTGGTACTAATCTTAAAGGAACAACAGCGCAAGCAAAATCAGATCGAACACATTTCAAGGAATGTCTTTTGGAAACATTACAAGACACTTTTGGTGAAAATACCATACCGAAAATGTTTAAAGGTGACATTCTACCAGTTACGGTCGCCGGCAAAAGCGTAGAAGTAAATTTAGAAACACTGGTAAGCTCACGAAATATCTAAGAATACATAACATTTTCTAATAAAATCTCTCTTCTTTAAAGGCTGTTACCTCTAAGGATGATGAAAACTTGCGTCAAATTGTTAATACAACTGTCCAAAAGTTATATCAAGCTTTGGTCACACTATAAATATAAAAAAAACTGAATAATATACAATGTAAAGTTGAAAAAAAATTGTGAGATATTTTACATAAATTGTAACATGATTAAAATACAAAAAAATATATTTAACGTTGTGTACTTTTAGCAATTTGTTCTTTCAGCACTAAAATACTAGTTCTCTGTTCTGGAGGCAGCTGCGAGATTTGCTCATCGGTCAGCTGCAAAACTTGCATAATCAAAGCAGCCTTTTCTTGGTCCGAAGCATCATTTGGTAGACCACAATTGGTAGCCAAACGATTTTGTAATTGTTGCTGAGCTATTTGTTGAGCAGTTTGTGGAGGTACAGGACCACTTTGTCCTGGTCCTGCGCCCCTAAGACGGGGATCCATTGGTCTTTGGCGTGGATCACTTGGAAATGAAGGTGGTGTATTCATTTGCGATGGTGGCATTTGACGCTGATTACGTGGATCCATTATTGGGGGTGGTACAGGATTAGGCATAGCACGCATGTCCTGATCCATGTTACGCACCATTCGTGGATCCATTTGTCGAGGATCCATGGGTGGTTGCGGGCCCATATTTACAGCAGCCATAGCTCTCAAGTCAATATCATTACCAGGAACTGGTGTGAAATTAGGTCCAGGCACAGGCATTGGAGGACCACCACCCATGCTAGCTGTTGGTGGTATAATTTGTGCTTGTTGCATAGAACCCATACCTTGGGAAGACGCGGAACTACTTGAAAGTGGCTTTGCTCCCAGCACTGGTGGCATTTGATTTGCTTTGAAAAGCATACCCTAATCAAAAAAAAAACAGTATAAATATACCAGCATTTACGGAAATTATTATTTTCAGCTTACCAAGGCTGTTGGTGGATCTACAATACGCATTACCACCATAGATTGCAATAGTGCATAGGCCAGTTGTGGATTTAACATGAGCATCTGACGGGCTTCCGATGGATTATTCTGTATGCACAACTTCATTTGCTTCATCAACTCAAACATTTGTTCGGGTGGCAAAGATGCTACAGTTTTGGTTATAATTTCTGGAGCTTGATCTGGATCACAATGTTCGCCATAGGGGTTCTCCACCTGTGGTCCTTGCAAAAGTTGCTGCATTTCCATACGTGACTTTTCTGTACAAGCGTTATCCACTCTCAAAGTACGGCCACCGATCTCATAACCGTTTAAATTACGCATGGCGCTTAAGGCCGTCTCCTGATCTTTATATTCACAAAAACCGAAGCCTTTTGGTTTACCGCTTTCACGATCAAATACCAACCTTTATGAAAGATAAATATATAATTATCCAAATATTTTATAGAGTTTAATAAAGACTTACTTGAGAGATACCACTGGACCAACTTCGCTAAAAATTTCCTTTAATTTTTCCTCGGTAGCTTCGTAAGGAATATTGCCCACTGTAAGAAAAAATATGCTTGACATTAATTACAATGCTTGTTTGAACTGAAAATACAAATATTGCAGTCGGAAGAGATTGATTGAATATTATTCTACCCTACTAATAGTTTTTTTTTTATGATATACCAAATCACTAAATTTATATGTACATACAGTGAAGGACTAAAGTCTACATGCAGTCCCAGCCACCGTCAGGTGCTGCTATAGTTCCCCATAACGCTCCCACCGCCGTGCTTTACAATTGGCAATAAGTTTTCGCAGTTTGCACGTGCGCATATTGACAAAGGGATGGATTTCTGGTCCAAGGTTTTATTTAAAAATGAGACAAAGTTCAACATATTCCGGAGTGATGGTCGTGCACAGATATGGAGGAAAATAAATACGGCCGTCTATGCAGATCGAAAACTTATTTTTTTGTTAAAGGACAAATGAATTAATTAAATTTTATTTTTTTATGAATAAAGATGATTTTCGAAAAAAACTGTATCATTTATTTTTCTATTATCTAAGTGTTTTTCTTTCAGAATAGCACTACATGGGACTGCATGTAGACTTTAGTCCTTCACTGTATAGTTGATTCTTTCATAAAAAAGAAAATTTAGAAATGAACAGTTTTGTTACAAAGCAGGAGTAATTAGAAGACCAAAAGAATTTAGCGCACTAAGCTTTTAGAACTATTAGACCTATTTTCCACAGAAGTATTCAGTAGCTAGGTTTTTCTCCTTTTGTAATAATGTTATTCTTTTGATACATTTAATCTAATGTACCACACCACCTAATGAACAATCGTAGCGGTGCTTCATTATGATTTCCGTTAGGTCACGCCACACAGAAAAAGTTGAAAATTTGTTCAGAAGGGACTACTCAAAAGATTTTTTAAAGGTATTTACACATACACAGGAAACACATCAACATAAATCACGAATGAAATATAATAGCCACCAATTCATTTAATTATTTTCCGTTGTCCACACAAAACATTTCAACTCTAGTACTGGGTGAAGCTTATAAAACTTTATGACCAATGGCGGCATCGTATTATGTTTTCAATGGCGATTTCAGTACGGTACTTACCAAACACTGATCTCATGGATTTGTCCATAATACTTTGATCCGAATTTTTGTCCACCATTTTTACTTTTGTTTATAAACTCTTGGATATTAAAAATCAATTGAAAAACTATTTTAGCGACAGCCAAATTTATAGAACACAAATTCACAGGCTCTTCCTTTCGAGCACAGATTAAAATTTACAATTGGCTGCTTGCATGCGTAGTAGTATCGCTTACTACCCTTAACACAGTTGTATGTTAGAGTAGTACATTCGAAGGTTGCATTTTCTGGAATTCCCAAAAACGCTTAAAAAGGCTCTTAATACCTGTGATATATTCTTTTGTTTTATATTACCTTTACCTATAACATTGTAGTGCAATATCCCGTAAACAATTAAAATTGGCCTTATATATACTTATTTAACAAATTTTCTAAAAACTATGAAAAATGGTTTATTTTACGACAAAGCCAAAATTATAAAACTACCGGCACAGAATTCACAAAAACCTGGTAACGTATACAGAGGTTTTTGAGTGAAAAATTTATTTATTCAGGATAAACGTATTTTTTCGAAAGTCGTTTACAGGTAGATTTTGAAAACTTTTTGCCTAATTTAGTATTAATTCAGTGTATGTGGCTTGTACAATAAAATAATCAATTTGGGTGTTATGGTAGTCTACTGAGTCGATTTAATTTGGCGTAAACAGAAATACTTAAGTCAGCTAAGCCTGAAGTCGACAGCTAGGCATAAAAGTAGTAAGAATAAACTACGTTATGATAAATATAATGGAACGCAATTATTAAGGTAACAGACTCCCTAGAGGATCCAAATAAATTTATATTTATAAATATATTTTACAAATAGTATAATTTATTTAAATAAAATTTCAATATAAATTTTATGTACTACGGTCTTACAAAGGTGAAAGGTTTTAAAAGCGTCGAGCAGATACCACCGAGTGTAGACACCACTGGTATTTAAATTTGTGTTTATTCTTTTACAATTTAAAACATGTTTAATCTATTACGTTTTAAAAATAACCAGACGACGGAATCATTGTCGTAATTTTTTCCAATTTGTTAAAGTGAAAATTTTCAAATAAATAATTTAATAATAAAATGCTATAAAAAATACGAAATCTTTGTGAAAAAATCAAGTTCGTTGCATGAAGTTTACGGAACAAATGAAATTATTATGGATTTATTGAAAATAAAGTGTTTTAATTGCAAGTGAAAAAAATCTTTTGTGTGGCCTCGTCTTGTATCACATACAAAGGTGGATATATTTTTCTTCTCATATTGTTTTTATTGTTGTTGTTATTATTATAATTGTATTGAGTATGTAGAAATGTTGGATGGATGGATAGATGGATAAATGGATGGAGGCAGTATAGGTAGAGGTAGGTGGTGTACGTACAACAACAAAACCATACAAAAGAAACGAAGACGATTAAAAAAAGAAAAAAATATATATATATAAAATAAAACGGAAAAAGAATACAATAAAATAATGTGAAAGAAAACATAAAAAAAGTATTTCTGTGTCATTGAACGAGTACAAGTTTGTGTGGCTAAGACAAGACTCCAAAAAGATCTCCCTGGCATTGAAGGGATTTCAATAAATAAAACTAGTGATTCAAAGGAAAACACAATGTATTGAAGAAATATATGTATACGGTAGGATCAACACCGATTTGAGTGTTTTTCTTTACAAATGACGAATAATTTGATCCATTCCAACTATGGCATGGATCGGTGGTATATTTTTTTTTGATATCGCCTTCGCACACTATACCTACAGAAGTCAGTCAGTGTAATTAAAATATATGTACGTGAGATTAAGTGAATATATGCATGAATATTTGGATATGATTTATGGTTGCCAGATACATCAATACGCAAGTATTTTTACGTTTTTTTCTTACTTTTTTGTTTGATATTTTGTGAAATTACGGTTTTAACTTTATATTAATTTTAAATATGGGAATATTTAAATTTTATATCGTAATTTAAACATTATCTTTTACTCTTTTCTGTATTTCGTTTGTCACCGTTTTGTTTTCGGACATTTGATGTCATTGCCAGAAAAACTGAAAATGAATGGAGATGAATTCCCTATTGTCATGTATAAAAACATAATACAACAAAAAAATTATAATCCAATTTTTTTACGGATTTTGTTTAAACATGGGGAAGGACTGTCAATGATTAATAAATTTTCAAGACCTGGTAACTTTCAATTATTTATTTACCCCGTAATGATTATCCACCCCTACAATTTTGGAAGTTGCCAGTACATCTTGTATCAATAAAAATGGTTTATATTGTGCTTCAACTGGTTCAACTATTAGTTATTATTTTCGATTAGTATAATAATACAATAACTGGATATGAAAAAATCAAAACTCTTTTAGTAATAACATTGTTTTTGAGGTTTAAAATCAATGTTTTTTCTTTTTATTTTTTGACTCTAACAAACAAATATCAAATTGTCACAAATTTTTGCCTTGACCAACTGAGGAAATAGGATAAAGGAGTAGTGAACTGCTGGAAAATAATTTCAGGCTTACTCTCAATGAAGAAGTTACCTACAAAGTAGAAACTTATTTGTTCGTCTTGAAGAATATAATGTTGAAATTTAGAAATCCTATCTTACACTTTATCTTTCTTTTTTTATTCTTTACTCCGCTTTTTTTTCATCTACCTTGTTCTTATATTGAGTCACCTACTTGTTGAATTCCCTTACAATTGACATTTCATTGAGTTTGAGCGGAGGTGTACTTTTGCACACCTGCCTTCAAAATCCAACCTAACCCAATAGGATCGGTTGACATACATAGTTTTGAATTTAACAGTTCACTAAAAAGCGCTCATTTTGAGTCCAAATACGGGGCATTTATTTAGATAAAGATATGTTCAATGGTATTATGTTAAAAATTAAAACTTCTCGGCTTGAGTTTTATTTTATTAATTTACCTCAGAACTGAATAATTCCACTAAAACTTATTTTAAGCAAAGAAATATCTGTGGTTATAAGCAATAGAAGTCGAATTATATCAATTTGAGTGATGTATACTATCGTAATACTATTAACAAAACTTTATTTTTGCGTGAAGTCCCCATTTTTCTAACAATGTTTTTTAAGAAATTATTTATAAAAACATGTTGACCTAAGTGGTAATGAAGCCCCAATATATTTATAATTTTGGACTTAGGCTGTTATTGCTTAGGACCACAGATATATAAATTAATAAGTGCGCTTATAAGTACAGAGATAAACATTTATTACGTGCATAGAGTCTAATTTAGCCACAATTGGCATTAAAGAAGAAATCGTAAAAATAATAAATATATACATATGTACATACATATGTAGATAGCCTACAATTTCAGACATGTAGCCAAATTTTTTTGATGAATTTTTATAACAGAGTATTTAATGTCTTCAGAAAACAACAAAAATCGTCTTCAAAATCATCTGGCAGCCATTAGCATGGTTTTCTAAATGAGCAGAAGTTTATGTGCTTTAATATAAAAATTATAAAGAAGATTGAAAAAAATAATAGCAATAATGATTGCAAAGGGATCAGAAAGTACAATAGGCATCAGCAACAAACACTAGGCAAACCACTAACAACAACTACTACAACGCCATAAATTATAAGGGCAAATTAAAAGAATAAAGTGGATACGTTGATAAATATGGAGACCACAAAGAAGGGCAACAAAAACGCACTACTACTCACTAAACAAAATTTTCACTGATTGTCGTTCTCATCATTGCCGTAGCCGTCATCGTCGTGTTTATTGTATGAGTAGTGGTTGTTGTTTTACTCTATATTATTGTTGAGTATATTACAGACAACTCTTTTTGATTGCGTTAACGAAATATTTTTCAAATCACTGAACATATTTATGAATGAATGCTGTATGGCTTGAGATGTCAGGTCGAAACTGAATATGTAATGAATCAACGTATGAATACAGCGAAAAACAAATGTAATGAGTGCGAAAGTATGCCAATGAGTTTGTATATTCAATTTTTTGTATACATATTTATGTGGATAATTTTTATTCATTTATCACACTTTGCAAATATTTTAATTATTGTAAAAATTGAAAAGCCTCATGTAAAAATTACTATTTAAATTGATATTTTATAAATCAAACGTTTTGAGCGTTACATTCATTAAAACACACTAAAACAAATCATCTTATAAATAGAATATTCAGTATAAAACTGTGTATTACACATTTTTATCGAATACTCCGAAATATAGTTATTTCACTAGTTACCTTTAAAGCTAGCTACAATGATTTGCTTTAAATTAAAAATTGTATGACCTCTTAATGTTTATTACTTTCAGATCGATTAAAAAAACTAATGATGAAGAATTTAAAAAATATACCAAAAATGGTTTTATGATTGGGACGAAACTTATTAAGCCTTAATCGAAATATATAATAAAAAGCAATTCTTATACATAATATAAGTATATTGTACAAATAATCAACATACACACACGTCCGCACAGAGAGGTAAGAGCAAAATGACGGAAAACGTTCAGTGTCCAGTATGTACTTTATACCTGCATGCGGGTATGAATCTTTCGGATCATTTGGAGACACATCCAAAAGAACAAGTTATACGAGCTTTAGTACAAATGACTATATCGAGTGGATCAGGAGTTGGAAAAGGTAATGCTTCATTAGCATCTGTTTTAGGCGGAGAGACAAATGGTACCGCCAATGAAACGAAAAAATCCAACAGGGAGAAAGAAGAAAAACCATTGCCGCCAAATCTAAAAGATAAGGAGCTAAATGCTGGGATTGGCGTACAAAGTTGTAGTGCCGGTACTACTATCTCTACAAGCAATAGTTCATCATTGAAACATAATGGTAGTAAAAATTCTGACAACATATTGAATTTCTCTACCACTAATAGCGAAGGGCATAATGAAATCGAACATCTTAGAAAAGATCACTCACCGCCTAGTCTGCTAGCCAAGGCTTCTGTTAAGGCTGAAGTTAATTCGATAGTAAAAGACCACAGTGTAGGTAGCAATGAAAACGTGAACGAATGTTTTACGAAAAACACTTTTAGTCTTTCGAATGCGTCCTCAAATTCTACAACAATCACGAGTCATTCATATCATCAAGCTCCGGTAGAACTAACCAATTCAAACAGCATTCACAATAGTTTTTCTGTGTTTAGTGGTAATCAACGCTACGATCAGCAACAACAACGCAATTCGACAAACAACCAGAATCAAATACATACAACTCCACGTATGCCTCCGCCACCGCCTCCACCGACATCACAATCCCAACTTCAGGATATTAATCGCGGAATTTTACCATCCGGACCAAGTGGAACGTTCCAATCGATACAGCCGCAACAATTAACACATTCACCACTCCCACCGCATCATCTTAATACTACGCCATCAAACAGTAGTCATCGCCAGCAACAGATGTTTGTTGGCCAACATCAAACATCGTCAAATTCCCAACATCAACAGAATTTGAAAGTTATTTATGCGCCAACATTACCGCCACCTCCTCCGTTGCAGGTTTGTATTTATATTTGCTGAGTATAATAGACTGATTATTTTTATTTTGTTTTTAATCTTTTAAATTATAACCATTTTATTACTTTTAGCTTTTCACTTATCAACCACCAACACATTTGCAGCATCACCAAAAACCCCCACCGGCCTATGGCACTGCAATTAGTCAAATACGATCTCAAAATAATCAAAATAAGCATCAAGTCACAGGGTCATCGGCAGCGCATCAACAACATCAAACTTTACAGGCGCATATAGCTTTGCAGCAGCAGCAAGTTCAAAATTTACATCAACAACAAAATTTGCATCATAATGTAAGAATTCATGTACCACCGCCTCCATCACCAATACCAACTCCAGTAAAACTGCCCTATTCAACTAAAAATCAAGAATTGCCTGCTCAACATCATGTTGCAACGGTCAGACATAATCATCAACAACAACACCAGCCCCATCAAAACAAAACAGTTTTGTCACAACAACAACAGCAACAGCCGCAGCAGCCGCAGCAGCAACAACAGAACAATAACGAAAATATTCAAAATTCCAAGAATCATGTTATAAATTCCAATGAAATATTGAATAAATCTACAAAGAGTGGCTCATCAACGAGTGCTGGAGCTGGAACATCAGCAACGACAGTTAATAATGCGAACGCTCCATCACATCCACATGTTTCAATCAGTCCATCTACAGCTTCAGCTTCAATGGCTGCTGTGGCAGCGTCTACTTTAGGCCGGCATACAAATTCTCCTTTTGCGGCTTTATTAGCAGCTGCTGCCGGAGCTCCTTCACCCTCTACATCTTCTTCAGTTCTAAGATATGCAGAATCACCTGTAGCCCATTACTTGGAGCGGGAAAATGGAGATTTCATTGTACAGGAAACACCTAAACATATTGTTGAATGTGTCGAAACCGACAATGGAGAATTTTCAGTCATAGAACGTATATATCAATCGCCACCAAGTGTTTTACATATTCACGATGATGATGAAGAAGATGATGACGATAGTGGCAGAGACCAAATGGAATCTTCTGTAGACAATGAAAGTACTGACATTAAGAGTAAAAAACAGGAGGTATCCCAAGACAGTGATAATGAAAAAACGAAACAAGATACTGTTGAAAATCATAAAAAAATTCAGAATTCCCTTGACGGCAATTGTAAAATGTCAAATCATTCAGATCCTCATCAGCCAGGTGCAAATGAAATTGTTGATTTTGTAAGCATTTCCAGCGACAGTGGTGATGAAGAGGAATTTATATCTCAAGATCGAAAGGATCACAGTACCACCGAATCTACTGCAAAGATTCAACCATCTACAACACCTTCATCTACGTCGCAAACAACGTTGTCACTTCTGTCGTCATCATCGTACTCAGTGGCTACTGCATCATCGGGTAGTGATGATCAGTCTTCGCCATCAACATCGAATTCTATTCCCTCAAATTCCGTACACTCTCCTTCAACGGTAAATACCGCACAAACGCAGCAGAATTCAACTGCCAGTTCCCCAAATGGCACTACCGTTCGAAAGAAATCGTCTAAAAACACAATCACCGTACTGAGTGATGTTCAATTGAATTTAAATGAATATCTAGACTTGGTGGGAAATATAATTGCTTCAAGTAAAGTAGCAGCTCAACGCAAAACATTAGCTTCAATAGCTCCCATGCCTTTAGTAAAAATTGAAAAAGAAGAGCCCATTGATGAGTACATTACGACGTATCCATCGTCTGCAAATACAAACTTTGAAATAGTACCACCACCTTTAAAGGCCAACAAACATGAGACTGAAGAAACAACTGATAACCATAGCAGTAGTAGTAGTTATATTGAAACAAATAATCGTAATATAAGTTTAATAAATGAAATAAAACAAGACGAAAAGGATGAGAAAAAACCTCAGGTTCTCGAGAATATCACCGGAAATGAAACTGCTCTATCCTCTTTCGTCAATTCGAACGCCTCAACTAGCTCAACGACTATAAATTCCAGTCATGTCACCAGTGTTATTCGAATGGCCTCAACTAGTCAACATCAAGCCCAACAACAACAATTGCAATCTTTAGAAAATAATAAAAATTCCAACGAAGCTGAAGATCTTTCACAACCCCAAAATAAAGTTCAACCTATGACCAACGCTAAACCGATGAGTCAACCGCCCTTGGCACGCAAAGGTCCTAAGAAACTAGTTATTAAACCAAAATCTTCAAAGACTGAAGCTTTGCCAAGAGAAAATAAACAACACCAAAATATAAACGACAATGATCAGCAATTACCAACAACATCCGCTAGGGCAATGCAAGAATCTATAAAACATATTTCAGACGATGCTATTGTACAAGTTAAAAACGAACCAATCGCATCGATAGCCTACGAAAATCAGCAACAAAATCATCAGCCTTTCCAGTCTACAGCAGGATTTAGTATTTTAGAGCAACATCTCAATTCCAAAGAACCCATTCTTGATTTTAAGGAGGAAAAACCATGTTTAACCGAGGGTAGTGTACCAGCTACAGCGATCAGAAAAGAAATGAAAGTTGAAAATAATGTCAATGATGATGCACGAGTTCTTTACGATTTTGCAAATTCAAAGAAATCTCAAAACGAATCGCCATCTGTTTTTCCATCCTCAATGTCCGTTTTTTCAAATATACAAACTTCAACAGAAAATGTTAATGCTAATGCGGTGCAACAAAAAAGTAATTTAATAAATCATGAAATGGATACTTCGTCATCATCATCCACATATTCGTCACAATCAGCCATGGATGTTACAATTCCCTCTGAAGGACAGAATGAGAGTACCACCACCACCAATACTTCTACCGCAAATGGCCAAAGTCATCAACAAACAAATCCAATATTTACAGATTTTCCTTTTAGTTATCTTTATAATAATATGCCTGGTACCAACGAACAAGTTGACGTAAAAAATCTTCAACAATTTACAACATTCTATCAAAATGGTTCAAATAACAATAGCAGTGGTAACATCAATAACAATAATAACAGTAGTGCTTTGCTATTGGAAGATTCATCGTCTACCAAACACTACAACGAATATGAACAACAGCATCATCTAAATCATAACCAGGCGCCAGAGCATCAGCAGCCATCGACATCGCATCAGCCGTGGTTTAATAACACAAATTATGCAGCATCTGAACACAATGTTGCTTCAGCTTCAACAAATCATTCGACTGCAAATATAAATTCTTTGTCTGTTGACGGTTCGGCTGCTTTAGATAGCACTGAAGTTGGTAAATACTTAGATTTGGATGCATGTAAACGAGAGCAAAATATTGATATGACCGTTGGCGCGCGTGTAGCGGTACCTCCACCACCGCCACCATCTTCCTCAACATCGTGTTCATTTAATGGGGCCACCGATAATAGTATGGCTGGTATTTGCTCAACAGGTGCAACCTTAAATATTCGAACCGATGAAAAAATGCCAGCTAAAGGAGAAATTTCTGAACAAGAAAGTAATTGTGATATTGATAATTCTTGGAGTCAACCGGTAAGCAATTATATATGTTTACCATTAAAATATATTACTTAACATATATGTATGTTTCATTTAGATGTATGGTGATATATCAGCGAGATTTTTTAAAACAACATTTCCTGGTATTTTCCCACAAGACAATGGATGGAATCATGATGAATACTTTACCGTACATGATTTGAGTGCATCAACGACGGCTCAAGCCACTAATAGCAATAGCAATATTCGATCAAAAAGGTTATTTCAATATTTTTTTAAATTTTAAGATGTAACTCCAATGCAAATAATTATTTTTTGTTATTGTTTTCGTATTTTGTTTTATAATTTAGTTTTGAACCTAATAGCAGCACGAACAACAGTTGTAGTATGGCGATATTTTCCCAAAATACAAATGACAACTGTAATATGGATGTTATGCCTTCAACATCGGCAAAAATACGTAAGAGACGTAAACGTAGCTCACAAGATAACAAAACATTGCAAGGAAATGCAAAACGTATGCACCCAACATCCACTGTGACTTCTCAACATATATTGATGCAAAACGCAAATGACATGCCGGGTGTGGAGTTTAATTTTCATCAACAGCAACAGCAACAGCAGCAAATGCAACTACAACAGCAACCGCATCTTCAACAACCCAGTACTTCAACAGCATTCTTGGCGGGACCATCGAATGCTGCTAATACTGCCCTGACATCGAATTTTATGATACCACAACAACAGCAACAACCACATCAAGCCCAAAACCAGGTACAACAAAAACAACGTACAAAAGTCTACGAATGTGGTCATTGCAATGCAAAATATTCGAAACTTAAAGATCGTAATGCTCATATGGTTGATGCCCATAATTACGTAAGGCAAAATAGAAGATTAATATGTCCCACAACTGGTCTTGCTACGCCTGTTACAAATTCCGATGTGCAAGATGTGCCCGTACCGACAACTAGCGCAGCCAGTGGAAACTTAATGGCTTCGATACAACAAAATACCGACTGTATGGGTGACTATAAGCAGAGCATAGTCAAAATCGAAACCGAAAATATTCACCGAGATCTAAATTGCGTAGAACCCATCACTGCTAACTTAAGTGCAAAGACGGAAATAATTGAAGATAACAAAGAACAATTAGCTCTGATACCGTTAAATACAGAAAATTCCATAAATAATAATCTACAATGCGATACGAAGCCATCTACAAATGGATTACCGTTATCATTAACAACATCCACCAGTAAATTAACAACACTTTATCGTATGTTAGTATCCTTTAATATGACAACATTAAAACAAAACCAAAGCCTTACCGAATTCGACGAGAACCTCATAAAATCGTCGATATTCTTCTGTTACATATGTCGACTAAACTTCAATTCGGTTAAATTATACGATGCCCATTTGACGGAACATCCGGCTGAATGTTTTACGTGTGGAAAGAAATTCCAACGGTGGAAAAACTTCTCACTACACTTGAAACGCCATTTGGGTTGGAAAGAATTTGGATGTACCGTGTGCGATAAGAAATTTGTTGTACGTAGCGCTCTAGTAGAACACACGCGAATGCATTCAGGTCTTTCACCATTAAAATGTAAAGTTTGCGGTAAGTAAGACATTCTACAATACAAAACATACAAAGTTTTCTATTTCGTTAATGAAAAATTAGATTTAATTTTTAGTTTGTTTAATTTTAATACATTTTAATTACATATATGTCTTGAATATTTTGCAGGAAAACACTTTAAACGCTACTCAAACTTAACACAACATCGTAAACGGCATACAAAACAAATTGTTCGCAGGAAAGAGTATGTTTGTTATTGTGGTGAGGTTCTGCCATCTAAAGCACGATTTTTGTGGCATAAAGAAACGCACGATTCTAAGCCAAAATGTTGTCCACATTGTTGTGATCGTTTCGTGCACGTTAATTCACTGAGGCGACATATTCGTCTTGCACATTCGGATAAATTCGATTATACCGAACCAATGGAGTGTCCCATCTGTAAACAAATATTTGCAAAAGCTTCTATGAAAGCTCACATGGCCACGCATTCCACAGAAACGCAGTACGATTGTGTTATTTGCAGCAAGTCTTTCTCAACAAAATGGAATTTAAAAATTCACTCTTGGGTACATGCGAATCGTACATCTAAACCGTTTAAATGTGAACACTGCCCCAAGGCATTTGTGCGCGAAGTTGACTTCAAGAACCACATGAACTCCCACAAGCAAATCAAACCGTACACCTGTGAGGTATGTGGTTGCAAGTTTATACGCAAATACAATTATATGCGCCACAGAAGGGAGCATCATGGCAACAAAAAATATACCTGTGATTTATGCAAAAAGTCGTTCCATCGCCACTATTATCTCATAGAACATAGACGCATACATACCGGCGAACGACCATTTCAATGCACGATTTGTGGTAAAAGTTCAACAACTAAAACCAATCACAACAAACACTTAAAGATTCACCATTCTCGAGATCCATTTACTGTGGAAGTATAAATAGTAAGCCTAAGCCTAAGTTTTTTTTTATAGATTTTCCATCTAAATGTGAGTGTCTGAATGTATTTGATTTAAAAGATAATCCACTTTTAACACTTCTATTTAACACTCTCTTTGAATGTAGGATAGACAAGTTCTATATTAACAATTATTACCCGTAGAAACATGATTTTCTTATTGCAAGGAAATTTATTCACTAAAAAAAAAAAAAGATAGGAAATAAAACAACAAAATTTTCAAATCTATGTGTGTGTATGTTGATTTGTTAAGCATAATATAATATTGGATTTACATAAAACTTATAATAAAATAAAGTATTAATTAGAAATTAGCAACACAACAAAAATGGAATTTATATAACAAAAGCCAAGCCTATTGTATTATTACTAACAAATTTGTATATTTTTGGCCGAAAAAGGTTGTAGAAAAATATTTTATTTTATATTTTATTTTTTTTTTTAATTTTCATATTTTTGTACATTGATTTCAGCGTGCATTCGTGTAAACAATTAAGATGCAAATAATTAACGAGACAACTTTGAAAAAGAATATTATACATAATTTTTCTTGATTGTAATTTTTCTTGTATATAAACACTATCAAAATTTTTATTAATTGTATTAATTTAATCTATTGTATAAAGTTTTATTATTTTTATTGTGTTTTAATTTTTAAAAATAATTTTTCTACAATCTCTATTTCTTGCATAATTCAAATGTTCTGTAAATTTTTGCAACAAACTGTTTTACTTTTAGAAAGTACATTTGGTATTAAAAAAAAAATAAAGCAGGAAAGCATAATACATACATACATGGTTTTAGTTTTCAATTTAATCTGATAATCTATATAAAAGATAATAAATAATATAAACAAAATATTATAATATTTAATCTTACGAAATTGGTAGTAATTTTAAACAATAACGAATTATAGCTCTAGGGTTCTATATTAGTTAACTAAAGAAATTGACATGAATGAAATCAAATGTCTGATTGAAATAAAATAAATTGCATATGTATATGTAAACCTGTGAGGCAATATAATTGTGAAGATTCATATGCTGAAAATCTATGGAAAAAATCTGTTTGTTTTCCCATCTCATTAAAAAGGATTTGACACGCGAGCGCAAGTATTTAATAAAAATCAAATGCAAATAAATTTAGTTTTCTATTGGTTTTTTAATGACACGTAACTCGACCAAAGAATTCTTTTTAAACGAGAATATATCGAAGCACTAAATCTCTTGTTTGAAATGGTTAGACGTTTATGTTCTAGCAGAACTCTAGCAACTCATTAAAAAATTAGTTGTTACTTCCCAACTTAATATGTCTGAAAAAATCGTAACTTGCGTGCATAAAATTTAGAACATTTTTGCCTCTTACTAAAGCATATTTTCTCTGCCTTTTGCTTTAATTTAATTTTGTAATATTTTTTATTTTAACACATAAAACTTTTAAATGACAAAAAAAATATAAAAAACATGTAAATTCTTAATTATCTATAAATCTAGCCTAACCATAAGATTTTGTAAAAAATATTCTTTAAGTTTTAATTCCGCTGGTGTAAAATGTATGAGTTTTTGGACGATATTAATTATTTTTAATAAACACCGAAATACCAAAACTCTATCTTTAAAAAAAAAAAACAAATAAATTAATTTTTAATTTTTTTAAATTATTTATCTGCTCCTATAAATAAATAACAAAAAAAATTGAAACAGTGCAATACAAGCTTAAACATATAATTAATTTTATACGAATATTAATTTTTTTATTCCTATTGTAAAGGTATAAATAAATACATTGTATACATACATACATATATTTAATAGACATTTATTCATTAATTATTGATTTTTATATAAAAACATTTTAGAGAGAAAACACTCATACATGCAGTACACATTACATACTAGTAAATTGAATTTAGTAAAATTTTGTTTATTTTAAATATATACATATGCATATAAGTATATAATTCTAATTTAATATAGTTATATATGTACATACATATATACACACTTTTTAATGCTTTAATTGAATCATTGAAAAATAACGAAGGAGAACAAACAACAATTATATTTTGTTATTGCGTTGATTGCAATTATTTTTTACAAACACACTTTTTAATAACATTTTTTTTTTAATTTTGATATTTTTAGAAACATTTTTTTTTCTGTAAGTTATTGTATTTATGATTTTTAAACACAAATATACATACTTCATAATATAATGATATAAATTCCCTTTTCAAAGTTTTTTTTAGTTTTAATATTCTAAAATACTTAGTTTAAATTAAATAATTAGTATAGACCTACGTAATATAAAGAAGAAGAAGAAGAAATTAAATATAAAAATTAATAAATTTAATATTACATAAGAATAATTAAATCATAAATTTACTAAATAGTAAACAAATTTAATTATAAACTCTATTATATAATTTAATCGATAATATACAATTTACAATGAATTATAAATAAAATTAATTAATTATTAATTGATAAATTGAAATATAATAAAAATCCAATCAATTCAATATAAATTTAAAATAAAATCGCAATTTTCTTTTTCTTTTTAAAATTAAATCTATGTGACGTGCAAAAAGATTTGTATGTGTTTAGTTGTCTGTATTTAAGAGATATTAGGTTGAGTACTTTTTTTTATATATTTTTCAAATATTTTAACAAACGTGTGAAATCCCATAAATGATTTCATTTTACAATACACCATTTATTGGACAATATAGATTTGATTATGTAGATTAATAGTTTTTGTATCTAATTTGTGTGTTTTCAAAAGATTTTTTGCTATATGGTAATAGCTCTCACATGACGGTTCAAAGAATTTTTTGGCAAAGTTTTCTTACTATAATTTATATTACATTGTAAAGTTAAGAAATAGTAGCTGTTGTTGCATAAAATTATGTACTCAAGTGGATGAATACTCTTTTTTTATATGTATGTCTAACTGTAACTTCAGGAGTTAGGTTATTTTACGAAGATGTTGGGTAACTTATAAAATTCTCATTGTGGATATGTTCAAAAGTGTCGGAAACCAATGTATATGATAGCGGAAAAGAATATTATATTTAAAGTGAAGATTGAAAAGAGGAAGGACAAGCAGACAATCCCAGAGGTGTACCTGGTAGGTGAAAAAGTCCATTAAAGAGCCCCAGTGGCCAAAAACCCTAGATTTTTGAATTGATTTACGACATTCTCAGGCTTCCCTTCATTAACACACATCGTACAGAAATCAGGGAAATGCATTTGTAGGACACATATAGTGTTCGCCCTCAAATCACAATGCTTAATCCGAAATCCTATTCAGATCTTAAAAAACTGCAGTACTCATTCCATTCTAGAGCGGTCTAGTCTGGTTTGTAGTAGTCAAAAGATTCTACAATCTTTTGCATTTGAGGATGACCCATCTAATTTCTGCTTGAAAATGAAAAAATGAAAAATGGATTAGAATATGTTCCTGAAAAGGAACAAAAAGAGTATAGTGTAACAGAATTCTTTCTATTAAATAATAAATAACATATGCAAGTATATTAAAAAACGTAGTAAATGTTCGTCTTATAATAATAAACTGTTTAACAATATATGAAATCATTTATTTCTTTACTTTACTATTTTATAAAATCTTGTACAAAAGTTAATGCCAATAAAAATATACAATTTAATTTCAAAACATGAATAAGGTATTCAAAAGTACAATCATTGAATATTTTTCTATGAAATTAATATTTTATGAATAACGTCTATAGTTGAGAATTGCTTTAAGCTTAAAATTACTCATATATATTTAAAATGCATCGTTTACGTTTTCCAAATATATTTGAAAACAATTTGAATACACCGTTTATGCTCATACTGTGAAATTGTGTGTATAGCCTGCGCATATATTTTAAAGTAGAATCTATTGTTTTTGTATTATATGTTGTTTGCAGTATTCCCACATAAATAAGGCACCTGTTACATGAACATTTAAGGAACGGACTTGACCAAATTGGGGTATTTCAACAGCATGATCTAGTAGACCCAGTAATGGTGCTGGAATACCATCCTTTTCGTGTCTGAAATATAGCGAATAGTTAATTAAGAAATTTTACTATAATGGTACTGCTGTTCTCTTACCCTAATAATAAGACACATTTTTGAGGAAATTTAAAGCTATTAAAACTTTCACTATTACTTGTCTGCTCGGCTCCAACGATTTTAAAACCTTGTACTTTTTTATTTAATAGAAATTCCTTAAGGTTATTCGGTTTAACTTCCAATATATTTAATGATTTTTCAGCTGTCATGCTAAAAGATTTAAATTTTTATTTTTTAGAAATATTTTTGTATATCTATACGTATGTATATACCTTAGGTTTTTAAAATCTGGTTTTTCTGTGTGCATTTTTGAGTCAACAACAAGATTTTGTATGCCCAAAACTTCACAAGTACGTGCAATTCCACCCAAATTTGGTAATTTATCTATTAGGCTGGCAATAACAAACATCTAAAATTAGAAAATATTTTTTATAAATACATACTTATATTCAACTTATATATATACATCATATGTATACATATATCTTTTGTTCTTAACCTGTGTGCTTTTCTCTTTAACAGGATAAACAATTAGATTGGCAGGCTCTGTAAGATCATTAATCGGATTCATTTTTCTCTGTAACTGATCATTAACAGCTTCACAACCAATAGTTTCCAATAGGGATGCATCGTTTATAGTGTTTTTATATTTTTTCATAAATGTCTCATGACATTTTACTATTTGAGGTTTTAAGCTGGTATAATCATTAAAATTAAATTTTTCTATGCATTCATCACAGGGAGCATTTGTTATGTACAATAATAAATTAATAGCAGCCATAAGATCATTCTTTTGTTGAAATTCTAAAATGAAATTTGCCAAATGGATACGTAAATCGTTTAAATAGTCCATCAGTTTTGTGCCGGTAGCATATTCAATGGAGTCTAAAAGTTGTTTCCTGTTGTTTGTACTAAATTTTTGTAAAAGAGTTAGTTATAAGGATATTATCGAGGATAATTTCAGTGTTATACTCACTCTTTAAATGTGTTATGTTGTAGAAGTTTGTATATCGTCATCTGAGCAAAAAGACGAGTTTGAAAATTGGCTCCCATTGTAAGTGCCAGCAAGTTCGAAAGAATCTTACTTTTTATATCACTAGTTAAGGTGTTTTGTAATGAATAGTTATACGTCACCAAGATGATTGATACTTGCTGACTTGACGTTAAGTTGTGAACCTAAAATAGAAAATTTCGAAAGAATTCTCATATAATTTTTTTAAGGTAAAAAATGTAAAAAAAATAGAGGATATTCAGTTAACCACATACTCTGAATATAATGAAAACCTTTAATTTCTTGAGGCAGGTGAGATGATGATTTTTATGAAATTTAATAATTTAAACATTTCCTAACATACCTTTTCCAAATGTTCTAATATTACGTCATATCTCCTCTCGTATGTTCCAAGTATGTATTCGTATATATAAATTATATTTAATTGATTATTTTCATTCAATAAAATATTCCATATTTGGTCCATAATTTCATCGAAGAGTTTTATTTTATTGTTGAGAAAAGCGTATAAAATACCAGAAGCAATTCTAAGTTTGATACGATGTTCGTTAGAATTTTCAAAATATCTTGGTTTCTTCTTACTTAAGGTTCTGTGATAATTTAATAAAAACAAAATATATTCGTCGTTGCAATAGCAGCTAATTTGTTGTAGCCAATCTATGTGAATGCTATTGTACTTAATATTGAATTTGTTGAAGCAAAAAGCTTGTTCAATTCTAGAAACAAAAGGATAATTAAAACAACGTAATGCGATATTAATGACGCTATCGATTTTAAAATGTAGAATATTTGGAACGAAGAATGTTTACCGATTGTTCCTTAATTCCAATGTTATAATTTTAATTTGCAATAGTGGACTTACCTAGTTTCACCTTTGCTGACACTGTAATTAAAGAATTCTTCTTTAGCATATCGAAGCAAATCGTATGGTATATTGATGAGAACTGACCGCTTCCTTGTTTTTTGGACGATTTCAAGCATATATTTGCAAGCCACATTATAATCCGTTTCGCTGAACACAAAATAATTTATTAATGACGAACTGAAATTAAAACATAAGTATGTTTTACTAAGTTTATTTAGAAATAAGAAGTAATAATGCTCACCATTCATTATCACCCGAAATTCTTATAATTTCTTCAATAATCCAATTATCAAACTTTACTTTAGTATTTTCAAGAATTTTCGTTAATCTTGACAAAACTTTTTTATTAATTCCTGCATCTAATATAATTCGTAGAATATCTTCGTCTGCAGGTATCAGAAAATTCTTCTGGTTAATATAAAATGAAAAAGCCGTTTGTAGGCAAACTTTATCATATACAGGCGAATCAAGCAGATGTTGCTTAAATTCCACTACAATATCACTTAAATCTCGAGACTTTAGAGAAGTTAAATTCAATCCATATAATGACATTAAATTCTTCTCATTGATTTCATTTAGTTCGATAAAAAATGGAGAAAATTTCAACCAACAATGGTGTTCAATAGGTACGTTATTAAGAAACTTAAAAAGTTCCGTAACATTTACATTCTCAGTTATGCTGTTGGTGAATATTTCATAGAAACGCTTTGTGAAAACATTTTTCTTATTTAGCGTCAATTTTTTATTGAAAAATGTTTGATGTTCTAAATATTTATCGCTTGCGTTATATAGTGTCTCCACATATTTTACATATTCCTCAATAGACATTTGATTAATGGCGTACTCGAAAATTTCATTACATATACGAATGGCATTTTCGCGTATCGAACAATTCTGTAATTTGCGGACACATGCCGATATGTTTAAAACCAGTTCGTAGGAAAGTTGTTGCGATGGAGCGTTTTCTTTAATTGCTTTTAACCATATGTACAAGGGAACGGATTTCCAATTCTCAATTTCTGCTAAATTTTTATATAAATCTAGTAAATTGCCATTAAGGAATGACGAAAAATAATCCAAATTTAAGAAATATCCTTCAAAGTTGTAAATTAAATTCGAATTTGTAGCCCTTAATAGATATTTTAAAGTATCGGGATTTAAATCCGAACATGAAAACGTCTTTAGAAAAAACTCTATAGACCATCTGAGCACTAAATTGTTATTGTGTGTTAGTATTCTCCTATAAAGCAAATGTAGCCAACATGAGGGAATATGTTTGTTTTTAATTAATTCCGAGAGATTTTTTAGGGATGGTAATATAAGATGAGATTGTTCTTCTTCTAGATTTTCCAATAATGTTATATACAAAGTCCAAGATTGTTCAATTTGTTGGTAAATTTTTTCTTCTCCATTATTTTTATAGCTGTCCAGTAAACACAACATTATTTTCTTTAGTAGGTAATAAGCACATTTTCGGTCTGTTCTGTCATCCGATTTCAGTAGATTTTGATTAGTTGCTTGTAGAATTGGATCATTGTGCATGTTTGGTGTTATTGATTTAAAGTCGTCGAATAATTGTATTAATATATTGATTTTGTACCTGTTTGTTATGCCATTACTTAAGTTTGTCTCCAACTGTTGTAATAAATCCCTCCATAAATTTATAAGAGTGTCACAATTTTCGGGGAACATATTCTTGTAAAATTGTATGCAGGCAATTATATTCGAAATTAAATTCAGGCTTTTATTTGATGGCAGCAGAGTTAGTAATTTAGAAAAAAGCTGAAATAAAAATTACAAAAAGGTGAATAATTGTAAATTTGATTATTTTTTATGAGAATAAAATAAAAGTATATATTTGAAAAGTTTTTACTTTGATTCACATTTTAAGAAAAAATGATTCCGCTTAAAATTTTCATTCCTTAACACAAACTTGGTTTTACGTTGTTTTACATTTTTAGTAATACGAAAAACCTATCAGTTACACGATTTATATTAATATCTTCTTACTTAATAAACTTTTTATATATTTTTCAAGCCCGATTTTTATTACCAGTTGAATTGATTGGAATTTTAATCTTTATTATGGAAAGGAAATTGATAGCTTCTGCTATTGTAAAATCAAACAGGCATCGTTAAGATAGATAGAGGTTGAGGGTTCGATTCTCACCAGATGCTCTGGTTTCGTACAAAAAAAAAGAAAATGATGTCGAGGTTGTAAAACTGGTCATCACAAAGAAATGTACACAAAATTGCAACTAACTACTTCCCCTCTATTTCATTTGCAATAAATAATTTTCTGGCATGAGTAATGGTCATTTCCTAAGTGTGAGTCCCAGTAAAAAAATTCAATTAAATAATTTAAAAAATGTTTTTTTTACTATATTGACAGTTTTGTTTTTGCTCCAGGAATATGAATATTTAAACGATATTCTCATTTAAAAATAAAAAAGAAATTTTATGGAAAAACTTGTGGCACTCTAATTTAAATAGTAATTTCATATAATTTTAAACAACTTTAAAAAATAAAGATAAATAAAAAAATACGATTTAAATATTAAAAATCTACATTTCTTACCTTTTGCGAAATGTTTATATCCTTTACCCCACAAAATTTTGTTGAATTTAATACTTGATAAACGATCTGAATAGCAACGTTCATTTCTGTTTCATCCTTCTCATGTTCTTCCAAAAAATCTACTAGCAGGATTCCAATGTCGTTGTTTGAAAAATACCCCTTCTTGGCCCATATTTTGACACAGCGATGAATGAACGCCAGTATAACATGAAGATTGTCATAATGATGGAACTCTTTAAAATGTTTGTTTAAGAATGGAAACAATTCAGTCGGTGTAAAAACCGTTTCACTAATAGGACTTACAGGAAACGATTCAACAATTTCCTGTTGTAGTTTAATAAAATCGACAAAATTCCTTTGTCTAAGACTGTTGATATCGGTAGTTATAGGATCCATTTTCTGTAAATTAATTTACTGTTTCAAATCTATATCTATTTGCATAAAAAAGAAAATGCATGCAGAAAATGTTATTTAAAGTTTGTTTTCTAAATCAAAATGTAAACATTTACTTTTTTAGTCGACTAACACAAGCATGTTTTATTCAGGGGTATGTTCAGTGTTTTAAGATTTGTATTAAAACTTTTAATAGAGTAAAGTTGTTACCAATTAAAAAAACGCTAAATTTAATAGGCAGTAAATATGATAATTTAACTTGGACAAAAGTTTATACTTGAAATTCGTTGTCAGTCAGAAACAAAATGAAAACTGCAACTGATTTAAATTTTAATCTGAAAAACAAAGTTATGATAAAGCACTATGGACCATTTAAGTTAAAGTATAAAATATATATATATATATATATATTCAATCTAATTCCGGCAAGAAAATACTTGTGTAGTCTATTTCATGTAAAAATATATGGCAGCTTTGTTTAATTTTCAAAAACGCTGTATTAATATATGGCAGCATTAAAAGCAATGAGTGAAAAATTTTTTGTTAAATTAAATTTCCGTCCAAAAAAAAATTGTCAATAAAATTCAAGACAAAAAATTTAATTTAATTGTAATCTAATATCCGAGGTCATTATTTATAAGGTTAGTTATTGTTATGAAATTATTCAATACCTTTAGAATAAAATTGGGTATTAAACGAATTGTCCAAAATTTATTCGTTTCCCTTTAAAAAAAAGCAGTAAAAAACGAAAATAGAAGGAACAAGAAACAAAAACAAACGAACAGAGAAAGCTCAGCAGCGTACAAAGAAGAGAAGAAGAGCATAGAGTGAGAGCGTAGACGTCAAAACGTCAAAAATTCGTTTTGGCTTCTATTTCGTTTTATTGTGCTGATTCAAGTAGATTTCTTTTAAGGGAAATGAATGCAAATTAAATAAAATCACAATTCGCAAGGTATTTATTTCGTTGCACATATTAAAATGCACAAACCTAATGAAGACTTCAAACTGAATTATATATTTGTCTGTTCAAGGTTTAAAGAAGGAAAGAAAGAAGGGAATTTAATCGCATCTCTGTTGGTTATTGGAACGACATTCAAGCGTCAAGCAAATTAATGGAAAATAACAGTGAGACTTCGTCGTTATCAAACGTAATAACTACGAAGGCGGATATTGAATCTACTATGGATTCAAGGAAGATTGATGGAACTGATGAAGAATCCGCCCTTAATGAGAAGAGCGACACACCCCATATTACTACGCATCAACGCACAATTGGAGAAGGCCTCAAACGTAATATGAATGCTAAGGATTTACAGCCATCAACATCGATAGAATCCAACACATCCGCGATACAGATTTTGGATATGGATCAAATTGTTGCTGCTTTACCTTCGACATCACATAAAAGGGCGGCTTCTCCAGCTGGCGGTAGCGAAGATGGCGATCAGACTCAGTCGCAGAGTCAACACTTGCAATTGCTTGATCAGGCTAGTGTGGAAACCGGTCGTAGTTGTTGGATATGCTTTGCATCGGACGAAGAAAATCGTTTAGCGGCTTGGGTGCAACCGTGCAAATGTCGCGGTTCTACAAAATGGGTTCATCAAAGTTGTCTCTATCGTTGGGTCGATGAAAAACAAAAGGGCAACGCTCTGCGTACGGTCAGCTGTCAACAATGTCAGACCGAATATATTATCGTATTTCCTCAAATGGGCAAAGTGGCCAACATTCTGGAAGCTTTTGATAACCTAATAAAACGTGTAAGTCCCTTTTTGGCAGCTGGTATATTTGTGGGTTCTCTATACTGGACAGCTGTAACATATGGTGCTATTACTTTCCTGCAGGTAAATAGAATTATTTTTATATCGTATACTTTACACTTCAATAGTGACCCTAAGATTAGGATTTCTGGGTAACATTTACCTGTGTTATTAACTTTGTTAGTCGGTTAATGATGTTTTATGCTTTTCCTATTGGGAAGCAAATGCTTCTGAGAGAATTTAGAAGGCAATTATATTCAGAAAGCAGTTACAGAGGCCCATTTCTTTTACAAAAGAATGAGAGATTAAAGTCCTTTAGCCATATGTTTTTCATTGATATTTTTAAATTAAAAAACGCTCATAAAACAAGGTGTTGGCTGGTCGATTACCACAACCATTGCATTAACAAACAATAATTTAATAGTAAGCTTTTATCATTTTTAGACGTTGGTTAATTATTGATAGTAATTTTATAATACATAATAAGAATTTACCACTTTTTTAAGCGGTGAATTTTTGTTTTGGTAATTAAATTAGAGTTACTATAGTTTATGAATTATTACGTTATAAAATTTTGTTCAGAGGAATTAAATGTTAAGATATTTGTACATATTTGGTCACATCATTATCCAAATAAATTTCATCTATAAATGGTTTAAAATTTGTATATTTAAACTACTTCGATAGAATAATTTAATGAGACAGAATAACAATTAAGCTATAACAATGACACATACATTGTTTTATATGTATATTATATAATAAATTTTAGCCTTATGGTGTAGGAAATGTATTGAATTTTGCAGTATATTTTTTAATAATTTGCATGATATATAATTTCCAGATTGTAGGTCATAAAAAAGGTTTAGCCCTTATGGAAAATGGTGATCCCCTAATTTTACTTATTGGTCTTCCTGCAATACCTGTTGGTTTAGTTTTGGGTCGCATGATACGTTGGGAAGATGCTGTTATACGTTTAATTCGTAATCGTCGTAGTGTAGCGCGCAAATTGCCCCTAATGAGCTTCATAATACCATATCCGTAAGTAAAACATATAAGTTATTAAAAAAATGTATATTTCTATTATTGCAGCGGCGAAAGATTCCCTGGTTAGATACTACCAGGGCATCAAAAAATGTGAGGCGTTTAATTTTTAAAAATGGCTTGGCTATCACAATAATTATATAAATGCTCTTATAAGTGTTGGTTTCCATTCGTAATAAAGATTCTAGACGTGTTACATTAGTCAATAACGTAACGTTATTTTCCCCTATTTCTTAACTCTATGGAGGATACTCCATCGAAGGCAGAAAAACTATAAAATAACACTTTTAAAAATGGAACTGTGTGCTTTATATGTACTAACTAAATACAGATTCAGATAGAAATCATAGTGAATCAAATAAAATAACTGTCAATAATAACTTTGCATCATTATTTTACAGTTTTATGTTTAAATTTTATTTCAATAATTTGCAACCTTCCTGCATACACCTTAACTTGTGACTTTATATGAAAACAAATTGCCAATGCAGTTAACATAATACTTATAGTACAACACAGTTGTGCATATACAAATTTAATCGTTTTAAATTTGATATTTAATATCTTACAGAAAACACAAGAATACTAAAAACATATTTTCTTTCAAGAAAAACAAACAAGTTAAACAAATGTTTCTTAGAACAGATATTAGATTTCATTTAATAAATAAAATAAATCAAATAATTGAAAAATAGAACATTTTTTATAAGGGGTCTTTTAGAGCTAGTTTTTTTCTTGAATTGAAATTATACATAATTTTGATCATATGTATTAATTACAGTGTTTTGTACCGATGAATCTGTCATTCAAAAGAAAATACCACTATAAAAAAACTCTTGTCAAAAAATAAAATCTTTAAAAACTTGGATTAAAAAAATATTTTAACCCAATCGGTATCGTATTTTGAATTCATCGATAATATTTTTATATTAAAGTGCTTTAAATTATTTGATATAATCAAATATAAAATTTTTTACTTTTAACTTTCCATTATGAACCTTTTAGAGAAGAGGATGAAGAACAAACAGCACAAAATCCAGCAACACCAACCCTTTCAGATCCCGTATCAGCTACAAGAATATTTTGTGGTGCTCTTCTATTGCCAACAATTTCATCTATAGTAGGACGTTTGCTTTTTGAGTCCATTGAAAATACTTTACATCGCACTTTATTAGGTGGTTTAACTTTTATAACGGTTAAAGGAATTTTAAAAATCTATTTAAAGCAACAACAATATACGCGTAAAAAGAAACGTCATATTGTCGATTATACAGAAGAGAATGTACGAACTTATGTAAATCGTAATTCGTCAAATAGAAATCATGGAGCAGCCGCAGCTGCTGCGGCCGCTGCAGCAGCTGTAGCTGGTGTTCAACAACAGCAGCAGCAACAACAACAACAGCAGCAACAACAAGAACACGCTTATGTGCCAAGACCAAACGCTCGAGATAGTATGGTGTAAACAAATAAAAGAAAACATTTCACAAAATTACGATAATTAAAGGAAAAATGGGTAAGAAAACTAAGAACTAAACAACATTTACATTAGAATCAAGGTTCCGTCGTATATTAGTAAAATCTAATCTTTTTTATATTACAAAGAAATTAGAACACTGTTTAAAAAGAAAACAAATATAAAAATTTGTTTAAATTTAATTCTGAAAATCAATTTTTTTTTTGTTTTTTTAAATAAACTTTGCTATCGAACGAAAATTTTCGTAAATAGCACTTTGTGTAATTCGTTTGTGTTCGTACGTTTCCTCTCGTAACTAATATCACTGCATTAAATATTATCTTTCAATTAATTAAATCACAAGAGTTTTAAAGATTTATAGACATTCTAAAGACATAATCATTATTTTGTTTTTATTCTTTTCTCTTAAGTTGAAACGGTTCCCGCGAAACATGTGTGATATATAATTACTTTAAATATATATTATTAGTGATCAAACCAAAATTTCGAAAAGCATTTAAAAAACAAAATAATCATAAAAATTTTAGACTTGAATATGTCATTCAAAAAGTTATTTCAAATTGGTTTTAGACGGACAGCATAAATTACGGTTATCTTTCTAACGGTTTTCGTGGTTTTTTTTTTGTAGTTTAAAACTTTTAGATATTATTATTATTATTATTATTATTATTATTGTATTTTGTAGTTTAAAACTTTTAGATATTATTGTCTTATATTACGTTTTTAAATGTAAATAACATCATAACATGTAAATAACATCATGCCAAAGCAAAAGGATTATGCCTTAAGGTATAAGTCTAAATGTCAACGTAAAATTATATTATCTTACTGTTTTGGTATATAACATATACTGTTTGTTATATAACATAATTTTCTATGTAATCGGCATTTTGAAACTATATTTCTTCTTGGTATTCTTTAGACATAAAAAAATGAATCTAATATTGACAAAACATTTTTTGAAATATTTTTGGTCATACACAATAATTGATGAAAAATGTGTGTTATTAACAGTAAAATACTTTTAAAAATCATAAATTATACGACACATTACAACTATTCTTACTTATACTACGCTTAGTTGTAAATATTTTAGTAGATAGTGGGATATTTATCATTTATAAAGACTTGGGCACAATTAATTTAATAAAACACAAATTTAATTGTTGAAATCTAATCAAATTTTCTTGCTTTCGTTTGTGTTCTATCATTTGTTGAAACGTTTAGTCTTTTTTTTTTCGTTTTATATATTTATTTATTCAGTGTATGGAGTTTACCTTACAGACATTAAAAAAATTGTGTACTAAAAGTTTGAAAAAATTTATGTGTATGTAAAGACAAAGTTTAACAAAAGAAAAAACATCCTTGTGTAATATAAAAAGTGGCATTAATTATATATTTAAATTCAGAGAAATAGTTATCAATTTATTTATTATATTTGGAATTTAACACGGTGATGAACATTGGTGTCTAAAGTCGTTAAAGAGAAGTTCACTATGTTGCATTATGGTAATAGTTGGCCAAAACAAAACATTCGTTTTTATGCACTACTGCTATATGTCAATTACAGAACTTCACTTGTTCCTGTCTTGACTTGTCCGTCAATGTGTTAAGGATAATTAATAAGTTCATTCAAATTGGTTAAAGAAGTTGCACTACTTTCCAAATGGATTACCATTAGCATAGTTTAAATGTATATGTAGTTTTATTTGTATAACAAATTTTTAAATTGTTAAACGTATAAATTTTGGAAAAATTAGGGTTTTTTTTATTTAGAAATGTATATTAATTTGTTACCTTTGTCAAAACGTAATAACTTCTTCTTACTGCACAAAAATTTTATAAAAATTTAAATTATTTTAGAAAAATCCAATATTATTTTTCTTAAACCATTTCATAAATGTATATTTTTATGATTTTGCAGATAACTCTTCTTCTAATCCGTTACTATACACAGGTCTGCATATAGTTAACTTCGAACTTCTATCTTTCTTTTTCGTTAAAAACCTTGCTTAATATTGGTTACTTAACTTAAACTGGTTATAGCTTCAGTTAATAGCAAAAGGAAGAGTGCTTTTGTAATATAATTTAAGGGATTTGCTTTTATTAATGCTTTAACCTTAGATGTAATTGTTATCTAAAGTTTTTCTTTTCCTGCTGAATTAGCTGAATACAAGTCGGAAGCAATTAATGTTGCAACAATTTATTTTTTTTTTGGTATGCAAGACATTTTCATTTTATTTATTATCTTTTCTAAAGAATGTTTTAAACTTAAATTAATTATTGTTTTAAACCTAAAATATCGCATACATTTTTTTAATGTCACTGTAAGAAAGAAAACATTTGTGCCCCAATTTTATATGAAAAATTCTTGAGTAATGTTTTTAACTTTTAATTCGAGAAATATTTTATTCACTTGTTATATATTTTTAGATATTTAAAAAAAATACACTTTTTTTTTTACAAAATTGTAATTCATTATATACAATGAATAAAGAATTTTATTATAAATTACATCAAGTTAATTGTAAATTTAGCATAGTTTACACAAAAAAACTGTTTAATGCGTTTAAAAATTTTTCTGGTTCCTGTTCTATTAAACATCAGTTATATTTACCTTGTGAATTATGTGACGTTCAAATCAAATCAATTTTTATATACTACGATACTAAATATTATAAATACATTTGTATATTATTTTTTAATCATTTTCCATATTCTTCCATTTTTCCTTAAAAACAAAATCTACAGAAAATAACCTAAAATGATGAAACATTTAGAAATAAATTTTTTCATATTTTTTAATTGAAACATTTGTAATAATTATTCTATTAGTTAAGCTTTAATAAATTTATAAATAAATACAAACCAGAAATAATAATAATATCTTATTATAACTAGTAGCTTTAAAGAAATTCTTTAAAAGAAAGAAGGTAAATAAAATAAAATTATTTTATTTGTAAATCCAAAAAAAAGAAAAATTCGTAATTGCCATCGTCTTATATTGTTCTAACAAATTTAAAAATAACTTAAGAGGTCATATACACATATATATTTTGTATTTTTAACTAATATTAGTTACTTGTTGAATTTCAATGTTTGCAGTCAATTTTTAAGTTATTTATTATAATTATTAAATAAAAAACAAGAAATACAAAAACACCCAAAACAGTTTTTAATTTTATCTTACTGCATATATGATTTTAGGACACGATAATTTTATATGGAGGTCATGGAAACTTTCAAGACCTCGTCTAGTCGACTGTGGCGACCCCTAGAATAGAGCAGGTTTACCTAATAATTAGATTGCAAGTGAACTTATCTCTTGGAAAGTTGTATAATCGACCAAAGGCGTGTTAATAAAAAGATTACTTTGTAAAGGCACAATGTTATGGCAGAGCTTTGTATTTTGGAATCTATTGTAAGTGGCACTAAAACTCAAGACATGACAATAAGAAGTTACTGATAGCAATGTTTGGCTCAGTATGAGAACCCAAACGAAACGTCTCGATACCTGCAGGATGCCAAAATGTGCTCTCATAACAATTACGATACGCAGTGAAACATTCCTCGGTTCGAATACATAGCCATCTAGTGCCCCTAAAATTGCAAATTAATTCAAAGCGTATGATTACAGCACAAAAAAGACTCGAACATATATACATAAAGCTCGATGCTCCAACAGTTTAATCTAAGATTGGAAAATATTCAGAGAAATACTGGAAGATACTCATCTTATATTTAAATCGTCTGACTCAGACGTTCAAATTACGCGGACGACATTTTCGCCTACGTTTGAGTGCAAGCAAAGTTAAAATTTGAGGAAAGTTTAGTAAGGACTTCCTACTTGAGACAAATACTAAGAAAACGGAACACGTAAGAATAAATAACTTTGTCAAGGAGAACATCAAGCTACATAGAGAGCTTCTATTGTCTAGACATAATAATAATGAATGTCGACGTAGAAATAGATGCAAACAGCAGGTTAAATTTGCAGAAGCTTATAACAATCGAGAGGAACCCAGCTTAGAATACTCAACGCATGTGTGAAGTCTACTCTGTTGTACGGAACAACATGCCTAATTAAAAATACAGTATACAAGTATTTTTTCATAAGTGGTCCCGAGCTATATGGGTATGTTGGCTCAATGCCATCAGTAACGAGGATTGTAGGTAATTTGCGAACGAAGAACACATACTGAAACATATCAGAAGCAGAAAATAGAGGCGCTGCGCTCATACTATCTATAGAGAGCAAGAAAATATAAAAAAAGATGTTATAGTGAAATTTATAAGGATTTAGCAAAGTTGGTCAGAGAATAACTGAAGAAGAGCGATGCTCCAAGAACTAAGACAGTGCGCTTTACTTGGGAAGGAGCAAATAATAACACCGAGTAAGAGGGTAACAAAACAATTTTTTTTTTACAATATTAAGCTACAGTGTTTGTACAGTTGTTGTGGGATCGTGGTTAGTCGCCGTAAACTTTGGTCGAGCTAGGATTGACAGTCAACAACACAACGTTGGAACTGAAAGAAGCAATCAACCTTGAACAAAGTCAGGTCATATATTATATCGATAGTGACTCGACTGAAGCTCAAGTAGTGATCAGCTTAGAGTCCGAATCAAGTCAAGTGATATATTCTTTTCCCTCCATTCTCTGAGCGGTTTGAAGTAAACTAAATTAGATTGAAGAAATGAGGAAATTATAAAAAGTAGATGCAATAGAGTAAGAGTTCTAACGAAGTATTGAATTTATCTGGAATTTGTTTTGTCAGATTCCATCTATAACATTTTATATCGTACTGTCTGTGAGAAAATGCAAAATAAATAGAGACAAATCGTTGCTAACGCATACATACATACATAATTGGTCATTACAACCCTCCAGTCAGGATTCCGACCTAGTTTCTCACACCACTTATGTTGTGTGTGTTAATTTTATACTTGGGTGGTGGGAACTACAGTTTAAAGTCGACTCTGAACGGCAGATTTTTGAGAAACTTTTCATGGCTATTTTATTTACTCTCAGAGTTTTTGCCAGAAATCTGCTGAGAGGAAGTCGCCGCAGAAATATTTTTTGTATTTTGTTTTGATGTCTGGCCTGGGGCTCGAACCCAGGCTTTACGTCTAATAAGCCAACACACTATCTACTAGACTACATTTTATGCATATTATTCGATTGTCGCAGTTTCATCATCAGGAGCGAATATTTCTATGGACGGATATACAAACTATTTGTAGATTAAATGCTAATGTTATTAATCAATATATCGGGTGACCTGGTACTCTAGTAGGTAGTGTATTATACTATTAACGTGAGAGTTGTGCGTTCGATTCCCACCAAAACTCTGCTCTTAGGTCTAAGTTACTCAGACCATAATAATTTGTAATTGTATTATAATAAATAAATATTAAACAATATAATGATTATTTCGTTTACTACCAAGCGTAGCGTACGATTTGTTATAACAGTTATAAGTGGCTTGGGTATCTAATAATAACAGTCAACAGAAACATCATGAATTCTAACCGTTAATATTATACAATTAAATTACAAAATCATTGTTAATTTTTATTTTTCTTTAAATGAAGTCAAATAGGCGTTATTTTGTTTTTTCCTTTCTTAACAATTCTGGAATTATCAACAAATCACGAATTTTATTTCACTTTATGTTTTTATTAAGTTTATCTTTATTTATTTTCGCTTATCAGACTTCCCACAAACTAAAAACGAACTGAAATATGGGTAAATGTTCAACAGCACTATGATGATGGCTTAGAGCACGAGGGTAACAAGACATAGGGAGCTTTTACCATATTATTAATAAAACCCAAATATAGTTACATATATGTATGTACGTATGTATATAAAAATATATACATACATATATAGCAAAAAGAGTATACAAAATAATTATAAACGTAAATAAATAAGAAGATTAATTAATAGGTACACAAGGATTTAGATTGATGAAATTCCCTTATTAGTCTAGACGAATTTTGTATACCCTATATTATATGAGAAATAAAAAGAAATTATCGTAACCGATGCATTTTTGTGGGAATCTTTCTGTTCTCTTAAATTGACTAAAATGTTGGCATCCATTCTTATTCAAAACTACACTTTTATTCAGTTTAACTGCATATTTCTTCTTTCCTAAGACCACATGTCTAATTTATTTAAAATGATCTTAAGTCTACAACTGTTATTTAATGTTTTAACATGTCATATTTCACTTTTAATGTAAAGCCTAGAGATTTTACGCCAGATCAGTTTAGTATTAGGCCATGTCATGATTTAGGAGACTGCAATGTTTAACCATCTTTTTTTTATTTGTAAACATAAATTTTTTTATTATTTAACAAAGTGCGACAGAACCACTTATACGCAGAAGAAAAATATAAAGAAATTTAAAAGAAATTGTCAATGTATATGTATATGTATGTAAGCGAGTGATTGTTTGTTTGAAAGTTTCAAATGCATATGCTTGACATTTTTCCTATGTTAGTATTAAGAAATACTGGGCTACCCATTCCTTTTGTATCAGGTCTTTCCTTAAGTCTTTCTTTTATTTCAATTTAAATAATAAGTTAAATTATTTATTCGTTTGAAAGACCTATTGATGCCATAAAGTGTGGAATATAACATCGCTCAAATTTTCACCATGGCGTCTCTGGCTGAAGCGCATTCAAAATACTTAGGTTTCCATGACTCCGGCATATAAATCAGGAAGAATTTGACCCATGTTATGTTGGTTTTTAAAGACCGCTGGACTTAACAAAACCCCGCAAGAAAGAGTTTTTTTGAGGTCAAATCGAACGATACTGGTGGCCAGTTGATATGACCTCCACATGACATGACCATATCTTCAAATCGTTCGAATGGAATATTAAATGTGGCATGGGCTGTGTGACACGTACCACCGTCCTGTTGAAACCACATATTATTGTTGTCTAGATAATCTATTCAGGTCAAAAGAAATTGGTAATCATCGAACTATAGTGTTCGCCGTTGACAGTGATGGCCTGGCCGCCAGCCAAATTCTATATTTAAATAAAAACAATAGCTAGGCTTTTAATCGCATAGCTGGATTAGCAACTAGGGTATGCTTAAAATATTCAAAATTTAATTAAACGTTATAAAATTTAATTTATTTAATTAAACTCTAATTGGTCTAGCGAACCTCACCGGGTGTTGGCTAGTTTTATATCAAATTAAAAATGTGGAACCGGTTCTAATATTAAACTTAAATATTTAATGTCCGATTCGGTACTTGGAAATTAAAATACAAACATGTGTGATATTTTAATTAGAACTAAGGCACATGTTGTCTTTTTGTATAACTTACGTGATAATAAAACAATTTTTAGCGTGTTAAATGTAAATATGAAAATGAGAGATATACATACATATAGGTACATGTAATTTAAATTTTTTATGATAAAACGGTGCAATGTATATAAAGTATATGGTGTAGCACAGAAAAGGGATATCGATTTTATACTTTTCGATTAACTTGCAGTCTAATTTTGATGGCTATAACCACTATTGTGCAAAATATTGTTTTAACAGATCCATTAGTGAATTCTGTATTTTCAATATTCTAACAACAGCATCTCAAAGTGCTACAGCTAGGTGTGAGCTGCACCATTTTCCACTATCTTCGTCTATTCTGTTTTCCAGTTTTTTGTTGCTATTATTGTATCTTGGTCACTCTCTTCGTTTAGAGCATTCGATTTCATAGTTTCAAGTTACTTTCTGCTGTTATCCATGCTCCTGACATTCCTTGCCTACCTTAGCCGTTGTGCTTTTATAAATTTTACTGTGTCCTCCCTTTCACAGAGTTCACTTAGATTATCGTTGGCTTTTAGGACATTGTCGTTATTCATATCACAAACGGGAAAATACGTTTTTCAGAACGATTTTTTACTCAAATATTCTTAGAGGGACTTGAATATTTTATATCATTGTATATGTATGTCTCGCATTCATATGTGGTGAATTTTGTTGAGGTTAATTCCGATATAAAGAGTTTCTTCTGCCTAAAGTACACTATCTCATTCTTAGAATCTGTGGTGGATCCTAGAAGGAAACACTTGAGTGCATATCAGATGCTAGTCAGGGCATTGTCATTGTTGACACCTAGCAGCATCCTACGGAAATAGGCTTGGTGGCGACATTCGATGGATATCCTATAAAGTTGGAGGGGAATACAATAGACCATATGGCCGCAGTACTAAGGCCACCACATTACAGTCCATAAGGTTGGTATATCCTGGAAGAAATCACTTGGGTGCCGTTGTTAACATCGAGCAGCATCCTGAAGTTTGTTATGACAATAAGTTTGGCGGAGACATTAGAGGGATACCTTGTAAGGTTGTAGTGGAGTGCAATAGATCGTATGGTCACAGTACTAAATCACCTCTTCTCAACAGACCGTATGTATGTCATTACGTTATTACGTCAGAATGTTATTAAAATGTAATTTTGAACTTTTGTGATAACCCACGTACATATATTTCCATCGAATTTAAAATTTCAGTCATTTGTTGAATACGATGAACAAAAAAAAAAATCGGAAAAACAATTTTTTCTTTTCGAAAGAAGAAAATGGAAAGAAAATATTATTAAAATTTTTTAGTAAAAGTTTCCTTATTTTTAATTTTCATCTTTACTGCGGAACGTTGCATTTTTTTTATTGTTGTTGTATTTTCAAAATCAATTATTAAACATTAAAAAGTTGTTTGACTTTCTTACATTCGGTGTTATTTTCATTTGTTTGTCTCTTGGTTCGTTTGTCCCAATCTGAACTTGTGTGTATTCGTGCATAAGACAAAAACAAATACAAACGTTTAAGACGAGACAATATAAAATGTTAAGTTAAAGTACCGTTAGAAAAAAGGGTAACATTTCCGGTTTTCTGGATTTCTGTTTGTATTATTGCCATTTCTCCTGTTTTATAGACATAAATAAAATGAAGAAAAGTGCATAAAACAAGAAAAAAAAGCATGGTAAAGAAAACCAGAAGAAGAAATAATAAAAATTTTAAGATCTTGGCTTAAATGTTGTTCATGCAAGCTCCTCTTTTAAGGTACGAGAGAAGCAAAGAAGAAAAAGAAAAAACCTTCGCGTTATGACTTAAAAATTAACTTCTTTTTTTTGTTATTGTTGGCTTCGTTGCTTTTACTGTTGTTTGTTGTCAAAGTAGATGTTAATGTTGTTATTGTTATTGTTGTTTAATTGTTGTATTTTTATTTTCTTCTCGTGATTTGTGTGCTTTCTTGTTATTATCATTGTACTAAATATTACTATGGGTCTGTATATCATATTTGAGGTGACCAGAGTTCTTTTATTTACGAAATGTATACATTATGTTGAAAAGAATTTGAAAAATTATAACTTTTTTTTCTAAAAATTTCATTCAGTTCAAATTGAAACCAAATTTTTGTTTTACTTACTTAATTGGTCATTACAACCCTTCAGGGATGCAGGATCAGCTAGGTCGTAGCTTCTCACACCACTTATGTTGTGTTAATTTTATCCATACGTGGCAAGACCTACAGTTTAAAGTGGACTCAGGACCACAGATTTTTGAGAAACTTTTCATTGCTCTTTTATTTACGCTCGAAGGTTTCGCCAGAAGTTTGAAATTTTATCGAAATTCTAATTCAATGGGTAAATAGTTAAAGAACTATCGCCATGGATCAATTTATTTTTAAAACAATTGGAATTTCCGGTCTACCAGCCCGTAATCTTCATTAAATGGTCACCCTAAAACTGGTAGATGTTTGTTAAAGTTTGTTGATCAGACGTCTTAGAGACTATACCAACTACACAGTATAACAAAAACAAAGAAGAAAAAAAACTATTTTAAACGAATTTTGAGTCGTCGCAGTAGAGTAGTCCCAGCTCTACAGATGATGATAATGGTGAGCAGAAAACGAAAAAAAAAAGAAGAACATTCAGTACAACAGTCCCAGTCACAGTCACAGTCAAAGCAAATGCTAAAGAACACACAGCGATCGAATACTCGAATACAAATACTCTACAAATACTGTTTCTTATTGAAAGAAACACACAAACAAATGATTTTTGGTTGTTGGTTAACGCTTTGTTGGTTGGTCGGATGGCTGGTTGGTTTGTTGGTAAAATATCTTTATATCCGTACATACTCGTACGTACATATGTATATTCACAACATACAATAAGAAAATAAATAAAAATAAAGAAAGAAAAGTCTCACCGAAATAATAATAAAAATAAAATCATCATACACTAAACAAAACACAAAATAAAATAAGAGAAAAATAAAACAAACAGTAAGAAAATACAATATTTAAACACACATTTATAAAACATTACACTGCTGCACAAAAGTATAGTTATTTGTCTTAAGGAATGAAATTGTTACTATCTCATCAGATTTCTAAGTGTCGCTTCGGTATCCTTTTTATCACATTCACATCACTATACTTATGTCTCATCGTCCATTAACCAGCATCCATATTTTTTTTAAAGAAATCCTGTCGTAAACTTCTCGCTCCGTTATCCTTGAAATTTTTTTTATTTTTGTCAGGATCTCCTTTGTTGGGTATTTCAAAGCCTTTCTTTCTTCCACTTCCACGCTTTCTTTCTAGTAACACAAAAATTCTTTATTCTTTCTTTACAAATAGTGAAGCAGTATGCTGAATACCACCTCCAATCTTGGCTATTGTTTTTTGAGGATGGAACGAATTTCTATTGAAAATTTCAATTAGTCTCATACGCATTTCTTGTTCGTTGCCTATTTTAAAAAGGCGACCAAATTTTGTAATTAGAATGTAACTTTACACGCGATTACTGTGGTAGATGTTTAACAACAAGAGATATTATTCTAGAACCATACTTACTTCTACGTACGTAGAATCTCGAACACTAAATTTAGCTGGAAAATACCATTTGCAATCAATAAAGATTAAACACTCCTAAAGGTAGAAATGATCAGCTCACCATAATAAATTCGTAATAAATTGGATCTTCAGAGAGTCTTATATTTGGATCAATGACTCATTGTAAAATATACTTATATTGGGACAATAGAGAAGAAAATTTTGATGGGAAAAGTCTGCTTTTGCTACAGCAATGACTTTAATCTAACCAACATGCCGCATTAGTTTGATTTTCTTTTTTAAAGGCAAGTAAAATACAGGTGTTGATGGAAATTTATCTTTTTCTTTCATATTATGTGTGTCCTACAGGGTCAACAATTTATCAATGATTAGTAATATTTTCACTGTCTTCTTTTTAGAATTTTTAAGTAAATGAGAAGGAAATAACACCCTTGAAGACAATTAGACGAAATATTACAAAAAAGGACGTATACATACTTACATAATTGGTCATTACAACCCTTCAGGAATACAGGATTAGGACCCCGCTTCTGCTACCAATTATGTTGTGTTAATTTTATCCATAAGTGGCAAGACCTACAGTTTAAAGTGGACTCAGAACCACAGATTTTTGAGAAACTTTTCATTGCAAGTTTATTTGGCCTCAGAGTTTTTGTAAGGATTTTGAAAGTTTATCGAAGATTACTCAGTAGGACGTCTTCAATCCCATTGCAATTCAATGGGCAAATAGTTAAAAAGCTATCACAATGTATTGGACAGCGTGAGAGTACATTTTGCTCAGATTATTGTTGAAAACATGCGGATATAGTATCTACATGTAGTAGGCTGCAACATAAATAAGAGTTTATGCCAGAAATCTGCTGAGAGGAAGTCGCCGAAGAAATATTTGTTCATATTTCGTTTGAGATGTCTAAGCCTTGGGGTTTGAATCGTAGCCTCACGTTTAATAAATTAACACATTACCTACTCGACTAAGGCGACTCCATATAATATCTGTTAAAAAACGAATTCTGAAGTTGTGCGACTTTACAGTAACTACTAGTAGTAAAGTAGATACTTTGGCGGTTATTATTTGTTGAAACAACTGTTGTAGGGCTATTGCTAGTAAAATTATTTAAAAAATCTGGCCAATAAATAATAAGAAAAATTGTAGTAAATATGATTTATATATGTAGTTATCTGTTCGTATATTATTATTATGTACTGTATGAATATAAAGAAAAAAATTAAAAACGATAACAATAACAACAACAACAGAAAAATATAAAACGAGGTAACAATACAATCAACACAACGAAAAACCGTTCGCATTTAGAGTGCAGCTCAACAGAAATCAGTTATTGTGGTCTTCGTCATTTGACGGTGTCATTCATAAAAGTGCTTTTGATACGAACGGATACGGTTACTACTTACTTTATTCCACTAACAAAACATCCGAAAGAAAAATTCAAAATTTCAGAAAATACAAAACCAAGAAAAAAAAACACTCTTTTTAGAAACACAAAAATTAAATTAAATAATAACAACAGCAACAGAAAAAAAAACAGTAAAGATTTAAAAACGAAAAAAAAAGAAAACAATAAAAAATAAATAAAATTCGAAATGAAATGAAATAAAGTAATAAAGAAAAGATGTTTAAAAGTGAACAACCACAACGATTACCATACTAAACTTGTTGGCTGTTTGAATCTTTGGTTGGCTGGGTTGTCTTCTCTTGACTTGACTGTTTTTTGTTATTTTTTTTTTTTTTTTTGGTGTGTGCTGATTGTACGGCTTAAACCATTAACTTGACTTATAACTTACCGATTCGAAGTGTTTCGTTACCTATAATATGAACTTATTATTGTTATTGATATAGTATGTATAGTGTATAGATTTTTCTTTGTTATTGTTATTATTATTGTTGTTTGTTACTGCAAAATAAACAAACAATGAAATCAACATATGCTTATGACGGTTCTCTGTATGAGAAGGATTTTTTTATTTGCGATTTTCGTTTAAAGACCAAAATTAAAAAAAAAACCAAATAAAAGCAACAAAGAAATGAACTTTAGACCATAAACTGAATCTTCAAAGCCAATAAGCACATAAAAGATCAACCAACATTAACTCGTTTTTCAATTTTCTATCAATGATGTCAAAGGGAAATAAATAACAATAGCGGCTGCTGGCCTATTTAAAAAGAGTGGATTTATTTCTCATGATTAGAGTTTGTCTGAAAAAATGAAATAATGTTGTGAAATTTTCAAAGAAAAATAATGAAAACAAAAAATAATTTTGGGTGATAAATCATAAAAAAGATTTAAAAGTGAGACATAAACAAAAACAGTTAAATTTATAGAAAAAATAATGATGATTGAAATTTTAACAGTATTGGCTTATGCTAGAAAAATATTGAAATTAAATTTCTATGTAAAAAAGGAAAAACTTTTCAAAAACAATTTCAAATTAAATTATAGAGAAACATTAAGAAAATTAATTAAAATTTTAATATTAAGTCATAAATTTTTGCAAATTTATTAGAAATTTTTAAAAAGGGTTTGAATTAACTGATAAATAGAGCAAAGAATTGTGATATTCATAATACTCAGTATATTTAGTTGTGTAATAATGTAGTTTTAAGACTTCTAATAGCAACAGTTAATTAAAAATCGAACGTTAAGAAATCCAAATTGGAATTAAAATTTAATTTATTAACAAATTTTAAATGTTCTTAAACTCAGAAAATTTTGAAATATTCTTGCATAGAAAGTCGCCGTTGTCTAGTGGGTAGTGTGTTGGCTTATTAGACATGAGACCGTGTTTCAAACCCCAGCCAGAAAATTTCAACAAAATAAACACTGCGTGCAAAAATCTCCATCATGTTAAAAATGAAAAATTGCAATGCATTCGATTACCTATTAGCTTGAGGATTGTGTTTTCGATTTCCACAATAGTCTCTGGTCTGTTGTCCTGATGTTGTCGTAGTCTAGTAGGTAGTGTGTTGGCTTATTAGACGTGAGGCCACGGTTAAAACCCCAGGTCAGTCATCTCCAGAAAACAAAATATGAAAAAATATTTCTTTGGCGACTTCCTTTCAGGAGGTTTTTGGCAAAAACCCTGAGAATAAATAAAATTGCCATGAAAAGTATCTCAAAAAAATCTGTCTTTCGGCCTCACTTATTCATAAAAATAACACACACAACATAAATGGTGTGAGAAACTAGGTCTTAATCCTGACTAAAGGATTGTAATGACCATTTAAGTAAGCAAGTAAGTATATACCAAAAATGCAACTTGAAATGTCAGCTGTAAAGCAGCAGTTCTTTTAGTACAATCGATTAGAAGTTAATCAATAGAATCGAGTGAAAAGAAAAAAACGAGGAATACTTTTTAATATTAACTATGCTCGTTAACTATTTTGTTTTTATATTTTCGATTTTACTTTTCTCCAAAATCTGTCGTTTGGGGCGGACTTCAAACTGTAGATCTCGCCACTCATGTATGCAATTAACATATACAACACCCATGTGTAGGATATTAAATCGTAATCTTGTCTAAAGGGTCATAATGACCAATTAAGTAAGCAGCTCTTAATTTTAGAAAATTCTAAATTAAATCTGAAAAGAATGAACGTTTTTTTTTAAAGTCAGAAATTTGAAAAATTTAATTTGCATGTATACATACATTTTTAGCAAATAACGAACAATTTTCAGTTAAGAAAACTTGAGATATCATGTTAACCATCAACTTATAACAACAAAAACAGTCATAAATCTAACAATAATAACAATAATAAAATTAATATTATATTGTACGTATTCAAAATATTTTATTTATTTTCAAAATATTTTACAAAATATAATACAAACCATTGGACTGTAGTGCATTTGATAAAGACAACCCAACCAATTTCTTATTCATTAGAAATATTTATTTTATAAATATTGATATTTTTTAAATATTTGAAATGAATAAGAAGATTAATTTTAACATGATTTTTTTCTCTAAGTGTATACAATTTATATAAAATGTATGAATGAAATTGGACTTTATTAGCCGTCTTACATGTGCTGCATTTTAATTACAACTTCAGTAATTAAAGAGTAAAAAAAAGTTATAAAATTAATTAATTTAATTAGTTGGTGCATAAAAAAGTAATATAATTTAAAAGGTAACTTTTTTTCAAAGTCTAAACATTATTACAACTCAGATTTATGAACAATATTAAGTAAAGTGGCTTGAATTGAAATTGTGAATTAAAAAACAAAAATAAAATGCAAAGTAAAAAAAATATAATCGATCATTAAAAACAATTTTGGTGCTAAAAGTTATAAAATATTAAAATTTTATTGTACAAATTATACAAATTTAATAGAATACAAGTGATAAGATATGACTGTAAAATTTTTGTGAGTGTTTTAGAATAAATACGAGTTCAGTTTTGTTTACATAGTGGAAGACTTGAAATATTTATATTGTGGCAATATTAATCAGTAATCAATAATACAATCAAAATCTAAATAATTGATGGACGATAAAAAATAAATAAAAAAGTTTTTTATTCTTAAGTTTTGTTACGTATTTAGGAGATGTTCTAAAAGTAAAACATTATTCTTAGATCTATAATCGAAAGCATTGTTAGAATATCATTCAGGCCAAACATGCAAGACTTCAAAGGTAATGCCTCTTACATGAACCCTTTGCTACATTTATTGCGACGCATATATCATCAACAAACTTATTCACCATTGACAGGGTCACTGGTCTTTAATTACTTGACACCAAGTATACACAATAAAGTGGAAGTGTTGAAATTTTTTTTATCATACTTCTAAAACTTCAGGCGAGTAACTCTCGATATGAATGGCATTGTTCTAATGGATTATACTTCATTCTTTATTGGCCGAAAATGTATGGTGGTCTTAGATTTCTTTGGATGATGTTCCAGTATAAATCGAGGTTAACTGTTTGAATCTAGGGTTGCACTAGATAGAAAATGATTCCCGGACAATCACATCAAACAGATATCCATCAGTTCTATCTTGCGCTGGCTCAATGCGGTTCCATCACAACTGTTATGGCCTTGTAGTAGTTTACCACTACTCACCACAAAACTTTGGCTAGCAGCTATAGCAGAAGATCTTTTACAAAGGCGACAAATCTACCATGATATGTCACAAAACTACATATATCACGATCATGTGGTGCATATTCGACTTCTTCTTTTTGCTAAGCAAGTAAAACAGTGAAGTCGCTTTAGCCAGTCTAGTAGGTAGTGCGTTGGCTTGTTAGACCTGAGGCTACGTTTCAAACCCGAGGTCGGACATCTCCCACAAAATGAAATACGAAAAATATTTCTTCGACGACTTCCTCTTAGCAGATTTCTGGCAAAAACTCTGAGCTTAAATAAAATTGCTCTAAAAAGTTTCTAAAAAATCTGTTGTTCGTAGTCGACTTTAAACTAGAGATCGCGCCTTTCGTGTATAAAATAAACTTCCACACAATATACATATGTAAGTGGTGAGAGAAGCTAGGTCGTAATCCTGACTGAACGGTTGTATTGACCAATTATGTATGTATATACATATGTATTTAAAATATTAGAGATGGTAGTAACTAAATAATGATGTTTGTAACTTTTAAAGTTAATTTAAATTTTAAACGAAGTATTGATATGTTTACATACATGTATACTTATTTACTTTACAATGTTTTTAGTTTCGAAACTTAACATTTGACTTCAGTGCTTAAAAAATCGTCTCAGTAAAGTTTAATAAAATATTAAAATTTTATTTTTCTATACAAACGAATAGAAACGCTAAAAATGAAAGTAAAACAAAACTAAACTAAAAATACACATGCTTTAACAAATACTTTTCTAGATTTTGATTTCTGAACAAAAAAAAAAAACTAAGCAAATAATAAATTTATTATTTAAAAGAAACTTCTTTTCAGTTGATTGTATTAAATTAAATAAAAGCGGTCAGTGATTTTATTAAAAAACTATTCAAATTTTAGTTTCAGAAAAATGTTAACAAAAGAAATCTCTTTTTTTCTCAAATGACTTTTTTTCTGTGAGTGTCAATAAAAGAAATTTTATAAATACAATATAAAGTGTATGTATGTATGTATATATGTACATATGTACGTATATATCTAACTTTTATTTGTTTAACAAAACCCATAAACAAAAAGAAATTTAAGCACTTTTTAATATTTTACTATATTTAAAAAACTTAACATTTTTATTGGTTTGTTTTTTTATTTCGTTTATAGAAATTATTTAAAATTGTTAATATGTTTATGGCCATTAAATTTATTAAAAAACTTATGTTCTTAAAAAAATACGACATAATAATTTTAATAAACGAAACCTTAAGGGGTAAATTTCATTCATTTTGGCCTCTTTTTTAAGCTCAGTTTGATAAAAAAAGAACGAAAACTTTTAAACCATGAAGTCGGTATTAACATTTTAGAATTCTCTCTAAATGTATGTACATATGTATGTTTTTAAAACGTATTTTTTCTAATATATTTAGTTTTTGCAACATATAATGGCTAACCCTTTACCCCTTTTTGTTTTTCGCAAATTGAAAAAATAACTGAAAATTTGCAAATCTTCGATTGGTAGTACCATACCAACGGCCTTCTAGGACTAGATTTGTGGGTGATTTGTTTCTGTATAAGAGATTCGTACAAAAAATAGTCTATTGGAGTCAAATTGCATGATCTCGACTAGCTCCAAATCGCGAAAGTAATTGCCTATCAAACTCGCCACTCAACAGCTACTTATTGAAGCCACATGTCAACAAAACTTAATTCTCCCTTTTTGGGCAAGAAGTACGATCTAACCCGGTTCTAATCCCAGGTCAGACATCTCCAACAAAATGAAATACGAAAAAATATTTCTTCGGTAACTTCCTCTAAGCAGTTTTCTGGCAAAAACAGTGGAAGTAAATAAAATTGACATGAAAAAGTTTCTCAAAAATCTGTCGTCGGAGTCGACTTTAAACTGTAGGTCCCGCCACTCATGTGTAAAATTAACACACACAACATAGGTGGTGTGGGAAGCTAGGTCGTAATCCTGGCTGAATTGCTGTAATGACTAATTATGTATTTGCAAACTTTTTTGATAGTAACACACTGCTCACACACAATAAAATTTCATTTAATGATTTGCAAGCATTTATCGTTTGTACTGAATATTTTTGCTATTGAAACTTGAGCACTGTAGTGTTGTACATTTTTTAGAGCAATTAGTTGTAGAATGATTTCATTTTACTTATGATTTCATTTTACTTATGCCACTTGATAAAAAGTAGGTACAAATAAATTTTTAAAAAATACAAGTTTCTTAATTGTTTTTTTTTTGCAATGTTTCCCTTAAAAAAAGAGACTTCGAAATATTCATTATTATTTTATTATTATAAAGCAATTTAAATAATTTTTTCTTTTGAAAGCGGCACTAAGGCTCAAAAATTACCAACATTTTTCTATGAGTGAAATTTGTAAACTAAAAAAAACTTTTTGCATATAACGAATAACTTTTCTTTCCACAATTTCATGATTTGTTTTCAATTTTGTTAAAAACATTATTAACAATATAATATTAAAACAAAAACAAAAACAAAAAAAGAGAGAAAAAAAACAATAAAGATATATAAAAAAAAGTAAAATAAATATGAGCAATACAATGACCGCTCATGAACCCATAAACTACTTGGATAGCATCCTTAACGAAGAGGAAAAACGTTGTGAGTACAGTCATCAATGGCGAAATTTCACCATCTCACGTTCCGGACGTTTTAAATCAAAAAACAAACATCGCAATGTTGTCGATGGCAAAATGTTTGATCATACCACATCATCATCAACGACAACAGGCACAACATCAGCGTCAGGCATCTCAACAACAACATCTTCATCATCTGCAGCAGCAGGGGCTAACATAATGTCGTCAGCTTTTAAAACATCCTCTTCTTCAGATAAGGATAAGGTAAGTGGGTTATTATTTAATATGATTTTAATTTATTTGGTATTTTATTTTTTGTTTTCTTAGGGAATATGTAGTGATATAGTGATCTATATACATACTTACCATATTTATACGATATTTAGCCGTACATACATACATATTTAAATAGTTTCAATTTTTTTTTATTAACACAATTTAATTTGTGAACCTAATTAACGTCATCAACAATGACAACATGTTTCTTATCATCGTTAATATTATTTGAAATTTAAAGAGAAATATTGAAAAGAAAAGAAAAAAAACAGAGTATGTTTTTTGTTGTAGTTTGTTTTGTTTTAGTTTGTTTTTTTATATTTTATTAATTGATGACTTGTTTGTTCAAGTTTTTATTGTTATTATTTCGTATATTTTGTTCGTTGCTTTGTTTCGAAATATAAAAAAGGGAGTTTTTAATACACAATATATTTTATATTTATGTATGTATGTATGTATGTATACATATTGGTTATGTACCAACAAACATTTCATTATAAAATATATTGTATTTTATTTATAAAGTTATAAGACACATGTTTGTTTGTTTGTTGGTGCGTGTGTATAAAACTTACATGCATATTTATATGGCTTCTGTAAGTTTTTTTTTAATCTTTTTTTTTGTTTTTATTAAAGACTTTGAATCACAATTTAAATCTGAGTCATAATTTTTTCTTACCTTTATGTTGTTGCTGTTTTTGTTTTTGATTTTTTTTTTACTTAAGACTGTTTGGAGACACTATTAGTAATTTTAATATTCGTAGACCTATATATACATACATATATACGTTTTAATAAACTGTTGGCAAAAACAAAAAAAAAAAGAAAGAGAATAAATAACACTTTCATAAAACAACAATTAACCCTTTTGTTGTTGTTTTTGTATTATTAAAATTTTTCCTATCAGCCATGTTTATATGTAGATACATGTACATGTATGTATATGTGATCTTGAAATACATTCATACATACATTTTAATTTAGATAACGAATATATTGTGGTTCTTTGATCTAGAATTGATAATTGAGTACAGTGCGTTACAAAAAAATATGACTTGAATAATTGAGAGGAAAATAAGTTTTTTTTTCAAAATGGAAATACAAAAAGAAAAATGGAAATTGCTTGTTTGTTTTTGGGAAAAAAATTTCCCCAAAATATCTTCTTTAATTAATCAAATCCCAGACTAAATTGAACTTTTTTTATATTTTTTCAATTCGAATAAAATCTAACGATAGTCCATATACATACATTTAAATAAAAATCAATACATTTTATTAAAATTTGTTTTACCACAATAAAGCATTGAGTATATTATGTGTATGGTAAACCAAAAATTATAAGAATAAATAAATTTTAACAATAAATTTATTAAAAGGTGTTTGAAAAAGTTCACTGTTTTGCCTTACCGCCGATTTCACAGCTGTTAATATCTTTGCGGTTAGTTTTGTTTGTCATTTTATATTGTATAGGCTCTCTCAGATAGCAAATTGTTGATTGTTCTTTTATCATGAAATGAAGTTTACTTTTCCAGAAATCATCGTCTACAACGTTAAATTTTATTCTTAAAATTTTTTACGATTTATAGGTCGTTAACACCATTGGCGTATAAATCTTTTATAACAAACAACAACAGAATGTTATGTATATCTAGCGTTGAACCTTATTATTAATTAACTGGCATTGGCTATTTAGAAAGCACCTTCTAATTGAATAATTTAAAATTATTGCAATTTTAAATTCCTTGAAATTTCCTTGAAATTGAAAAGATTTGTAATTTTTTATTGCACTTTAAACTTGTGTACTTTTAATACGATACTTGAATTAATTTTGTAACCGATAAATTTCTATTGTGAGAAGCTAGGCCGTAATCCTGACTGAAGGGTTGTAATGCTCAATTATGTATGTATGTATGTAAAATTCCATTGTTTTCGGTTGAAATGAGTACTGACTAATTCTCTCAAAACGCATTGAAATTTTGTTCATAGAGGTACGATAAAGCTTGGTCCATACTTATTTCAATTTTTAGAAAACAAATGATCAAATAAAATCATCGGAGATAACACTAATATCAGCTAAACTTATTTAATACATACACACATAATTGGTCATTACAACCCTTTGGTCAGGATACGACCTAGCTTCTCACACCACTTACATGTCGTGGGTGTTAATTTTATCTATAAGTGGAGAGATCTAGAGATCCCTTGACTTTGAGAAACTTTTCATGACAATTTTATTTGCTTCTAGAGTTTATGCCAGAAATCTGATGAGAGGAAGTCGCTGAAGAAATATTTATTCATATTTCGTTTTGGTGAAGATGTCTGACCTGGGGTTTGAATCGAGATCTCATGTCTAATAAACCTACAAACTACCTACTAGACTATGGCGACTTCTTACTTCCTTACTTTAGATTAATTTAATGGTATAAATACTAATACGCTGCAAGAGTAGGAGACATTCCTTGCTTGCTGATTTAGGAAGACAACAGAAAGTATACGGAGTTGATTTAAGAGATGTTGAAAAGTCGACATGTAATGTCTGTAGGGTATCTAAAGAATATTTTATTTTGTTTATAATTTTCGTAATCGTTTTTACTCTTTGTTACCTTTATTTTTATTGCTGTTAACACTTTCCAGGCAAAATATTTATATTTATCCGCAGACATTTACTTCATTATTTATTTGTTTAATTTTGTTGTCGTTTTTTTTTATCAAAATATACATCAAATGAAAGAAAAAAAAAATAAGTTCATTGTGTCTGAAGTAAAGCAAATATTTTGTAATTTATTTAAAACGCAATTGTTTGAGTCAAATTAATGATTTTATTAACAATATTTTTGTTTTTTTATTTTGTTTTGTTTATAAACAAAGTAATACTAATAAATCCTATTTTACAATTACTTTAAACATTTTATAATTTATTTATTGTTTTTTTTTTTTTTGTTATAATCGTACTTATTGGAGCAATTAATTTATGAAAAATTAATAAATACCATACATATACATATACAATCGTATATATGTACATACATATGTACACGTATGTAACACATTGGAATAATAATTTGGAAAAATCATCAGTCAAGCAGAACCCTATGCAAAGGTATTGTGCTATTGTTGCTAGCGTTTTAAAAAGGATTTGTTTGTTGTTTTCATAACCAACTTACCTGAATTTGATTCTAACAATTTCACTTAATTAATCCCGTTTTTGTGTTGACTCAGCCATAAATCTTATGAAAATCTCTGGGTGCTTAAGCAGAATTGAACAGCTGCCGTTTTTTTTGTGGGCGTATGTACTTATTTCGTTATTCCAAATTCAATTTTAAAACTGTAATATACAGACTATACGATATATTGTTTATATATGTATGTATGTATGTACATATATACCATATAGTATATAAACCAGGATACTTATGATCTTGGTGAGTAATAATAACAATAATACTTGTAAATATATGCACGTTTATTATGTATATGTATGTATGTATGTATGTATGTATGTATGTATGTATACAGATGTATAAGTATTAAAAAGTGATTGTACCCAACAGTCGTATAGAAATGAAATGAAACCGGTCTTTTGCAAAGAAACATTTTAGTGGCGTCTGCTTTGTTGTAATTTCATTTAATTTTATTTTTTTTATTTTTTATTTTTAATTTTTTTTTTTTTTGTAAATAAAAGTAATAGTTATTTATTTATAAATTCAAATTATAGTGATTCAACCTGAGCGGAAATTAAAACAACAAATGATTCATTTTCTTTTCAATGAAATATTAGAAAGAACGACAATATAAAAGCGTTAAATTGTGAGAAATTCAATTTAAAAGAATTGAAATAAATTAAATTATTCATTTCAATAAACAAAAAGAGGTGCGATCTTTATTGGTTGTCAGAATCAAAATCAAAAAGTTTATTATTAATAATCTGGTATAATTACATCAACATTATAATCTTCAAGGAAATTAAAAAGAAATTTAAAACAATTTCAAAATGATTAAACAAGGTGGTGATCGTATTAAATCAAGAGTTTTGTTGAACTTACATGGCAGCAATACTGGAAAGCTTTTAGACCCATCGTGGAACTTTAATGAAATGCATTAAAGAGATCTCAAATTCTTCTTTAAAAAAATACATTTGTGTTGAAGAAAAACCAAAAATTAGTTGATTAAATAAAAATATTCGCCGACAAACACCATGGAAAGCGAACTAATTTAGCATTACGGGTTTCGTATCTATTTGTGAATGGCGTTTATAACACTTTCGTAGTCCAGTAGGTAGTGTGTAGGTTTACTAGACGTGAAGCCACGGTTCAAACCTAACGTCGAACATAACATCTGTCATCGACTTTAATCTGAAGGTCCCGCTACTTATGTATGGAATTAACACATAAGTGGTGTAAAAAGCTAGCTCCTAATCCTGACTAAAGGATTGTAATGACCAATTATGAATTTATGTATGTATATAGGAGTAAAACCATATTAGTTGATTAAAATACTCGTCTACAAATCCCGGAGAAGGCGAACTAATTTAGCATTAGCTTCGTATCCATTATTGAATGGTGTTTATGACACTTCCGTACTTGTCGTAGTTTAGGATTATTAGACGAGTTCCCGTGTTTTAAGCTCCCGCCTACATCTCACGAACAAACTGAAATATGAAAAAACATTCGGCAAATACTCTGACAGTAGAATAAAATTGCCACGAAAAGTTTCTCAAATCGTTGTACAGAGTCGACTTTAAACTATATTTATGAAATTTTCTGAAAATGAAGAATCTGGCGAAGATACTTCTGAAAGACATTTGGGAACTCATATATTTACTTAGTAATCATTGTAGACGCCGTTGGTAGTGTGTTGGCTTATTAGACGTGAGGCCACGGTTGAAACCCCATGTTTGACATCTGCAACAAAAACGCATTATGTCAGCAGATTTTTGGCAAAAACTCTGATAGTAAATAAAATTGCAAAGAAAATTTTCTCAAAAATATGACGCTTTTAGTAACTCATGTATAAAAAAATTAACGCACACAACATAAGTGATGTGAAAAGCTAGGTCGTAATCCTGACTGAAGCGTTGTAATGACAAATTATGTATGTATGTGTGGTCACCGTCTTCAAGTAGGCAGTTGGGTGTTTACTATACGACAGCTTAAGTTCTGATATCTTAAATAAAAACACAATTCTCGACGACTTACTCTCAACAGTATTCTGGCAAAAGATCTGTGAGTAATGAATTGATATGGAATAGCTTTTTAAATGTGCCAATCGTAGTCGATATTAAATTCCACGTTCCGCCACACTTGAACAAAAATAAATAACCTAGACATGTGTGGCGTGGGAAGCTAGACCGTATTATTGAATAAAGAGTTGCAATTGCCAATAATGTATGTGTGTACGTATGTACATATATAGCACACATCTGGATGTTTAATATTTTTAACAGTTTCTTTACATTTCACTTCCCTGAAGGAAGGTATTAACTTACAAGTATTAGGTAGGTCCCGCCATTCATGTATAAAATTAACACACAAAATGAGTGGTGTGAGAAGCTAGGTCGTAATCCTGACTGAAGGGTTGTACTATAGAGTCGAATTATGTATATTTATAAACTATAATTTAAAAGAATATTGTAAAAGTTAGATCCTAAATTAACTAAAAATTGTCATGAAAAGTTTATCAAAAATCTGTCGTTTGGAGTCGTCTTTAAACTTTAGGTCCCGCCATTCATGTATAAATTAACACACACAACATGAGTGGTGTGACGGAAGGGTTGTAATGGCCAATTATGTATGTAGATCCTAAATTTTGTAATTATTATTGCTCAACGAAATTTTCACAAACATTTTTCTTTGAAATCTATGGAATATTTTACTATTCAAGGTCCCTCTGACTATAAATCGTAAGTAATTTTTGTATTTTTAAATTTGATGAAAACATAACAAAAAAAGAAATAAATTAAATGACATTTACTGGTAAAATTTATCAGTAATTTAATTTTCTACTAAAAATGCCAATCAAATTGGAACCAAAATTCATTATCAGCTGCAAAAAATCTGCACAAGTTTGTTCTTCTTTTTTCTTGTTTCTAATTTCTAAAACATTTTTTGTTTTATCGAAAATTTCTACACTCTATTGACTAGAATGGTAGTGGTTGTTGTTGTTGTTGTTTTCTGTCAAAGTACAATTAATTGAATATCAATATCAGTTTTCTCGTCAATGTATATATGTGTGTACATATGTGAGTGCTTGTTTGTATATATTTTTTTTATTATCAATTATTGCAAATTATGGCTTGTCATCTATAATTAGTTAAAAAAAAGAAGAGTAAAATGAGTAAAAGGTGTCTTGCCTATATATGTATGTATAGATGGCCTTAATATTAACACATAAATTATTAACAAATGTTGACAAAATGCTTATAAATTTTTTAATTAATTTCGGGTTAAGCATTTTGAAAAGAAAAAAAAATTGAAATTTTATTTAAATCAGCTTTTATGGTACTTGCATAGTGGGTGTTGAAAATTATTGCCGTCGAATACTTTAAATTGATTCTTATTTAAATTGGTTTACAGGTTCTCTCAGGTTCTCAATTTGAAAGTAAATTTCTAAAGATTTATTCTTTTTTTTAATTGGGAAGTAAAGCAATTAACTCTTTTAGGGTATTTGATTAAGTTTTAGTATTTCGTTAATGTTAATTATAATTTAAAATATTTTTATTTGAAAATTAATTACAAAATTAAAAGTTCTTAAACAAATTTATTATTTTATTTATATATTTATTTGAAGTCGCCGTAGTCTAGTAGGTAATGTGTTGGCTTATTAGACGTAAAGCCAGGGTTCGAGCCCCACGCCAGACATCAAAACAAAAATACAAAAAAGTATTTCTTCGGCGACTTTCTCTCAGCAGAGTAAATAAAAACTGCCATGAAAAGTTTCTCAAAAATCTGTCGTTCGGAGTCGACTTTAAACTGTAGGTCCCGCCACTCATGTATAAAATTAACACACACAACATAAGTGGTGTGAGAAATTAGGTCGTAATCCTATCGACTCCGAACGGCAGATTTTTGAGAAACTTTTTATGGCAATTTTATTTTCTCTCAGAGCCTCAGGCAGTCGCCGAGAATTATTTTTCCAATTTCATTTCTTTGGAGAAGATGTCGAGGTTCGAACTGCGTCCTCACGTCTAATAAGCCAACACACTACCTACTAGACTACGGCGACTGCAAATTAAACGTAAATACGTTTTATTTATTCTGAATTTAATTATAAATCGAAAATAAGGAAATGCTATTCGTTAAGAAAGAGTAGAAGTCAATGGCGTCAGAAGCATTACACTGAACGCAACAAGGCAATATAAAGGGTCCGCCAAATAACTTTTTTTTTGAAAATGCTTTAAAGAAAAAAAAACTACTACTAAATGGCTCATTTATGCCTCTGGACCAAAATCCGCACCAAACAGTGACTCGTTTTGGGTGCGTCGGCTTTTCAGTGTATGCGTGCGGGTTTTCTGTGCCCCAAATGCGACAATTTTACTTGTTTACATACCCGCCAAGATCAAAATGAGCTTCATCTGAAAAGATGATTTTTTTTTGCCAAATTCGGCATCTTCCGGTGTAGGCTACTGCGTGGCCAGCCGAGAAAGCCATTTGAATGAAATTATTTTCCATTATTAACCGGAAGGATTGTACTTTCAAATAAAAAAAGAAATTTGAGAAAATATTCAGTAGATTTTTTTTAAGCATTTTCAAAAAAAAAAGTTATTTGGCGGACCCTTTACAATATTCTCCTCGCAACAACGAATGGCAACCCATTCATCCTAGCACTTGCTACATAATCTAGAAGAACTGAAACGAATGTTTTGTTGCATTTGTTAATATTAAAGCAACATCCGCGATTTAATTGAGATTCCAAGAAAAATTATATGTCAAGTTTTTCGATATATTATATGTACATGCATTGTGATCATAGAGTGATCTGTAATCTAACATTTTTATTAATGTATGTATTAATTTTAGTCCAAAGGGATAATATTTGTACATAATCATGTTTGTATTTTAATAGCAACAGTTGGTCGTCTTTAACTAGAAACAATAATGCAAAGTCATGTGATAATATTTGCAAAAAAAATGAAATTGAAAAATCTATTTTTAATAAAATTTCTGCATTACTTAACTAAATATATCCATATAGTTATGGCAATTATATGGAAAAAGTGATACGCATATATTTAAAAATAAATATTACTTACTATTTATCTATAAACTTTAAAGTGAATGAAAGTCTTAACAGGGCATTAATATTAAAAAAAAATTTGAAAATAAAAACAATAAAAAAACATAATAAATAATTACATACGAATAATGTGCAATGAAATAATTGAAAGAATAAAGAATGAAAGAAAGAAAAAAAAAACAACACTTTCAAGAATGAAAAAACAATCAACTGATTACATGAATGCAAACACAAATGGACAATAAAATATGTAACGCATGTACATACGTCATTATTTCAGAAATAAAATTATCACACCAAGCTTAAATTGAGCGCCGGCTTTTTCCTAAAAATTCCATTCTACTTCAAGTACTGCAGAGCCCATAAACGGAAGTGAACATACGAGTATAATGAGTATGTTTCATACATAAAACGGAAGTTAATGAAATAAAATTTTAAAGTTCTCAACTACTGGTGATAACAGAACACGAAAACATGATGAGAAATTAAAAAAAAAATATTCCATGAAAAGACGTGACATTCAAAACTTGTAAGAAAACTGTATGATTTGTCTTGATTGTTTCATACAAAAATAGTGCTTTACACTCTCGTGTACAAATAATTACAAATAAAATCATAAAAACAAATTGATTAGTTTCATTTGATAATCATGGTTTTTTTATTACTGTTTGTTTTTGTTTTTTCTTTTTAAGTACTTATATTAACTAATTATATATGTATGTTGTCTACAAACAATAACAACAAACAAGAGAATAAAAATCTTAAAGGCAAAAACATCATAAATAATGTTAAAGGAAATAATATTTGTTAAGCATTTCAATGAAGTGTTTTAAAAGGTGACTCAAGTACGTGGTTTGTTTTTGAAATTAAAGGGCTTTTAAAGGAAGGATATGATGTACTATACGATAAAATCAGGGAAAGAACAACAACATTGTGCGAATAAAAGCAGAGTTGAAGTTTTTTAATCAAATACCGCTTTCGAACTTCTTTTGATTAAGCTCTTTCGCCGTAGTAACCCGTAATAACATTGCATTGGTTAGCTAAAATTCAATTTTAAAAACTTATGATTTATTTCAGAACAATTCTTTATCACGAATTAAAAGTGAATAATTTTTAATTTTTATTGCAAAGTGTATCAGTATTTAGGGAAGAAGATTTTAATGCGATGAAGTCGCCGTAGTCTAGTAGGTAGTGTGTTGGCTTATTAGACGTAAAGCCACGGTTCGAGCTCCAGGTCAGACATCAAAACAAAATACAAAAAGTATTTCTTTGGCGACTTCCTCTCAGCAGATTTCTGGCAAAAACTCTGAGAGTAAATATAATTGCCATGAAAAGTTTCTCAAAAATCTGTCGTTCGGAGTCGACTTTAAACTGTAGGTCCCACGACTCATGTATAAAAGTAACACACACAACATAAGTGGTGTGAGAAACTAGATCGTAATCCTGGCTGAAGGGTTGTAATGACAAATTATATATGTATGTATGATTTTAATGCGATATTTCTGACTGAAGCTAATGTTTGCTGTTGTCAAACAAATGGATGAAAATATTATTTCATGTATAAGTTGTCTTCGCCTGTATTGTAGATGCTCCATTCATGAGCTCTCATTTTAGCATAGTTACTTCAAAACTTAGGCCGGTATTTCTCCAATACTTATTTAACTGGTTATTACAATACTTTAGTCAGGATTACAACCTAGCTTCTCACACCACTCATATTGTGTGTATTAATTATAATCACATTTTGCGGGAAATTCTGTTTAATGTCGATTCAGAACTGCAGATTTGAGAGACTTTTTATGATAATTTTATTTGTCACTCAGAGTTTTCGCCATCGATAAGAAACACTTTTTCATATACCGTTCTGTTCGAGATATCAAAGCCAAAATTTTAAACATGGGCTCCCGCCTAGCTCCCTCCCAGCTCAAATACTAATTTAAAAAGCTGGAATTGTGCTTCTACAAGAGAGACCTTAGGGGTCATCACAAAAATAGTGTAGAATGGTCAAATGTTATGACCTTAGCCGGCAACGGATTGCTCCAAAACATGACATTAATTGCTCACTAAAGTTGTTTCCAAATAGGCTCAAGGTATCAAAGGTCATGTGGCAAGTGAAACTGATTTGTTGAAACCCCTTGTCAACAAAGTTTAATTCTTCTATTCTAAGTTCCCTTGCTCCATTGATTGTAACGTTGCAGTGTTCTCCGTTCTTGAACAAGCACGATCGGATTATGTTGATAGCCTAAAAATGTTACCAAACAATATAAATTTTAGGGTGCATTGACCGCCTCTGGTTGTTCTTTATATCGAACGTACAGATTTCCCCAAAAGAAGACTTCGCTGTTGAAGATAATTTTTCAATAGAAACACATTTCCTTCGCGATATGAATTTTGATAGTTAGATTCAATAATTTTTAAGCGTTATTGGTTTTGTTAGGCTATTCACGATGTATTGAAAACCTTGCTGAATCGTATTGATATTACCACATGCCATGAATCACCTTTTTATACTGAAAGGATTTACCCCGAATAAGCAAATTGCAAAGGAAAAACACCCGTTGGCTTTAATACATATAATAAAAAATATTGAAATAATATTGACGCGTGTAATTTTTAGTATTTGCAAATAGAATGAAATGAAGCCTCTTCAAGCAATTGTACAAACATTTAAATGCTCAAACAATTGAAGTATTATTATCATCAATTAACCAACACCAAGACATTAAATATAAATAAAGTTTAAAGCTTAAATTATTATTTCTAGAAATTCATATACATACATACATACATACATACATACATATGTACATATATGTATAAGAATATAAACGGTTCTCTAACAGCCGTATCTATTCGAGTACTATGCAATGATTCCAAATGTCATGTGTGTACCGCAACAACACACAGATTATCGGATTTTCAATGCACTCAAGATAAAGAATGTTTTTTTTTATAATTTTTTTTTATAACTGTTGTTAAAAATGTGTCACTTTAAAAAAAGAAAAGATTTTACAAAAGCATGTAATTCTTTAAAAAAGAGAAAAATACCCGTTAAAATTTCTTAGGAAAATTAAATGTTGAAATGAAAACTTTTACAATATTTTAAAGTACTTTCAACTTTTATTTACGTTTTGAAGTGTTCACAATGCGTGACAGGTGTTTTCAAATATGTACCCTTGCACTAGCATAAGTTAATGTTTATAGTGGCTAAATAAATAATAATAAGAATAAATAAATATTAAGAAAACACAAAACAAATAACATTTAAAGTTATCTGTTCAAACAAATTTTTATTCAATCAAAACAGAGTCTTTTTACTCTATAAGGTCAAAAATTAAACCCAGAGTGTGCTAAGCGTATCTGACATGCGTTATAAACAATATCTTAGTGTGTGTCATATACCAACGAAATTTTTTATTCGTTTGAGCGGTTTCTCTGTGTGTAACGCATTCGAAGTGTCTAATTTTCCATGACTCTGGACCATGTTATGGTTACGTTTACTTTGGGAATCACTGTGATTGCGAAATGAGAAAGAGTCTAACGTGATCAAATCATACGATCTCTGTGGCCTGTTCACATCTGACCAAGTTCTCAAACCTTTCATGCAAATTATCCAATGTGGCATTGAGCTGTGTAGTACGTAGCGCCATTCTGTTGAAACCATATGTCGTTTGCGTCCAACCCAGGCCAAAAAAGCGTTTTATTAACAATGATGGCCCACAGTAAAAACTCTAATGGATTCAAATCATACGATCTCGGTAGATCGTAAGATGTGCATGTCCTCAAATCGCTCGTACAGAATATTCAATGTGGCATAAGCTATGTGACACGTACCGCTGTCATATTCAATCACATGTTCTTGGTGTCCAGATAATCCATTTCAGGCCAAAAGAAATTGATAGCCTGCAACCTATAGTGCTCCCCGGGGACAGATGTTCTTAAAGAAAAATAGATCGATAATGCACCAACCCAAAATCCACACCTAACAGTAACGTTTTCGAAGTACATTCTCTAGCTCTAGTATCTCATAAGGATTGATACATACATAATACATAATTGATTTTTGAGAAACTTTTCATGGCAATTTTATTTACTCTCAGAGTTTTTGCCAGAAATCTGCTGAGAGGAAGTCGCCGAAAAAATACTTTTTGTATTTTATTTTGATGTCTGGCCTGGGGCTCGAACCCTGGCTTTTCGTCTAATAAGCCAACACACTACCTACTAGACCACGGCAACTTCAAAGATAAGGATTGATATCTTCCCTAATTAGATAATTTTAATTGTTCACGTACCCATCCATTCAGAAATGGGCCTCATCCCTGAAGATTATTTTTCAATCGGTACTTTGTCTGAACAAATCGCCCATTTTAATACAACAATTTTCTTATGTGTATGTGTTGATGAATGCCGAATTCGAATTTTATCTCACAATTGTTCCATCACCCTAGGTTCTCTAGATATACTAGCCTAAAAGTGCAAACAACATGGATTTTGCTTATACTCGAGAGGTTAGACGCTAAAGTACTAATTTTTATTCACTGATATTTCTAAGATAAACTAACGGCATAAGTTCTCTAGTACTTAAAGTAGATTTTTTCTACAAACCCTCGATTGTTAACTTTACAGGGCGTTGGTCTCGACGTATCTATCATAAAACTCTTTAAATATCACAAAATTACTGCTTAAATAAAGGCAAGATAAAGATCGCTGTTAATGTACGATTATACTTGATTTCAATAACCTGAAACCGATGTGTATTATTTTTTATTTATTTTTTGTAAAAACGTATTATTTTGTAATACACGTAGAGTACCGTAGAGTTCTTATGCGATATAAATGTTTTATAACAATTTTATTGCAAAAAATTTACTTGTGTTCTTGATAACAATGCCTGTACAGGAAAATTAAATTAATTTATAACACGTACTATGTACATATTCTTTAAAAGGGACTTACCCTGTATTCAGTACAAAATGTTTCCATCACTTATATTTTTATTGAATTTCAATGTTCTTGCAATTAATTACGAGAGTGTTTTTATCTGTTTTTTTTTAAATGATGAAAACTGTTATTGAAATTGCACCGCTCGTAAGTTTTTGATTATATTTCAACAGAAAGCTATTAATTTGATATAGGAAATGTTTACTTTGGGCTTTTACAGCTGAAAGTAGATAAAAACGTTTTTCTTTTGGTAAAAATTATTTTAAACAATATTGTGTTTAATTTCTTAGAAATCATTTGTTTTTTGTTTGGCATTCAATTAAACTAAAATTCTAAAGTATTGGCGTTTTTTATATGAAAAAGCGGACATTTAAACAATTTTAATAAACTTTCGAAATTTTCGAAATTAGTGTTCGAATTGCCAGAAAATAGTGGAAATCCAATATATAAATTCCGCTTCTGGCTTAGATCTCTATACATACATACAAACATAATTGGTCATTATAACACTTAAGTCAGGATTACGACTGCTCTTCTCACACCGCTTATGTTGTGTGTGTTGACTCCGAACGACAGATTTTAGGGAAATTTCTTCATCGCAATTTTTATTTACTCTCGAGTTTTTGCCAGCAATCTAATGAGAGGCAGTCACCGAAGAAATATATTTTCATATTTTGTTTCGTTGGAGATGACCTGGGGTTTGGACCGTAATCTCACGTCTAATAAGCCAACACACTACCCACTAGACTACTCATACATAGTTGGTCATTACAACCCTTCGTTGTAATGGGTTCGACTCCGAACGACAGATTTGTTTGAGAAATCTTTTTTTTTTCATAGCAATTTTTATTTACTCTCAGTGTTTTTGCCAGAAATCTGCTGAGAGGAAGTCGCCGAAAAAATACTTTTTGTATTTTGTTGTGATGTCTGGCCTGGGGTTTGAACCCTGGCTTTACGTCTAATAAGCCAATACATTACCTACTAGACCACGGCAACTTCTAGCCTGCTCTATACACATCTTTATTTTTAATGAACTTTAGAAATAAATTTACCCACACGTAGTTTAAAAACTCAAACTTATCTAAAGATTTCCGGGAGCATATATCCATGAATAGTATCTCAGCTAATATCTAACATTGAAATTTAAGTAAAGCTAACCGAAGTTTAACGTAGTTTACTTTGTAGTCAAAGAACCATGCCCACAGTTTTAATCTAGCTACCTTTTCAGCAGATGAAGTAACAAAAAGACGAGTTTTACTTGAAACTATCTTGAAGAAATTAACCTCCGATTGATAATAAGAACAATAACAAACATAAGAAGATCGGGAAATGTTCCCTTCTTCATGTGACATGTACATTTCTGTTCTAGCCAAACTTCACGTTCATATTCGCTTCTTCATGCGGCAAACCAACGTGCTAAACATTCCACACACCACATGGGACGACAATAACAATTTGTACAACAATTATCGTTGGCTAAGGGGCGACGAACACGATCTATATCCCCTCTTGAGAAAAATATAGCATTCAGTGAGCAAATATAACAACAAATCGATACGTTCCAACTCCGGATATTGTTTCTAGGCCTCTCATATTAGCTTCAGATACTGTGGTCTAACAGACACGGTAAAGTAGGCCGGTTCACAATAATTTAATTTCTGTCCTAATGTTAGTGTTCCCAATTAAAAGTTCTTTAATGCTATGAACTATTTTATTCATTATTTATGTTTTTTTTTTTATTCTCTGAGAACTTTAATAATTAATTGAAATTATTTTGCTATTTTACAGATCTCATCACCTTACGGTTCATTTGCCTCAACATCTGCAAAATCTTATCAAAATCAAACAAAATCGATCTCATCATCATCGTCGTCGTCGTCGACCAATACAAGACAACGTGACAAAATGGAAACCTATAAAAGCTATTATGAAACGAATTTATAAAAACCAGACAACGAAGAACACAGTAACTTTTTTTTTTAATAGAATTAAAAAAGAAAAGAATTGAAATGAAAATAATACACAAACAAAATTCTTAAATCAACAACAATGATTAAACGTTTTTTAAAAATGTTTTTCATATCAAAATTTATATGTATAAAGCCCAGTAAGATTTATTTAAAAAAAATTTTAAATTTAAAACAAAATTCTGTGTTGCAGATTAAAAGCGGCATGTGTCTACGCTGGTATAATGTTTTAAAAGTTTTTATTATAATTATTTTATTTTAAAAATTGTTAATGTTTAGCCAAATTCAGTTATTTTTTTTTTTTTTGAAAATTATATAAAAAGTTTTGCTGGGATGAAAGTGTATATTTTTATTTGTTAATTTTATTACCTTTTTATATATATACTGCTTATATTTTGTTTTTCTTCGTTTAATATATATATTAATTAAGGCGAAGTAAAAATTTGATTTAAAATTATAATTAAATAAAAAAGACGCGAGCGTTAATGGACTTACTTAAATATGTATGTAACGTATGTACATATTAATTTTATTATTATATTTTATATATATTACTTAAGTATACAAAATAGAATTATTAAAGAAAAAGCATTATTAGATTTAAAAGCTTAATACATATTTGAATTATATTCAAAACAATAATTGAAACATTTAATGTGACTACAACAGTGAATGAATGACCTTTAAATGGGTGATTAAAAGTAACAGTAAATTATTTAAAAAGAAAAAAGTATTTGGATTTCTATTTAAAATTAAGTTAACAAATGTTTGTAATCATCATAATAAAACAAAGGGAAGCATTAGGCTTAAGGCAATTGCTTAAGAATTTTGGTATAACGATGCTATTTGTCCTGGATTAAAAGTAAGCAATATGTGGGTTATTCAGAATCGTTTGAAATACAATTTTTAAAGTATATTTTTATTTAAGCGCTGTTATATTTCTTTTATATTCGTTTTTTTCTTTAAACATTCTTGATTGTAAATGGCTTAAAGAACTCTATAACATCTTTTTCAATTTGATAATACATACACTGATGTAAGTAGACTTTTTTCTTTGACTGTGTTAGAAAATTCAATTCATTAAATAATTGCTACAATTATTATGTGGAAAATTTATAATCTTTTGCAGACAGAAACACTAAATATATAATGAATAAATAAATATTTAAATACTGAACTATTGAAACAGTATTGAAAAGAAACTATTATTTCGAAAATATAAAAACTTATAGACTTTACGAGGTACATACATAGATTTGAAAGAACATGTTTTCGAACTTCAAACGAAATTGTTTTCGAATTCAAACATTTAGTGGATCTACAGACTTAAATTTGTGTTTAATTACTTTCTATTACAACTAATTTAACTAATTGAATTAGAATAATCCAAGTTAAAACTGTTTTCAAACTCTTCACCCATTTAAATGAATTATAATTTATATTCAATTATATTTATCAAACTGAAATGAAAATTATCGAAAAAAACAACAAACATTTTTGCCTAATATACCAAAAAAAAAAGAAAAAGAAATAAATAATTGAACTTATAAATACAGACAGTACTTAAAATGTATCAGTAGTAATCGAAAGACAAGACATATTACATTTGAAATATACATTTTATATTCATTTTGTTTTCCTTTTTTTTTGTGTGTATGTAATTCATTATCATAATAATGATAATGATATTTAGTATTTAAGTTTAATTTTTGTTATAAAAGTAAAGTAACTTTACAAGTATTCTTTTTTTTTTTTGTTTTAAATCAACGTGATAATTTCCTTAGTAATGTAAGAAATAATAAGAAAAACTGTAATATTTAATAAGAAAGACACTATATTTAAAATACATACATATACATATTATTAGCTACATACATATATATGTAAACTATAAGTTGTAAAATATATTTAAATAAAAAATTAAAATTTTTGAAACAAAAATAAAATCTCTATTATTTCTTTCTTAGTACAGAAGATAACACACTTTAGAAAATAAAAGTAAAACTTAATTCTTAATAATAAACTCAAAAGAAGCCTAAACGTGTTTTTAAACTGATAGTTAATTCTAAATAAATATATAAGTTTTGAACACAGTTCTATAAGTATTGTGTAGCGTGTATTAGAAAGCATATATAAATAAAACCTTGTAAGGAAATTATAAACATCTAACAATAATCACGTTTGATTTTCATTGTCAATATTGTCATTAGTATCGTTATTTAAAGCTGCCGTTGTTGGTTTCTCTATATAACTAACATCTAATAGGCAAAATTTAGCTCTACACATGGGACACGTACATTTCTGTTCCAGCCAAACTTCACGTTCATGTTCGCTTTGTCGGGCGGCAAACCAGCGTGCTAAACACTCCACACACCACATGGGCCGACAATAACAATTTGTACAACAATTATCGTTGGCCAGGGGCCGACCTTCACGATCTATATCCTCACATTGTTTGTGTATTTTTATATTTGGCTCGGCAATCATGCAAGCAAAACACTTTTCTGTTACACGATCTGCTTTATAGATGGGATTATGGCTGACTTGCTCTTTGAAGACATCGATGAAACGATCGATAACGTTGCGATGAAATTGTATGTTGGATGGTATTAAAATTGGTCGTGTCATGCGCTCTTCCAGATTACGAAACTCTAAGGCATTTATGCGTATATGAAAATCGGCTACACCAGCACGATTTGTTTTTACAACTATACTGACCATCTGCAAGGTGTCATTGTTATCTTGAGATACGGTGTAGGTTTCGGTCTAAAATAAAATAAATAAACAACAAAATTAACTATCAAAAATCGTTACGATCTTACTATTTAAGGGCCTATTCAAATATATCAAACATTTATTATTTAAATAGTATATGGAGGCCTCAATAATATAACATTATAAAGGCCCTTTTTGGTTTTATTCTACATTAATCCGTGTTGTCGGCAAAAGCTTATAAGCTCAGTGTAGTGTAAAAGAACAAAGACCTAGGTAGAAATCAAACCCACAGTTTCCACTTTAACACACTAGTACATTAACTTTTTCTGCATTATTAAACTGAAAAAGAGGTTCGGTATTGCATTTTATTTATAGTGCCAAACGAGTTCTTAAAAATCTGTGCAATTTTCTACATTTGCATCCAATATTTCATAAATACACTCAATTACTCTGTTATCCTTTAGTTAAGTACGTAGTATGTTGGCTTACTAAACGTGAGGCCACGGTTCAAAACACAGGACAGACACCTCCAACAGAACAAAATACAAAAAAAATATTTCTTTGCAAATTTTGTAGCAGATTTTTGCAAAAATTCTTTCTCAAAAACTAGTGGTTCAGAATCGACTTAAAGGTCCTGCCACTCATGTATAAAATTAACACACACAACATAAGTGGTATGAGAAGCTAGGTCGTAATACTGACTGAAGGATTATAATGATCAATTATGTATATATGTATGTAATATGTTATCCTACCTTGGCCACACTTAACGATGTATTACTTTGATGAGCGAAATGCACATTGTAAAGTGTGGTTTTTATAATCCAGTTTTCGGTGGCAATCACAGTTGATATCGAATTGAGTTTCTTCTTGTAAATGCCGGGCCTAAAAATAAAAACTTCATTTTACAAACTGACACAATAATGATTTTTTTACTTACCTTCTGAACTCATTACCAATATCGGATATCAAATTAGTTGTACTATTGGGCACGTTGGAGAATTTCAACAGAGTCTGAGTTATGGGATGCCTTTTCCAATCCTGTTGATACCAATTAAATATTAACGCTGGTATAGCTAAGACAGCCATTAAACTGAAACGTTGGGCTATCTTCCAGGTGAGCGTCTTAAAAGCAACCGCTTCTTGGGGCATGGGAAAATCAGGATCCAATTCGGATTCTTCTTCCACGTAGTCGTCATTGTATTCCGTAAAGACGGTAAATTTGAAGCGATGTATGAGGAAATAAACAGCCGGCAAACAGGTGTGTATAAAAAGATTCAAAGAGGTGCGCTTCTGGTGATAGCGAACAAAGTTCAAATGCTCTTCCCCCAACCAGCGAGAGAACAACTGTTCAATGGTGAGACCGAGACGTTGAAATTCTTCGGGTGGATAAATGATGCACATGCACAGTAGCAGATAGAAGAGGTTAAACAACAGTTCAGATTCGTCCATTGGTCGAAAAATCGTGAAGATATTATTTTCAAGTCCAAAAATAAAGGAAAATAAAAATCCAAAAATAAAATTGACCTTCACCAGAAGGAAAATTCAAAAAATAAAAAATAAGTATCACTGTGTCATATACAAAATAAATGCGTTCTTTTTTTGCCTTCGTGCGTGTGATTGTAGGGAAGTATGTTTATTAAAATTATTGTTTTTATTTTAAACAAGTGCTCCTTATTTATTTATCAATTTAAAAATGTTGACAAAATTTCTTTATCGTTGTTCTTTCTTTAAGATTTTTGTTGTTTTTTCTTTTTCACTATGAGGAGAGGTCGTTCTGATTGTGATGTGTCAAAGATAGCAGACAGGGTTGCTAAGATTCCGGAAAAAAGGAAATTGTCGTAGAAGTAATAGAGAAATTAAGTAAATGTTTATTAAAAATAAAGATGAATTAAAATTTATAAAAAAAAAAACTGTTAAGTTAGTTCTTTTTAAATCGCCGAAATTAATTTTATGGGTATTTACATGCATACATAAATAATTGGTTATTACAACTAATTCTAATTAGTCTGGGTATTTAGTACATATTACGTTAAAATATTTCGGTAAAACTCAAGTTGTTTACATCAGCGGCTTTTATTTGTAGAAATATTGGCAGCCCTAGTAGTTCTGTTTTATTGTTTTACTTTATTAGGTTTGTTTTTATATGTTCTTTTCAGTTCATATAGGGTATGTTTAGTGCAAGTGTTTCTGCGCGTATTTTAAGGTGTATGTCTGCGATAAAAGTTCGCGGTTATCGCACTACCAACTAAAAATTTGTTTTATTTAAGACATTACTTGCAAAGTAGAATTTTTAATGAATTTCATGTGGTTTGCATCTGTGTATTGCAGTTATCCGTTCAAAGTGAGAAAAAAAATGGAACAAAATTTTACTGGCGGAATGGTAACACTACGTTTATTGAGTTTGTGACTCCACTAATAGGGGTTAATTATTATCCTTAATGCAGCTACAAATCACACACTTGGTAATGTTATGTATATGGTAAAAGAGATGTAGATGAATGTCTCCGCTAACAGAGATGAAAATTACTTATTCTAGACATGTACCTTACAAAGTCACGAGATACATTACATGAATTTATGGTAATGCAGTACCATTTCGAATAACGACATTTTGGCAAGTTTCGATTTTTTCACCACACCGGATATTCACCCTACTTTTGTAAAAACTCACCACACTGGAAGCTCACCACAACAATTAAATTCACCACACTTTTTTAAATTTATTTTTAATATTATATCTATTTTTATTTTGGTTCTTTTTTATTTTTGTTTTCCATATTTTATTTTCTGGTCTTACCTGGAGTTTGAACTGTAGCATTTGGTCTACTAATAAGCTTCTAGCTTCTTACTAGACAGGATAGATCATAAATAATGTTCATTAAACAAACAGGGGCTTAGTTTTTACTTGTATAAACCCGGAAACAGAAAAAGAATGTGCGAATATTAAGTTAAAGAACGTTTATTTCTTTGAATGAACAAAAAAAAAAAAAAAAAGACAAACAAAAAAATCTAAACATTGACAAAAAACAAATTTCTTACCAATTCGTCAATTCAATAATAACAATAAACAGTAGCTCTCAGCGGTAACCAGCGGTAACGATGCAGAAACGATCTTTTTTATTTTTATTTATTTTATTTATTTATTTATTTTATTTGAATTTGCCTGTGTGGGTTCTCTATGATGGGTTTTATCTAGTCTTAAAAAATTAATTAGTTTTCTTTTATTAAAAATAATTTTAAAATGTTAAAAAACATTGCAATAATTCTAATTAGTTTGTTTTTTTTTATCGATATCTCATTAGAATACTTCATATTCGAATAATAAAATGAAAACCATATTCTTTCCTTCAGCTATTAATAATACAATTAAATAAATATACTCATTCAGTAAGTACAATATATATGGAGTAACTGACATATCGATTAGATTAGCCTGAATAACACCCCCAGCAAGTAGAAGCAACAGCAACAACAACTGCAATAAACAAAAAAGACTAAAACCTATAAAATGTTGCATATTTTTGTTTTTTTTGCTTGATTGTTGGATTTTTAAAGGAAATGCATGTGTTTACAATCCGAAAAAGGAACACTCACAAGCATATACAAACAAATATACGCACAAAATATAAAAGGGTTGCTAATTAAACTCATTTTTACAAAAAAACATAAAAAAACATAAAATACAGACATTAACACAAATACACATACATATACACACAAATATTTTATACGCATAGAAAGAAATTGCAGCCGAAACGCATTAAAAAAAAAACGAACGAACAAAAAAGGATAAAAAGAGAAAGAAATTGTATAACAAACAATTAGACACATACAAACAAACAAAGCACAGTCTCTAAATGTGCACACGCACATAGCCATGCCATATACATCATATGTGTGCATGAGTGTATGCATACACACACATATGCATTTATTAGAAAATAAATGTGTAGGTAACAAAAAAACAAAAACAAAAAATAAAAACGCACTGCTAAAGATACAATTGAATACGTCGGTTGGTCGGCCCACAGGCCATAACACTTCAATAGTCGTTAGACCCAGTAAAGTATACCAAAACAAATGCATAGAATATGCACACATATTCATACCTTTTTCTCCTGCTCTCTCTCTCTCTCTTTCTCACTTGTATTCAACGCTTTCCTTTATCAAAAATACCTTAAAAACATGAGAGTATGAGAATTGCAAGTGGTGAGCAATAACTAAAAAATAAAGAGAGAGAGAGAGAGTGTATGCATATAAAATGTATATAAAAAAAAGAAAAATAAAACAACAACAATAATGTATACATATACGTGAGTGTTAGAAAAATGTGCGTGCATGTGTAAGTACATTTGGGTGCGTATGTTGAATATTATGTGTTGTTGGTATGGTGGATTTAGTTTAGCCAGTTTTGTGTAGTTGCCGTTGTGTAGCAATATACAGTGGGTCAGAATTAGAAAAATAATGAAAGAAGTTTTCAAATTTCTATAAAACGAAACATTAAAAAATTCTTTAAAGATTTTCTTTTCTGATAAAAAAAAAATAATTATCAACAGGATAAAAATCAATTTTGTGCTGACACTATGGATAAAAAGATCACAGTTCCATAGCAAAATATTTTAATCTGCCTTATCTGGCTTGTCAGTCAGTCGCTATTCTTGTAATTTGTTGCCTTTCTTAGAGTTTAACTCAACCAGTGCTACCTAGTTCCATTTCATAAAATTTCAAATTTTACAAATTTTAAATACAGGCCTTTAGACTGTATTTAACCAATGAGTTTTTAATGCTCGTCTAGAACAAGATTATTTTGGTATTTCCAGATAGGGAGGAATTATATGCAATGCTTATAGATGGTTCGAAAATTAAGGCTAGCATTTGTACTTAAGTTTACTTTGAGAATTAAGTGAAGGTTAGGTTAGAGGACGTGTACTTGTCAATTAAGACAAGTACAGTACCCGGAGGTCGAATTGACCCATTGTACTGAATTAAGTGAAGCTGACCTATAAATTCCCTCAGACACTTTGGCTTGCCTTGGGACATTCCATCGGATTGATTGATCAAGTGGCCTTATGAATAGCGAACAGACCTAGCGAAGAGTGGAGAATCTCTACGCTTAAATGACTCAGACTCGACCGTCTAGAATGATCTGATTAGGGATTCTTGTACGATGCAAATTCACTTGTTACTGTTTTAAATCCCATTTCTTTATTTGGTACCACAGTGCGTTTGTATTTTTTTGTTTTTGTTTCTACTGCAATATTTTTTTTACTTTTTTTTGTTATTTAAGCCATTTTGGTGGTATGGATTAATGGTTATAGATGGTTTGTTGATAATGAGAGTAGAATGATGAGGATTAAACTGGTTAAAGGGTTTGAGTAAATCAATAACACTGCTTGTCCAACTATAGTGAATTATAAAATTTTAAATCCTTTGGATATGGCTTCTCATTTTTCGAGATGAAAGACTAAACGATAAATAATTACATTGAAAATGTTCCTAGAAAATATAGAGGACACCATAAATTTGAATCTTGCCGCATAATGCCAATGATCAAGGTTATATACATATATACCTGTTTACCTTTTGGAGAAAACACCTTATTTTTGTTATCGTAATACCAGCCATAAAAGAACCCCTTTTGTAGTCTTAAGAGTTTTATAGTGTCCGTATAATTATTTCGTTAACTGTAATTTTGCGTAATATGTGGTTATTTGTGCATAAGTATTGTAAAAATTTTCCATTAATATTTTTCTATTTTAGAAAATTCATAGGGAAAGGTTTAGGAAATAAAAAACTATTCTCTGTGAATATTCCTTTTTCATCGAAAAACCATTCGTTGTGCATGCATTCGTACATTCAAAAACTATACAAATAGTATATATATATATATATATATATATATAAGAGGATGGGACGATTCGATAAGTTAATGAGTGCATCATGCCAGAGAGATGGACACCTAATTTGGGAATTTAGTTTCAATGAAAACAATTTCGTTCTGGATTTTTAATGGTATATTGGTAGTGCAAATTAATTATCGATATTTCGTGTCTCGATTGTAATAAAAGCAATTAAATCTGGGTTTTATTTGCTGAACAATTTTGTGCAAAAACTGTTTCCAACACAGACTTTTAGAGAAGAAACAATGCGGCCCCAATAGTTCAGTTGGTAGTATGACAAATTATAAGTATAAAGATAGTGGGTTCTATTCCCACTAGCGACTTTAGGTATTTGAGATTGTTAATTGATTGTGCGACAATATATGAGAAACAATTGTGGGTGAATTAGACATACTTTGGTGAAACCTAATCTAAAATAAAGGCGGAGCAGCTTTATAATGGAATACACAATATTAAAGGAGGTGGAGCCGATTAAGGGCAACTAGCGACGAACAATACTAACAGTGACAGTAAATCTGAACAAGTCTTGATATGAGATAGGTATATTAAAGTCGTCGTGGTATAGTAGGTAGTGTATCACGTCAGACATCAAAACGAAAATATAAAAAAATTCTTCGGCGACTTCCTCTCAGCGGATTTCTGGCAAAAACCCTAAGAGTAAATAAAATTGTCATGAAAAGTTTCCCAAAAATCTGTCGATCGGAATCTTACTTTAAACTGTAGGTCCCGCCACTCATGTATAAAATTAACACACACTACATTAGTAGTGTGAGTGTGAGCTAGGTAGTAATCCTAACTAAAGGGTTGCGAAGATCAATAATGTATGTACATATGTATGTATGTATGTATATTGTAAGCACAAATTTGGTGGTATTAATCTAGTTGAAGCCCTTCAATTCCTAAAAGAATAACAACAGAAACCCAACATTCGTATAATAGAAATCGATTCGGTAAGCAATCGATATGCTTTTCTGTAATTTTGCAACTGAATTTGAAGAAGTACATACGTCACTATTAGGAAGGTGATTTGAGAAAAATTCACAACTTCGTAAGAGTCTCGGGACCATTGACAGATGCCAACCAGGAGCTGTAATTCTGAAGGAATAGGTAATATCGGTGTTTTAACGATACCTTATAGGACTCAAGTAGTCGTAGTCTAGTAGGTAGTATGTTCGCTTATTAGACGTGATGACACGGTTAAAACCGCAGGTCAGACAACTCCAACAAAACGAAATATGAAAAATTATTTCTTCGTTGTCTTTCTCTCAGCAGATTTCTGGAAAAAACTCTGAGAGTAAAAAAAATTACAATGAAAAAGTTTCTCAAAAATCTGTCGTTCCGAGTCGACTTCAAATGCAGGTCCCGTACAAGATAAGTAGTGTGAGAATACAATTATGTATGTATGTCTGTGTAGGACCCAAGTAAACTGAGCTCATTGACTCGCATATTGCTAAAAAAAACGAAGGTTTCGATAAAAAAATTAACTTTGTTTTGTTCACGTTTCTGTTCAATAACTTTGGATGTAAAAACTGTGGCAGATGTTTACACTCCGGTCTCTAACGTGCCTCTGAATTTAGATGTTGATAAACTTGTGAAAAGTCTTTAAAATTTAGTTAAATCACACACACAACATAAGTGGTGTGAGAAACTAGGACGTAGTACATTGGGTCAATTCGACCTCCTTGTCTTAATTGCCAAGTACACGTCCTCTAACCTGATCTAACCTTAGTTAAAATCAGCCCATAATTGCATTAAGAGAAGCAATTGGAACTTTTTCCCTACATGAAGACGAATTTAGGTTCTGGAAAGTTTCTTCACTCAAGTATTCAGATTAACTTAAGTAGAGCTTTGTTATACGAGTACATATCTAAACCGGATTTGAAGATATTTATATCGGCCATTACTGTTTCCAATCGAGTTTATTTTTCAAACTTTATTTGTGGTCAATGTTTCCTCTCATTACCAGTTGTATGCCCTAATGTACTATTACTATAAGTTTTATTAATTTCTATTTGTTGTTGTTGTTGCTGTTATAAAGTAATCAATTGATTTTATAGAGTCTCTCTAATGGTCATTTGAAAAAAATAAAATAGAAAAAATATCTCTTCTTCGTTTTCTATACATTTCTGTGTACTTCTTATACTCCATTTCTATTTTTCATGCATTTTTGAACAATTTGCCTTATTTTTTTTTTTGCTCATTTTGTTTTACTTTTTTCGTGTTTATGGTTTAAAATACAGCAAAAGCACCAGCAGCATATAAAAAATAGTTTTTTTTAATTAATTTAAAGCATTTCCTTTCAAATGAAGTTTTGTTAATTAGAAATAATTTATTTGAAAAAAAAAGTTTGTGGCATAGAAAAATACTCAAATGAAGTAAATGATATATTTAGTGAGGTTATGTATCAGGCAGTAAAACAAGAAAAGCAAAGAATTTAAATTTATTTTCGTAACATGTATTAAAAATTAAAATTAATTCCTTTAATTCCAAACTAAGAGTTCATCGGACTATTTTCTACAAATGGGTCCAGTAGCTTGCATACTCTGACGATATTGATATCATTAGGCGTACCAAGCGAGATATTAGCGCTGTGCTTAGCACTGTGCATTGAACAGGACCCTACCAAGATGGGTATTGCAGTAAATGAGGGAAAACACGAAATATATGTTGTCGAAAAGTATGGACATGCAGCGTATTGGATCCCAGATTAAGGCCAATAATTATACTTTCGACGTTGTCAGTGAATTTATTTAACTTTGCTTGACCGTTCCTTGCAAAAATGATGTCAATCTGGATATCAATCGTAAGATTGCTGTTGTCTCTCTCATATTACGCAGAAACTGATGCTGTACAAGTCTCTCATCCTCCACTTGCTTCTCTATAAGGTGGAAGTAAAGACCCTGTTTCAAATCGATACAACAGCCTTAGGAGTATTCGAGAGTAAAGTATCACGTAAAATTTTTAACACAGTGCAACTTGGCGATGATTCCACATTTGATCTACCAATGAGATCCTTAACGATGTGGATGTTTTTCAGCACATTAATATCCATCCGATAAGCTGGCTAGAACATGTTTTCGAATAAAAGGCAATGTGCCATCAAGACAGGTATATAACACGGAGATTAGCGAAAATCGGGGTAGCGGACGACCATGTCTGCATTAGAAGGACCAAATTGAGAAAGCTTTGTTATCAATTGGTGTAACCAACTGGTAATAGAGCACGCGAAGCAAAGGCGCCTTGAAGTAAGTGTTAAGGCAAGCTGAAATCCGATTAACGGCCGATTAAGTAAGCAAGTAAGCTCTGATTGTCTTGCCTTTTAAATTTTTTCAATTGATTTTTGTGTCCGAAAAAATTCTTTCAAATAATTTGGATGAAATTTGAATTTGAAAACGAGTTCTGATATGGCCAAGTCACCGTAGCCTAGTAGGTAGTGTGTTGGCTTATTAGACGTAAAGCCAGGGTTTGAGCCCCAGGCCAGACATCAAAACAAAATACAAAAAGTATTTCTTCGGCGACTTCCTCTCAGCAGACTTCTGCCAGAAACTCTGGGAGTAAATAAAAATTGCCATGAATAATTTCTCAAAACTCTGTCGTTCGGAGTCGACTTTAAACTGTAGGTCCCGCCACTCATGTATAAAATTAACACACACAACATAAGTGGTGTGAGAAACTAGGTAGTAATCCTGACTAAAGGGTTGTAATGACCAATTATGTATGTATGCATGATATGGCCAATTAAGTAAATAAGTAAGCTTCGATTGTCGTGCCCTGTAAATTTCTTCCTACGAAAAAAATCTTTCAAATAATTTGTATGAAATTCTTTATATTAAATGGAGTTCTGAAATGATCAAAATGTTCATAGAAGCGGGTCTCCATTTCGAATAAAATCAATGTTTTAACTCTAGATGATCGCCAACAACAGATAGCAAAGAAGTGGCAAAGATTTTCGTCGAACCTCCAAACGAATCACACCATTCACGACAAGTGACGAATTAATGATTTACGCTTATAAATGCCTTAGTGAAGGAACCCAGAGAAGACAAGTGTGAAAATAATCATAATGACCTGTCTAGTGATATACAGATGGATATACACTGAGCGCCATAAGTGAGTCAACACTTTTGTTCTTAAGTATAAAAAAGTTACTTTATCATGAACTGTTGTTTTTGTTTTAACATTTTATAAGTAATAAATAAACGTTTTTATTTTTGGAAATTTATTCGACTATTCACATTTACTTTTCTCGCTATCCTAAGAAAATTAATTATTTCAGTGGTGTTTACTAAATTTTGGCGCTCAGTGTACATACCACCAAATGGACTTGACATCTTTCAAAAAGGATTTCGTTTCTTTGAAATTTATGTTGTAAAAACAATTGTTTATTTCGGTAGCTAAAAACAAATAAAATCAGGTGCTCTTGTAATGTTCTAAGTTTTAGAAGAAAATAAATTTTCCTAAATTTTTCCTGATGTATGTATGTAGCAGATGATTATGAATATTGAATTATTATTCGTTTGAAACTCTTAAGTAAATTAAAACTTTTTGAGTGCTTAAAACAAAACATATTTTTTTTTATAAATATTTTCAAATTTTTATCAGTTAAACTAAATTTGTTTATTTATGTTCATTCTGCTGGCTTTGTTATTCATGTTATTCATCTTTTAATTCCTTTGTAAGTGTTAAAGAATCACTTGTTGCTGCTTGGTAAACAGTATGTTGCACGAATTCTCTGGTTAGATGCTGGCAAGCAACATATAAATTTACCGATTCAAACGATTATGTTGTATGACTAACTTTTACTGAATAGAAGAAAACAATACGCTTTTGGGGTACTTAACAAATTGCCAAAACAATTTAAGGCATCACTTTGGTGAAATCACACACACACACTTTAGTAAAATCACACACATATCCAGTGCATTGAATGCAAACAGACATACAGACAGATTTAGCTACACATACAACAAGTAAAAGATCATATCAAAAGTTTATACATGAAGCACATACAGCAACACACACATCCATATGCTTAAAGGCATCGTAAATGAATGCAGAGAACTTTTTGGGTGGCAAAATTCACCGAAAACTGTAAAATTGTATGTAAAACAGTACGTACAGCAGAATAGAATACCAGACGATAACATGATGTTGCACAGTTGCAGCCAGAGCCACAGTCACAGTCACAGCCACAGCAATAGCTACTGCCATAGCAACATCTACATCTACTGCACATTATCATCAACATCATTTAAATAAGGAACTTCAACTACTGGAGTTTGTTTTTTGTTGACTACTTTGTATTCGTTAACGAAAAGCATACCGACGGCAGGGATACCATACTGTAAATGAATGTATTCTTTAGTTTTAGGTTTAGCATTACAATTAATGCTGTGAAAGTATATAAACTATGGTGTAACCTGTCCTTTCAGGCAACATACTAAGCCACAACCTATAGTGGTTCTCAAAGACAATATAACCCATACCATGGCTCAAATTCAGCTCGATTTTTGCGCTAGAGTTTGGAAAAATTTAATATTTCGGATACGTTCCACCCAGAGCAGTAGTGGCGGATGTTGTATTCCACACATAATGACATCGATAAGCCATTGACACGAAAATAAAAATCTCGATGATATCTCTTGCATACTTGGTTTTATTTAAATTGAAAAATAGGAAGCGCTTAATGTTAGACCCAATAGATATAAAACTTCCTTTATCCATATTGTTAATTTCTTCTGTTTAGTATTGAATACATTAGTCACAACAGATGATGTATTTTTTACACATGGTTTGTATCTTTACTAACTTAAACGGCATTTTTTAAGGGTAAACAATTTTCAACTGTAATCACTTACATCGTCTTTAAACGAAGTGATGTAAATAATGTAAATAATTGAAGTCGTTGTAAAGTAGTAGGTAGTATTCCAAATAAAAAAATAAAAATATTTCCAAATTCCAGTCCAGATCTCTCAGACGAAATATGTATAAAAAATTTTTTTTAACCTTTTTCTTTTTAGAAAAAATTCTTTGAGTAAATAAAATTTCAATGAAAAATTTCTCAAACATCGGTCGTTCGGACTTGAAACACACAACATAGGTGGTGTGAGAAGATAGATCGTAGTCCTGATTGAAGGTTTGTAATGACCAATTAGGTAAGTAAGCAAGTAAATAATTTATTTTTTTGCTTCACAAAATTGTAAGTGGGCAATTATGTAATGTTACGTCGAATTCTAAACCTCCAGCGATGGTTTATATGGTACAGGAGTAGTGGCACTTTGCTAAAAAACTTCGAGGATGATGAACTGAAGGCGTTACTTTATGGATATCATTGTCAAATTCAAGAAAAACTTGACGGACTTTTAAACATGAGTTTGAAAACGTTTGATAATAACATTCAAGAAAAAATATTTTTTTCTTATTAGTAAAGGCTGTTAAAGAGGCTTACCACATCGGCCTTATATACCAGACTTTGGTCCCTCCTACTCCGTACAATTTCTGTTGACTGATGTAGAATACTGTTACTATGCTTCCCTTCAAGACACTGTTGTGAGATTTAAAGCGAATCAATTCTTGATTTCATGAGGAGTTCTTTAGGTGAGTAATCCATATATTGCAAGAATGATGAGTGAAAAGATCTTTACAGCTAACAAAGGCTAATACTTTGAATTAACTTATGTTGTCCCAATCTACACCATAGCAGTGTGTATATACATAATTGGTCATTACAACCCTTTAGTCAGGATTACAACCTAACTTCTGACACCACTTATGTTGTGTGTGTTAATTTTATACATGAGTGGCAGGACCTACAGTTTAAAGTCGACTCCGAAGGACAGATTTTTGAGAAACTTTTCATGGCAATTTTATTTACTCTCAGAGTTTTTGCCAGAAATCTGCTGAGAAGAAGTCGCCGAAGAAATACTTTTTGTATTTTGTTTTGATGAGTGGCCTGGTGCTCGAACCCTGGCTTTACGTCTAATAAGCCAACACACTACCTACTAGACTACGGTGACTACATAGCAGTATGTAAACGTATAAAATAATTCACAATGAACACAAGAAAACATTATTTTAAAGTTCTGCATACAAGCAAAATTCGTTTGTTTTCAAGCAGTTAAAGCTGTTGTTAAATGGAAGGATGCCAAAACAAGGCTGTTGTTGTTGAAAATATTCTCTAAAATTTTAATACTTCCTAATGTTATTATAGTTTAATGTAGTCGTATTATTGCTGCTGTTGTTGTTGTTTTTGGTCTAGTTACTAAACGTTTTAATGCCTGTGTTATACAGTGGCAAAGGCAATGGTATAATAGACAAAAGTACACAGGCATTTCATCATTTAACACCACAAAATTGTTTTAAGCACTTTTGCCAAAATACGAAGTCGTAATGTCTGTCTATGTCTACTATTATTGCATAGACCTACAAACTGTATAATTGTGTGTCTGTCTGTAGGTTATTATTTGATTCTATTATCATAGACAACACAACTTGATCTGGTTTATTTGAACAATAAAAGAGAAAATTATACTATTATTTACACACACACACACAAACACACACATACAGATACAACACGCCATACAATACAAACTAAAGACAATGGAAATTCAAAAATTATTGTTTTCAGATAATTGTCTGCAATTAAGTTTTTATTAAAAGCCTGTGTTGCATTTGCATTCGTAGGAGTAGTGTTGGATAGCGTAGTTAAGTGTAGTTTAGTTGTAAGACACTAGCTTGGAAGGAGTTAAGGATGACGTATCAATGACTTTGAGTGTTATTGGCGAGGTGTGAAGTATTTTCAAATTAAAATTTTAATATGTTTTCGGGCAAAAACAAAAAAAAATTGAAAGTGATTTCTATTGTGTTTGATAGTCACATTAATTTGAATATCATTTCAACAACAGTGGGGAGAGTACAACATAAGTGTAAGTGATATGGTAAAATTTTTACTTAAAAAAATTTTTAAATCGATTTAATGAAGTACTTTAAGGCACTTTAAGACAAGAAGTAATTAAATTTGGATTATTGTTTTGGTTGAATTTAAAAATATTTGCTTCACAGCAGGTTTAAAAGGTATTGTTTTAATGAAAAACTGTTGAATACACTGAGTTGAAGAATGCAATTTGAAATGTTTCTTATTAAATGCATGGGTGGTTCTATTTGTCACACATGTGGCAATAAGCAAAGGAACTCCAAAAGTAGGTTTATAAGACTTCAAATATATTTTTTTAGTCTAGAAGGTAGTGCGTTGGCTTATTAGACGCAAATCCAGGGTTCGAGCCCCAGGCCAGACATCAAAGACAAAATACAAAAAGTATTTCTTCGGCGACTTCCTTTTAACAGATTTCTGGCAAAAACTCTGAGAGTAAATAAAACTTGCCATGAAAAGTTTCTCAAAAATCTGTCGTTCGGAGTCGACTTTAAACTGTAGGTCCCACCACTCATTGCATAAAATTAACACACACAACATAAGTGGTGTGAGAAACTAGGTAGTAATCGTGACTGACCAATTATGTATGTATGTATGTAAAATATTTCTTAAATCAATAAAACTGTTTGTAAGTGGCACCACTTGGATGTGAATATCTAAACTTCTCACGCGAATCAATTGTAATAATGTTAGTTAATGATAATGACAGACAAAACTTGACCGTTTATTATAATATTGTGTCCATTGAAAAGTATCTAATGCCGCCTGTACCTTTTTGAAACAACCAACATGTAAGCGATACACACTAATCGTGAAAAACAGTGTGGAAAATGGATGAACAGTTTGAGAGAGAGAGAAGCAAGAGGTCGAGTATTTTCGGAATTTAGTTTTTAATCTATGTATGTATGTTGAAAGTGACAAGTATAACCGTATAAAAATCTAAGATTGAATTTTCTCTGTAATTAATTGACATCAAACGTATAGACTATGTCGTTTTCGAAAACAAGGCTGCTCTTATTTTACTTGAGCACAGTCTGTCACAGTAGCGATAGAACCGTGAAGAAGCAACCAGCAGTGCAACACTCTTCTATTGAATCAATAGAGTTGAAAACTCTTTTGTCATTAATGGATTACATATGTCCTCTCATATACGCTGTCCATAGGTTTCTTTCAACTCCAGGGGAGGCAATATGTTGAGTTATTCGCTGCGCACAAACTACTTTGCGCAATTAGTGAAAAAATCAATTCACATATCGTGTTCTGAAGGGCACTATAAAACACTCTCGACTTTTTTCTTATTTCACAGCCTGAAAAGTATAAATTAAAGGTTCTTACACCTTAGAAGAATGCCCATCGTTGCAACATTTCTATCCCTTTTTCATTTTCAGGACTTTATGCCAGTTACGAAATAATCAAGGCACTTTGGGCTAAGCTCAACGACCTTTTAGGCACTTTAATTGGATACTTTGTCTCCATCGACCAAAATATTGATGCCGTGGCAAAAATGGTCTGTCAAGGAATGAAAAATGTTATCCCTACGAAGAGAATTTCAATTAAACCTTGATACAATACAAATCCGGGTTTAATAGGAGATGTGTATTTGCAGTCAGAAAGCTTCATACTAGCAGCACCTTCGTGCTGAACATTTCTCTTCTCCTAGGGGAAGTAATAGCTTTTGATTATTTATTAATACGGAAAGGAACAATGTTACTTCGATTCCTATTCAGATAGAGAATGCCTGTGCTTTCACTAGGCCGATTGAAAAGCTTAATCCAGTGGCTAGCAGACAATCATTGCTCGAACTTGAAAGAGTAGCAGCAACTATACCCAGTATATTCTGTCGAGTTCACTCAGTTGAAAGGGTTCTTATGGATCTCAATATAAATAAGTCTTCTGTGTCGGATGATATTCCAGCACTGTTTCTGAAGTAATCCTCTTCGACGCCTGCTTGTACATACATATTTGGTTATTACAAACCTTTAGTCAGGATTGCGACCTAGCTTCTCACACCACTGATGTTGTGTGTGTTAATTTTATACATGAGTGGCGGGACCTACAGTTTAAAGTCGATTTCGAACGACAGATTTTTGAGAAACTTTTTTCATGGCAATTTTATTTACTCTCAGAATTTTTGCCAGAAATCTGCTGAGAGAAAGTCGCCGAAAAAATATTTTTTCATATTTTCATTTTGATGTCTGACCTGGGATTTTGAACCGAGGCCTCACGTGTAATAAGTCAAGTTTTTTCCTTTAAATCCTATTTACACTTTTGAAGATAAAAGCAAAACTCATAATCTTTCGATCATATGCTGAGTAGAGATTGAGGCGAGAGGCAGTAATATGAATGACCCACAGTCAGTCTACGAATGGAATTGATTAAATCGGGAAGATTTAATTAATTTCAAAAATTTTTGTACTTTTTAGGTTTAACAACCAGATATCTTCATTGAAGTAGGATTGGTCCATGCTTGTCTTGAGCCTCAAAACTTTTCAATCACATGCAGATACTAAAGATTTTACCTGCACACATACACACACACACACACAACACTTTGATGTAGAGTATGATACGTTAAAACTTGATCGACTTTCCATATGTAAATCCATTAAAAATATGTCCACTTCCTGTTAACATTTGCAACAGAAAGTAGAAAACAAAAAACTGCAAAATGCTTACCACTGAAGGCAGAATGTTACAAAGTTGTTGGTAAAACAATAAATTGGTGGCAGGCATAACAATTACCCTGTTTTTCTTTTTTTTAATTATAATTTCCTTCTTTCATTATCTGAATTGCTGGCACCGTTTTTATGTCGTTTCCTGTTTTCATTGATATTTTTTCTAATTCTTTTTCTTTCTTTTTTAAGTAAGAGAACAAGAAATTATTTAATTTAAGTTAATGACTCTGAATGGTTATTAAAATAATAGATTTATAACAACAAAAGATTATTGAAAGGCGATTAAGAATGTTTTCCATTTGTAAACATTAATTTCAAGTCACAAAATATGTATGTGTTCACATTAAAATAAAATTTAATTGAAATTTATTTCAATTATAAAATGGCATTAAAAACATACATAAATACATACATATTATATACATACATACAGGCATACATATATTTTGTTAATCTTTCACATGTTTTTGTTTTTGTTAAATAAAAAAAGAATTAAAAACAACAATAAAAACCGATTAGAAACGTTGATTCAACTTGTCTTGCCTTTACTTTTTTTCCATAGAAAATTTACGAAAAACCACACAATTTTTAGAGGGCAAACGGAGGACTGAAGCAGAATTGAAATTAAAATTCCAAATGAGTTTTTGACAAAAACATTTTGCATACGCACTCAAAATATACGAAAAACAAATAAATAAGTAATACGAACGAAAGAAAGACTTCTTTTTTTATTATTTTATTTGCTTTTAAAATTCATAAAAATTTTACAAAAAAAAAATACAAACGAATACTGAAAAAACTTACAGTCAGTCATCAGACTGATCATATGATATGCTACAGCACACATAGAAATTAAGAAAGAAATTAAAATATCTTCATTCGATTAAAAGAAGTTCAGAACAAGACTCATGAATTCGTGAACTTACTAAGGTCTTAAGTGGGTTACATGTCCACTTTGAGAGATGATTACACCATTGGTGTCAAATATCTTTATGATAAGCGATTTCTGTAGATTTCTGAAACAAGAACCAGTACCTTGAAATACATATATTCGGATGAGATAGTAGCCTAATTCATGAGTTTTTGACATGGACTCTGCACATGCAAAATAGCTTTGTTCTTGACCAAATGCAAGTATTTTTGTTTCAAATCCTCATTGAAACTATCCACTAAATTTGTATAATATTCCCCATTGATTGCTTCAAAAGTAGTCAATGCGGTTTATACCGCGTCCCTGTGGATCCATGGATTCTTTAGACGGCAAACAGAGCTGGATCCAAAAAAAGTCGATTCTTTTGATGGCTGTTTAGTCTTTGGTGGTTTGTTCTGATCTCACATTACGATTACGGATACGAAACGGGACTAAAAGGAGTTTATATTGCAATTTTCTAAAGCCAAACACTTCGGCGAAGTCGCCGTAGTCTAATAGGTAGTGTGTTGGCTTATTAGTCATGAGGCCTCGGTTTACACCCCAGGTCAGACATCTCCAACAAAACGAAATATAACTATAAAAATAATTCTTCGGCGAATTCCCCTCAGCAGATTTCTGGCAAAATCTCTGAGAGAAAATAAAATTGCCATGAAAAAGTTTCTCAAAATTCTATCGTTCAGAATCGACTTTAAACTGGTACCACCATTCATGTATAAAATTAACACACACAACATAAATGATGTGTGAAGCTAGGTCGTAATCCTGACTGAAGGGTTGTAATGTCCAATTATGTATGCATGTACATATGTAATCCCTTCTGCATAGTTGTTATCGACGAAGTTTCTGATCGATTAAAAGCAAACTTAGGTTATATTAGATTGGTTAAAGTTAAACTTGCTGCTTCCTTAAAAAGCATCGCTCATTTAGGTCGTATAAGATCCTGTTGTAATACCGATTGTAGTAATCTCGCCATAATAACTTCTGGCAGGCATTTCTCAACAACCCTGTTAATTATATGAAGATGAGAAATTCATTCAAATTAATTTCGTCTAAACACTTTTCATAATTGGATACTCAAAAATCCTTTCTAAATATTGGATAATAACACGGGTGTCCTGTCGTCTTCATTACAGCTTCTGCAGAAGTGGATTGAGAGGAAAAGCGGAAAGTAATTTGTACTTACTAAGCTTTGTGAGATGAATACTATTCCTTTAATCACACGTTCAATACCTGATTGATTAAAACCATACCATGAATTTTTCCAATTATTTCGATTGTAGCGTCTCTAATTTTAGCGTCCAGCATCTTCCATGTAATGAAATCCAGTATAACATTCTTTTAATATTACAACTACCGGTGTAGAGTTCCTAAAGTATTTATTAAGTTGAGCTTTGGAAAGAGTAATGGCTTCTCTTCAAAAATGTATGCCTAATGACTACTTGAAATTCAGTTTTTTTGTTCCAGTAAATGGCTGTCAAACACAAGGTAAATAACGCAAGTTTCTGAAGTAACTCAGCAGTCTTCTGGCAACGGCCTTGAGAGCAACCATATTGGCAAATCTGTTGTTCGGAATCGATGTAAAATTGTAGACTTACCACTCATGCATAACATTAACGCGCATAATATGGGTTCTGTGACAAGTCAAGGGCCCGTACTCCTAAAGGGTTGTAATGACCAATAATGTGTATAACCTTGACGTCTGTAAAGCTATGATATTGCTCTCGAAGTTAAAATTCTTGAAATATCCAAGGAGTGCTAAGCGATTGCAATAATTGGAGAGTAATTAAGATTCTATGGAACTGCAGAGAAATATTTTGCAAAATCAGACTAAATCGTATGGAAAGTAAAACTAATGGTACGCTTTAATGCTAGCAAGACGAATTCCATGGCCTCAAAGCCTGTATTGACAAATGGATACCTTGCAAATTGTCATTGAACAAATTAATAAGACGCAGGTGTCGCTCTATTTCGTTGCCATTGACTTTCAAATGATGTTTGATCCAAGTGTACGGGAAACTATGGTTAGGAAAGATAAGATCTGTAATATAATGTGGCACAGAATCAGTGTTTCGAATTAGGAGTAAAACGTGGTAACACTCTATCCATTGTAAAGCCAAGTTGTGTCTTATCCCCTTCTGCAATTCCTCAAAAATTATAAAGAATTCTTTAGTCGGTGTGTAGGCCCCTTTAATCGTTTATTTATTCCCTTTTGAGAACATTTGTCGGACTCATGCTGATTTTCTTTTTCTCTACGTTTTTTGTCTTTTTCGCCGTTTTAGCAAAATATTTCAGTTCATTGAACTTACAAACGTATTGTATTCATATACGAGTACATACGTATTCGTTACACACAAAGTAATTTTGGTTGTCGTAGGTTAAGTATGCATAATATTCATATATTTTTGCTCCCATACAGTTACACACCAGTTACACACTCACAGGCACATTTATTATCACATGTTTACAAAAAAAAGGGAATAAAGAAATTGAATATTATTTTACTCACTCTCGTTTCGTCTCGACTCTCTATCAACCATTATTTGTAGTCTATTGACAGTACTTTGAGTTTTGGAAACCACTAAAATAATATGCATAAAGTAACCCAGCAAAACATTCGATTGTTTTATAAAAAAAATTATGAAATTTAGTTTGAGATAATAACACTTTGAATTTTACGAAAATCAAATCAACATCGGGTGTATAACTTAAAATGGCGGATTTTTTTTTTAAATTTCGAATATTGGCACAAAAGGATTCATAAGTTTTGGCCACTATTAGCTGCTAATTTTCCCAGGCTAAGATGATATAAATTCAATATGGGATATCATGTTCCGAATGGTAAAATGATAATCGTGCAAAGCAATATCTGGATTAAAAGTCGGAAGAGATATATCTTCTCCATCGCTATAGTATTGAAATGGTCTTCCATTACACGACAATTCTGTCATACATACATACATAATTTGTCGTTACATCTCTTCAGTCAGGATTACGACCTAGCGTCTCCTACCACTTATGTTGTGTGCGTTAATTTTTTTATACATGAGGGACATGGCGGGACCTACAGTTTAAAGTCGACTCCGAACGACAGATTTTTTGAGAAACTTTTCATGGCAATTTTATTTGCTCTCAGAATTTTTGGCAGAAATCTGCTGAGTGAAAGCCTCATAAGAAATATTTTCATATTTTCGTTTTGATGTCTGATTTGAACCGTGGCCTCACGTCTAATAAGCCAACACACTACCTACTAGACTACGGCGACTTCAATTCTGTCCTGCTGGAATATTACGGCGTCATTATATTACGGTCAATATAGGTCACCTATGATTGACAACAGTTCACCAGATACTAAGTATTATTTTGACGTGCAGTATACTCGACTGGCATTCATTAGACTGGTTTGCCGATATGGTTGTGTAATTTGGTGCATTGTCTTGATGAAACATCTTATTTTTTGAATCCCTTTATTATCGCTTAAACGCTATAAAAAATTAAAAGAGAACTAGTCGTTGATATTCCACATGGCCAACATAGGCTATCATTATGCCAACAGATGGAAATATCTGTAATTCACTAAGAGACATGCGACAGTTAAACATCGTCTGTGTTATCAGAATAAAAATATCGTTTTCAGAGGTATTTCTATCCTTATAGTAGCTGTACTAGCCTGCTATTATTGTTATACTAGCTATACTGGCCAGCCAGGTATAGTAGCTATATTAGCCAGCTATACTTCCTATACTAGCTATACTGGCCAGCTTACTGGCTATACTAGCTGTATTAGCTTTACAGTACTAGCTATACTAGCCAGCTATACTAGCTGTACTAGCTATACTAGCCAGCTATACTAGCCAGCTATACTAGCTGTACTAGCTATACTAGCCAGCTATACTAGCTGTACTAGCTATACTACCCACCTACACTAGGCAGCTAGTCAGCTATACTATACCATCTGCAAGGCCGACATTTTCGCCTGTAGCATTATGGAGTAAGCTCTGCATGTCGATTCCAAAAAAATCCCCACCTAGAGTTCCATTCAGTTTCAAACCATCAGTGAAAATCTGAAAAGAGTAATTGAATTGAGATCTTTCATACTTTTTCACTGTTTTAGTATGTTTAGTTTTCTTCCTCAAAAAATGTTGCTGGGTTAACGCTAAAAAGGCGAATAAAAAGCTTTTCTTTCTTTTGCTATTTTTTTATTTGCTGTATTGCATTTGGAAGTTTTGTTTTGGGATGGCATGACAGACACACTTACACACATAGCACTTCAGCTGAAATATTAAATGACAAATATGAACTTTGGCCACTCGATATGGCGAATAATGATTGTTTTTTTCTTTTTTACATTTTGTTTTTATTTGTGAACTTTTTTGTTGCTTCTTCTTTTCTTTTTTTGTAATAATAAGATTTTCTTTATTTTGTGATTCATTTCGTTTTTCACTTTGAATACCATTTAATAGACGGAAATCAATGTAGTGACTGACTCATCAGTTTCATTTTGTTGTCTCGTATTTAATATTTTTTAAGATTTTAAGAGGTTCTTAATGAATTGCTTAAAGGGAAATTAAGATACATAACAATTTTTTAACTGAGTAATGCTGTGTGGGTTTATTTTTTAATCGAACTACTGGTAGAGATGATAGACAATGATACAAAGCATTTCCACTACTAGTTTTTTAGTTTATTTAAATCAAAAAAGTCTTCAGAACATTTAAGAGCGTGTCCTTTGTATGCGTTCATTTAAGAGCAAATTTGATTTTAAAGTGCCTTCTTTTGAATTATCGATAACATACCACAATTAATCTCAGTTTTGTAAATCGACCTCTTCATCGATTTTGTAAAATTTTGAGTGTCTTACTCGTATCATTTAAAACATCTAATTTCGCAGCACTTTTGTTATTTGGATAGTCAGTTGAGGAGCGATACATACACACATAATTAATCATACAACCCTTCAGTCAGGACTGCGACTTAGCTTCTCACACCACCTATGTTGTGTTATTGTAGAAGTCACCTTAGTCTAGTAGGTAGTGTGTTGGCTTATTAGACGTAAAAGCCAAGGTTCGAGCCCTAGGCCAGACATCAAGGCAAAATACAAAAAGTATTTCTTCGGCGACTTCCTCTCAGCAGATTTCTGGCAAAAACTCTGAGAGTAAATAAAATTGCCATGAAAAAGTTTCTCAAAAAGAAAAAATTGTCGTTCGGAGTCGACTTTAAACTGTAGGTCCCACCACTCATGTATAAAATTAATACACACAACGCAAGTGGTGTGAGAAACTAGGACGTTATACAATGGGTCAATTCGACCTCCGGGTACTGTACTTGTCTTAATTGACAAGTACACGTCCTCTAACCTAACCTATGTTGTGTGTAGTAATTTTACCCAAAGTGGTGGGACCTACAGTTTTAAGTCGACTCCGAACGACTGATTTTTTTAGAAACTTTTCATGGCAATTTTATTTTAACTCTCAGAGTTTTTGCCAGAAATTTCCTGAGAGGCAGCTGACGAAGAAATATTTTTTCATATTTCGTTTTGTTCGAGATGACTGACCTGGGGCTTGAACCGCACACTACCTACTAGACTATGGCGCCTACTATATATACACCATTGTTGTACCCAAATTTGCTTATATATCTGGAAGAGGAAATAGCGATTGATTAGCCACATGTTACGAAAAACACCCGTAGATATCGTTCGCAATGCAGTTGAATGGAACCTATATGGTAGTAGAACAACAGAACATTCCGCCCATACACAGTTCAGTTCTCAAAGCCAAATCGAAGCTGAGTTGGAAATAATAATTCAGAACAACGAGATATGGAATGAGTCGTATGAGGCAGTGTAAGAAGAAATGCGTGGCATCAAAAACCATCCTCTTATCCTAAGGTGAATGCCTTCCCTTTTTTTCTCTTTCTCAAGGGATCTCCCAATGGATGATCCCTGATTCAATTCATTCGCAAATTCAAATGTCATTCAAATGACTCATTAGGAAGGATTTATTTTTCAGAATCCAATCCTAATCGTATACATGTGAGTATGATTTCTAATTGCTGTCTTTTGCACGCGTAAAATCCGAACTTCGTTGTTTCACAAGCTATGAAACCATCTTCTTCTCTGGTATATCATCACCAGCAACATGGGGGTTTTTAGTCTAAATTGTAAGCACATGTTCTCTACTTTATTTCAATTTTTGTAACAAAAATGTCCAACTCATTCAGAGTTTAATAGGCCTTCACCCTCAGGACTGTTATCGAGACGTCTATTTGCGAAGTCTCCATCCACGTTGTTATACAGCTCATGATTTATTTAATGTCTGTACTTGCTGCCAACATAGGTGTCCTCGTTTATCAAGTATTTTTCTGTCGAAACATAAAAAACCAATAACGGCCAAATCTGCTGGATTCTTGGCCATATAACAGCACGATATCATAAGCGTTTTTTACAAAGTGATCTTCGTCTTCTAGGAGAGTATCTAGCATTTAAAGTCCTAGTACAGACCCAGATAACACCTCTTAGGGATTACTTTCAAACTCACAATATTATCAAATTCTCTTACAATCTTGAAGGTGTACTTATCAACGTTCACTTGGTGGGCCAATCCGGTAGATTTCCTGTTCGTAGAAAGCAACAACATAGTTTCAGCTCCACTTACTGACAGACCCACTATCATCTATTTCTGCTTGACATTTACAAAAGCATAGTCTGTATCATTATACAGATGTACGCAACTTGTTAGTGTTCCCTGATAAAAATTCTGTCTGCTGTATTAAATCGTTCAAGTCCTTCTCTACTAAAATGTTAAAACAATCACACGATAAACTAGCACCCTGTCTGGAATCTCTTGTGGTATTCCGTATGAATGGTTCGAAATGCTTCTTTCCTATTTTCACAGATGATTTCGTCTCACTTTGGACTATTATTGTGCATGCATACTCTCTTCATCTTTTTTATGAATGTTTAAAATATTTCAATTAATGTTTCCACAGTAGCCTCTACTTTACGGAATATTTGCTTTAAGAAAAAAAAAGAAAGAAAAAAAAAAGAAAAACACAAACAAAGTCAAAGACAAACGAAAGATTTTAATTTAAACATTTGAACTTTATGTCAGGTTTTATAATTTGTTTTTAATTTCTTTAAAAATTCTTCTAAAATACCAAATCAACACACTTACGTACGCTACGTACGCTATACACACATGTTTGTATGTGGTGATAACCCATGCCGAATAACTATACTTACCGTCAGATGTATTCCAATGTCTGTCCGCATAGACCGAATGACAGACAGATATACGCATTCTATATACCTACATTTATACATACATGATGATGGGATAGTAAAATATTTTCTCTTGCTCTCTCTCTCTCTCTTTCTATTCTTCTTGTCTAAGTTTTGCCATCTCAGTGTCAACCAAAAGATTATATTTCGTATGTCTTCTTACGGTGCTGCATAAACTGCATGAATACACACCAAGCAAGACTTTGGAGCACAGACGGACAAAGTTATTGTGGAACCACAGAAATGTTTGGTTACTACTTTATTGCTAATGTTGTTGTTATTGTTGTTGTTCTTGTCATTTTTGTTGGTTTGTTTGGTTTCAAAAAATACAAGAAAAACAAAAACCAAAAAAAAAAGAAGAAAAAAAAATTGTGAAGAGTTGGGAGTTCTCAAATTGCAAGCAGCCATGCTGACAAGTCAGTGACCGATTATTTAGTAACAACAACAACAGCAAATAACACAAACTGTTCTATACTGTACTACTACTGCTCTAACTGCTGGTATTACTACGGCTGTTACATTTAACAACAATAATAATAACAACAACAACAACAACAAAACTAGTCATTATTTCACGTAACTTGGTCGTAAACTATTTTAGTCTGTTTTTTTCTTCTTTTATTTGCTTTTGTTGTTGTTGCTGTTGCGTTTTTTCATTTCATTTCATTTGTTTGATTTTTCTGCTGTGATTTCTTTTTTTTCATTTTTTTTGTCTAAAAAAGCTTCGTTCCATTTTTTTTTGTTTTGCATTGCGTTTCTTTTCGCAAAACAACACAGATTCTTTGAAACAAAACAACAGTATTGTTGGGAATAGAAAAAGAGTCGCTCGGCCTAGTCAATATTGTGCGTTAGTAACAGACCTTAAAAGGAATGATTTCTTTTGTTTTGAGGGAAGAATTTATTAAAAGTTCTTTATTTATTGCATCTAGAATTGCTCATTGAACCAAAAGTAGATTATCAATTCTTTAAAACCTGATTTTTTTGGTACGATTTAGTACGAACTACAATATGCATCAAATGGCTGTCATGACTCTGATAACAGATATGTTGCTAAAACACTCCGATGATGCGGTGGATCTCGGATTTGGGCTCACAAATTATTTCTGGCTTTTTTTTGCATAAAACACGACGGCCAGTTGACTTCAGAATTTCATGAGATTTTCTTTGAGGTTTTTTGTTCTGGAAATTGTTGCAGCTATAAACTGATTATGGAACACGCGTTGTTGCAGGTGCTGCCGTATAGCTAAAACTATACGTCTTCCAGATGCATGTAATCTAGTTGAGGCCATGTTCCTGTAACGAATACCGTTCACAATCACAGTAAATTAAATAAAAGTAAGGCCCAACCACGTCACCGCATCCGTACCAGATAGTGTACCTGTTTATTTATTTCCCATGGCTCGCATGAGCATTTTCTGACCCTAAACTCGATAATTTTGTGTATTCGCTAAGCAATTCGGTTGGAATTGGCGGTACTTTCCATGGCTTGCTTGTTTGAGATCCTTACATACATATATAATTATTCATTACAATCACTCAGTCAGGATTATGACCTAGCTTCTTACACCACTTCTGTTGTGTGTGTTAATTTTATACATGAGTGGCGGGACCTACAGTTTAAAGTCGATTCTGAACGACAGATTTTTGAGAAACTTTTGATGACAATATAATTTACTCTCAGAGTTTTTGCCAGAAATCCACTGAGAGAAAGTCGCCGAAGAAATATTTTTTCATATTTCGTTTTTTTGGAGATGTCTGAGCTGTGGTTTGAACCGAGGCCTCGTGTCTACTAAGCCAACAAATTACCTCCGGCGGCTTCGATCCTTAGTAAACTGAATTTTGTACCCATGAAGGTCGATCAAAGTGTCAATTAGTTTAAGTGTGATTAAGGAAGCCAGCATTTGACTTTTTCAATAATTTCACACATCACAGCATGTTATTGGAATATCTAGCTAGAATATCATGGTATTGTAAGGGACAGTAAAGCATAGCACATCCTTCTTCTAATATTTAACAACAAACTGATGATTGCATACATTTAAGTAACTGTTGTTCCAAAAGGTTACTGCAGCTGTTGTTTATCGGTATCGGAGACGATTTTAAGTTTTTTTTAAATTTTCTTTTATCAAGTTAAGTTAAAAATATAAGTTCGATTTTAATGTGCAACAAAAACAACAGAAAAATGCAATGAAAAAGGAATAAAACAAAAATTAAAATAAATAATACAGCAAAAGAATGAAAACAAAAAAAGAAAAGAAAAAAAAACAATAAAAAGAGTAGAGAAAATAATCATAAAACGAACCTTTATTTCTTAATTCTTAGTGACTGTTTTAAAATGTTCACATTCTATGAAAGAGAAGTACTCGACAGGCCTAGAGAATATGTATGTATGTATGTCTGTACATATGTACGACGAATGCGGTACGTAGTATATGATCATCATAATCATCATGAAGATGATTATGATGATGCTGTTGGTGGTGCTGATCTAAAATGTATTGATGTGTTCAATATTAAGTTTGGTTTCTTATTTTCAGCCTATTTGATGTTGTTGTTGTCATCTTTTGTTACTTTTCGTTATTGTTGTTGGTTGTTGTTGTTGTTGTCTATTTTATTTTTTGTTATAAAATTTTTGTTGTTAACTAGATTTTTATTTATTTTTATACGTTTTTTTTTGTTGTTTTTGTTTAGATTTTCAGTCTTTGGTTTTTTGTTTTTGTTTTTGTTTTTTGTGAGGAAGATCCAGTGAAAGATCCAGAAGAGATTGGGTTGACTAACCACAATGGCGTCGTATTGTATTGCTTCATGTTGGGTGTTTAATGTCTCATCATGAATTTCAATATCGTTTTTTTAGTGGAGATATATTATCTGCTTTTTTTGTTGTTTTTGTTTTTATTTGTTTTTTTTTTTTCGTAACATTAAATGAAAAAGAAAAGATGCCTCTCAATAAACACAAAAAAATCTATGAAGTGTTTGTCTATAAATGGCAGATGAAAGCAAAAACAAAAACAAAAAGTAGTAAAGAACATGGAAAAAAATTTATTGAAATTAAGGTGACCATGTGGGTAGATAGAATAGAGTCAAATAACAACTTATGAACGTGGAATATTACATTTCAAATAAAATTATTTTGAATCAAAACGTATTATAGCATACGATTTTAGAAAACGATATAAAACAATTAATTAATTAATGAATGAAAGGTTAATTAATTTACGAAATTAACTAATAAAATATTGATATAGATTCAAATGGATTTGAAAATATTGCAAGCAAAGAAGCGAAATGATTTAAAATGTCTTCCAAATATTGACAAATTTGGTGTGTTCCACTCAAATTTGTACCATGTCCGTCAACTTGTTTTACAATTCGTCCTCTTTGATAGCTTGATTATCAAAGTGGCATTTCCATGTATGGTTTAGACATCTTTTTCTTGGTTCCTGGCAATACAGATTCTGCTAATATCATACTGGGGTCTTTATAGTATATCATCTATTCAGAAAAATTTCTGTTGATAGGTTATGATGCTCCCATAGTCGATGTTCGCTAATTGTATTTGGCCAAAATATTCCAAATGTTCTCCTCAGGCATCGATTATTGCGTATTTGTATCAACTTTATGTCCCTTTTAACCATATTTCCTGCTTTACACGCGTAAAACTGTAATGTTTCAGCTGCTGAATATATTGTTCTGATTCCGTCTCCATTTTAAATGATTAAAACAACTTCTACATGCCAATAGTACCAGGAGTAATTGCTAATCGCCTTTTTACATTCCAAGATGATCTTTGATCCCGTATGCCTGGCTGTTTTTGCTTTAATTGTCATTTAACTATCCGTGAAGGTATTTAAATTCCTATTCCAACATTACTAAGTTGTCACCAGCACAGAGAATATATTCTCTGATCGCACGTATCTCCGCTTAATAAACCGTATGATGGTCTGGTAGTCAAGGGCAATATTTGATTGCTAGTTGTGCTATACAGAGATTCAGTCCCGTCCGTCCTATCTCCGTAGATCTGTTCTTTGCCATGGATTTGTTTGACCCAGAAAATCGGTCTGCTATCAATCCCGTCCGTCCTATCTCCGTGGATCTGTCATTTGCCAATGGTTTTGTTTGACCCAGACAGTCGGTCTGGTATCATCACACTGATACTTCACTGATAATTGACTGTAACCCTGTCCGATAAATGTGAAGCCGTCTATACTCTGGTGATAGGATTTGTTGTCCTGGTTGCTTCATCCATCCAAAGCCTGAAGGCGATACGCTGTAAAAGTCGCCTCATAATGAACTCACACACTTATCGGTTGGATGAAAGGTATTGTTGCCAGTGCTCTTGTGAGTGATGTTCGCATTGCACCATTTATCCCTAAACAACACATCTTTTGAACCTTCTGAAATACTGTAATGTTGCATTTCCTTTCCATCGATGCCCCCCCCCCCACTAAGCATAAGTTAAAATAGGTATAGTTATGCTTGTATAGATACAATGCGCAGAATGGCTCTCCTACATATGATTCAGCATCTGTGGGATTTTGCTGTTCTATCGCTATTTCAATTTCCAATCCAGGGTGACCTAACATAAACTTTTCGGTTTAATCCGAATTCACATTCAAGCCCCTTGGTAGGGCCCAATTGCATACTATGTTCAGAGTGTGTGTCGCTCCCCTACAAATATGATTGGCATATAGTCAGTGTAGCTAAGTATTTAAAGCCTTTCGTGTGCTAATATCCTCAAGAGACTGTAAATAGTTGTGATCCGCGTGAGAGGTGAAAGTATGCCTTCCAGGAGTGCTCCTCTCTTCATATTGTCTCTTATAGTTATGTTATATGCATCGCAATTTATTCATCCGTTCCTTAGCATCTGATCAATCGAATTAAATAGCTCCTGGTCCACTTGATTTATAGGATTATTGTATCGGCTTGAAGATTATTAAAGGCGCTTTTAAAGTCCATGCATGTTATAAGAGAATATATTGTATATCTTGGGACCTCCATAGTGGATAACTTCAAATAGAGCGGACTCCATTGATTGTGCTTTAATGTAGGCATGTTACTTAAATCCAAGTATTTCACTATTTATTTTACGCTCCAACATAAAATCAATAATTAGTTCTATGTGCAGAAAGAAAGATAAGCTAATCGAGTGAAAAGATTTTTCCGTATATTAGCTTTAAGTTAGGTTAGTTTATTCCTCTGTACATAAGAACATAATTGGTCATTACAACCCTTTAGTTAGGATTATGACCTAGTTTCTCACATCACTTATGTTATGTGCGTTAATTTTTATACATGAGTGGCGGGACCTACATGTTAAAGTCGACTCCGAATGACAGATTTTTGAGAAACTTTGCTTGGCAATTTTATTTACACTCAGAAAAATTATGCCAGAAATCTGCTGAGAGGAAGTCGCCGAAGAAATTATTTTTCATGTTTTGTTTAGTTGGAGATACCTGACCTGGGGTAAGAACCGAGGCCTCACGTCTAATAAGTCAACACACTACCTACTAGGCCACGGCGACTTCAATTATTCCTCTAAAATTTATTTTTAATGGAAATTAAGAATTAAAATAAATATTGAAGTAAAATGTATTGAAACAAACAATGTACTCCATAGAAAAAGAAGCCTCATAAAACGTGTTAGTAATCAGGCAAATTATTATAAATCTTTCCCAATTATTGCCAGCCAACTGGCCAATTTCAATTGTACGAAAAGTGCCACTTAACTTACTTAACGGTAAATACTTAACGGTAAAGTTTTGTTTACACTCACCTCCTATACAATGGCATTAAACGGATTTTATTAATCCGAAATCGAATAAATATGAACAATAAAGAAATGAAATAAAAAAGAGAAAAAAATAATAATTTTCGCATATTTTTTAAGTGGACTTTATAGATTTCGATAATTTTTGTTGATTTTTTCATGCCACATGCATTTTGCATTACCATGCAACATGCACCCATTCATACAACATTTATTGTATAGAACACTCGTTAAAATGTGTTCATGCAAGAACAATATGCAGTACTTAAGGAAAATGTTGTTGCTATTGCTACTACCTATCATTGCTAGCTGTTGTTGTTGTTGTTGTAGTAGTAGTACTTTTTTGAGTACTTGAATTGAATTTTTGCGTACGCATTTTCATGCAAATTGACTTGTAGAGAAACTTTTCTACCAGACTTAATGAACCCCCCCATATGCAGTCCAAGGTACGTTTATAAGTTTCGAGTAGTATATGCATACACATGTGAGAATGCGTTGTTGTATAGTGTGTGTATGTGTGTGTGTGCTTTTTTGTTTATGTGTATCTGGTCAATTAAGCAATTCAATAATATGCCCCATACATACATACATACATACATACATACATATGTACATACCAATAACGTTATATTCACGTGAATTCTCTATATTTTCAGTTTAATTAAGAACAACAAGAACAATCAGAAAAATTGGTTAATAAATCACTGAAAATATTGTACATGTTTTTCATTTTGTTGTTATTGTTGTGTTGTTGTTTTTTTTTTAGCAACAATTTTGCGAAATTGTTTTATATTTTGCCATAATTATTGCAGGGTTTTTGAGAAACTACAACATAAATTCGTAAAACTTTGTAATTATTGTAGTGAAACGATTTCAACACTGGGAATAATAATTGTAGGATCACTTATAAAACGTAGGCAAACAGCTTTGAAGTACTTTAATATGGACTACACTAGGCGTATTCTGTTTAAGAAATGACGGGCATATCTGAATGAAATGTACATTCTATTACCTCCAGTGCATGGATATGTAAGCAATAAGGGTTATCTAGTCACTGATAGGTTAGCAAATGTAGGCAAAAGTTTTTTTGCTTCGAGGATCGATCGCTAGACCGGTGTCCTACTATTCTGCCTTAAGTTAGAGGTTAATAGTGCTTTAAGAACGCAGGTCAGATTGTCTCATCATCCTAGGGGTTACTACTGTACAGCAATTAGATGCTTATGTTGGTTTTGACAGCTCTAAGTACCTAAAAGAAGAAGGACTTTAAAAATCTTGTAATGCTGCCCAAAGTCGTTGTAGTCTAGTAGGTAGTGTGTTGGCTTATTAGACATTAGGCCACGTATCAAACCCTAGGTCAGACATCAAAGCGAAAATATGAAAAACTAAAGGGTCCGCCAAATAATTTTTTTTTTAAATGCTTTAAAAAGAACTACTCAATCAAATGGCTGCCTCGGCTGGCCATGCAGTAGCCTACACCAGAAGATACCGATTTTGGCAAAAAAAAATCATCTTTTCAGATGAAGCTCATTTTGATCTTGGCGGGTATGTAAACAAGCAAAATTGCCGCATTTGGGGCACAGAAAACTCGCACGCATACATTGAAATCCGACGCACCCAAAACGAGTCACTGTTTGGAGCGGATTTTGGTCCAGAGGCATAATTGGGCCATTTTTCTTCGAAAATGAGCAAGGGGTGGCCGTAACAGTCAATGGCGATCGTTATCCGGCCATGTTGAACGAATTTTTGTTCACAAATTGAAGAGGCAACATTTGGTTTCAACAGGACGTCGCTACGTGCCACACAGGCGAAGCTACACTCGATGTTTTGCGCCCTGTTTTTGAAGTTCGCATTATCAGCCGCAGAGCTGATGTCGTTTGGCCACCCCGGAGATTTGACACCGTTGGACTATTATTTGCGGGGTGCCGTCAAAGATAAGTGAGAACGACAAGCCAGAGAGAATTGACGCTTTAAAGGACAATATTCGTGAAGTCATTGGTGAAATACAGCTGCACACAATCGATAATGTGCTTAAAAATTGGACCGATCGTGTAGGCTACTTCATGGTCAGCCGAGACAGCCATTTGAATGAAATTATTTTCCATTATTAACCGGAAGGATTGTACTTTCAAATAAAAATAGAAATTTGAGAAAATATTCAGTAGTTTTTTTTAAAGCATTTTCGAAAAAAAAGTTATTTGGCGGACCCTTTAGTTCTTCGGCAACTACTACTAGCAGATTTCTGGCAAAAACTTTGAGAGCAAATAAAACTGTCATGAAAAGTTTCTCAAAAATCTGTCATTCGGAGCCGACTTTAAACTGTGGGTCCCGCCAATCACGTGTAAAATTAAGACACACAACATAGGTGAGGAGCTAGGTCGTAATTCTGATTAAAGGGTTGTAAGGATCATGGATTATGTATGTTATATATGTATGTAGTAATGATGCCCAATGGGTGACTGGAGGCTCTTGTAGAAGTTGCAGTGCTAATTTCAAATATCAATCGAAACTTTCATGATGAATAAAAAAAGAAGTTTTAAATGTTTTAAGTATTCTTGAGGCCTTGACGATCAATCAATTTAAGAAATATCGAAGGATATCGATAGTTAGCATTATCTATGATAAATTGGCCTATATTGCGTTAAGCACTCTTGGTTCATTAACTATTTTTGTTCAGTTCGGTCAAATGATGAGCGTACATTTCATAAACTATTGGTACTGTTGCACTACCTTAGTTAACCTTGTGTTGATTTTAAGGAACCTTTACTGGTTATAGACAATATTGATGCCATGATGATGATTACTCCAGAGTCCAATATCCATGCTTCCACCTAAATTCAATGACTGAGCTTACCTATGGCGTCCCAAAGGGCCGCTATGTATGCTCAAGTGTGCTTTGATAATCAAAGCTACCACGCCAACCTATCTACCTACCTATTTAAATTAAAAAAAAAAATTTTTTCTTTTATTCAAATTTATTTAGTACTTCAGAAAGTTTATTTTAATTGACTACAAAGTCCTTTTTAGGACGAAACTAAATAGAATCAAGATGTTAAAATGTAATTAAACTTCTTGTATTTGCCCAAAAAAGGAAAAGTGGTGGGATGCAGTAGTCATTTATAGACACATTAAAATGATTCTTAAAACAAATATGAGTTCATTAAGAAGACGTATGTATTAATTGTAAATAAAGATAAAACAACAAGAAAAACAAGAATAATCGAAATCGAGTATGTATTTTGTATGTATGTACTCGTATACAAAATACAAAATACCAAATCATGCATATTTATGAAAAAGTGACTTCAGCCATTAAGCCCATTAAAATGCGAAAAATAGGCGAATAAAAAAACACTTAATTTTGTAAAATGCGTAGCCACACAAACGAGGACGAGGGCGAAGTTATTTGCTGATGACTGCATTGGCGGTGGTGTGTTAGTGTTTTTACGAAAATATCGAATTTTTATTGTTGTTGCTGTTGTTGTGGATGTTAATGTATGCAATAGGGAATTTCAACATCTTTTTTTCTTACCCCCCTCCCCACAAAACAACAACAGCACTAACAACAATAATAAACACTAAAAAAGGAACGAAAATTTTTCGTGGTCACTGACCGTTCTCAAGGCTTTATACAGTGAGTGAGTGTTGTTGCATTCATCTTAAAAACTTTAGTTTTTGTTTGTGCTTTGTATTCTTTTGTTGTTGCTGACAGAATGTTAGCAATACTTTTAGTCATATTTTTGTATTATTGTTATAGTGGTAGTGGTAGATATTGTTGTTGTTGTTGTTGTTGTTTCTTGTAAGTATTTGCGCGTGCAAATTATAATAAACACGCCTTTATTACGGCAGCCACAAACAATTTTTTGTTGCTTTTTAACGAAAATTCATAAAAAAAACTGTATAAACAAAAAAGTGCCAAATCGTAATAAAAACACAACGCAAAATAAGAGGGGAACTGGCGATACAAACTAGCATGGAGCAACCTTGCATTGGTTGGGGGCAGCAGAAATTGAATTTTTGCCGTAACAACAGACCCCTAGTATCCTTGGTTGGTTTTAAACCGTACTCTGTAATTGTTTATGAGACTGCGAGGATCAATTTTCGAATTATTCCCCACTTGCTTACTTAAATGGTTATTACAACGCTTTAGTTAGAATTGCGACCTAGCTTTTTACGCCACCTATGTTTGGTGTGTTAATTTTATCCACGAGAAGCGGTACCTAAAGTTTTAAGTCGACTCCGAACAGCAGAAACTCTCTATGGCTACTACAGTCACAGAAATAAGTCTACATATGCTGTTGTTCCCTCTAATTTTTTGTTTTTTTTTAATAATTTCGAGGTTATATTTTTTTGTATTCGTTTTTGTCTTCAAACCTTCTTAATTGTAACTGCCTTAAACAACACAATAATTCCTTTTTCAATTTAATAAAAATCACCGCTGTACGTAGACTTTTTTCTTTGACTGTATATTTACTTCCAGAGTTTTTGCTAGACGACTGCTCAGAGGAAGTTGGTAAAAGAAATACTTTTTATTCATATTCAGTTGTGCTCGAGAAGTCTGAGCCAGGTATTGAAACATGGTCTCTTGTCGTATAAACCAATACATTACCTACCAGATTACGGCGACTATTCTACACTTTTTCTAACTAAAACGATATTTTCTGCTGATCACTTTTGTAGTCTCTTTAAATTTCTTTACAGTCTTGTCAATTCCCTGTATTTCGACTATAATCATCAGGAATGCTTAAAAAGTGGACTTGCTTTTGTACTAAATTCGAATTTATTTTAAGCTATTTTCGGATGTTCAACGGTCCATATCCTATCAATCCATATCCAATTTACATTTCCGATAAGAGGTATTTTGAAAGCCATGCTAGACCAACTGTTTGTAAACTACTAAACGAGCGTACCCATACAACGAGATAGAAGAGATCACAAGTGCCTTTGGTTGGTCATCAGTGCCGCTTCATAATTGCTGTTAAAATAAATATAAATTAGCACAATTTTCGAGCCTGCGAAAAAATAATGAAAGAAATCGTAAAAAAAAACGAAGAAAAGCCTAAAAACTTTAAGAATCTGACTGTGACGAACGTTTACATAAAGAAAAAGCCCCATTTATTTACTGGCTGGCGAATTATAAGATATGGGAATGATTTTTGTTAAGACTTATTCATCAACATCATCATCATCATCATCAACACCATCGTCATCATTGCCATCGTCATCTTTTACATTTTCTAGTTGTTCTCTTTGTAAGATTTTTTGTTTGTTTGTTTCTTTTTCATAAACGTCTTTCAGTTTAATTTTGAGAGTTTCTGTAATTTTTTTTGTTTTGTATTTTTTTGGAAAGGGGGGAGACTTTAAAAAGTTTTATGACGTGGCAGCACGCAAACGTGATTACATGTTTCTGCGTCGCTGCACATGCGCACAATGTAATTTCAAGTAATTTTTGTTTAAAATTTAAAAAGTGTTGCTATTTTGTAAGACAATCATTTATGTTTCACATAAGCAAAGTATTTCATTTTAAGCACAATGTTTTATTTTAATTAGATTTTCTATAAAAAAAAATGTGAGGATGTTGAAGTAGCTGTAGTCTAGTAGGTAATGTGTTGGCTTATTGGACGAGAGCCTATGTTTCAAACTGCAGCTCAGACTTAGAGAATGAAACGAAAAAATATTTCTTACTGCGGCTTACTCTCAGCAATCTTCTACAAAGTTTCTCAAAAATTTGTCTTTTGAAGGTGACATTATCCCGCTAGTCATAGAAAAAAAATTATCTCACAGAACATGGTTGATGTGAGGAGATAGGTTGTAATTCTGACTAAAAACCAGTAGACTAGTTGTAGTCTGTGCTATAAAGTAATTGCGCTTTTGATTATAATATTCAGGATAGCAATACGTATCTTATTTAGCATATTTAAAGATTGAAACCGATTGTAATTGACTCACGCATTAAAATTTGTGGGTCTTTTTTATTTAAATAACTGTCTGTCCGCTAAAATTAATTAGCAGATGTAGATTGACGAGATAAAAACATTTTCTGTTGTCCTAAAGACTATTACCAGAACACCTCTAAGGGAGGACTGATATGTGGCCATAGTACTTAACCTAAATTTGCTGAAACAGTTTAGAATGAGCAATGAGGTTTGCGTCATGACTAGTGAGTGACATTAATAATGATTTTCACATACATAATTGGCCATTTCAATACTTCAGTCAGGGTTACGAGCTAGTTTCTCATACCACTTATTTTGTGTGCCTTAATTTTATACATGAGTGGCGGGACCTACAGTTTAAAGTCGACACCAATCGACAGATTTTTTGAGAATCTTTTCATGGCAATTTTATTTACTCTCAGAATTTTTGCCAGAAGTCTGCTGAGAGGAAGTCGCCAAAGAAATAATTTTTGTATTTTGTTTTGATATCTGGCCTGGGGCTCGAACCCTGGCTTTACGTGTAATAAGCCAACACACTACCTACTAGACTACGGTGACTTGGCCATATCAGAACTCGTTTTCAAATTCAAATTTCATCCAAATTATTTGAAAGAATTTCTTCGGACGCAAAAATCTGTTAAAAAAATTCACTAGCCGTTAATCGGATTTCAGCTTGCCTTAACACTTACTTCAAGGCGCCTTTGCTTCGCGCGCTCTATTACCAGTTGGTTACACCAATTGATGACAAAGCCAGAAAACTGCTAAGAGAAGTCGCCGAGGAAATATTTTTTTATATTTCGTGAGATGTCTGACATGTGGTTTGAACCGAGGTCTCACTTGTAATAAGCCAATACACTATTTACTAGCCTATGGCGACTAATAATGATTTTCATTCCTACATAAGATCAACACTTTGTATCTGAAAGCAAAGAGGCCATTTCCTATCCCCATCTATCCTGATCTTGATCCAAATGAAAGCAAGTAAAGCGATCTATTGATAAAACATTGGTTTTCTTTCTACTACACCTTACAAAAATGAAACAAAATTCACAATTTACTGCATTTTTTGGCTACCATATATATGTACATACATATGTATTTAACTTCATGTACAACGTAATTACAAACTATCATCATCTCGTATAACAGCTAATTTTGCAATAATAATCGTTCCACCTATTCCATGCCATAATATTTATCATAAGCTTGCATTAACGAGCTCTCTTTAATGTGTATCTTTTGCTATTACTTTATGAGCCAACATCACCCATAATTATGGCTTTTATTTACACAATTCAAACTTTTAAACTCGCTTACTAAACGATGATTGCTGCTACTGCTACTGCTAGATAGATTAATTGTAAACAAGAGGATTATTGTTCTACCAGATATATGTACATACATATGTATGTATGTATGATGGTTAAAGATCCATTTGCACTGCACTGCTGCAGTTTGGAGAAGTGAACAGCACATTATAGAACAGAATGATCGTTAAACTTAATGTGTTAACAAAAGACATGCCACCCCATTACCCATTATACACTGGAGAGTTACATGGCTCACTAATACTGGAGGAGATAAATGCATCAGTAAAGTTATAAAAATTATCGAATGCAACGCTGCTTATGATCAATGTAATGGCGATGGTATGCAGTTTAACTCTAAGTGAAGTAAACGGAAACAAAAAAAGTGTCTCTTAAAGTTAAGATTTCGTTAATAATTTAAATTATATTGTATTCGAATAATTTATAACTTAAAGTACTTTTGAAGAACATCCATATCAACCAACGCAACCATTTATTTTAAGTGTGACAATCATTGATAGTAGACTACGTCGTAGAAAGAAGAGAAAATAAAAAAGAGAACGTTTTGTGATCATTACAATCATTTAGCCCGGTTTCTAACCTAGCTTCTCTCACCACTGATGTTGCGTGTGTTATTTTTCATTCATGAGAAGCATAACCAACAGTTTTAATTCATGTCCGGGCAATAGATGTTTGAGAAACTTTAGTTTCATAGTTTTTGCTAGAAAACTTCCGAGGGGAAGTCGCCCAAGAAATAATTTTTCATATTTCGTTGTAATCGAGATGTGTGAGCTGGGGTTTGAACCTTGGACTTGCGTTTAATAAGCCAACATACGGCGACTTTGTGAGATCATTATCTATAATGTTTTGAAAAAAAGGAAGCAGAAGGAAGGAAAAAAAGAAGGCTTTGCACCATAAATTTTTATAATAAAAAAGTGGTTTGTCGAACTGTAGGCATACAAGTACAACGGAAAGTATTGAACAAAAAAAACCTACAATATGGTAGATTCGGAAAGAGATTGACAGTGCAAGTGCTTCGAACAATTAATGACCACTTGAGTAAGTAGCGTGATGAAATTTGAATTCTAATTTAAATGTTAAAAATTAACAGAGGCCAATACCACGTTCCTAACAACGGATATCATAGAAAGATCTGACAGCTTTATCTCTTGAGAAAGAATTTATTACAATAAGAATTTTTGTTTTCGAAATTTTATGAAAAAGAATTAGAATTGTACGCATACTCATTGCAACGTTTACTTATAAATCAACGTTGTAGAGAGTACAAATGAATCAGAGTATGTAGTTTAATTTCAAAATTGTTGACACACTTATATATATTCAAAATTTCATGTGTGCTTATGAGTAGCGAAAAGACGATTCATTGCTGATCTCTGATACGATCCCCACCAAGAACTCTGACAACGATTTAAAGGTCTTAGTCATTCCATTTGTAATAATTAGAATACATTTTCCAATTATATTGTAATGAGAACACAAAGCACTAATTATTCCAATTCCTATAATAAATAAATTCTCACATACAGAGTTAAACAGTCGACTGTCACCGTAATTATAATTTTTTTAATCGTTTTTTTGTGTCATTTTTTTTCATTTAATTTTGAAACAAGTTTCTTTCTTTTTTTATTTATTTTTTTGTTGTTTTTTGCTAAATTCATAAATTAGAATTTCCTATTTATTTAAATTAATCGAAATAAAAACAAAAAAAAAATAAAAATAAAATTGCTGGTACTGGTTTTCAAGGCCAAATTACGTGAATAGAATCGGGTTTTTGGTATGAAAAAAGTGCTCATGGAACTTGCGAGCTGCTGGTGAAAATAAAAGGTGTGATGTTGTACCGAATGAATAAAAAAAATTAATCACTTTTAATTTAAGACACTGACTATAAAATAAATTAATTTTTAATAAATAATTTATAATTTACAGTCTTTGAAAAATAATAGAAACACAGACAGAATTTTAAAATTTAGTTTAAAAAAATTAAAATTCTAAATACGCGAATGTAGTAATTGAATGGAAAAAAAGGCATTAATAGACAGAGATGGCTAAAAGAGATAGTTTCGTTTAGTAATTACAATCTAATTACATATGATATGTATTCATGACATAGTAGTAATGATCTAGATTGACATTAAGGAAGTCTTTTGAAGTCATTTACTAGTAGTTTTTATTATCATTACACTCATCTGTTTTGTGATTGTGGTGAAATCAATAAATTATCAGAAAATACATTAAAACCATCAAAAATATGTGCGAACTGGCACAACGGTAGACAAAGGCTCGTTTAAACGGTTGAGCATAGTAGTAGAAACCAACTTAGATAGTTTCTTTCGGTTGTAACAAGTCCTACAGCATAATTTTCTTTCATAACAATTAATTATAACATTGCTTGCTGTTAATCCAGTCGCTTAAATCCTTTGTGAATTGGTACTGACTCGATGTTGCCATTCCCTCTATTTATACATCATTCATTTGCAGTCTGGCAACTTCTAGAACTGCAATGTTGACTTTTATTGTTAACTTTTCTTTTCTATCTTTCGTGGTCTTTCTATGGATATTTGTTTTCCTATATTTTCGTAATTTCTCTGTTGTTTTGCTATTGTTTGCTTTTCTGATTCTTTCTACATGTTTCCAGCATAAATATTTAGAACATACTAGTATTTTGCCTTGAACTCTCCATAGTCTAGTAGGCTTTAACTTATTAGACTCAAGCTCGTGGTTCAAACCCCAGTTCGAACATCTCGAATTAAAAAAAAATATGAAAAATTATTTCTTTTGATGACTTTCTCAAAGCAGTCTTCCGGCAAAAGCTCTGAGAGAAGAATAAAATTGTCATGAAAAGTTTCTTAAAAGTCTGTCGTTTAGAGTCGACATTAAACTGTAGATCACGTTACTCATGGAAAAAATTAACTCACGTAACATGGGTGATGTGAGAAATTAGGTCGTAATCTTGACTGAAGGGCTTCAAGGACCGATTAAGTATATGTTTTGTCTTCGTAACTGTATGCATTCTCGCCCAAAACGATTGCCTTCCTAATTATTATCTTCTGATTGAATTTCGTTGCATTACAGCCGAGTTTCTGTGACTGTTATTTCGGTCATTTAAATTTGTTTCCGTTCATCTAAGCATTTTTTGTCAGCTTTTTTAATTCTTGAAAATTTGCGTGTCGGTTTCAAAACATCGTCTTCTTTTTTTGTGACTAGTCGACCAGAGCGATTGATCGTTTTCAGTTTGTCCAGAGCAGTCAGTTATTGCAGCAACTTTTTTCTCTTTCTTGAGGTATTTCACTCGTTCACAAATCAATATATTTTTCACACGAGCCACACGATTTGTTTACGAGATTCCTCAGCACTAAAACTTTACCTCGTATTGGCATTTCTGAAGCAAGAGATGGATTGCCTATTACGTGTTATCTCATCAGTATTATAAATATCTGGGGTGACTAAAATTGAATATACTTTCAATATAAACCAATTGTTTCCATTTCGATCGGCCTATTTAAGGGACTTTGAACATGCAGTCGGTATGTTATATTCTTCAATATAACAATTTTGTTTTAAACATTCCTCTAAAGCTATTCGTATTTTATTAGAATAAGAAAACAAAATTTTTTTTTAAATAATATTTCTCTCTACAAAGTGCTCCATTTAAAAGGCAATTTATTTTACAAGTCAAATCTTACAGTAAACTATCCAGTAGCACAATATGTTGCTAGTACAGCCATTGTTACATGTTGTTTTGTTGTTGTTGTAAGTTTTGACTTGTTGCATAAAAACAAAGTTTCTTATGTTTTTTGAATTAATTTGTTGCAAAAACAACAACAAAATAAAATCATATTCAACATAATTACTTGCGTGAGTAGCAGATTATAATTAATTTTTGTATTACTTTTTATAGTATAATTAGCTATAACCCAGCAAACATTTTAGTGAATGTACAGAATCTTAATGTGGGTGATATGGGATTACTGGTATCTGTGATTAGTTAACACATTGTTTCATAAGGAGCCAGGTACAGCGTTTAAGCCCAAGATAATATATCAACTAATACGTCTGTGGAGATGAAAACGAGCATACAACATATCCTATGTCAACGACCTTCTCTTTCTGCAAGATGCCAGATGAAAATGGCGTATATTTCTTTCAAAGAGATATGTATATTTATTTATTTTTATTTATTTATTTATTTATTTATTTAAGTCAATGGACAAATTCCTTACTGACTAATAACAACAATAGGTACGAATAAAATTAAATAGAATTACAATAAGTCTCAACAAAAATACAAGCAATTGTTACAATGAAAATATGAAAAGTTAGGTATTAAGAAAAACAACAATGTTCCGTTTTACAACGCAAGAATTTAAAGAAAAGTCGATAATGTCTGACAAATTATTAAATTGACGGCAAATTCTAGTTAACGGATCAGCAACAGCATAATTAGTTCTGCAGAATTGAATATAAATAGGATTATAACAGCGGAAGTTACGACAAGGAACATTGAATTTAACAGATCTTAACAAAAATTCACAGCAAATATTACCATTGATCAGATTAATCATGAAGGATATATTTAACATTGTTCGACGACTCTTAAGGGTAGGCAGTTTTATTAATGCCAGTCTGCTAGTGTATGAAGGCATGTCCAAATAATTCCATCCAAGGCCACGCAAACAGAAGAGTAAAAATTGTTTCTGCACAGATTCGATGTGATCGCTGTAAACAGTATAGTGAGGATCCCATACAATGGATCCATACTCTAAAATTGGTCTGACAAGTGATACATAGAGCTGTTTCGTAATATATGGATCAGAAAATTCTTTTGCCCAACGTTTTATGAAGCCAAGAGTGCTTCTAGCCTTATTTACAGTCAAAGTGACATGATCATTAAAGTTTAATTTTGTGTCCAATAGGATCCCCAGATCAAGAAAAGAGTCCACTATCTGCAATTTATGACCACCAAGCAAATAATTAACCTTGATAAAATTATTTCTTGAGAACCGCATACATTTGCATTTTTTAATATTCAGCTCCATCATGTTATACTCGCACCACGAAAATAAATTATTGAGATCATTTTGAAGATAAATATGTTCGATGAAATTATTAAACGAGAGAAAAACTTTTACATCGTCAGCATACATCAAGATATTGGCAAAATTAATTATGTTAGGAAGATCATTTATAAACAGCGAAAAAGAAGTGGACCAAGATGGCTGCCCTGAGGGACACCAGATGGCACATAAATATGCTTAGATAAGCTATTGTTCACACATACTGTCTGCTTTCTACCAGTCAAATACGATTCAAGCCATCTTAAACTCCTATAATTTACACCCATTAAATCCAATTTTGTTAACAGAAGTTTGTGATTCACTTTATCGAACGCTTTGCTAAAATCCGTAAAAATTACATCAGTTTGCTTCTGTTGAGAAAAGGCCGCATTTATCATGGATGTTAACTGAAGTACATTGGTCGTTGTTGAACAGCCCTTTCGGAAACCGTGTTGATGAGGTGATAATAACGATGAAGTATGATGAACCAAAAAATCGGCAATCAGTTTCTCGAACATTTTTGGAATAGCACTCAGTTTTGCAATGCTCCTATAATTTGTAACATCAGACTTATTGCCAGATTTAAAAAGCGGTAAGATATATGAGTTCTTCCAAAACACAGGAAAATATCCATAATTAATCGAGGTATTAAACAATATGACTAATGGTGTGACGAATGACTCTGCACATCGATTTAAAATACAACTTGGAACCCCATCAGGACCAGGACGAAAAGACATCGTTAAATTTTTCAGGTTCACGAAAATATCATATTAATAAAATGTTGGAATACATATTACTTGAGCTGATGTCAGAGAGTAAGGGTAAATATTTGTATCATTGTAAGCAGAATTAGAATAAGTACTGGCGAAGAAATCAGCAAACATATCACATATGACATCCTCATTACCAGATTCTTTATCATCAAATTTCATATAGGATGGAAAACCAGCTGATTTTCTCTTGGAATTTACAAACGTATAGAAGGATCTTGGATTCTTAATAAAATTATTTTTCATTCTATCCATATACGTTTTATATAATATGTGATTTAGAATGTTATATTCAGACCTGCTAATAGAATATTTTCCATAATCAATAATAGAGCCAGAACTTTGGTATTTCTTGTAGCACTTGTTCTTTCGATTTTTCACTCGCGTCAGTTGTTTAGAATTCCAGGGTGGACCAATCATAGTATGCGAAGGTTTTAAGGGAACACAAATTTCAATTATTGAATGCACTTTCTTATAAAAGTTAGAAATCATCAAGTCAATATCTGAAACATTGTTAACAGGAATAGATAAGATTTCATTCCAGCAAGTATTACTCATCATGTCATTAAATAAATTGTAATTGGTTTGATTAAAACAGTAGACTTTACTAACTTTAGAAGGTTTAGGATTTAAATTAGTTGGAAGGAAAAAATTAGTTTTTAAAGTTGGATGATATCGATCCTCAGGCAACGTTACAGGTTCAGAACGTAAAACATGACAGTAATTGACATCATTAACAAATACAAGATCCAATATTTTTCCAAAGTCATTACAAAGTGAGTTTATTTGATACAGTGATAGTCCAAAAATATCATTCATGACATGTATGACATCTTACATTTGTGGATTGTAGGACCACACTTCTTTGAGAATGATGTAGGCAAGGCCATAACAGTCAAAGGCAAGAAGTTTAAGTCTATGAATACCAACTTCTTCTGGCCTGAATTGGTTGATCTGAACACTGACGGCATGTAGTTTCAATAGCGCGAAGAAGCTACGTGCCACACAACACATACCAAATGGGCATGGTAATCTCACGTTTAAGTGATATTTTTTTTTTGGGTAAAACCAGCACTCAGGGGATGGCCCCTATTCATGCAGTGCATTGTGCAGGTTTAGGAAAATAGGTTATAGGAAGGTGGAAAGAAGGAGTAGTGTTTGTGGACATTTGATTTAAACTCAAGATGCGAACGGCAAGGAAACGAGTTGCTGCTAGGTGACTATATAATGGCCAGTGCTATACCTTCACCATTAGACAATCTACAGCAATCGTTCCCAAGAAGCCCGATCGGCGATCGTTCAAATTGACACCGTAAAACTTTTCTAGTGAGGTTTTCTTAAGTCGCAGGTGTATGTGAATAAACCACAAATCACAGCGGTCCTCATAACCGTCCCTAACCGTCAAATAAATTTCGAATGCTTTACGCACAGAGAAACTGCAAAGACACTAAAGGGCCTTTCAACCGAATGAAAAATTTCGATGATAGAGTTTGTTTTATTTAAATTAAAAGATAAAAAGCTCGTCATGATAGGTCCGATAGTATGATCCACATAACCTCCTTAAATTATTTATTTTATTTTTACGAATATATTCACGCCAAACTAGTTTATATATTCACTGTTTATTTGTTAAACAAAATAACAAAATATAAATTCTGATTTATGATGAAAATGCTCGCTGGTATGGATGCAGGTAACGGTGGCAAGTCGACTTTAATTTGAATTTTTTTTTTGTTTTTCATATTTTAACAAGATGTTCTGAAAACTTTAAAAGAAAAAAATTTAGAAATGTACATGAAGTTTGTCTATTCGTCAATTTTTTTTTGCAAATTTTCTTTGTTCTTTTTTTCCAAACAATTATAATTGTTTTGTAGAGATTTTACATTTTATTTAAAAATTTTATTTCTATTATACTCTCTCGTATCTGTAAATTCAAGGTGGTAAATTATAATTATAGAGTATTCGAAAATGTTTTTAATGAATTTTTAATGGACACGTTTGAACCTTAAGAAGAGCTAGAGAATACCTCTACTTATGATTACGAATAGATGATGGAATGTTTTTAATAACGGCAGCAGCATGCAAAAACTAAACAATAAAACAAATTTAAATTAAATTAAATTAAAACAAAGAAAAATAAAACATTTTAATGAATTTAACAACATTCTAACATGGAACTAACAAACTAAGTGGTATTATTTTTTGCTTTTAATAGAAATCATTTAATACTGACTTGATTTTTTTCAAGATAAGAAATGAAAAAAATGTGAAGAAACTAAGCTTCAATTGCAATGTGATCTAAAAGTCAAATGAAAAAAAATATTTTCCCATAACAAGTATACAATCCATATAGCAGCATGGCACAATTTATATTGGCTGCTCCGCTGCCTCAGAAAGCCTAGCTTACGTACAAGATGCCATAAGGTCTCATTGTAATACTGATAGTATCGTCCTTCCGTCATTGATGGCCTTTCTCAACCATCCTAAAAAATTGGCGATGGTATGGGTTTTATCCAATTTACCTTGGGCTAGACACGGTCTGTCCTTAAATTCTAGGTACCCAAAAATCATTCATCACATATATTCACATACATCATTGGTCATTACAACCTTTTAGTCAGGATTACGACCTAGATTCGCACACCACTTATGTTGTGTGTGTGTGTCAATTTTATACATGAGTGGCAGGACCTACAATTTATGAGCCTCTCCGAACGACATATATTTGAGAATTTTTTCATGGCAATTTTATTTACTCACAGAGTGTTTTTTTTTTGCCAGAAATCTGTTGAGATGAAGTCGCCGTGGAAACTTTTTAATATTTCGTTTTGTTCGAGATGCTGACCTGGTGTTTGAGTCGTGGCCTCACGTCTAATAACTGCCTACTAGACCACGGCGTGTCCCAAGTGTCCGAATATGACAGTAAACATGATTTGTGGTATTCTCGTTTACGGCGCCATTCGTGTTTCGAACCATTGGGTGAGTGTACCATGGAACAGTGGTTCGCTATAATTACTATAAGGTTCCTAAGAACGAGTCTGATTGGGTTTAATACAAATATCTTCTGTAAGTAATAAAACGAGCAATATTTCTCTGGCCTCTATATCACATCTTTCACAAATAAGTAAAGTTTGTGTGAAATGTATTTGTTAACCCCTGTAATTTATTTGAATTTTCGTTTGTACCACCCTTCACATGTTCTTCAACTTTTTTGTTACTTTTAAAGTTCCAATGTCTAAGAATAAATATGGGGAAACCATCGAATATCTCGATATTTCCTCCAGAGCCACCTGGTGTTTCAAGCTAGTCATAGATGTACAGTATATGCGCTCTAGGATCTAATGGCTGGATGGCTATCAGTAAATATCTACACTTGATATATTCCGATACCAGATTGACATAGCGACAGTCTTTATAGCTTTACGCTGCCACTAAACCAACCCTATCCTCCCAAGACCCTTTACTGGAAACTAATCATAATTGTTGACCTGGTAAATCATTAAATAACAAATTCAGTTCTCTTCAGAGATACTGAAAAGCGTAAGTTCATAGGGGTGCTCATTAGCATTAATAAACCGTAACTCTTCATAACCTACTTAGTGAGCAGTTTTGATTTCTGGTGGAAAGGATATTTAAATGTATGCTTAAACATATGTGTATACATCAAAGGATCCATTAGATCGATCAAAGATTTCTTATTCAGTGCATAGTTTCGAAACCTTGGATAGTAGAATACATTTTGTGAAACTTCTATACAGTACTCGCGGTGTGGTTATACCCCTTGCGGTTCTTGTGTTACTCAGTCTTGATCTTTTAGGCGCTTTATAGTTTTGTTGTTAGCAATGAGTCCATACCTTAATATTTCTGTTTTATTTTCAAACAGCAGAATCTGAACAGTCACGAATTTATTTACCATGCGGTATCCCTCTATCCATCTATTATCGTGTTCATCGAAAAATTGAAGAATCAGCTGAAAAACTACCATGTCTAGAGTTTCGATTAAATTGTAGAGCTCAAGCTCTTCGTAAATTAATTTACCCATTTATTTACCCATCTGTCTATGTATGTCTGTGTAAAAATTTGTAAGTTAAACTATCATTGGAAGTCATTTCCCACTTTTTGTTTTGAGTGTGCGCATATGTCACGTTAGGCAGACATTTTGATAAGCACATATTAGGGATCCCATAATCGTCCGCCAGTGCTATATCACTCAATTAAAGCCAATAGAAACTTCTTCTGCTCTCCTTATGTAGTAATTAATTATAGGGGGCTTCTCCAGTATCTCTTTGATATCGGTTGCAAACGTACAATCTGATCATAATCAGTGCAATACAGTTTCACAAAACATGCTCCGTTAGACAGATAAGGCCCTTATTTATTTATTTTAGGGCCATTATTACAACTTGCCGTTAAACTTGGGTTTAGTTAAAGGTATCTTTAGTCGCCGTGGTCTAGTAGGTAGTGTGTTGGCTTATTAGACGAAAAGCCAGGGTTCGAGCCCCAGGCCAGACATCAAATCAAATACAAAAAGTATTTCTTCGGTGACTTCCTCTCAGCAGATTTCTGGCAAAAACTCTGAGAGTAAATAAAATTGCCATGAAAAGTTTCTCAAAAATCTGTCGTTCGGAGTCGACTTTAAACTGTAGGTCCCGCCACTCATGTATAAAATTAACACACACAACATAAGTGGTGTGAGAAACTAGGTCGTAATCCTGACTGAAGAGTTGTAATGACCAATTATGTATGTATGTATCTTTAGCTATAGGGAACTGTAAAGTTACCTTTAACTTATTTTCGTTATTATAACTTACAGATCAAATTTTTCAAAAATATGGCAGTGCCGGATCAATGTCGATAAAACTGCTCACTTAAACAAGTTTTTTTAACGCAGTGGCAATGACAGGTTTCGTTTTTTTGTTGTATATGCTCATTTTGTTTAAATTTGAAGCTGCCATATTGAAAATAATATATAATATGGCAAGTTCAAACATAAAGTGACCCTTAAATGTTAAAGGTAGGATGATCCTCCCTTTAGCTTAACGATCACTTCTATCTTATTGGGTACTCATAATAATGAAAAACAATTTATCTGCCCGTTAAAATCCTCCCTTTAGTTAACGGCATGTTGTAATAATGGCCCTTAACGTGTTATTATGCCCCGTGTTGTTCTTTTTTTTTTTATCAGATGCTGACTGAAAATTAAATCCTCACAGCCATCGACACAAATGAACCTAATAATGAACATGGGCTTGCCAGTGTTTAATAACTGGGATTTTTTATTTCCTGAACATTTTGGTATATCTTATTCGATATTGGGTACGTTATGCGCACTCGGTAGAAGATGTAGTTGGACTTGTTTTTTGCGGTCCTACTATTTTACAAAGTTTTAAATTTCCATACTTGTAGTTTACTATGCGTCCTGGAAAATATTTTAATTAAACTCAGCGGCATCAAAAAAAAACCTTTTTTTAAGCACTGACTTTAAATAGCCATGCCTGTTCAATGTGTAAATCAATTTTAAAATCTTAAAATGAGAAAGAAAGGAAACGGGAATCATTATTACAGATTATATTTCCTATCGTTGTTGTTTTGTTTTTGATCATCAATTGCTTGGCTTAAGGTGTAACTTCTGCATGAATATAATGGGCAACTTGTGGCAAAACTATCATTAACCCCATCATCATAATCATTAAACAGCAGCCGCTGCTGCCACAAAAGCATTGTAACACGGCACAGCCAAGGTAGTATTATTTGTAGGCAGGCGGCGTTATTATTATGGCGGCAAAACAATTTTTAAATCATCAAATTGAGAATCTATTTTAAATAATCACAACAACAACAACAACAAGAAGAATAACAACAACAGAAGACATAAATGATTTTAAGCTGCTATAAAATGCCATTAGAAAGTTAAAATAAGAAACCCAAAGGCTTTTAAGGCTAAAAGACCAAAATTATTTGAACAGAGCAACGACACACACACACAGAGTACAGACGACAAGTCAAGTTCCTGCAATGACAACATTCATCAAGTTTTTCCTGCAATTTTTCCTTTTTTTTTTCTTTGGTTGTTATTGTTGTGGCTGTACAAAAAAGCAGCCTCAAAAACAAAATAATGGTGGTGATAAGTAGCAATTTTAGCAGCAACAATAATAACAAAAATACAACAACAAAAACCAAAAAAAAAATAAGCAGAAGCAGATTGCATATCATCAAACCTCATCTCTATCAAAACTATTCAACTACCGAGTTAAACGCTTAAGTCTGCTTACTCTCTGCTTGATGGTTTTGGTTTTGGATGCTTCACCAGCCGGTGGATAGATAGGCAGACAGACAGACAGACAGACAGATACATAGATTAGATGGCTGGCTGGACATGCGATTGCTTTAGTTTAGTTTAGTTTGGTTTAGATTTGATGGTTTCATTTCATTTCTTTCTGGCTTTTATTTTTGTTACACCCAAAAAACAAGTTGATTCGACACACAACGTTGTCGCTGCTCTTTACTTATTTTGTCCTCGTCGTTGTTGTAGTTGTTGTTGTCGTTGCTATTCTGTGATTGAATAAATTGGCCGATGGTATTACGTTCGTTGGTTGATTGCCTAGATGGATGGATGGATGCATGATTGAATGGTCGGTCGCCTGTTGCCTCATAGTTACGTTAACTGACTTTGTGGAGACCACAAAAATTTGTTGGGTTTTTGTTGCTCAAAAAAACAGAAAAAAAAATAAATTAACAGCTTAAAGGAAATTGATAGGAAACCAAAAAAACAAGAACAAAAAAAAAGAAAATTTAAACTTAAATTTGGAGCACAAACAATTGTGATGCCACAGTACCCCTAAACAGCGATAAAAGTTTAGTTAAGTGGAGTATTCAGAAAAGAAGTGTTACCTGTTCGAATTGCAAAGAAAAGAAATTGAGTTGTAGGGCAGTGCAACCAGATGCATCAGATTTGGCACTCTCCGTTAATTTTCTGTTGCTAAAGATTGGTGAAAGAAGGGAGATTTACAACGAAAGAGTTCAGGGATAAACTTAAACAATAAATACATGAAGTTGTTTGAGCATTGGGTAAAGCATTCAAAGCATTATGAGCTCAAATTCTTGAAAGCAAGCGAATCTAAGAATACTAAACTAGCCGAATCCGATAACAGTCCATGTGATATATCACACATTTAATCAAATTATGAACCATAGGATGCGGTTGTTCTGGTCTAGTAGGTAGTGTGTTAGCTTACTAGCTAGTGAGGCCACGGTTTAAACCCCAGGTCAGACATCTCGATCAAACCGAAATATAAACAAATATTTCTTCGATGACTTCTCAGCAAATTTCTGGCAAAAACTCTGAGAGTAAAATTGCCATGAAAAGTTTTTCAAAAATCTGTCGTTCGAATGCCGCCGCTCATGTATAAATTTGATACACACAACATAAGTGGTGTAAGAAGTTAGGTTGTAATCCTGACTGAAGTGTTGTAATGATCAATTATGTATGTATGTATGTATGTATGTATGTATGTATGTATGTATGTATGTATGTATGTATGTATGTATGTATGTATGTATGTATGTATGTATGTATGTATGTATGTATGTATGTATGTATGTATGTATGTATGTATGTATGTATGTATGTATGTATGTATGTATGTATGTATGTATGTATGTATGTATGTATGTATGTATGTATGTATGTATGTATGTATGTATGTATGTATGTATGTATGTATGTATGTATGTATGTATGTATGTATGTATGTATGTATGTATGTATGTATGTATGTATGTATGTATGTATGTATGTATGTATGTATGTATGTATGTATGTATGTATGTATGTATGTATGTATGTATGTATGTATGTATGTATGTATGTATGTATGAATCATAGTAAAGCCGACTATTTGGCTGAGTCGAATTGATGCGAAATTTGTATTATAGAGGTAACCATGACCTTAAGAAAATATTTCACACGTTGGATCTGAACTCCTTCAAGCTTTCACGCGAGAATAAGCCTTCTTTGGCATAACCTGACATCTTGATTTTTCACACACCTTATTTCGCGATACCCTTTTAAACTCCGGCAGCATTAATAGCCACCAACAATAATATGATCAACAAAAAATAAAGTCAACAGCAGGAGCAGTAATACCACACCACCTGTCCATATTCTGTTGATCTATTAAAACCAGTTCCATTCTATTCTATTCTATGCGCATCCATCGGTTCTCTTTTCACTCATGTAATAACCAACGAAACCAACTCACCAAAAGAGGAAAATTTCTAAAAAAAATTAAAGCTTTGCTAGGGAATATGAAAGAAAACACAAAAAAAAATTTTAACTAAAAATTGTAATTTTTGTTGTTGTTGTTCTTTGTTGTTGTTATTGCAACTGCTGCTGGAATCGGGTAAAAATAATAAAAAATTGCCTTTTGGCCGGATGTTACAAAATTGCTGGGGTCCACTCAGAAAGTAATTGGCAAACAAAAAAAAAAAAGAGAAGAAACAAAAAATTAAAATGGAATACAAAAAACGATGAAAAAAGAAAAAAAGCTGAAACCAATATAAAGAGAAGGTTCATCATCATCATCAGCATCAGCATCATCGTCATCATCTTTGGATATTTTTCTTAATATTAAATAAGATTTACACTCAGCATTATTTCAATAGAGTGAGACCGTTTAAAATTCTTGTCTTAAGATGGCTTTCTTTTAGAAATTCCATTCAAATTGCGGCGAGTATTTTAATGGAAAACTGTTTACATGATAAGTTGCTTTTATTTTCTATGCTGAATTACTATCACATCACTATCGTATTAAATTACTTTAAATTTCATACGCAACCAACCCTACGTACATAGCATTGGCAATAGGAAGGCACACTCGCACATTCGTATGAGCGAGCACTTGCATAAATTTATTCGTATTCATAGCTGCTGCTGTAATGTTGTTTTTTCAAGGGAGCTAAAACTAATCAAAAATAGTTCATGCTAAATTGCATCTTCTTTACTTCTCCCTTTCTTTGTTGTTTTTTTTTCTTTTTGTAAACAATATTTTGCAAAAAAACAGACGAAGATGGATAGGCAAACGAAAAGGGTTTAAGGAACTCACATGCACAGAAATGAATTCACATTTTAAAACATCACAGGTAATTTTCCTTAAAAATGTGAAAATCATTATGAGAGTAGAATGTTAGAAAGAGAATAGAAAAATTGGAAAAGAAATGTGTATGTGATGATTTAATTTCATGTCCAACAGTAGTAGAAAGGGGGCTCATTTTTAAATTATTCGATGAAATGTGGTTCAACAAACATTATTTCTGAAGTACGTCCGGCACTGCACTGCTGAAAATTCTTTGTCAACTACAGTTATCATCTTACCTGTGGCGTCACAAGGGGCCGCTATGCATGCTCAAGTGAGCTTTGGTAATCAAAGCTACCACTTCGATCTAACCTAACCTAACAGTTATCATAAATCCAAAAATCCTCTTAATTGTACTTTGGCACTAAAAACAACGTCATTTCTAATTATGGTTTGTATCTATACTTTTGAAGTCGCCGTAGTCTAGTAGGTAGTGTGTTGGCTTATTAAACGTAAAGCCCGGGTTCGTATCCCAGGTCCGACATTAAAACGAAATATAAAAAAAAATATTTCTTCGGCGACTTGCTCTCAGCAGATTTCTGGCAAAAACTCTGAGAATAAATAAACTCTGCCATGAAAAAGTTTCTTAAAAATCTGTCGTTCGGGGTCGACGCCACTCACGCATAAAATTAACGCACACAACATGAGTGGTGTGAGAAGCTAGGCCGTAATCCTGACTGAAGGGTTGCAATGGCCAATTATGTATGTATGTATGTATCTATCCGGCTTTATCAGTGAAATTTTTGATTTTTGAATCTCTTTCTGAATTCAGTGATGACTACACTTAGGACGCTCATCATGCCCACATTCTTGAAATTACAATGGTGGTAACAATGCATGTCGGAAGATAGGTAGGTAGTTATTAGTGATAGCTTTGATTACCAAAGCTCACTTGAGCACGCATAGCGGCTCGTTGTGCCGCCATATGTAGTTCCTATACTGACCGAATTCCAGCAAACTAGTCAAGAAGTTGGTTAACGCAAATCCACTACTACCCTACGCTTGAAAACCAGCCTGAAAGTTTAATAAACGAAGCTATATCTTTGACATAATGAATGATAACTCCGTTAAGCGGACAAGAAATGGTGAACCAAATAACCATTTGCATCTCGCAAGAGATGGGTATTGACAAAGAAAGTGGGTAACAGTTTCCTCTTCTTCAGCAAATTTACACAAACGGCAGAAGTCGTTAGATGTAAGCTACAGTCCTTCTGCTTGCGTTTCTTCCATTAACGCAATGACCTGTACGCATTGCCACTGTGATCAAGATGACATTACAAGTCCGATTAGCTGGTTGGTGAGCCTTCTATTCATCGAGGCCCAAATGAGTCTGACAGTGAAGCAAGCTTCCTCATTGACCCGGAAGAATTTCCGCCCTATGGCCAATTTAATCGAGGTAAGTTGCATACCTAAATCGATTGACCAGGGTCCTGGAAGAAGTCCACCAGCTCTGGTGAGCTGGTCGGCCCTGCAGTTACTCGGAATGTGACTGTGGTCGGGAACTCAGACAAGTGAGACACTGAAGCGCAGTTCTGGCAGTCTGACTATCAGAGAAGATTGAGATGCTGGTGAAAACATCACCATTGATGAGGATTCATTGAGCGGCCCGTTAGGTGACCTTTACCTTCGATTGAAACACGCTACAGTAATCCGAAGATGAAAAGAATGAAATGAGAAAGTGCTGACATATTCTCAAAATCGAAAAGTTCAGACATGAATAAAACTGCAGAGCGTGTCATTAAAGTCGCCGTAGTCTAGTAGGTAGTGTGTTGGCTTATTAGAAGTAAAGCCAGGATTCGAGCCCCAGGCCCAAACATCAAAACAAAATACAAAAAGTATTTCTTCGGCGACTTCCTTTCAGCAGATTTCTTTCAAAAATTCCGAGAGTAAATGAAATTGCCATGGAAAGTTTCTCAAAAATCTGTCGTTCAGAGTTTACTTCAAACTGTAGGTCCCACCACTCATGTATAAAATTAACACACACAACATAAGTGGTGTGATAAGAAGCTAGGTCGTTGTCCTGACCAAAGGATTGTAACGACCAATTATGTATGTGTCATTTTAGAGCATATTAGTTCAAGAATACGAGAGGACCTATCAAGGAATTTGAATAATTCATCACGCTTATGAATCTGCTGTTGACAGCAAGCAAAAGTTTCAATAGAACGTCTACAACGGTAAACTCCCGTTTCAGAATGTTTGCGAAAACAGAGAATATTGACGTGTTTCGTGCAACAAATCAAAGATGAATTCATTACAATATCTTAAGAATAAAGTTAACATGAAGAGGACATTGGTTAAAATCCAATAACAAGATTTCAATAATGAATGGTGGAACCTATACTCTTTGAGGAAGATGTACACACAGTCAAAGGAAAAAGTCTACATTCACCACTGTATACACTACTGAATGTAGACTTTTTTCTTTGACTTTATGTATGATTGCGAATCCTTGGGTCTATCGAAAATAACACACGTGGTTAACAAATCTTTAAAACTAATGTCTATGGCGTACAAACGGTTTCTCACCAAATTCTGTAAATAATATTGAGTAGCTTTGTACTAAAAACAAAACAACAGTACATTACGATGCTCTGAGAAGAAAGCAAAGGTGTTACTGAAAAACAAATTGAAGGGCACTCACTGTTGGATATGCCCTAGAAAATTTTGTTCAACGGAACAATGTAAGAAACTGACATTAGAGGAGCAGAAGAAGAAAGAACAATTAAAGTCGTTTGTTGAGCCGGAGTTTATAGCGAGTTGGCCAATAGCGGAACATGAATAAATTACGTCGTTTATGGATTTCAATATTGGAAAATTTCTTTATTTTGCTTCACTGTATTGAAATTCATTTTCAGACTTTTCATTTTATTCATACAAAAGAGAAAATACGAAATAAAAAAAAATTAAAAAAAAATATTAACTTTTGGCTTAAATTGTACCCGCAATTACAATGTTTTACTAATTTATGGTCGGTTAACATGTGCACATCCTCTGTTGGTGGCTGGCTGCTCGTTGTGGGTTCGTCTTAAGCTGACTTTTGTTGCCTTAAAAATGTTGCTGCAAGTTGCAACAAAAGATTTTACATGACTTTTTTTTTCTTTCTCTTTCTCTTTTTTAATTGTTTTGCATGATTTTTATCTACAGCTGCTGTTCTCGGTTGTTTTGCATGGAGTTGGGAAGACAAAAATAAAAACAAACAAAAAAAAAACAGAAAAAAAACAGAAAAAAGCAGGGATATTGAAAAACAAACTTCAGATTCACGATTGTTGAACAATTTTAATGTTTTTATGTTTCTATGTTTTAACAATAAATTAAATATAATTTTATTGTTGTTGTAAGTAATTTGAATCTCTAAACTATGGAAACATAAGCCATACACTCTCACGTTGAGTGGCAATTAGCATTTGAGGATCTAATAGCGCCACATTTAAATATACTCGTATGTACACTTATTCATATTAAAAATATTAAGAATCAAAATTACAATTGAGATGCCCTACTCAACTGTATTGTAGTTGCTACTACATTATGTTTGATTGCTTTAACTTTTTCCTGGAGAAGCGTTAGACACAATTATAATCCATTAATAAGCTCCTGTAAAGACCACTTTTTAAAAAAATAATTGCATACATACATACATAATTTGTCATTACATCCCTTCAGTCGGGATTACGACCTAGCTTCTCACACCACTTATGTTGTGTGGGTTAATTTTATGCATGAGTGGCGGAACCTACAGTTTAAAGTCGACTCCGAACGACAGATTTTTTAGTAACTTTTCATGACAATTTTATTTACTCTCAGGGTTCTTGCCAGAAATCTGCTGAGAGGAAGTCGCCGAAGAAATATGTTTTTAATATTTTCGTTTTGATATCTAACCTGGAGTTTGAACCGTGGCCTTACGTAAGTAAATAAGCTGACACACTACCTACTAGACTACGGCGACTTCTACAATAACCATAACATTAAAAATATAAGTGATTTGCATTTGAAAAACAAATTCGTACTTTACATATAGGCTGACTTTCAAAATGTATCAATACAAAGTTTGTATGCAGTTCTACTACGGTATATAAATTATGTAGATATGCAAAGTTACCAAACAATTCATCAACTATAAATCCGATGCCTGATTGCTTTTTGACTGCGTTAAAAATACACATGGACGACGTTTTGAAATTGTATACATTGTAAACATTTTGTACATCGGCTTTATGAAACACTATACTTTGTTCAAACACAAAGCAACTAACATTTTGGAAGTCAGCCATGACGTACTGTAGGTGCTCACGTAGTCGCATTAGACATTCTTTATGCATTTCTTTCTAATTTGCATTTAATTTTATAATTCTATGCTATGAACAGAGACTAGGGGTACATGGAAATTATTGTTTACAACGATTTATTTACAATTATTTTTATTTTCATTCCACTAAAATGTTGTTTACTTTGGAAATTATGCTAAACTTATAACAATTCTTTGTAAAACGTAACGTACTTTATAACTCTATTTAATACAAATTACTTATGAATGAGTTAATTTTCAAGGAAATATAACAACAACAAACAAAAACAACGATTGTAAATTAAAGATTGTTATGCTAAAACAAAATTAAGTAATTTAAGTACTAGAGCTTCTCTAAGCATTTATGCATTTATCTTAACCTACAACCTTCCAATTGTCCTTATATACCTTATACATAATAAAAACCATCTGGCTCAATAGTCCAAGTTATTAACAGCGACTTAACATCAAATGAAGTCGCCGTAGTCTAGTAGGTAGACATCAAGACAAAATACGAAAAGTATTTCTTCGGCGACTTCCTCTCAGCAGATTACTGGCAAAAACTCTGAGAGTAATAATAAAATTGCCATGAAAAAGTTTCGCAAAAAATCTGTCGGTAGGAGTCGACTTTAAGCTGTAGGTTCCACCACTCATGTATAAAATTAACACACACAACATAAGTGGTGTGAGAAACTAGGACGTTGTACAATGGGTCAATTCGACCTCCGGGTACTGTACTTGTCTTAATTGACAAGTACACGTCCTCTAACCCAACCTAACCTAACATCAAATTAGGTTCTGATAACCTTAATCTCACAACCTTAATCCTGTAGTGTGAAGTACTTGTAATTGCCCTCTTACACGACATGTATTTTACATTTGACCTGTCAAAAATCTCGACAGTAAATTGAGTTTATATTCAACTACTAATAAACCATTACGTCTGTAAAAGTCAGCTGACAAATCAGTTCTTAGTTTCAATTAGACTACCAGAAGACCAAGGCCATGGGAAAATATTTGCAGGCGTTCAAATGCATAAGCATTTGTTTGTTTCTGCCATAAAAAAATTCTTTTCAATTGGTTTCAATTATTTATAACAAAGACAAGGTGTCGCAAGGTGGCCTTTCGCAAATGACGGCAAATAACAGCTCTACTTTAACATTTGCAAACTAAACAGATCTAAAATATATATTAAAATGAGCCGTATCTCTCTATTCCACTCAAGAATATGGAAAAATTGTTTCGACTTTCTGGGTAATAGTTCGTTGGAGGTGATGGCGCGTATTTTGGCAGAGATTTTCCAGTCGTGCGACATTAACTGGAGAAAACTTCCGTACTTACCTCCGCACTTTAGATGATATGGAAAACATGAGATGGTGTTTGGTTTGGATAACTCTGAAACAGCTGTTCCCAGGGAACTCTAGACAAACATCCTCAAGACTGTGGAAATATTGCTTTGACTTTTTGGGTAACAATTTGTCGGTGTATACAGATTTTCCAGTCGTTCGACATCAACTGGAGAAAACTTCGGCATTAACCTGCGAGCCTTATTTGTTATGGAAAAACATGGAATGGCATCAGGTCTGTGCAACTCTTAAGCAGCTGTTCTGTTGGGAATATTGTGGTTGTGATTAAAGAAGTCCCAAGATACTCTAGACAAACATCCTCAAGAATTTGAAAAAATTGCATTGAATTTTTTGATGACAAATCGTCGATGGATTTAGAGCAGTGATGCTCAAAATCCAAATTTCCTATCACATGTGATAGGCAAAGAAAATTCTGCTGACGCTGCGTTGACACACCGCCACTATAAGCTTACTTGTGCGGTTTCTTATAACGATCGTGTGTTTGTTGCTTTGTTTGTTGTTTTGTGTTGAACTCAGAGAACAAAATCAATTCAGTTGATGTTTAGCACTTGATGAGGTAAGACCTCGCTACGCAACTTTTCTGAATGATTTTTTGTTTTTTGCAAATACACGCAGCAAAACTTTTGATGAAAATTGGGAATATGATTTCTGTTTTATAGAGAATATGGATGGTAATGCACAATGTATTGTGTGTTATCGCTCTTTATGTCGTAATTCTTTTTTTTTTTTTATAAAAAGACATTACGAGGCTAGCCATGGATTTTTCGACAACATTAAAGGAAATGATAGGACTTTAAAATTATTGCAGTTAAAAGCAGAATCTTTTTAAAATTTTGGTTGACGAAACGGACGTACCAAATTACAATAATTTACCATATAATAACGTTAAATTGTCGTTGCCTTTTAAAAAGGCATCATATATAGTTGCTTTGGCTTTAGCAAAGCAGTGCCGTCCATTCGATGACGGAATGTTCTTTTTGAATTTGACGACAGACGTATTGATACATACATACATCAATATATTCAGCAATACATCAATATATTCATCAATTCATACATACATACACACATACATCAATATTCATTATGTGCATGCACGCAACACAACAAACAAATTTTTTTATTTTTTTTTTATTTTCCCAGTGTACGGTTCTCAAAAATAAAGTTGAATTTTGTTCTCCGCTGCTTTACCAACACAACTAAAACTATGATAGTATGTGTTTGAGCACCACTGATTTAGAGTGAATTTTGGCATAGATTTCCTCGAAACCTACTGCACGAAAACCTTGCTGCGAGACTGAGTTGGTATGTCTAGTAGGTATTGTATTACACAGTGGCTCATGGTTTATATCACAGTTCAGACATCTCAAACGAAACTGACTTTCTTTCATTAGATTTCAGGCAAAAAAAAACTTTGAGAGTAAAAATAAAATTGCGCTGAAAAGTTTATCGAAAAATTTGTTGTTCAGAGTCGACTTTACACATTAGGTAGGTAGGTAGAAGTGGCTGTCCCCTCGATGGCGTTATGAGCGGACACACTTAGGCCGCACACAGGGCGCATTGTGATACCACAGTTTCTCATTTCTCCCTATTCCAGGAACCATTCGGTGCTTTCACTTTACACAATAGTGATGTAAGAAGCTAGGTTGTAATCCTGACTGAAGGGTTGTAAATGCCAATTAAGTAAGTAAGTTTAAGAAATTCCAAGGAACTCTAGAATAACAACCACATGCAGTTCGTCTTTAGGTTGCAATTGGCGGACTCTTAGAAAATTTTCCTAAAGGACTTAATTAAGTTTCCTTCAAAAATTCAAACTACGTAGCAGTTAAAAGTAAAGGTGTAAGGACGCATCTGTATCTGTGTTAAAAGCGGCTGTACCTGGCCTTTGATTACACTTTAGAACTGTCGATTAGGAAAGAGAGTGTCTCCTGTTTTCGGATAAGGCATAAAAGGGGCCCAAGCTATTTGTATTTCTATGGTTTAGGCGACGATTAAAAAAATGTATTCTCGACTATAATTTGAAAAGAATAAATTGTAGCTGGAGCACTTTTGGAGCATACACAGAAAATTTAGAAACTAATTTTTAAACACAAATTAATAATAAGAAGGATATTGAATTATGCAAACAATTCCTTGTTTATTAGCTAAATATTTAATTACAATAACAATTTAAGCGAATTTCCTTTAATAAAATATGTTTCACACCGGCATGTTGCAGGCATTTTGTTGTACACTATGCCACATGCAAATTAATACTGATTTAATTAATTTAATTGTAATCCGATTAGCATTGATACGACCACTAAATGGTAAAACAATGGTTGACAATGGTGGTATGTGTGAAAAGACACACGCTGCATTCTAATCCATAAGTTCGCGCACAAACGTACATATCTAATATTCCATAATATTTGTTGCACATGCAACAACAATTGTGGCAACAATTTTGATTAAATTTTACTGTAATGAAATTGGGTCGAAATATAGGAAGATAGAGGGAGAGAGAGAGAGCGAGATAGCGAGATGCAATGAATGAAATTCAAATTTAGAATCCACTACACAATGTTCGTGATTTTCAATGAATGCTGTGCAGAGCAGGTGGTTGCTAAGTGCCGCACAAATAGATTCATTGATTGAAAATTTGCCGCCAAAAATTTAACAACAAAAAAATACTTCTAAACATTCCATGGCTGCTGCTGCATAAACAGAAGTGGAAAAGAATTATTTCATGCTGCAATCGATTGCTAACACAACCATTGTGCTCGGCGATGCACAGTGGGTTCGATAATAGAAAATCACAAGAAGATTAAGAATTCATTCATTTAAACTCTGGCTGATTGGTATGTGAAATATTTTTCTAATGCCGGCAGTCAATGTAACTACACACACGATACATGTCGGACACAGATTTCATCCCCGTGCGTATGGCGGCCGTGTGCAATACATACATACATGAAAACATAATTGCATTCATGTATCCATTGAATGTGAACCGAATTTAGATTCAAATTCAAGTTCATTTATGCAGATTTGTTGTTTTTTTTTTTGTTTTTGTGAATTAATGAAACAAAATTTCATTCACAAAAATAATTTTGCCGTCGGCATTTGCTGTTGCTAATGCCGTTGTGGCCTTTATTCTGACCGTGTCCGTCCATCTGTCTGTTTTAGGTTTTATTGTTTTTGTTTTATATGCTTATGTACACATACATACATATGTATTATTTTATATACAAATGAATATGTGAATGAAAATGATTGTTTTTGTTTTTTTTTCTCTTTGGGGAAAATCTAGTTCAGGGTCAAATCCTGTTGTGTGTTAGAAAAACGTGATTTTGCCACATGATTAGAATAATAGATACACAGATGCAGCAGCATATTGACGCACGCACAGATACTCAAATTCCTATTTCTGTTTATGTTTAGATACAATCACATACACATACATACACAGACTATTTTAAATACCGGAATTTGTTTGTTTTTTGTAATTGTATTGTGTGTGGTTTTATGCATTTTTTTTGTTCCTCAATTTGTTTAATTATTTGAAAAATTTCGTGTGTTTTTTTGGAATTTCTAATTGTGCTGAAAGTGAAATTTTTAGGTCAATTAGTTAATGATGTTTCATTTAATATTTAATTTCTAAAACATAAATTCTCAAATATAAAAACAAATTAGTTAATAAGGATAGTTAATCGTCATAGTTATCGTTTTTCTATTGATGTCAATTAACTCTTAATCGATTGTACTAAAAGACCGTTTGCATTACAACTGACATTTCAAGTTACATATGTTAGTATATACTTAGCAGAGATCAGCAATGAATCTTTTTTTCGCAACTCATAAGCACTCATGAAATTTTGAATTTACATACGTGAGTCAACAATATTGAAATGTAACTACTCTGATTCTGCACGCTTTAGTTAACATCTAGCGGGTGCTAGAGTGCCATCCAGTAGGGGCCACGAGGAGGCTGCGTGTCAACTTGAATACAGCAAGACAAGGATCGTCCTGGTGGTCGCCACGTTGACCACAGTCAGAAACTTTACCTTGTTTGCATGCATTCCAGCCTCCCAACTACTATGATTCATTCATACTCATTGATTTATAAGTACAGGTTGCAATGAGTATGAGTACAACATTGACATCCAAATCATATCATTCGAAATATGTTTGATTCATAAGCCTACTACATTTAGAGTCATAACTTTAGAAAAATCCTTATAATACTTATAAATTATTCTCGAATCATTCATCAAAATTTACAGTCTTAATTGTTGATGCATTTACAAAAAAAGGAAAAGAAAAGACGAATAAGCAAAAAAGACAGAGCAGTAAGCAGATTAAACATACAACCATTTAGTTAGTATTTTAATGTTCATACGAAAATCATACTTATTTTATGCTGCGTGTATATGTTGAGTCATGCAGAGTCGAAATCAACAACATTATACGTGTTGTTAAGTATGAATATGAAGAGTACTTCAAACTTTGAATATGAGTAGAGGTTCCATGATATTAAAACAAGTATGAACGCATATAAGTATCAGAAATTATGAGTATGATTCGATTCTACTCATCTTTTTGAATACTTATTGCTGATCTCTGATGCTTACCTACTTATTTAAATTGTCTTTACAACCCTTTAGTCACGATTACAACCTAGCTTTTCACACCACCAATGTTGTTTGTGTTACTTTTGTTCAATTGATTCCGAACAACAAATTATTGAGAAACTTTTCATTGCAATTTTAGTTTACTCTCAGAGTTTTTGCCACAAGACGATGGAATATTTGTTCATATTTTTCGTTTTGTTCGAAATGTCTGAGCAGTGTCACAGGAAGCATACAATAACTCCTCGGATTCTTCAGACCGTACAAGAAATACTTCATTCCATCTGATTTCCTTACTATTTGCAATACTTGTAACCGATCGAAAATGTCTGGTCTATTTTGGGTTTCTCGACTACGTAAAGATGACAAAAGTGTATCCAACGCTATTGATTCATTAGAACACCGTTACAATGTGTTTTATCGTTACAATGTGCTTTAATGAAATAAGGAGACTTGCTTGCGAAAATCGAATATTTTTAGGTACTTAAGCAAGGGATATACGTTCATAGTAGATTGTCCTGTGAATCATACAATGTCATAGAAAGAGAATACTTTTTTCGATTGCACTATCCTTATGTGGAAAGATGTTCATACAGAAACTTTTTCAGCCACTAAGTAATGTCCACAAACACTATTCGGCCTTTTCTTCCTCCCACAACCTGGGAGTTTTTGATTGTGATTGTAAAAAATCAGCATAAATAACGCTGAAATAGCATCAACTGATTTGATTGATTGCGCTCAGTTACTGAAGAAACCGATTAAATTTTTTATTTTTTTGTAGAAAAAATGACACGCCATCTTGGATATGATGGAGGCATTAAACACGATTTAAAAGAGTGTGATGTTTGGTTACCATACTGAATTCGGGACTACAAATCTGATACTCTATTAACAACAGTGCAATGCAACTCAAATGCAAAAAAAGAATGAATTTTTGTGAAAGACAGGTACTGCTCAAAAACGTATTCAAAGCTTGTTGGATAATGCTACGACGAACAGGTTGAAGTAGCCACAGTCGGCTTATTAGACGTGAGGCCACGGTTTTTTTCGGCGACATATTCTCAGCAGATTTCTGGCAAAAACTCTGAGAGCCATGAAAAGTTTCTCATAAAATTTGTCGTTCGAAGTGGGCTTTAAACTGTAGGTCCCAGCACACAACATAAGTGGTGTGAGAAGCTACGTCATATTCCTGACTGAAGGGTTGCAATGATAAATTAAGTGCTAAGTAAGAACAAGTTTACGTTGAGTGCTTGGCAAGATGTGAATGACAAAATTCTGATTTCTACTTCTCTTGACTCGATCTTTTGTTCAAACAGACTAGAATTGCGTAAAAAGTTGTGTTCATTCTGACAAGGCTTTGCCAAATATATTCTATCCTTTCTGTATAGTTTTTATATGTTAACCTCTATCTGTCTGGTTACCAATTCATTCTGTTAATTGTAAATAATTTGATAATTGATAAAAATTACTAGCCAAGTTTCTTGTCGATGACTAGGTAACCGCGTAAAGCATTGCCCAAATGTGTAATCAGAAGTTCCCTTGTAATATTATTGTGTCTCTTTTTTCTGTTTATAATTCCTGGTTTACATCCCTCTTGTTTCAATTTAATGAAGTCATTATGGATTATAACTGCAGTCGCCGTAGTCGTCTAGTAGGTAGTGTGTTGGGTTATAAGACATGAGGACACGGTTCAAACACCAGAGCAGACATCTCCAACAAAACGAAAATTAAAACAAATATTTCTGTCAACTTCCCCTCTGAGAGTATAAATAAAATCGCCATGAATAGTTTTTCGAAAAATCTGGATTCAAGTTCTAAACTGTAGGTCCCGCGACTCATGTATAAAATTAACACACACAACATAAGGGGTATGAGAGGTTAGGTCGTAATTCTAACTGAAGAGTTGGAATGACCAATTATGCATGTATGTATGTATGTATGTATGGATTATAACTCAAAAATCTTACGTTTTAGGATCCTTACAATAAATTATGATGAATGAATCATTGAGTGACCCTTAAAATTTCATCGCTTAATTTGATATGATTGAAGCCTCATTTGTTAATTTCAACAAAGTGAACCAAAGGAAAACAAACGAAATATTTTGTTTAGCAAACTTTTAATTTCAATTCACCAAAATGCTGCATTGCAAACAAAAATAAAAAAATAAAAGGAAAATTACAAAAAAAAATTAAACAAACAGCCTTTGACTATAGTTTTTAAATAAATGAAAACCATTCATTATCGGCTGATGATGATTGGCCCCCTCTTGTACAATAAATTGCATTGCGAAAGCAAATAAGCAGAACAATTTTCCTTTAATAATAAACTTTTCAGTTAAATAAGCGTAAAATTTCTGCTTTTTTTTGAACCAAAGTCATCAATCTATAAAAGGTAAAAACGCATACACCCCAATAAAATTGCCCCGTTTGTACTCGCAATACCAATAAATATACGCCTCAATACAACATTAGGCGCCAAAACCCCTAAAATTATAACGAAACCGAACCAAATCAAAAACAGGTAGAGAGACAAAGTAAGACACACACATAGATAGAGAGAGAGAGAAAGAGAGTGAGCTGAAATGCATTTTTCAAAACATTACACAACTAAAATAAAATAACGATGAGCTGTGCCCTTAAAATTGAAGCCCCAGATACTGAAATGCAATAACAACCCTAAAATACTGCTGGCAAGTAAATTTAGTTAAACTTTTTACATTAAATTACAACAACAACAACTACGACAACAACAAAAGCTAAAATGCACCAGTTACATACATATACAGACACACATGTGTATATGTGAGGCACACACATACGAGCAACATGAGTATCCTCTGATTGCGTTACAAAGTGCGTGAGTAAAACTTGTTTAAAGGATTTGGCTGCATTTGGTGCGTAGCTATTAAGGGTAGTAGGAAAGAGACACACACACTTAGCGTGTATGCGTTTGAACTCGTACTCGGACTCAAACTCTTGAATGTTTTCGATTTATTTTTTTTTCCTATTTTTTTTTAGTCAAGTGACTTTAACCGGTGCGGGTTATAACATATGGACTCGGCTCGCCCTACCTATGTATATGCCACACATACAAATGGGCAAAATTATAAAATGAACCTGGCATTTTGAAAATAATGCAACAAAAAAAAAAGGAAATATGTGTGCGTGTGTACCTTTTTAGAGGCAAACGAGGTATGAGCTGCAGAGAAAGTTCAATGAATCCTTTGTGGCCAAAGTAGTCGAAGCAGTGGCATTTTCTTAGGTGGTGTTGGTGTAGAGGTAGTAATATGATGATAAAAAAATTTTTTTGTTTGATAAATTATCGATAAACCAATGAGGAATATATGGGCTATTCTATGGGCAGATATTCGAATTTCAACAGAATCTACTGTATGTGCAGAAAAACGGAAAAGCAAAAGCAAGTCACTGCTCTTAACAAAGCTTAAGAAAATGAATTCAGTTTTACCTTAGTGTTGGCAGAAACCTAGGCAATCTTAATAAGCCACGGAATGACCCATAACTTGTGCCCCTTTAATGTATGCAAATGCGTTAGGAATACACACATGCATTCACTCACACGCACTTTTTTTGTTTTGAATTCAAATAAATTAAGGACTACTACATACATATGTACGTACGCAGGATATTCAAACCAAACCAAACCCAACCCAACCATCTACCCTTTTGGTTTAATTTTTTGTTTTATAAAATTACTGAAAAAAAAGCAAAGAAGAAGAAGAAGAAGAGGCAAAATTGACAAGAACTTTAATTTTATTTATATTTTGAATTTTCCATACCATAATTACATAATTGCTAACTGTAAATTATTAGCAGCTCGAAGGATAAGAAGAAGAGGAATAGCTAAACTGCTGAAAAGTCTCAACACATTCACAACAGTACCCACACACACACACACACAAACATACATTTACAAAACCAATGCTTTTATGGTAGAAGAGGAAGACAATTTTACGCATATGCGATATTCTAGCAAATTGGGTGTGTGAAAATGCGTGCATGCATCCAATTGGGGTCTACAATATTTTGTCTTGTCATATAATTTTCAACAAAGTTACTACAGTGGCAGTTAAATTCATCCAATTGTAGGGAAAACATACATAGATAATTGGCCAATACAACCCTTCAGTCAGGATCACGGCCTAGCTTGTAGGAAATACCTTCTGAAATATTTACATGTGGAGGTTAAATTGTTTTATATTTTTAATTATTTTTAGTAAAATTACCTGATGCTTATCAGTGAAAGAGTTAAGACCTTCAATCGATTTTAAATACGTTTGCTCGAGTGTTTGATAAGAAGTGGACCAATAAAAATTTTATGTACTTATTGCAAAAGCATGACAAAACGTTTAACGTAAGAGGAGTACAATTATGAATTGGATAAAACCTTTCTAACAAACACTCCAGTTGTATCTGTATGATAACTATAGGTTTCGCATTTTATAAGTCCAAAAGCTCCGCTACTGTTCTAAACTAATCCAGAAGCTGCATCCATACCAGAGATCAGTAATGAATCGCTTTTTCGCTACTCATAAGCACTCATGAAATTTTAAATATAGGTGAGTCAACAATATTGAAATTTAATTACCCTGATGCATTCATACTCATTACAACGTTGATTTATAAGTACAGGTTGCAATGAGTGTACATACAACGTTGACATCAAACTCATACCATTCGAAATATGTTTGATTCATAAGCCAACTCATTTAGATTCATAACTTTAGAAAAATACTTATAAATGAATCGAGTGACGCGAATCATTAATCAAAATTTAGTCTTTGTTGTTAAGCATTTACAAAAAAGGAAACAGACGCATAAGCAACAAAGACAGAGCAGCAAGCAAAGCAAACACGACCTTCTAGAAAGTATTTTATTGTTCATACGCGAATCACACTTATTTTGGGATTCTTGTAAATGTTGGGTTATGCAGAGTCGAAATCAACAACATCATACGTGTTGTTATGTATGAATATGATGAGTACTTCTAACTTTGAATATGAGTAGAGGTTCCATGGTATTAAAATAAGTATGAATGCGTATAAGTATCAGAAATTACACAGCCCTGCAAATTTGGACTTTTTTTGTGCAAATAAGATGGCTCCAGGTGCTTCCGAAGGTATTTTGCGCGCTAAACACGAATCTGGGAATCAAAAACTTCAAATTCAAAATGGCAGATCCAATATGGCGGTCGAGGTCTATAAAAATTAATCAAACTATATTGCATCCGCCATTTTGAATTTTTTAAATCTGAATGAAGATCTGTAATCAGCGACCCCAAAAACCCATGAGTAACAATTTTCAAGTAAATCTGATTAATTTTTAAGGACCTCCGTAATGTGTTTCTTTTTCTCTTGCAAACAATTTGGCTTTGGGCTCATTTTAAAGAGCAAAGATTAATTGTCAATTTCTGACAATAGCGATGGTTCTAGCGCGTCAGTGTTTAGATCTACAATGTTTCAAAAATGGCCAAAACGCTATTTTTAGCGGTTTCAACCCAGTTTTTCTCGTAAACCTGACGTGATGGAAAGTTTTTGAACCCAGATTCGTGTTTAGAACGCAAAATGCCTTCGGAAACACCCGGAGCCATCTTATTTGCAAAACCCAAGCAGGGCTGTGTTATGAGCACTATTCGATTCTACTCAGCTTTTTGAATACTCATTGCTGACCTCTGATCCATACATACACACAACCAATCAGTCAGAATTACGACATAGCTTCAAAGAACCCGACTCCGAACGACAAATTTTTTGAGAAACATTCGTTTCAATTTAATTTACTATCGGAGTTTTTGTCAGAAATCTGCTGAGACGCATTCGCCGAAGAAATATTTTTTCATATTTCGTTTTGTAGGAGATGTTTGATCTGGCCTCACGTAAGCTAACAAACTACCTACTAGACTATGGCGACTTTATCAGAAACTAAATACTCTCTTAAAAGAGGGACTATTTTGTGGTATACAGATGGATTAAGAACTGATTTTGCTACAGGAGTAGAAGTTTTCTATACCAGAATAAAATATTCCAAGCCAAAAGGAAAACTCGCGACTATCTACTTAGTGCAAGTTAATGCCCTCGAAAGATGTGCCAAATTTGACTTGATTAGAAGATATAAAGGATGACACGTAATAGCAGGATTTGACTGACAGTCAGGCCGTCATTCAAGCACATGCCGCTGAAGAAACTGAACCAGCTAAGTAAGCAGCATAAAGTTATCATCTACCGTTACCCAGGTCATGTGCGGATCCTCTACAATAAGCAAGCAAACGAGCTTGCGTAGCGAAGAGCTTCCAAGCCGTTAATGGGTTAGAATCCCTCTGTAGAGTGGGGGTCGATGTTTGTAAAGGTATGGTTGGAAAGAGGAAAAACACTCATCTCAAACCTAGTGGGCTTAAAGCAATCAAAACTTTTATAGGGAAATTGCAATAAGAGGAGATCTAAGTCAGGCATCAGAATATCAGGACATAACCTGAGATTGATATCCGGTATGTTGACAGGGCACTGTTGGCTCAGAGTACACTTATTCAGAGTGGTAGTTGCCTCGAGTCCAATATGGAGATTCTCTGTGGCGATAAGCATGAATCACCGAAACGTTTTCTTGGAGCAAATGCATTCCGAAAGGAAATATATTGGTGCATATCAGGTGTTGGGCAGTGAATATGTATTTTCGGCTCTGATCAGCATCTTGAGGCTTAGAGGAGAAAGTGTAAGTTATCCATTTTGATTGTAATTACTATAACGTCTAAGCTCAACTATCTAAACACAACTAACTAAGCTTAGCTCTTCTAAAATCATTGGAAATTGAGCCATCAGTGACTTCATTTAATATACAAAACAAAGCTTAGATAAAATTCGACCACAATCAGCGTTTGCAGTTACAAAAAAAAAAAGAAAATATTCCAATCCTGTCCTTTTTATTTTTATAATTTCAGTAAAACAAATACAAGAAAACCCATGGAAAGGTGAAACAAGAACCTCCAGCCTACTTACATACATATGTACATATGTGATGTGCATTTCGTGGAAATATTTTATTTTTGCATACGCTGGCTGATCAAAGCGTAGAGGAGATATGGCAGTTAAAGGGGGGCAGGGCGGGGAGGGGAAGGTGAATGAAAGTAATTTGCATTTTGTAGAGAAATTTCTTCCAAACGAACACCTTTTGCACAATTTCACGGCACCACTGTTATTTTATTTTTCTTTTTGTTTTTTGCTTTTGTAACACGTTGATTATTAAATTATTTTCTAGCCACGTTTTCTCTCGCATGTAAAATGCGTGTGCTGTTCCTTTATTTTCAATTCATTTCTTTGCCTGCCATATGGGGTTATAAATAAATTATTATGCGTAAATTTTTATTGACTTTTTTTTGTATTTAAAAAAGCGAAATTTACGGTACAAATAATAGCGTGGCAGAGATACACCTGCACGCATGCAAGGAAATCTTGCCTATTGACAGTTGGCCATAAAATGTACAAAATGTTGCAATATTCTCAGGTCTATTGCCTTCGTTTTTAACCCGCCTAATTGCAGAAATTGTTAGGAAATATAACAAAGTTAGGTTGAGGCATTTAAAAGCATTTGGAGGACGTTTAAATATTTCAGTTCGATTGCAATTATTACGAAAATTACTTCATTTTTAATAAACATACACCACAAAAGCTGTTGGTAATTTTATTTGCTTTTAGAAATTCTTAAAAGGAATACATTATTGAAAAGGCAATCAATTTTTGTTCACGTCGTATAAGTAATATTTTAAATAATACATACAAACAGAATACAATATAATGTCTATTAGATTTGGAAGGTGACAATTACATTTCAAATACAATTATCCGCACTTTAGTAGGTGGAAACTACCCTCATTGGTGGGAATTTACACATGAGCCAGGGTTTAAGCAGAATCTCCTGATTCAGCTTTTCATTCTAAATTCGATACATTCTCATAAGAGGTGAGTGTTTGGATGGTGGCCTGACTGTCAGATAGCATTGCTTATGTACGTTGAATTAATCAGATTTTTAGAAAACTTTTGTTGGAAAGAAACAGGACACAGAGTGCTCCCTTTCACTCTTATTACTATTATCGTTGCATGGCAATTTCCAAAATCATGGAGTCTTTTAAGGGATAGTTAAAGAGAAAGATGCCAGTCCTGATAAACCTTGCGTTACTTTCAGAAACTACATGATTTGCCACCATCAAGCTCGTTTAATAGGCCATAATTCGTATTTGCAAACTTAACCTGATGAATATCAAAAATTTTTGGTACAGTAATCCCTCGATTTACGTCATAGCTGGTTCCAAAAAAAAGGCGACGTAAATCGAAACGAAGACGCAAATTGAAGTTAGAGGGAACAAAAAATTTGACGACGTAAATCGAAACAACGTTAATCGAGGCGACGTAAATCGAAGGATTACTGTATTTGGCTCGTGTAACAGCAAAACACTCTCCCATGGCAGACAGAGTTTGCAAGCAAAGTTTGATCGTTTAATAGGCGCTTAAAACCTGTTTACCATTATGCTTATCACAGCCTCTATAGCTCTAGTTACCATTATCATATTCAACAGGTTTAAAACTAATAAAATCCCCAATGGCGTTATAATCCAAGGTTCATATTGCCAGGGTTATACTAATGCAAATCCGTCGCTCTAGATACCGTCCGTCATAATATATCAAAGCAGAACAGATTTTAATGTGCGAGATGCTCGACAAAGAATAGGCCGCTAGGATCAAGACAATATAATACGCATTATAACAGACGAACTATTAGAATTGCTTACTCTCCTATGTCTACTCTTAATCGATTTCAAGAAAGCCCGTGATACCATTAGACGGACGTATAGACAAATTCTTCTTCGGCGATTTCCTCTCAGCAGATTTCTGCCAAAAATTCTGAAAGTGAATAAAAGTGCCATGAAAACTTTCTTAAAAAATCTGTCGTTGGAAGCCGACTTTAAACTGCGGGCTCGGGCACTTATGAATAAAATTAGCAGACATAGCTTAAGTGGTGTGAGAAGGTAGAGCGTAAGCCTGACTGAGGGGTTGTAATGGCCACTTATGTAAGTAAGTAAATGCATACTGAAACAAATCTAATGTAGGAGATAGGAAATGAATCTGTCATAACTTTTAGGAGAAAGATCGAAGGTATATACTGAAAATCTTAAGGCTACGGAAACCAAGATCGATCGACCAAGATCGGAGAACGCATGAAACTACTGTAATAGGACCCTACTTGTAAACTGATATGGAAAACTGATATTAGAATGGAAGCGCTAGAGTAGTGTAATTAAGGCTGAAAAACAAGTAAGCGACTACAGGTACTCTACCATAAGAGCTATGGCAGGGCAAACTAATATGGAAAAATGAAAAAAAAAAACACCGGTTAATAGTGAAAGATGAACATCATTTGTGGAAACCATATACTCCCTCTAAACAGGGTCATGGAAACAATATATAGACTACTCTAGGATGAAAAAAAATTAGGTGATGACGTCATGTGTCATACTCTAAACTTCTTTGATTGTATTGTAATTGAAGTCGCCGTAGTCTAGTAGGTAGTGTGTTGGCTTATTAGACGTAAAGCCAGGGTTCGAGCCCCAGGCCAGACATCAAAACAAAATACAAAAAGTATTTCTTCGGCGACTTCCTCTCAGCAGATTTCTGACAAAAACACTGAAAGTAAATAAAATTGCCAAGAAAAGTTTCTCAAAAATCTGTCTTTCGGAGTCGACTTTAAACTGTAGGTCCCACCACACATGTATAAAATTAACACACTCAACATAAGTGGTGTGAGAAACTAGGTCGTAATCCTGACTGAAGGGTTGTAATGACCAATTATGTTAGGTTATGTATTGTAATTGAATGTTAAACTTGGTTGTGTGGTATTGTACGTAAAAAGTACTGCAATATATGCTCCTTAGTTTTCTTAAATTTTTTTCTATTTTTTCTTTAATTTTACGCTCAACATTGACTTTAGCCATGTTCTAATTGGATTTAAAGTTTAATGCATTGCGTAATGCAATGGCTAGATTGGAAGAAGCGAATACCATACATCCGGCAACAACAAAAACAACAACCACTAACCACACGCACTTTGAGCCATAAACTTCAATGCTTTATTACAGAAAATCAGAGGAAGAAAAAAAAAACAAGTATGAAACAATCTTTTTTTATACGCTCTGAAAACAAAGTTAAGGAAATTTGGTTTGAGGTTTTGGCTCTTAGTTTTTCCTATTTTTAGTTTATTTTTTCCTTTTTCTCTCTCTTGTTTTTTTTCTACTATTTTTGCTCAAACTTGTTCAAATACTTGTGAACACACGGTGAACATATGTATGTACAAATTTTGTACACGGCGTTGCTCTTGTTGTTGTTCTTTTTTTTGTTTTTATTTGTTTTTATTTTTGTTTCTATAATTTATAACTTACGCACTATTTTCCAATTCCATTTCCATTTCCCACACCCCTGCATATGCCATTTGCCATTCACAATTAGATTTATTTTCATTTCCCTTTCCTCAAACCACTTACCTCTCTCTTTCTCTCTCTTTTCCTAAAACAAGGATTGCATTTAGTTTTCTTATTTTATTTTTTTATGCATAAAATTTAATACAATTTGTATGTTTTTTGTTTTTTGTTTTTGTTTTTCTATTCGAATAAAAATATTTAAAATTGAGTATGAAAAATTAAATTGCAAAACGTGTTGAAGGTGCAATAAAGCCGTGTGCAATAAAATACATTGAAGTGTTTGGGCGTTAAAGATATAAAATGGCGTCTTAGTTAACGTTTATTTTATTGTTTTGTTTTTGTTTTTGTTTTCTTTTGGTAGATTTCGACTCAATAACAAATGTCTTTACATTTCCGCATCCGTTTTAAGTTCAACACAATACCGTTGAGTTTATTTTTCTCTCTCTTCTTTGTTTTCTTCATATCGCTGTTGGTTGTGTGTGAGTTTTTATCCAAAGTCTACGCACCGGAACAGGAAATCAAAGCCGTTTAAAAGGCGATTAAAAGAAAACAAAACTCAAGTCCGTAAAATTTGTTTGTTGGAGATCACAAATTAAGATAATGTAACACAAATTTAAACGCTCAATTTATTTTCGAACTGTTTATTGAGATTTATTCATATCTGATTAGCGTTGTGAATGAATGCAAAGGGAATTAAATTTTGATTTTGAAAAAGGATACGAAATTAAATTTTTATTTATTTTTTTCAATTTGATCTTCGTAAAGTCAGTGAATTAAAAAATTTAAATAATTTCTGAAAAGAAGGCAAGCGATGTTCAAATAGAAATACAAAGATTTTAAAGTTATATCACAGGAAAAAATATGTTTTCAATAAAAATTCATCATATTTCTTCCCATTAAACTTAAAGTGAATACCAGATTGGGAAGTCGCCATAGTCTATTAGGTAGTGTGTTGGCTTATTAGACGTGAGGTCACGGTTCAAACCCCAGGTCAAACATCTCTTCCTCTCAGTAAATTTCTGGCAAAAACTCTGAGAAAAAAAATAAAATTGCAATGAAAAGTTTCGCAGAAATCTGTCGTTCGGAGTTGACTTTAAACTGTAGCTCCCGCCACTCACGTATAAAATTAATGCACACAACATAAGTGTTGTAAGAAACTAGGTCGTAATCCTAACTGAAGGATTGTAAGGACCAATTATGCATGTATGTATGTGAATACTAGAATGATTAAAAAAAATTCCAAGTGAACACATGCAATGGTAACTGATTTAAAAAAAAATTCGATTATAAAATGGCTTTAATGACAAGTTCTTGTCTCGCTAGGGAGCTAACGATTTTGGTCCAAAGAAATAAAAAAGAAATACACAGTGATGTGAAAAATAATAAGAACAGCGAAGTGGGGCACGAACAGATTTGTCCTTTTTAGGGTTTTAAGTATTATTTACATGAAGTTCTTATATCCTACATGTTGCTGATCCTCCCCGTGTTTCGTTATGGCGCCCAAATATGGACGCTATTAAACACCGCTGCAGCAGCCTTGAGAGTAGTCGAGAAAGAGGTCAGACGTAAGGTCTTCGATCCAGTACAAGTTGGCGATGATTTCCACATCTGGTGCAATAGTGAGCTGTATGAGCTACTCAGCGAACTGAACATTGTGCAGTGCATTAACATCCAGCGACTCCTTTGGCTCGAGCGGGTTATTCGTATGGACGAGGATGTTCCAGCGTGATGGGTATTTAATGCGTGGATTAGCCGAAGTCGGCGTTCAAAGGACCAAATTGAGGAAGTCGATTGGCGTGACCTAATCACCAAGGTGCTCAAGAAGCAGAGACACCCAGAAGGATATGTTATATCAGGACGAAATCCAATACACGGGCTGTTAATGGCCAATTAAGTAAGTAAGTAAGTTACTTACATGAAGGAAATCCAAATGCAAAACATAATTTTTATGTTTTAAATTTTCGAAATGTAAAATATTTAATTGTACTGCCTTAGCTATGTATGTATGTATGTATGTATGTTTTGTTTTTACAATATTTGTTAGCCAATCTAATGAAATGTTTAATCAATCAACTTTTTGACTCATTGAAAATCATTTTTAATTTGAGAAAATCAAGAAAAACAAAGAAAAAGAATCTTTTGAATGAAACCAACCATGAGATTGAACAGGTCATTATTACGAGTACTTTCTGTTGGTTTGTCTGTCTGTATGTCTGTGGTTGTGTTTGCCTGTCCGTCCATACATTATTGGTGTATGCGAAACGCAATGCAAAAACGGACAGTTAATTTATAAAATCCTGTGTGCAACCAGACGCATATGAATATGTATGTATATGTATGGTATGTATGTATGTATGTATGTGTGTTTGTAAGAAATCAAATCTAAAATGTTTTAATATTATGAACGAACATACAGAGGTAAATACATACGTACATATGTATATATTTATATGCGTTTTATTTGTTGTAATTTAAAAAAAAACATGTAGAAAAAAGAAATAAAGAGAGAGAGAGAGAGAAAAAATGCGAAATTAAAAGAAAAAAAAAGTAATTTCAATCAAAGTATGAACAAAAAAATGTGTTTAAATTAAACCAAAAAGGGATATAAAACAACAGACATCATAACAATGGTTTCTATAAACAAAATGCGTTTGATTGCAAAAAAATAATAAAAAAAATACAAAAAAATACGCACAAATATAAAATGCGAAAAAAAGTACGCATATGAGAAAGAGAGTGCGAGTGTATCAAACGAAGAGTTTGAGTTCTTTGTTGGCACAAACGAAATCATAAAAAAAGGAAAAAAATGAAAAAAACACAGAGAAGAATGAAACAGATTGATGAAATGGATGGACGGACGAACGAAGTTTTTTTTTTTATTTAGACAGACGCTTGGACGGAACATGAATGGATGGATGGTTGGACTTATAAACGATTAAATTGGATGCAGAAAACTAAATATGAAAAATAGAAACAAAATCAAAAAAAAAAAAAATAAAGAACCTGTGTGTAGTAGAACAAAAAAGGGGTCTAAATATTGGAAAAAATTACACAAAATTAAAAAAGCAAAAAAGAAGAAAGAAAAAAATAAAGAAAGAAACGGCCGTATAAAACCACTTCAGAAAAAAAAAATACAAAAAAAAAATAAAAGAAAAAAACCTAAGCAAACTAAAACAAAAAACTCAAAAACAATATCAACATAAACATGTCTACGAAATCCATATATGTATTGCATATACATGTACATACATACATATAGGCAAACATATGCGTATATGTGTGTGTTGTTTTAAGAAGTGCATATTGCATGTGCGTGCTGCCATGACTATTTCTAAAAAGTATACATATACAGAGTATGGTACACACATACAAAAATAAAACTACCAATAACGTTTGCATTAGCGGTAGCAACGAAAAAGTTCTACAGTGATGGACAACTAATTAGAATTTAATATTCTTCATATGCAATATACAAACAATCGAAGACACCGTAGTCTAGTCGGGGTAGTACGTTGGCATGTTAGACCTAGAGCTGTTGGTCAAATCATAGCCCAGACAACTCGAACGAAACGCACGATTTTCTCTCTCAGAGTCTTCTGGCAAAAACTCTGAGAGTAAAAATAAAATTGTCATGAAAAGTTTCTCAACAAATCCGTCGTTCGATTTTAACTGCAGGTCCTACCACACACACAACATGGTTGATGTATTAGGCTAGGTTGTGATCTTGACTTAAGGGTTGTAAGTAAGTAATGTTCATAACATATTCGTAATAATCGTTCAATTGAATATATCGTGGCTATAAAGCAGTTTAATTTGGACTCTTTTTCTTCACTTTTACGTTTTCTATTTGCAAGGAAGGTAATACATTATTGGTCATTACAACCCTCCAGTCAGGATTATGATCTAGTTTCTCACACCACTTATGTTGTGTGTGTTAATTTTATACATGAGTGGTGGGACCTACAGTTTAAAGTCGACTACGAACGACAGATTTTTGGGAAACCTTTTTTTTATGGCAATTTTATTTACTCTCAGAGTTTTTCCCAGAAATCTGCTAAGAAGAAGTCGCCGAAGAAATACTTTTCGTATTTTGTTTTGATGTCTGGCCTGGGGCTCGAACCCTGGCTTTACGTCTAATAAGCCAACACACTACCTACTAGACTACGACGACTTCAATGAAGGAAGATAAACTAAACTGAAAAACCTGCTGAAATATTCTTAAGTTTTCCATTTGCAATCTAAATATTCTAACAAGAACAACTACGTTGGCTGCAAAAGTGTTTGCCCATGATATTTAAACAATCTTTGTAGGGGTCACTCCCTCAAAGACCACCAGCGTGTCCTAACAGCATGTAAAGCAGTCACAATATACCTTTAAGAAACAAAATGGTATCACTATGGATTCATATAGCATTAAGGTGTTAAAAATCTCTATTCTGAAATCAAGAGGAAAATTTCATTGACAAGTAAATTTTAAGTTAGGCTCCTAAAACTCTAGTAACCAAAACATCACTCACGAAAGGTCCTTTTATAGTCCTAAAGCAAGCCCTTTTTACTGATTAAGGAAACTTTTGATGTCCAAAGTCAGTAGACGACAAATTTTCGGTTATTTTCGAGAGTAAAATGTGGGTTGCAGGTAAATAGGGAAGTCGGTACAATCAGGGATTTTGGGCCTTCTGTATCAAAGCGAAAAATCGTTTTTACACAGAATTTCAGTTCCATATTATTTCACTTTAATTATACACAATATATTGTGCAGATATGCATTCTACACACACATAATTGGTCATTGCAACCCCTCAGTTAGGGTTACGACCTAGTTTCTCACACCAGTTATGTTGTTAATTTTATACATGAGTGGCGGGACCTATAATTTAAAGTCGACTCCGAACGGTAGTTTTTTTTGAGAGACTTTTCGTGACAATATTTATTTACTCCCAGAGTTTATACTAGAAGCCTGCGGAGAGGAAGTCGCCGAAGAAATATTTTTTCATATTTCGTTTCGTTCGAGATGTCGGACCTGGGGCTTGAACCGTGGCCTTACGGTCCAATAAGCCAATACACACCCTACTAGACTATTTGCTGAAAACACACTTGTTAAATTATTCTAACCACCTTGTCTCTGCTGTTTACACACATTTAAGTTCATTTTTCTTTTTGTTTGTAACGCACATTTACAATTCAAAAGTTGAGTGCATTTCAAACAAAAAAAAACGGCCCAGCAAAATAAGTCCATCAACAAAAAAGTTTTTTTTTTTTTTTTGCATTAAAAAAATGCGTTCATTCTGAATGCAAAAATCTAGAAAATTAAAACAAACCAAACCAAAGCAAAGTAAACCGTACTAAACCATACCAAAAACGTAACGAAAACTCTTATACATAGCATCTCATAAAGATTTACGCATGATGAGATTTTGGTTGGCTGGTTGGTTGTGTGGCTGACAACGAGGTTTATTACGAATACTTCATGACTTTTTTCTGCTTTTTTGCTTATTTTTTCCCCATTTTTTCAATTTTTCATTTTTAATCTATTTTTTTTTTATATTTTGTAGTGTTTATTGTAGTTGTTGTCAAATGGATAAAAATTGTCAACAGAAACGCATAACCACCAGATAAACCAACGCATTGAAAAAGGGTGACCAGTCAGCATAAATATCTTTTCGGATTTACTAGGCTGATTCATGTAATGTGACCTGATGTGGAAGCATCTACCAAAAATTTTCCAAGATGAGAGTTCCACATATGCATAGGAACACATATAGAGGGCTTCTAAATAATGAATACTCTCTGCAATGCCAATCGACCACGACCCGATATTCGAAAAGAAGTGCCTGTATTTCCCTCCGTCTATATAGCATTAAGACAGTGAAACACAAGCCAAATTGTGCAAATGAACCAATGGAATAAGATACCCTACTGCTACTCTTTTGACCTCACCTACACGCATTCTAGAAGCCTCGAAATAGGCTTGCATACGCTGACAAATACACGAAAGCTGTACTCCTTTCATGGACGGATATACATAAGTGGTATAAACATAACAACATAACATATAACAAGGACTTCTGATTTTGACAGTTGGTAGCGGCCATCTTGTTGAAGCTACATCTGTCAAGTTTGCTGTCATTTATTCAGTCAGTTTTTCCAAATCATCGAGGATGGGCTCTGTAGGAGTTGGCAATCGATCCTAATTTTCATCAAAAAATCATCTTCAGCAGTACGTGGGCAAAACAAAATTGTTGAATTCGAGACGATACCAATCCACATGAGATGTGTAATGTGTGAAAAGCGTGTAATGCCTCATCTTTAGTGCTGATGATCATTTATGGATAAATGGGTACATGACTGAACAAAATTGTCGAAGGTGGGACGGTATCAAAGTACTTGAGATCCAGGAGTGTTTAATACATCCCTAAAATGTTAGTTTTTTGTGTGGATTTTGGTTTTTTTTCCTTAGAGAAAGAGGTTAGCTAGACCAGAACTGTCAATGGCGGACGTAATAGGACATGAATTGTTGTGGACGACGCTACGTGCCACACAACTCATGCCAGATTGGATATCCGGTGTGAGAGATTTGATGGCGAGGGTAGTTAGTTCTTTTCTTAGGGGATTTTCTTAAGTTGCAGATGTAAGCGACGAACCACAGCGGTCGTCTAAGCCAACGTAGCCCATGTTATCGGTCAAATGCAACTGATTTATGCGCCATATTTGTTGACGGCTCATGGGTAGTCACTTATTGCATTTCCATTATCTAAAAACTTGTGAAAACTTGTGACTGCTAAGGCATACAAATACATATTGTATATGCATACATACATACGTATGCATTAGCTCCATGTGGTAAAGCTTATCTGACTAGTAGCGTTTTGGCGTTCTGTGTGCTGCTGAGACATTTCACAAGTAGCATTAAAGGTTATGCATTTAGAGAGAGATTTTAGTTTTATGGGTACGCCTTTATAAGTGAAAAGCTCCCATTTTGTGTGACAAAGCACTACGTAAAGCCTATTAAATGTGAGATAGAGCGGCATTATTTATTTTACCGGCTGCTCTTTGATTATTCCTCAGCAATCGACGTAGGTTCCTAACATCTTGTCTTAGGGAGTTAAACTGACCTTAATAACTGACCTTATAGTCCGAGTTTTGTTTGACTTGAGTACAGCTTTAGGTTTTTTCCTTTGAGTTTCCTTAGATTGAGTCGGTTGTGCTGTAGAGTCAAACAAAACAAAAAACACGGCAATATTGATTTCGTATTTAAATTAATGCGTGGTAGTAGGGGCATTCATTTTTTTTATCTTTCACCTGCTTAATCCTTTATACTCGTTTGCTTTGATAAAAAAAAACATCTGGTCACCATGTTTTTCGCATACTTTTGAATAGATTTCCTCATATGCCTACATACTTACGTATGTAGGCGTAGCTATTTGATGCGTATTTATGTATATAAGCGTTTGCGTATATGTCCCATAGAATATTAGTACTTGGCAACACTTGTATACACACACACACACACATCTTAACTTATCATCAAAACATCATTTTGTACCGCTCATACAGACAGACATCAAGTATCAGTATCAGTTACATCAACATCATCAACTAAATTCAACGACGCATTCAAAGAACATTTGATGGACGACACAGTGAGTGGTTTGTTGTTTGACGGTATAGCTGGACGGGATGTGGTGGTAGCCAAAACATACAGTTGAATGGAATTCAACAAATTTCAATTCCTTGCATTTCGAAACCGAAACGTAACGAACCGAACTCAAGAGTCGTGATTAAAAACGAAACTAAAAATGAAACAACAACCAATAACAACAACAGTCACTTACATGTGCATACATTGATAGCCAGCCATTCTGTCTGTTAGTGTGTTAGTTAGTCAGCCAGTTGATGCGTTGCTGTTGTTGTTGTTGTTGTTGTTGTTTTTTACGCAATTTTAATATTTGAATTGTATGGCATTATTTTATGAATTTCTATCCCACAACCACTTGTGATAAATTTTTTTGTTGATTTTTTATTGTTTGTTCGGCTGTTTGTGGAAGAGAAGTCATCATTATGATGGCAGTCCTTCATCATTCAGATTTGAATGATGACGATGACGATGACGACAACCATGGTGATGAGTCGCCATCGAATATGTTGCTGTTGTTGAATTCATTTTTTTTGTTTATCTTGCCAATTGTTAGAGTGTTTGTAAATGAGAATAAAAAAATAACAAATCGCACGCATACATATTCATTTGCATGGTATAGAGTCCTTGTGCTGAGATTTTTTTTTTGTATTAAATGTGTGTGTTTGGTATCCTGTTTGCTAACGCATACAAATCCTGATGACAATTGAACGTTAAATACACACACACACACACACACACACATTACGCACTGTGAGTCATTCTACCCCATCTTCGTGTTTTTAAAATTAAAAATAAAATTCACATTGAAATTGTTTGCCTGTGAGCATGTATGTATGCGTGTGTATATGCGTGTGTGTTTTTTTTATGGGAATTTTTGCAATTTGTTGCGTAAATTATTATTTTTTTGTTTGTTAGATATTCGTTGTTGCAACTACTGCCGTTGTTGTTGTTGATTTTTGTTTCAACAATTTGTTTTAATTTTTTTTTTGTTGCTGCTGCTGCATTTATTTAGTCAGTCAGTCAGTCTCTACTATTCTATTATCCTGCACTTATGCAGGATAAAATTTGTTGCATATGTACACAATACCGATTACAAGTGGTAGAGTTTGGATAAAGTTTATTCGTTACGACGGTTGTACGCAAAAGCTAGAGTGTAATATTTCATATTTAATGCCCTCAAATCTAATCATGATATTCTGATTTATATCAGCTAAGTGTTTGTATGGGTATCAGTAGCAAACATAAAGGGTGCCTTCCAAAATATTAGTTGCTTTGTGTTTGAACAAAGTATCGTATTTCATAATGCCGCTGTACAAAATGTTTACAATGTATTCTATTTCAAAATGTGTATTTTTAACGCAGTCAAAAAGCAATCAGACATCGGACTTATAGTTGATGCATTGTTTGCCTACTTTGCATATCTACATAGTTTATATACAGTAGAAGAACTGCATACAAACTTTGTATTGATACATTTTGGAAGGCAGCCAAACATAGACATAGAACGACATTTTTATACAGGTTGGAGGACATTAAGTGATTACAGTGTTTGACTGCAAATGCCAGCAGTTCAGATTCAATTCTTGGAAAATCTGAACAATTTTTCAACATTGTTCTCGACTTAAAAGTCACCGTAGTCTAGTAGGTAGTGTGTTAGCTAGCCCTAGGTTCAAAGCCCAGCTCAGACATCTCGAAATAAGGAAAAATTAAAAAAATATTTCTTCGGTGACTTCCACTCAGCCGTCTTCTCGCAAAAACTCTGAGAGAGTAAATAAAATTTTCATCAAAAGTTTCTCAAACCTGTCGCTCGTAGTCGTCATTAAACTATTGGTACCATCACTCATGGGTACAATTAACACACAAAACATGGGTTGTAAACATGACTGAAAGAAAGTGTAATCAGCCTAGTAAATAGCATGTCGTGCAGTTATTGATCGTTATCACTCTAATTTCACTCTTCCCGATTCGAAATCTTCAACAGGAGAAGAGAATATTGTTGTTGAGCACGAAGTCATGAAGAAGACATCGCCGTTTTCCATTTGTTCCCTTTGCTCTTCGATCACGTTAAAAGTTTTGCATAAATATAGCGACTTACGTTCCAATAAAATACATCTCGTACAAGAAATGATGCATATGGCCATCGTATAAGCCGTAGTTTTCCTGTTTTTGCTGCTTGGTCTTGTTTTAAACTGACTTTCTATCGAAATACTGGGTTTAGCGGTGAAGCTCGTTTCTGGTTAGCATTGATGTACTTGGAGTGAAGATTACTTTCAAGCCGTTAATGAATCCGCATTACGTCCATTAACTTTGACTATTTGATGCGGTTTATGCGCTAGCGATATTTTCGGTTCTTTTGCCTTCGAAATGTGTAAGAAACTGTCATTACGTTGAATAGCGAAAGCTGTTGAGCCATGCTAATTAACATTTGGCTACAACAAGACGGTTTAATTTGCCGCACAATAACTAGAATTAAATACAAAATTTAAGTCGCCGTAGTCTAGTAGATGGTGTGTTGGCTTATTAGACGTAAGACCACGGTACAAACCACAGGTATTCCACATATTTCTTCGGCGACTTGCACTCAGCAGATTTCTGGCAAAAACTCCGATAGTAAATAAAATTCCATGAAAAGTTTCTCCAAAATTTGTCGTTCGGAATTGACTTTAAAATGTAGGTCCTGCCACTCATGTATAGAAATTAACACACACAACATAAGTGATATGAGAAGGAGCTAGGCCTGTCTGAATGATTGTAATGACCAATGTATGTATGTATGCTTATGTATGTATGTAAATACAAAATTTAAATAATTCAAACTGTAACTTAACGGACAACCTACCACCTATTAGAGTGGTTACATTTAATTTTTTTTGTTGTTCTTGTTGTTATCATTGTTCTTCATAATGGCGATGATGATGATGATGATGATGGATTTATTTGTTGTTGCTGTTGTTGCTATTATTTTAAATTGCTCTTGTATTTGTAGTTGTTATTGTTTAATTTTCAACTTGTGGCATTTTAAGAGTGGTCTTATGCCCATCAATTCAGTTTTTTTTTCGTCGTTATTTATTTTTTTCATTCAATTCTACCAACTAAATTTTAATTTATTTGAAAAAGGTTTCAATTGAAAATTAAATTCTTTTATTTTATAAATATGTACGTACATAATTATAAAATATAAACCCATATAAGAGTAATATTATTGATATTAAGTGTTGCATTACAATATAAAAAATAAAAATGAGTTGTTTCATGGTAATTCACTCCAAGCAAGGTCTGAATTTGAATACAGAAGCACGTTGTGAAAATGTTCTTATCACAAGATTATATCATCCTGTGATGCTATTCGCTACTGGACATAAAATAAAGATCGATGCTTGGGCCACATAAGAGTTAAGGCCAGAAAAACCTTATGCTACTGATTCAACATCAGAAAAACTTTTTTAAGTTGTAAGAAAATTGATTGAATTCAAAAGCGGAGTTGAAAAGTTGGTCACTTACAACATTTTCCCGTGCTAACAAGTGTTGTGGAAAGGTAATAAGCAGGCTAAAACAGTAATCAAACTGTTCAGCACGGTCTTCACTTTCTGAGGGCGATGTGATAGTTGGTCCTGATTTAACAATCTGCCACCTCTGCGGCCTCATCAATGGACGAGTCAGGGGGGAAGAGCAGAGGCTTTGAGGGAAAGGATCGGGTTCTTATGTTTCTAGGTGTCTATGGTCTGCTATAGACAATGTGGGTTAGTCCATTGACTTTATTACGGGGCACTGCGAGATTAGGTCGCTGCCGGTCTATTGCAGGGTATATTGCGATGAGGAGGAGTTTGAGACTATCGAACACTTTCTCTGTAGCTGTCCAGTCCTTAGTCCCTTCAGTCAGGATTACGGCCTAGCTTCTCACACCACTCATGTTGTGTGCGTTAATTTTATACGTGAGTGGCGGGACCCAAAGTTAAACGTCGACCCCCGAACGACAGATTTTTGAGAAACTTTTTCATGGCAGGTTTATTTACTCTGAGAGTTTTTGCCAGAAATCTGCTGAGAGGAAGTCGCCGAAGAAATATTTTTTTTTCATATTTCGTTTTGATGTCAGATCTGGGATACGTATCCGAGCTAGGCTACGGCAACTACTGTAATAACCATTTAATACATTTACTCGTCCTTATATTTCTGCAGGGTGATATAATGTTATGGCGGCTTGAGTTCACAAGAATATTGGACGTGTAGTCTGAAACCAAATCTAGTGAAGACTTGAACCACAATAACCACATATTCATTGTTAGCAGATGTTTTTGTACTTCATTTTAAAATAAATTTTATTTCAAAATTAAAAAAACATATATTCAGCAAACATGGCTTAAATGAAATCAAATAATTTCTAATGAAAAAAAAACATTTCTTGAATTTAAATGAAACAATTACGGAATAAAAAAATAAAAATAAAATCTTAATTCTCGACTTCTATTGCATTTCCAATTGTGATCATATTCTAGTCTACAGTCTATAGAATGTTAAATAAAAAACAAACAAACAAAAAAAAATGGCAACAAAAACTTAAAAAAAAAGAACAATTTTCAACGAATAATCAACGATAACAAATATTCAACGATAATAAATCGTTTTCTAGGAAATCCAGTTTTGGTTTTTTGTGCTGCACAAATCAAGTGCAAAAAAATGCCACTGCATTTCAAAAGTTTTCTGCTTTTTTTTCCTTTTTCTTTTTTTTTGTAGCAAGTGAGTGAATGAGCGAACGAACGAGTCAACGTGTAACAGAATAAGAACGTGATCTTTCTAAACTAGATTTCTAAAAAGTAAATTTTCAGTGTCTCAAAATATACCCTACACTGTATGCACACTGTAGGTGGTTGTGTTAGCGTTTGTAACAATTTCAAATGTATTATTTTAATAACAGTTTGAACATTGTAATCAAAGTTTATCACTGCCTTAGTGCTAGAAGATATCACTCCTCCATTGCTTCAAGTAATTCTTTCCATGTGTTCACAACAGTGTAGAATACATTTAAGTCTGCCTTGACTCACTGTAAGTCTTTCTAAATGTTTTTTTGTTTTGTTTTGTATTTCAAGTTGACTTTTAAATGGTCCCTTCCCTGCCTCTCACAGTCAGTAGTCCATCAATCTTTGTATATTGGCCATTAAGCTGCTGTCTCCAGCATTAAAGCGTCTACTGAAATTTCACTGGGAGTGTAAATGAACCAAATTGTTTGTGTAATATATGGACAGATATGATGGCATTGGTAGAATGAATAGATGAATGTTTCTGCATTAGATCATGGAGTGTCTGCAGTAATGGTAGCACTTTGTCTTTAGTGTTTAATTTTCAGTTTTCAGTAAATGCCCTACACACAGTCCTTTAGATATGAATTAAAATGTGATAAATTTGAAAGTGTGTGTAAGTCACAAGGGGTAATGATCGACTACTAATCAAACTAATCCATCTTTAATGTGTATCTCAGAAGTCAAAGAAGTGAAGTCTCTGGACTTATGTTGGCTATGGCCGCGATTTTTTCTTGGGTTATACAGGAAAATATGACCAAAGTTCCACTTGACTTAGACCAACCTGTCTGTTTTGAGTGGCTTAAGTTCTAATCTAAGAAAAGTACTGCTTGTGGCCATTTATATAACTGGCGCTTTGCGCACCACCCCCACGAAAGCCTTGTTCGCAATGCTCAACTGGCTTCCTACTGTGCTTCTCGCTAAGCAGGCGGCTAAGTTTGCTGCGACTAGACTTAATGCCCTGTCTCGTTGGCACATTGTACCTTCTGGTCACTCCACTATTCTGGAGGTTGATCCAGTGGCCCCCGTGAACATCGACTATCTCCCTGCTGAATATTGTCTCGATAGGGGTATCCACTCTCTGATTCCGAGTAAGGACGACTGGCATCCTAATACGGTTTCCCCCCGGAAGTCCTGGCTATAAACTCGATAATTTGGTTGGAAACGGTGTCTACTCTGGGAAACTGGACCTGAACATTTCTCTCCGTCTGCCGGACTACTGCAGCGTGTTTCAGGCGGAGGTGACGGCAATTTACCGGGCCGCTCAATGGATCCTCGCCAACGGTGCTCCTTTCATTCGCGTCTCGGTCTTTTCTGATAGTCAGGTCGCGCTAAGATCTCTGTCGTGTTTAGTGAATAACTCTAGTATCGTTAGGGAATGTCGCCGATGTCTCGACCTTCTTTCTGGGCGCTTCACCAGTGTCTCACTGGTGTGGGTAATATGTCGCTTTCAACCAATCTTCCACATAAATAAACATGTGCGAAGGGCATACATGTTCGAATCACGATAAATATCTTCTCAGGAGTCCTTTCATGTGCCTTTTATGGAATAGTTTCTCAGTTTGAATGTAATTTCATTAGAGTCTCAGACAGAACGTCATATAACATCATCATATATGTAGCTGCTTACTGGCAGTCGTAAGAATATCGATTTGAAATGAACGTAGCCATGGGGCACGTCATCCACATTCTTTTATTCATGCGTTTGATTTAAATATCTCTCTCTGAAGCATTCTTCGATATAAATTTTTATGTGTAGATCTCTGATCCATCACCTTATGAGGAGTACGAATGCTCAAATTTCGACAAAAGCTAATAATTTCAGAACTTTCGCCCAGATTCTACGGTCTAAGGCCTTTTCCATAGATGACGATCATATTGTATAAAGAAAATAAGCCGAGGCTATAAACTTTTATGCGTTGACCGGTTTTTGACAAATCCAGCGAACTATATTCATTGCTATAAAAGTCAATTAGGACAGGACACTATGTTAGCCAACATAAGCATGATGCACTTGAGTGTGCAATATCAAGATCCTTGGATGCCATACAAAATCAAGATGACCTGATTCTCAGTCTTCATAGAAGGCTTCAAATAAAAATATATACTTATGTCTTCGAAATCCCTTCTGCTTCACTTAATTGGTCATTCTTTTAGTTAGAATTACGACCTAGCTTAGTTGTGTGTGTTAATTTCATCCAAGAGTGGCACGATCTACAGTTTAAACATATATACATACATAATTGGTCATTACAACCTTTCAGTCATGATTACGACCTAGTTTCTCACACCACTTATGTTGTGTGTGTTAATTTTATACATGAGTAGCGGGAACTACAGTTTAAAGTCGTCGCCGAACGACAGGTTTTTGAGGAACTTTTTATGTCAATTTTTATTTACTCTCAGAGTTTTTGTCAGAAATCTGCTGAGAGGAAGATGGCAAAGAAATTTTTTTCATATTTTGTCTTCTTCGCGATGTCTGGGCTGGAATTTGAACTACGGCCTTATGTCTAATAAGCCAACACACTGCCTACTAGCATACGGCAACATTTATAGAAGTGTATTAAACTTAATTTGTCATTACAAGTTAGGATTACAACCTAGCTTCTCACACCTCCCATGTTGTGTATGTTATTTTATCCATGAGTGGCAGGACTTACAGTTTAAAGTCGACTCGGAACGACAGGCAGTTTTTAAGAAACTTCATGGCAATTTTATTTTCACTCAGAGTTTTGTCAGAAATCTACTGGGAGGAAGTAGCCGAAGAAGTATTCTAGAAGTGGACTAGATTTTTAACCGCGACATCACGACTAAGAAGCTAACACCTTACGAACTTGACTGCGACGACTACAAGCACTACTGCGGACGTATGCTACTGGCCAAATGGAGGAGAAGGGGCTTAAAAAAACTTTGTACGGTTTACTAGTCTATATGAAGAAGCTTACTCCAGCCTTCTTAGAAGTGTCTGGTCGTAGGTTTCTAAAACATACATCGCGATTATAGTACAAGACCCTGGATAATATGTTCATAGTTTAAGTGGCGTATGCGTATACTACAAATCTGTTGCATTTAATTTAATGCAAGTGAAGTAGACAACAGTGCCAGACATTTGATAATTCACAACGATTTTAACTATGCTCGCGAATAGCCATGTAAATTGATACGACAGTTTTAATCATAATTCAGTCAGAATTCTAATTTGCTTTGGAAAGTGTAAGAATAGAAAACCCGATAAACGCTGATACAGAATTACTCTGAAGCATTTTCTGAGTTCCTTATAAATCTCGTTATAAATTTCCTTAATTTTTATTTAAAGTTTCTACGTATTTATGCTGTTTTCCTTCCTAGCCTAGCCTAGCCTAGTAGTGTACGCATGTCTTATTTTGTATATGTTTTCGGCATTCTGGCTTTTGTAGCACCATTCGTATATATTTGTTGCTGTGTCTATTGATGGTAAAAGTATTTGCCACTGTGATGATAAATATGGAACTTGGCTTTGACTTTGAGACATGACTTTGGTCACTCTCTCGACAGCATTACATCACGAACACAGCACAGCATAGCATCATTATTATCATTACGAAAATCATCATCATTATTGCGATCGTCATACCAACTTGTTTCTTCTTCTTCTTTTTTTTTTTGGTGTTGCAGTAGTTATTATAAATACGATTCTTCTTCTTTTTTTGTTTTCCTTATTTATTGTTGTTGTTGCTGATGTTGTAAATGGCCGTATATACGAATTTTAAAATCTTCAATGCCACAATATACCAGTAATTGCAGCATAAATTGACGCTCAAATACACAAAAAAATTTCATAAATATTGTAAAAATAAAATACGATAAGAAATACAAACAAAAACAAATACAATAGCAAATACAATAACAACAACAACAACAACAATAAAATAAAACAAATACAATTCAAAAAAATTGTGCGGATATACAATGGTATAAGTCGATCTACTTATACTATGTATACGAGTATACTCTGGTATATGCTTGTGTAAATACAATTAAAATATTTGAAAATAAAAGACAAATAGATGGTGGCAAGGCAGCCACATTTTCACAAAATGGTTCATTTGCAACATTTTAAGCTGCTAAATAAATTGCCATAAACGATCGTATTGAGTTTTAGTTGTTACTGGTCGGTCCACATACGAATGTTTTCTTTACACCATTTCTGCTTAAAAATATTTGAGTTTTTTTCTTTGTGGTTCTGCATGGCAGTGATGGCAAAACGTGAAGTCGCCATAGTCTAGTAGGTAGTGTGTTGGCTTATTAGACGTGTGGCCTATGTTCAAGGTCAGACATCAAAACGATAATATGAAAAAAATATTTCTTCGGCGAACAGATTTCTGGCAGAAACTGTGGGAGTAAAAGAATTTGCCATGAAAAGTTTCTCAAAAATATGTCGTTTGGAATCGACTTTAAATTGTAGATCCCGCCACGCGCGTATGAAATTAACATACACAATATTAGTGGTGTAAGAAACTAGGTCGTAATCAGAGATCAATGAATCGTTTTTTCGCTACTCATAAGCACTCATGAAATTTTGAATACAAGTGAGTCAACAATATTGAAATTTAACAACCCTGATTCATTCGTACTCACTACAACGTTAATTTATAAGTACAGGTTGCAATGAGTATGCGTACAACCTTGACATCAAACTCATACCATTCGAAATATGTTTGATTCATAAGCCTACACATTTAGATTCATAACTTTAGGAAAATACTTATAAATGATACGAGTGACTCGAATCATTCACCAAAACCCTCAGTCTTAGTTGTTGTTGCATATACAAAAAAAGAAAACAGACACATAAGCAAAAAAGACAGATCAGCAAGCAGAGCAAACACACAACCTTCTAGTAGGTATTTTAGTGTTAGTGCCCAAATCATACTTATTTTGTGCTGCATGTATTTGTTGAGTTATGGAGAGTCGAAATCAACAACATAATACGTGTTGTTATGTATGAATATGATGAGTACTTCAAAATTTGAATATGAGTAGAGGTTCAATGATATTAAAATAAGTATGAATGCGTATAAGTATCAGAAAGTATGAGTATGATTCGATTATACTCAGCTTTTGAATACTCATTGCTGACCTCTGGTCGTAATCCTGACTAAGGGATTGTAATGACGAATTATGTATGTATGTATGTATGTATATTTTTTCCATATTTCTTTTTATTGGAGATGTCTCAGCTGGGATATGATCCGTGGACTCACGTCTAATAAGCCAATACACTAGCTACTACACTACGGAGTATTTGTATAGAGGGTGGGCCATTTAAAAGTTTAAATTTAAAAATGCAATAAAATAAAAACGGGTTTAGAATTTTGCCCAATTTATTCTTTTGTTGTAAAGTACAATTGTTTCGGTTGGAAATGAAATAATACTTCATTCATATAGCTGTCGCGGCTGACCTCACAGCATCTCATTCGAACGGACCACCAATTTTCGTGCACTTTTTCGAGTGTATGGAGTCGTATTTCGGCAATGGCATCACGAATGTTTGCCTTCAAATTTTCAATTGTCTCTGGTTTGTCGGCATAACACTTTTCTTTAAGGGCCGCTCGCAGAAGAAAGTCCAGCGACGTGTAATCGCAGCTTCTTGGCGGCCAATTGACATCACAATTTCGGCTAATTGAACGGCCTTCAATAAATCTTTGTGGCATGAGATGTGTGGCAAGACGGACCATCCTATTAAAACCAAACATCGTTCACATCAATACCATGAGGAGTGTGTACAAAAAAATCGGTTATCATGGTGCGATACGATGTCTCCATTGCAACGTCCTCATTTTTAAAGAAATATGGGCTAATGATGGCTCTGCTCCAGAAGACGTACCAAACAGTCACTCGTCACTCAAGTGCATTGGCTTCTTCGATGGATCAGAGATCTGCACATAAAAATTTATGCCGAGGAACGGTTCAGAGAGAGATATTTAAATCAAAGGCATGAATGAAGGAATGTGTTTGACGTAGCAGATGGTTACATTCATTTCAAATCATTATTCTTACAGTTGGTCACGCAGCTATATGATGACATGTTATACGACATTCTTTCTGAGACTCTAATGAAATTCCATTCAAAATGACAAGCTATTGACCAAAACTGCAGGCACACTGTCAATTTTCTATTGCACAACTCTGAATAGGCGTTGAGGAAAACTTTTAAGGCAGCAGGTTCAAATGAATAGGAAAAACACTCTTTAGCACACATACACACACACACACACAAATGCTTGTTTGAAAATGTTGGTTTTTCTTGGAAAATTTACTAAAAATGCTGAAAACGCTCTGTTTTTCTCAACACATTTTTGTTGTTGTTGTTGTTCCATCATTTTTCATTTTCCATTTGTTGCTGTTGCTGCTAGAGTTGTTACTGCAGCAGTAACAAGCAGTAGTTGTTGTGTTTGCCTCTTAGTATTGTTGGTTGTATTTAGCCAAACATTATTAATGCTTAGAATGCTGAATGTTGTTGTTGCTGTTGTTGTTGCAACAGCTTAGTGTTGATCTTTTCGATCTTTAAGAGAAGTTTTTCGCGTTTTTTCCCCCTCATTTTTTCTATGTTTTGAGGGGAAAGAAGAAACACAAAAACAAAATGTTTATTATTGTTGTGATAATAAAGACAACCATTTGTCTTTAAATCGTCAGCATGCAAAGAAAAAAAAAATTGGAAAAAAGAAAAAAAGTACAACAACAACAACAACACAATAAATTATTGTTAATTTTTCCTATTTTAATAAATGTCGCCACATTAATGAGTCTTAAATGTGCGACTTTCGTTACAAATGTTGTTATTGTTGTTGGCCTTTGTTTTGTTTTTGTTTTTGTTTTAATTTTTTTTTTGGTTTGTTGGCTTAAAACAAAATGTTGCTCATTGTAGTAGTTGGCCAACTTAAAAAGTCGTAGTAGAGACAGTAGAAGACCAAATAGAAAATGTTAAATGTTGTATCTCGTTATGGTTTAAAATGATGATGAAAAAGTAGTTGAGAAAAAAAAATGTGAAAGAGAAATAAGAACAGAATGTAGTTCTTATACGTACATATGTATGTATGTATGCATGTCTTGGCCGTCGTTTTTGGTTTTTGGTTTGAGTCTCTCTTTTGCCACATTCATAATTATTCTTTAAGTTTAAACAGCCAACAACTTGTTCAATGTATTTATAATTAGGAGTTCTCAAGAAATTCTAACCTAAGTTATGTCCGCTGCTTTTTGTATATCCATTCCATGTTTAAATTTTCTTTTTTTGTTGCGTTTTTTTGTGCTTTTGTTGTAGTTTTTTATCGAATGCGAATGTGCATTTATTTGTTACCTCGATAAGATGCATTTTATTAAGTGTAGACAACAAACGACAACAAAACTTACAATAACTGTGTAGTTTTTGTTTTGTTTTTGGTCTACAATCGCTACAGCAAACGTATGGTTATGTTCGTTTTGAAGCCCATTATGAGATCTTTTGAATAAGTAAGTTACTGTGGTCGCAGATTTCTGGCAAAAACTCTGAGAGTAAAAATAAAATTGCCATGAAAGAGTTTCTCAAAAATCTGTCGTTCCGAATCGACTTTAAAGTATAGGTTCAGCCACTTATGTATAAAATAAACACACACAATATAACTGAAGGATTGTAATGATCAACTATGTATGTACGATACTGTAAAATACCCAATAAAATTGACGTTAAAGATTCACTGTACCACAGTGTATGTTACTGTATTTGACATGATAAAAGTAGGCGTGTCATTACTCGCCACAATGCAGAGGATTTAAAACATATTTAGAGACCCTTTCTTGAGTCTCTATAGGCGATAAGAATATCTGAGATATATATATAAGAACTATTCGCCGTAGTATAGCATATACTATATATTTACATGGCGTATTAGATGTAAGGCCACGGTTCAAATCCCAGGTCACACATCTCAAAGAAAACGAAAATAAAAAAATATTTCTTTCGCCACTTGCTCTCAGTAGATTCCTGGCAAAAACTCTGACAGTAAATAAAATTGCCATGAAAGTTGCTTTAAAATCTGTTGTTCGAAGTCGACTTTGAGAAGACAATGCATACCACCTGGCCGCTAAAATCAATTGAGGAAGCCGGGTATATTTTGGCCAGAAAGATAATCGAACTTAAAAACAAGCGCAGTAAGTATTGTGTCCTTATTACACTGGACATGTTAAAAATGCATTTAACTTGGCATAATGGGTTTGATGGGCTTGTTTGACTTGAAAATTCCTGAAGAAGAATCCATTCAAACACTATATTGCATTAGCTGTGCGAACAACATATTTCGAAGATGTAATCATTACCATAATGATATTCTGACTGGAGACAGAATTTTTAGCACGAACCGCATCAATGTAATGCATATCACACCATATCTTTCTATGCAGCTAGTGTTGTACCAGTAATTGCATCCAAAGATATGACGGCATTATGTACGCAGGACCAAAAGTAGAAGATCTCTGCGAGAGTGGCAAAGAATATTGATTAACGATCGATGGACCTATAAACTAATTACATACGCTATTGACAGATCGACTATAATTTAATACAGTTCCTGACAGGACATCATAATTATAACAGTCCTGCATATGAATACAGGCATGACATCTCACTAAGGATTCTCAATGGCCATCTAAAAAGCAAATTGCGGAACTATAAATGCAGCTAAAATCTTCTCTAATACATACATACATACATACATACATACATAGTTGGTCATTACAACCCTTCTGTCGGGGATTACGACCTAGCTTCTCACACCACTCATGTTGTGTGTATTAATTTTATACATGAATGACGGGACTTTCAGTTTAAAGTCGACTTCGAAGGACAGATTTTTGAGAAACTTTTTCATGGCAGTTTATTTTAACTCTCAGAGTTTTTGCCAGAAATTTGCTGAGAGGAAGTCGCCTAAGAAATATTTCGTTTTGTTGGAGAGGTCTGACCTGGGGCTTGAAATGTGGCCTCACGTTTAATAAGCCAACATACTACCTACTAGACTACGGCGACTTCGTTAACAACTGTCTATAAAGAGTCCTAGATATAAAGAGTCTTCCAACAAGGACTTGCGAACTTTGATTTTTGATATTCAGCCTTTTTTCCATGGACAACGGCATGTGTTCGACCATAATTTTTTATCGAAAAACCATTCTCAGATGTGAGGCTTATTGGTGTACAAAGGTTATGTGAACAAATAAAATTGTTCAATTTTGGCCGATACCAATCCACAAGAAATCCAAATACGTTCAATGCTTCTCAAAAAAGTCACTGTATGGTGTGGATTTTAAGCTGTCAGTGTAATCGCTCCATATTTCTTTAAGAACGACCATTATGACCAGTCCATCAGTGTCAACGGCGAGCACTATAGGTCGGTGGTAACCAACTTTTTTTGCTCTGAATTGAATGATCCGGCTATCAGCGACAGGACGGGCCACATGTTAAATATTCTGCGACTTGAGAGCACGGACATGTCACGTGTAAGGAATGTGAACTGGCCACCAAGATCGTGCGATATGATTTTGTCAGACTTTTCCTTGTTTGGGTTTTTTTAAATCGCGAATTCAGTCTAATTTATGGTCCAGAATCATAGAATATTGTACATGAAGTATGCACCACCCAGAAAAGCCTTGGCGGTCATTGGAAAGATGTTATACGCCACACAAAATGACATCAATAGGTCTTTCAAACGAATAAAAATATTCGAAGATGTATGACACTAGAAGTAGTCGCCGTAGTCTAATAGGTAGTGTGTTGGCTTATTAGACGTAAAGCCAGGGTTCGAGCCCCAGGCCAGACATCAAAACAAAATACAAAAAATATTTCTTCGGCGACTTCCTCTCAGCAGATTTCTGGCAAAAACTCTGAGAGTAAATAAAATTGCCATGAGAAGTTTCTCAAAAATCTGTCGTGTATCATGTATAAAATTAACACACACGACATAAGTGGTGTGAGAAACTAGGTCGTAATCCTGACTGAAGGGTTGTAATGACCAATTATGTATGTATCACACTAGGTGTAACAGATCATGAAGAATTACAAAAAAGAGCATTTTAAAGTCGTTTAAAATCTATTATTGCACGCCACCTCATTATGGTCGTTTATTTTTTCTTTTTGTAATATTTCTTGGTTAATTCCTGATTCCCGATTCCCTCATTTCATTGTGATGCGTTCGCCTCTGTCGTCTGTCTGTCTGTGGTATTTTTCGTAACTACCATCACTACAACTAGCACTCTGTTAGTGGCTAGTGGCCAGTAGTGTTGCAGCTATTCTTCTTCATTTGCGGTACGTTGTATATGTATGTATAGTATATGGTGCAACAAAAAATCTCCTTTTATGCAACAATTAAATGTATTTGTTCGATAATTTTTGCCAATTATTTGGTATTAAAACATGAATATGTATGTCTTAACATGCTCGTTAAATGTTAAATGTTTCTTTGATTTTTCTTACAATTAATCCATGTTCAATGCTAACACGGGGGGAGGGGGGTGTGTATTTCTTTAAAATTCTACAAGCCATACGTACGTTTACAAACATTAAATCAGGAATTTTATTGAATATCAATTAGTTGGTTAGTTGGATACCCTCCCTGAGCAACAAATCTACACACAGAGATGATGATCTTACAGCGAGATGCATGGATGGAGATCGATGGATGGATAGATGGTTAAACAGATGCCTCTACTGCAATAATGAACGATAGACTGCAACTTTATGCAGTGGAAACTGATATTTGAGCCGATTCGTATATGTTACACGCATGCTGTTAGTCAGGCTAGCATAGTTTGGTTGGTTGGCGTGTATATACGAGTATTTCTAATTCTATTCCAGAATTAATTGAATTTGTAATCACTTTTAGAATAATTTGCAAAAAATGCTAAAGCGCTTCAAATGATTTCTGTTTTCCTTTTGAATTCTAATGGGCGTAGATGGTCTCGTTAGATATTTTTCATTTGAAAACTTTATTTTATTCATTAAAGTCAGTAAATATTGCCGCAATTATTTCATTATTTTATGAATATTAACAATAATTAAGAATAATTCTATGGTGGCATAATAAAAAAATATGCTTGTTAATCATAAAATATGATTTGCAATGAAGAACATGAAAACATTTTGATGGTGGTAAAAGGCGTAAAACCAGTAGCATGTCTAGCATCAAGTCATATTTGATTTGCACAGTACACAGCACCACATAATTCCGTCACATTAGCACTTCTTTTTATATTCATAAACTTGCTCGAAGTAAACTCGAAACGAAGTAATATGTAAGTGTACCTCTTGTGGCATTATCGCTCTGTTCTTTGACTCAATCTTTAAAGTTTTTAAGGTCGATCACATTTGTTCATAGAATATATTGAAATGTTAATGAGCTCAAGCATATGCTGGTTATTTAAATATGAGTCAATCATAGTCAATGACAAACAAAATTGCTTATTGGTTCACAGAGTAAATTATCCTATGGAGGTAACTTCAGTAATTGTTTGAGGCCTTCAGATCAATTACAGCCAATTTGTATACTCAAGGACGGGAGCTTTGAGACACGTTGGCAAAAATTACTTTTTTTGAACACTGCTACGTGCTCGCATTATAGTGAAGAAACATAAATGCTTTGGTTCTCTGAAAAGATCCTGTTTTTAAGCAAAAATCCTTCTCCATTCATTACAAACCCCATATAGAAAGGTGTCCAATTGAATAGACACAATGGGCCACATAGAGCCATAGCAAACCATAACGATTACTGAGAGGAGGTCGCCTAATTGGCTTACAATGGCTTCGGTATCTCACGAAGGGCAGCTGTAAAGTTGTATTACTGAGCTGCATTTGTGCGGAGAGGAAGTCGCCTATTTGGCTTACATTTCGTTCGGTGTCTCACGAAGGGCAGATGTAATATTGTCTTACTGGGCTGGAATTGTGCGGCTGGCTTGCTCTGTACGCGGAATACTTCATGTGACTTTACAAAAAATAATGATCAATAGAGAGCTCCAAAACGAAAAGTTAATTGCACATCAAATACGCCTGCAACAGTCTTTTTAAAACCATATGTTGACCAATGAAGTCGTCGTAGTGTAGTAGGTAGTGTGTTGGCCTATTAGACGTGAGGGTACGGTTCAAACTTCAGTTCATCTACAACGAAACGAAATATTTCTTCTTCAGTATATTTCTGGCTAAAACGCTGAGAATAAATAAAATTACCATGAAAAAGTTTCTCAAAAATCTGTCGTTCAGAGTCGACTTTAAACTGTAGATCCCGCCACTCATATATAAAATTAACACACACAACATAAGTGGTGTGAGAAGCTAGGTCGTAGTCCTGACTTAAGGGTTGTAAGATCTAATTCCTCCATCTGGGACAGAACAAGTCATTGTTTAATGTGAAATCCATGGGCAATCTAGAAAATATTTTTCAAGCAGAAGTTTATAACACCGAAATATATTCAACTTCGACAGAAGGTTAAGAGATCGGTCCGAGTTTTGCTCTTATGAATTTTAATGGAGGTATAGATATAAATCCTGGGGCAATTAGAAGTCAAATGAGATTGTCAGTTGGGGAGCTTCCACTAAAACTATTCAAAAACAGCATGGAAATAATAACAGATTTTCTTTTTTTCACCTCAAGACCAATATACTTGGAAAAAAGATCAAAAGAAGTCAAACCAATGCATGTCTGCATGTGCTGTAAACACATTCGAGACACCAAGTGCTGCGCAAAAAAAGAATAAATGCATGGGAATGATAAGTTTAAAGGAAACAAACGAGTTTGAAGCTGGTGCGCACTTAGGCTAATTTTTGCTTGTGCCAATGAACGGATTAGTGTTGTTAATCCGATAAAATGCTTGAAATAGAGGTAAAAACGCGTAAAAATTTTTTAGTGGCGCCATTGTTAAAGAAGTAATCGACTGGTTGTTTTTAATCCTTTTACTTACACTTGGACGTTATCGCCTTTAAAATAATGAAATCACTTGCTGCTTGTCCAAGGCAAAAATTGCTAAATTGTTGTGCAGAACTTGGTGCCTTGAATGTATTTTACCCCTTAGCATTGTCTTATTATGGGTTCACCTATAAATGTGACAAATGACGTAATTTACAGGAAATGTGTCTTAAGTAAGCATTTTTTCAATTCCAGTGTCTTACAATGAACTCCTCTTAGATGAGAAATGTCTGGTATGTAGTGTAAACCATAAAACAAAATAAGATCCGTAATTATTTTCTATATTAAGTTCACAATTTGCTTGCTCTCTACAAGCACTTTTTCGCTTGAGATTTTATTTCTAGTTCTTTAATTATTATGGAACGTTAAGATATATTCAAATATCTTAAATGGACGGTCTATTTTCATTTCAATTACTTCCTTAATTTCTCATTACAACCCATTAGGAAGGATTACAACCTAGCTCCTCACACCAGCCATGTTGTTCTTGCTAATTTATATATGAATAAAGGGATCTACAATTTAAAGTCGACTCTATATGACAGATTTTTGAGAAACTTTTCATGGCAATTTTACTTTATTTTCAGAGTTTTTGTCGGAACACTGCTGAGAGGAAGTTGCCGAAGTAATATTCGTTCATATTTCATTTTGTTCGAGATGCCTGGGCTAGGGTCTGAGCCAGAGATCAGCAATGAATCGTTTTTTCATAAGCACTCATGAAATTTTCAATATAAGTGACTCAACAATATTGAAATTTAACTACATACTCTGATTCATTCGTACCCACTACAACGTTGATTTATAAGTACAGGTTGCAATGAGTATGCGTACAACGTTGACATCAAACTCATACCATTCGAAATATGTTTGATTCAGAAGCCTACTCATTCAGGTTCATAACTTTAGAAAAATACTTATAAATGATTCAAGTGAATCGAATCATTCATCAAAATTTCTAGTCTTAGCTATTGTTGCATAAAAAAAAAAAAAAAAAAGAGAGAGCAGCAAGCAGAGCACACACACTCGCTTCTAACAAGTATTTTAGAGTTCGTACGCGATTCATACTTATTTTCTGCTTCGTGTATATATTGAGTTATGAAGAGTCGAAATCAACGACATCATACGTGTTGCTAAGTATGAATATGTTGAGTACTTCAAACTTTGAATATGAGTAGAGATTCCGTGATATTAAAATAATTATGAATGCGTATAAGTATCAGAAATTATGAGTATGATTCGATTCTACTCATCTTTTTGAATACTCATTGCTGATCTTTGGTTTGAACCATGCCCTTACGTCTAATAAGCTGGCATACTACCTACTAGATTACAGAGACTTCATGTGTTCAAATAATCCAAATATTTTAGCCAATTATAATCCCATTTTCTTTACAAATTAATTACATTCGCCCTTTATAGAGTATTAAGCTGATTTCGAATTCAAATGATAATTTTTATCGTTTCAAAATATTTGAAAATTCAAAGCAAAAACAGCAAAACCGATTTCTACCAACCAAATATGAATGAAAACCGTGTTGCGGTCTTGTCTTTATGCGGTAATAATGCCGTAAAAAAAAGAAGGAGGAGGTGAAGAAGATAAAGAAGAAGAAGTAGTATAAGCACATAATAACTCTTCATGGAATATATGGTAAATTACACTGAGTAACTACAAATGGATTTATTGCCATTGTTAACAAATTGTTGAAAAAAAAAAACAGAAAAACACCAACAAATGCTTACGTCTGTTATGAGGCACGAGCCACAAACTATAACTGAGCAGACATAAAGGCAACAGTAATTGTTTATAAATGTGTATTGGTGTGTGTGTGTGCATGTATGTTGCATTAATACAAACACATACATAAACACTTGCTGGTTCATGCATACATTGTTTATGAATGATCATTTGGTAAAACTTAAAGACAGACAGACAAACAGACAGACAGACAGACAGACAGACAGATACATATAAATGTTTAAAGTAAAAGTATAAAACTAACAGACATTTTAAATGATTCATACAAGAAACATTTGTAAAGACAGACAAACATAATCGTAACCAGTGGTCAAGTACTAAAATTTTAAGACTACAACAGTAGCAAACAACAATTGGCCACCAACAAGTAAACGGGACTAAAATAAGCAGCAAAAAATTGCATCATACACTCAATCACACACATACACATACAGTGTACTGTATTTGGTATACGAAAACAACAATGTTGTACATGCCACAAAGAAAGCAAGGTCGTGAAGGTGATGCTGTGCAGTATCCAAAAGGATACCCAACAAAGCTTAAGATGTCGATGCTGCACAGTAAACCTAATACAGTAGGCTACAGCACCAGCAGCAGCAACATCGGCAGCAGTAGACATCGTTGATTGAGATACAAAATGTATGCACATGTTAAACATTAAAACAGTAGCATCAGGTAGCTGATACATTTTTACGACTACTTATTTACAACATGCTGTTGCACGAATAAGAAGAATGGTGTGGTTCGCTGGCAACAGTTGTAATTCAGTTTTCATTTTTACTATGAATGAATAAGTGAATCTAAGTCTGATCCAAAGATTTTATATTTTAAGCGCCTCTTCATGCATTTTGTGGGTCTCAATGATAATCAGCCACCACTACTAAACATGGCTGTTTAAAGCGCAAGTGCAAAACTTTGAGACACAATTGTTGATGCACTTGTGGCCAATAAAGCACCATCATCATCATCGTCATCATCATCATCATTATCAACGTTGTCGTCACTATCGCAAAACGGCAACATCATAATCTCTGTCTAAAGCACCCATGCACATGCTGGATTATATAATACACCAAACCACTCCAGAGATCCACACTATACAACCACACAACACCACACCACACCACACCATCACGCCATGCCACGCCATACCACACCACATCACACGATGCCTGTGCCACACGCCATTCCACAACAACTTTACAATTCAATTCAATAGTAAAAGTTTCGTTTCTTATACCCGTAACTGGCTGGTCACATTTAACGGAAGCCATTCAGTTAGCCAGCCTTTTAAGCCTTCCAGCAGTAGCTTTAAAATACAGTCATAAGACAAAATAAAAACAAAAACTATACAACAAGTATACTTGCTATTCATGTTGTTGTTATTGCATTTGCTGCAACAGTTTAAGCCGAGATGATCATCTCAAAAAACTGGCTGGCTGGCTGGCTGGCTGCTTGTTTGTTTGTCTGCCTTTTGGGGCTGCCTGGCTGGTTGGCTTATCCACACACAAATTTCTTTTTGATTTCTTTAAGGTGGATTAACAGCCACCTTTTGAAAATCAACCAGAGATGGAGTTCGAAAGTAATTTCATTAGAGGGGGCCCGGAAGATTTTGAAAACCATTGCAGTGAGTGGCATCATTGAGCTTTATTTGTAAGAAGGATTTCTTTTTAAATCATGGCAGTTTTTATTGAAGGTCTCGGAGGTTTCTGTTCAGCTATCAGCTATCAATCGCAGTAGCTTTCAGGGAATCCCGATACCTTCTTTTTTATTTTATGTTTACAACACGCCAGTGGTTAAAGCACTTGACTACAATTCCTAGAAACCCGCTATTTAGATCTGTAAGAAGGCGGAAGAAGTTATCATTATTGTCTTCGAAGTCCTGGAAGCCTTTTAACCCCCACAACTCCAGACAAAATAGTCTAATCAGCAATCAATAATCAGCGCTTTGCACTACAAAAAGGTCTCGAATAAGAGCTACAACTGAATGCTTCATGGATCGGTTATGGGTTTCTGTTTTATTCTCTTTCGTTTCTTTATCCCTTGCCGCGAAACATTATTTTCATTTTCTATTTTGTCTTAGCTTTGTTGCAGTTTTTTTTTAAATTTTGTTTGGCAAGCAAGTGATTGGTCTTTTGTAGCACATCCTAGGATGACGTGGTTACTATATCTCGTTGTCTAGAACCTGCCCAGTGGGCTTCGATTGGGTTGTTGTGTTTGGGTGTAATAGTGAGGGAATGGTTTAGTTTTACTTCTCCTCAACAGCTGGAACTACCTGACTTTCCTTTACTGTTCGTTGATGATGTTATCCTCTCTGAGAGATCAACGATCAGAAGACTTTTTGAATCAATTATTTGAACAATTAATTCGTTTGGATCAGTCATGACAAATAGATTATATGTGGTAACCTTGGTTGCCTAAGGTTTCCAGTCAATCTTTTTGGGTTACTTTACTTGGGTTTCTCTTTTAACGATCCAATTCCACATTGTTTCTGGAATTCACGTTGTATTTGGGAAACACTTCGCAGGATCTTTCTCATTGAGCCCGTAACCTGGGAGATAATCTTTTCTACCAGTAAGCCTTGTTTGAAAACGTCAGTTTGGCTCTTCACTCAAAGCTCATCCTATCATTGAACATTTTAATTTGGTTGCTCACAAAGGCTTGTAACTCGTTAGGGTTTTCCTCTTTTTTTTCCACTTAGTTGGACTTGATATCTGCGGTTGATGCAGGTTTGACACCAAATTCTAGGTAGCCAGACAACCCCTTAGTTTGTTTGTTTTCGAAGACAATCTTAGCAGGTGTTCTTAATGTTTGATGTTCCATATCTAACCAGTATGTTAACAGGAGTTTCGGGGTATGCTCGTATCACTTACAACCTTTCGTAAGTGTTACTATGCAAATCATTCTACCATTTCATCAGTCTGTGGCTGTAGAGCGATGTTGTTCATATCATTCCAATACCATATACTTCGCACATTTTCTTCATTATGGATGACTCACAATTTCTGTTTTGATCCAATTATTCACGTCCCTTGTAGGGTGAAGCATTCACTTCTGTCCACTTCGTTAGGTTAGGTTAGGTTAGAGGACGTGTACTTGTCAATTAAGACAAGTACGGTACCCGGAAGTCGAATTGACCCATTGTACAAATGTCCTAGTTTTCTCACACCACTTATGTTGTGTGTGTTAATTTTATACATGAGTGGTGGGACGTACAGTTAAAGAAGTAAACTTCGATAGGAGCATTCTTTGCACTGTGGATCAGTCCACTTTGATTTTTCATCTTGATCGTCACCGAACATCAGCAATATGCTCTGTGCGTTCTGCCTTGACATAATGGCGGAAGTTTAAACTATTGGGACGATGCGAAGGCGCATCTGTATTATTGTGTTTTATACCACTTCAGTGCTCAGCGGTAAAGTCGTAACTTTTCAAGCGCCGATTTCAAAAGTCTCAGTTGTTCTTCGAAGTATTCCAATTACAACAGCCATCTATCCGACTGTGGAGTGGTCTATCCTTAGCAAAAATCTTCTCAGTTTTAATAGCGTTGGGTTATAATAACGGCAGGCCTACATCTTGAGTAGATGTTGCTTGCTATATAACTGAGTCACACTATCATACTTGTCGTAAGCCAGGGTTTTTCCACCGTTTGTGCAGCTCAACAAGTGCTTCATTAGTACTCGTTTTGTTGAGATCAGTTACAGAACCGTATGAAGTTTTAGCAGAACATTTAACAGACTGCCTCCCTATTGCTTAGGATATGCCCAAGTGCTGTAGCCTAAAATTCGATTTTAAGATCGGCTGTAAGTATTAAAGTCTCGATTCGATTATAGTTGCTTATGCCACTACACTACAATCAAAGTGTCATACATTTCCGTTACTACATTCTGTGTGATCTGCTTTCCTTGACGACCTGATAATTCCATACGAAATTGAATAAGTTGACCAGGATGTTTCAACAACATCAGCAATATTCGTAGCTTTTTTGAGGTTTCTTTCCGTTATACCTTCTAAGCAGGTCCATAGTAAATGCTCCCCTTTTCTGCCTACACTGCCCACATCACCTTGCAACATTGTTTTCCTTCCAAAAAAAAACATACCTGCAGCTGGTTTGGTAATAAATGTGTTGTTTATTTGTATGTCGATTGGTTGGCTTATAGAAATCGTTAAATTCAGCACTTGCTGCCACATAGAAAGCGAGAGATGCTCGTTTAGGCACTCACTTCTTACTCGGTGTGCGGTAATAAACTTCAGCCTATATAAAGTCTGTTGCAGCATTGGCTGTATGTTAAAGCTTCTACTTGCTGCATCATCGTCATCGTCATCGACATCGACATCGACAACATTATCAGAATCTAATACATGCCTCCATACAAAAATGTGTAGTAGTCGAACATAACATTACTATTTATGTTGTATGTGGCACATGCTGATGTTGCACATTTATTCATGGCCAAACAAACCTACATGTAAACATACATATGTATGCTATAACCATGCATACAATATTCATTCTGCTGTAGAAAGAAATGTGCAGCGCGAAAACGAATTCATAAATACGCCAGCAGTCTGGCATTGTTTAGCGTGAAACATGTGGCATGAAAAACTAGGAGTGGCACTATTTGCAGAAGGCGGACAGTTAACAAATGCCATTTGATGATGCCCCAACATAAAGTATAACATGAAAACATCATGTTTAAGATGTTAATTTAAGCAATTGCCAATTGCCCATCTCTGTGTGTGCCTGTGTGTGTTTGTGTAGATAATCCATTAATGGCGACTGACTCGTGGTGCATGTCGTCTTCTATACATCAAGTGCACAATGGCATCAGTAGTGGCTATGGCTGTGTCTGTATGGATGTTGCAGTTGCAGTTGCAATATAAATATCTTGTAATGATATTGACTTAAATGTCAATTATTCGTTTAGCGTTATACTACATGTATGTACGAGTATGTACGTAGTTTTGTAATGCCTTTATAATCTGTAATGCATCAGTGGTGGTATGTAAAGTAGTTGAATGTGGAATAATGGTGTGTGTGTTGTGTGTGCGAACATTATTTGTGGCATGAATATTTTAATACAATGATATTTTTATTATAAATTATTTAAATAGTCGTGTCGAGTTGAGTTGAGTTGAGTTGAGTAATGAAGTCATGAAAATATGTGCCATTTGATAACAACTCCATTGTGCGTCATACGAATAGGAACAAATATAAAACTCTCACATAAAAGGTAGAACAATACCTTTGCAGTATAGAAAGATTAAGTGATTTTCCAATAAAAAATATTATAAGGAAATTTAATCGTTTCAAGTCCGGTTATCACCTGTTGAAAGGATTTCATTTGAAGTGTCATTTATTTTGCAAAAAAGATTAGAAGCCTACCGTGGAACAAAATTTTCTTCAGCAAAAACAAGCAAAACAATCCTTTAGTCAGCATTGCCACACACCCTACCTACTCATACCATACATGTTGTGTGTGTTAATTATTTACATACATACATGAGTGGCGGGACCTTTAGTTAAATAACGACTCCGAACTATAGATTTTTTTAGAAACTTTTCATCGTAACTTTTTTTACCTTGGCAGCTTTTGCCAGCAGACTGCTGACAATTTTTTACTGGTATTTTGTTCCGACAATTTTTTTTTTAATTTTTTGTGACAATTTTTCCCGAAAATATTTTTTTTTGACAAGTTTTTTATGAGATTTTTTTACCGACAATATTTTCTTACAATTTTTTCAGAAATTTTTTTCTGACAATTGTTTTCAGTGAATTTTTTTTCTGGCGATTTTTTTAAAAAAATTTTTTTAATAATGTTTTCTGACAGTTTTTCCTGACAGGGTTTTTTGACAAATTTTTTCTGACAACTTTTTCAGGCAATTTTTCTGTTAATTTTTCCGATAATTATTTTTTTTAATTTTTTCTGATAATTTTTTCTGGCAGTTTTTCCCCTCAATTTTTTTGACTATTTTTTCCTGACAGGGTTTTTTGACAAATCTTTTCCGGCAATTTTTTCAGGCAATTTTTTCAGGCAATTTTTTCTGTTAATTTTTCTGATAATTTTTTTCTGAATTTTTGTCTGGCACCCTTTTTCTGACAGTTTTGCCCTGACAATTTTTTTGACAATTTTTTCCTGACAGGCTTTTTGACAAATATTTTCAGACAATTTTTTTCTGTTAATTTTTTTTTTCTGAATTTTTTTCTGACATTTTTTTCCTGACAATTTTTTCCTGACAGGGTTTTTTGACAAATTTTTTCAAGCAATTTTTTTCTGTTCATTTTTTTCTGATAATTTTTTTCTTCATTTTTTTCAGACAGTTTTTTCCTGACAATTTTTCTTGAAAATTTTTTCTGGTGATTTTTCAGGCAATTTTTTTACAACTTTTTTTGACAAATTTTTTGACATTTTTTCTGACAGGTTTTTTCGAACAAATTTTCTTAAAAAATTTTTTGGTGCAAAATTTGAAGTTGAGCAAGTGTATAAAGCTGGGAGTTCCGTGTAGTCCTTTCCTTGATCATTAAATGGACTTTGCTTCGTATTAGTCGAAGAAAAAAATAATAAGAAATCTTTCAAATTTTTTTTTGATAAGAACCGTTGCATTGACTGTCTCTTATGGGCAGCTGAGTACGCTTGAGAAGTTCTAAATTAAATATAATGTTTGGCTTAAATTTAATTCCTAGTCATATACAATAAAAGCAACAACAACAACAGTATTAACAGTAGAATATTTTGTTTGCCTATGGACGCATGCGTGTTTTGCATTTTAAATCACAAAACAATTCTTCTTAACATGGAAAGATATTCATTTGGGGGAACGTATGCCAACAATATAAATTCGATTTGATAGTTGATTTTAATTATTAAATCCAGTTTTAAAATGTAAACAGCATAAGACTGTTCAAGTTATTTAACAAAATCCAATAGAAAATTGCCAACTGTGTTGTTATTTCCTTCACCTTTCTCTGCATCTTGGCATTTCTTTGATTTGTCAGTTTTTTACTTGTCAGTTGGCATATTTGCATAATTCTTCATTTCATTTCGTTGTTTTTCTTCTTTTGCTGCATGTGTTCTGCCATAACTTATTCAAAATGTTAAATTATAATCGCCCAAATGCATGAAATTTATTCTCTATCATGAAAATATTTTGAGTCTCGTTTTCTTTTTTTTTTAAGAAATTCTTGGAGATTGTTTTTCCATAAGAAAAATGTAAACAAGTTTCCGGAATTAGGAATAAAAAAAATTTTACAATACAATATTATCCTAAAACCAGCTAGAAGTTTGTGGTCGGTCAAGCTCGACTGAATGATGCGGTACTTGGGTGGAAGTGGTAGCTTTGCACCACTCAAAGCTCACTTAAGCACGCATAGCGACTCGTTGTTACGCCATAGGTAAGGGCAGACCCTGTATTGATCGAATTCCACCACCATGGAACCGCTTCATCCGGTAAAACAATTTTTTCCACCAATACATTGCGGATGCTCGTTTGGTGTCCATTGTTACACCAAATTATTCTTCAAGAGTTGGAATCAGTTGCCAAAAGTGCTAATGGTAACATGCCAGACTAAGGCAGTTTATTCTTTCGAGTTGGCAATTCCTCTTTAGTAGCTCTAGTTGTTAATTTCAATTCAAGTGGATATTTTCTTTTACTTCTTCAATCAGCGGTTTCTGACACTTCTGTGGGTGCAAAAGCAATGCAATGTGGCCACTCTTAGAGTTCTTGTTCGAACACTCACTAATAAGTGAGCTAATACCTGAGATAGGACAAAATTGATCTGCAAGTACTTAAGGTCGGAAATTCCCCAGACCAAATAGGCAAATTGGTAATGACAAGTATTATCATGTTGTGTTCCATTAATTTTGATTCAATTGTACATTTCCTGTTGCAGTTTCGCATTAAGATGAGCAATTGATTGGTCTGTCAACGCCGATCTTGGTGTCGAGGCTGCTAACTAAGCACTCAGGCTTGTTATTATTGTGCAGACCGTCTTTACTAGAGGAAAAGGTGCCTTCTATGAAGCAATCGACATCTTACATACATACATTACTGGTCATTACAATCATTCAGTCAGTATTACAACCTACCTTCTCACACCACGCAAGTTGTATGTGTGTCTGGCGGAACCTACAGTTTTAAGTCGACTCCGAACGGCAGATTTTTAAAAAACTTTTCATGGCAATTTTGTATTTACCCTCAGAGTTTTAGCCAGAAATCTGCTGAGAGGAAATCACCGAAGAAATATTTTTTGTATTTCGTTTTTATGTTTGCCCTGTGGTTTGAACCCTGCCTTTACATCTAATGAGCCAACACACTACCTACTAGACTACGGCGACTACTACTCATATTGCTTGTGTCAAAATTTATCCGTGAGAGGCGAGACAGAACGGCAGATTTTACAGTCTTTGCTAGAAGACTGATGATAAAATAAAATGTCATTAAGGAAATATTCGTTTCGTTTTGTTCGAGATGTCTTAGCAGGGTTTTGAACCACAGGCTCTCATCTAATAAGCCAACACACTACTTACTGACTTCAGTTTATATTTTGGTATTTTAATTATCCTGCATATCCCCAAAAAATGTTTGGAAGCAGAAAAGTCACTGCAAGTCACGCAGCCCACAAACACAAAATTTTCTTTTGTTCCCTAAAAAGTGCCGTAGTCTCCTGTTAATGGCTAAATGACGCAGGTTTTGACAGAAGTTTTGTTGGGCTTGCATTTAAAAGATGGGAAATTAAAAACAGTTCCAGTCTTATTGACCCCTAGAGTTTTTATATTCTCACGTTTAATTGTTTCACTTCTGGCATCGATATTAGCATCACAACAAACGTTTAAATAATAAACTCTGTTAACAAAAGTTTAGTCCCTAAGACATAGCTTTTTGGTCTATTATTTACACTCTTAAAATATCAAAACTAATAACAATAGCCATTTGAGATTTCGTATCCATTGGTTCTATTATTTAAAAGAGTAAGTTTTCGTTCATACTCTCCTCCTACTTCCTTTACGTGTTAATGACCCAGACTTGTACTCATTAAAGGTATTGCTTTACCTCTTGCAAAAATAGAAAAAAAAGGCTTCGGCCTATCTCCACAATATATTTCTTGAGTTTTCTCTCTCTCTCTCTCCCTTTTTTTCCAATCATTTACGTTCAATACCCCAAAGTATTCATCTTGTGTAATTACGGAGTGGGAAGGGGGGGAGAACCTAATGCATCATGTCTTCTTTGTTTTATTTTTTTTTTTTGTAAATTTCTGGTGGCAGAAAAAGGAAAATGTTGTAGATGGCCAAAAATAGTTAACAAATGATGTTGCTACCAGTTTTTTTTTGATTCGCTTTATTCACTTGCCTCTTCACCAAAATTCCCCCGTTTAATGATGATGGTGCAGCCGAAGATGAAAACGGTGATGATGACGATGATGATGGCGATATTTCAAGAAAACTTTAGGGTTTCTGGTTTCCTTTTTTTGTTTTTGCCCCCAAAGAGTGTTGCAGGGTTTTTAATACACGGGGAAAATTATCATCATCATCATGATGGAAGCAACACGCAAAAGGTTGCTGCTTCTTTTTAATTTAAAAATAATTTTTTGTTTTCATTTCTTCACTTTGACGTGGTAATTTCTGTGAGTGTTTTATAGCACATCACATCACCTCGCATCACATCACATCACATCACATCGCATTGCATTACATGTGTGTGTGTGTTTTCATGTATATGTCTTGCTCATGTTACAATTTCAATGTTTTTGTTGTTATTGTAGTCGTAGTTGTTGTTGTTGTTGTTTTTGTCTATTTTATTATCATTTTATCTTAATAGAAGTATAAAAACATCATCAAATAAAAGATTCATTGTGAAAATAACAATTGCAACTACAGCGTAGTACTTCGTTGTTGTTGTTGTTGTTTTCCATTTTCCTTTATCCATTTTTGTTGTTGTTGTTGTTGTTTATTTTGATCGTGTTATTATTTTGGACCACTTTTTTGTGAATTTCAATAATTTTTAGTTGTTTTACGGCTTCTGTTCTTCTATTTCAGTGTCTGTTGCTCCATCAGTGCACTGGTGGTGCTGTGTTCTTTTCTTGTTTCTTTCGTTCTCTTTGTGTTCAGGATGATTTGATGTGTTGTTTAGCAGTTTAGCGTTATTTGTTGTTGTTGTTGTTGCTTTCATTGTTGCCAATGAAATCGATGTTGTTTTTCCATAACAAAAACAAACTTTCCATCTTAGATCAGAAACCTTTCGGCATTTGCGTAAATATACTCGTATGTGAAGAGAGAGAGACACGAAATACAATACGGCAGCAATATGTTGCAACTGTCCCAATAGGAAATGAATTGTTAAGCAAAATGATATTCTAGAAGATTTTAGTTTACATTTGATTTAATAGTGAATGAATACGGCGTAATCTAGTAGGTAGTGTGTTAACTATTTGGACGAGAGTCCATTGTACAAATACCAGGTCAGAAATCTTCTTCTGGCAAAAACGTTGAAAGTAAATTGATTTGGCATGAGAAGTTTTTCAAAAATCTATCGTTCGAAGTCGACTTTAAATTGTTGCTCCCGCTAACTCTTTTTTTTTATGAGCAAAAAAAGTGTCGCATATAAATCTATCAAAATCGGATAAAGAATGAACCCAGTGGTCGGAATAGCCACGGTATCAAGAATTTCAAAACAGTTTTTGTTACGGCCAGCTATTACTTATGACCGGAGATATATAGTAAAGGGTCCGCCAAATAACTTTTGTGTGGAAAATGCTTTAAAAAAATTTCTTTTTTTATTTGAAAGTACAATCCTTCCGGTTAATAATGGAAAATAATTTCATTCAAATGGCTGTCTCGGCTGGCCATGCAGTAGCCTACACCAGAAGATGCAGATTTTGACAAAAAAAAAATCATCTTTTCAGATGAAGCTCATTTTGATCTTGGCGGGTATGTAAACAAGCAAAATTGTCGCATTTGGGGCACAGAAAACGCGCACGCATACATAGAAAAGCCGACGCACCCAAAACGAGTCACTGTTTGGTGCGGATTTTGGTCCAGAGGCATAATTGGGCTATTTTTCTTCGAAAATGAGCAAGGAGTGGCCGTTACAGTCAATGGCGATCGTTATCGGGCCATGTTGAACGAATTTTTGTTCACAAAAATTGAAGAGGAGGATATTGGCAACATTTGGTTTCAACAGGACGGCGCTACGTGCCACACAGTCGAAGTTACACTCGATGTTTTGCGCCCTGTTTTTGAAGAGCGCATTATCAGCCGCAGAGCTGATGTAGTCTGGCAACCGCGGAGCTGCGATTTGACACCGTTGGACTATTATTTGTGGGGTGCCGTCAAAGATAAGCGTTACTCCGACAAGCCAGAGACAATTGACGCTTTAAAGGACAATATTCGTGAAGCCATTGGTGAAATACAGCTGCACACAATTGATAATGTGCCTAAAAATTGGACCGATCGTGAAGGCTACTGCATGGCCAGCCGAGGCAGCCATTTGAATGAAATTATTTTCCGTTATTAACCGGAAGGATTGTACTTTCAAATAAGAAAAGAAATTTGAGAAAATATTCAGTAGTTTTCTTTTTAAAGCATTTTCAAAAAAAAAAGTCATTTGGCGGACCCTATATATGTGACCGGAGATGTATATGCAGCGACCAAAAATGCAAGTCATTGACACAAAAAACGCAAGTCATCGACCAAGACAAATGCAGGTCAGCGACGAAAAATGCAAGCCATCGACAAATAAATTGAAAACATCGAATGCAAGTCATCGACAAAAAAATGCAAGTCATTGTACAGAAAAATGCAAGTCATTGCCCAAACAAATGGAAGTTATCGGCAAAAAGTGCAAGTTATCGACAATACTATGAAACCCATACATAATTTTGCCCTATTTTAATAGATAATTATCCTTGCTCAGTTTAATGTGCCTCAAAGGCAAGGAAAGGAATATCAAAGCAAAAGTTTAGCCCTTAAATTTAAAACCTATAGATATTGAAAGCTTTTTTCCTATTGGATGCTCAAAAAAAGAACATTAACGCACGCAAATAACAACAAATAAGGGAAAAAAGGAAAAAAAAACTACAACAACAAAATGCATCATGTGTTGCATAAAAGAAACGAAGAAGAATACGATGACACCAAAGAAAATGAAAAAAATAATCGAAAATAAAAGAATCGAAGACAGCAGCTGCAAGAACGAAACACTAGAGCAGCGTCAACAATTGCATTTGGTTCGCATGCGCCACTCTCCGGAACGCATTCTTCAATGGAATACATTCTAGCAGAGCCAATCGTTGCTTGGATGGCTGGGCTGACTGGCTGACTGACTGACTGACGGACTAGGCTGACAGTTAAAAATAAAAACTTGTTGTTTTGTTTTTTCCTATGTTGTCGTTGTATCGTCTTCCAAGACAAAAACAACAATTCATTTCATATTGAGTTCAATGCTGCTGTTGCTGCTGCTGCTCCTGTTGATGATGACGATGACGATGATGCATTATTGTGCTGTATGCAGCAGCAGCAGCAGCCAGTAGCCAGTGGCTGGTTGAGATGGCTCGATGGATGGATGGATGGATGGATGGATGGATGAATAGATGGATGTATGAAGTATGCTGTTGTTATTATTATTATTGGTTTTGTTTTTGTTGTTGTTGTTATGTGTTGCTAGTTCTTATAATTTTTTCACATGTTGGTGCAAATTTGTGTACTGTTTTGTATTATTTTTATCGTTTATTTTTTTTGTCGTCGTTAGTTTTGGGGTAAGTAATACAACAGCAACAGCAATAGCAATAAATGAAGTTTGTTGCATGTGGCAAATAGAGTTGTGTATGTGTATTGTTGTTTTTGTATTCTCTTATAGAAATAATAAAAATTTAAACAAAAATAATTTTGCAAAAAACATACACACACACATACAGACACAGAGAAGATTGAAAGAAAATAAAAACGAAACGAAATGAACGCAAAACTTGGACACTTTGAAGGGATACTTACACGTATGATGATGGCAATGGAGATGGAGATGGCAAAAGTGATGGTGATGATGATGATGATGATGATGATGATCATAATGTAGTTGATGCATGTACTACTGTACATGGAGTACACGGAGGAGGTCACTGAACGTTCAATATGTCCGTTCTTTTCATACTCTTCCGCTCATTTGGCTCAGCTCATTCTCTTCTCCTCTCCCCAGTATGTTTAGGCAACTTAAGTCTCTCTTCTCCCCTGTCCTCCTTTCAGATTCAAAATGTAGGCAGAAGTTTTGAATTTAATGCGCAAATTGCAGCTGCATTACAACAACAACAACAACAACAAAAACAACAATAATAATAATCGAACAACCCAACAACAGCAGGCACATTTTGAAAGTGGTGGCGTCGTCGTTTAAGGTTTTTAATTCTTTTCTTAGATTTTTTTTAAAAACAATTTTTTTTGTTTCGTATTTTCGACAGCATAATTGCAATGCATCATACTCTTCATCTCATCATCATCCTAGTTGTCATCATCATCATCCTCATCTTCAGCATAATCATCATTATCTGCAACAGCCTCTACTACTACTAGTGTTAGTGTGTGTTGCACATCAACTTTTCTTTAATTTTTTTTTAGTTTTTTTGGTTTGTATTAATTTAAGTTTTTTTTTTGTTATTGTTCGTGTTTTTTGTTTTTGTTTTTGTTTTTATCAATTTTATTTAAGTAAGTGCCTGCCTTCCAATGACTTTCTTTGTCCACAGAACATCAAAAGCATCAACTGCACAATTGCAGTTTCTAAGATAGATCATGTTGCAATTGATGTGGTCGTTGTTGTTGTTTTGTTTGTTTTTTTTTTCATTGCTATTCGAACATGACATTCATTTAAGTTTTCTGGTGACTTTTTTTTTCGTCATGGATTTTTTGCTCAATAAATTATTTTTCATAATTTGAAATGCGTTGTGGAATTTCTGGCAGACAACAAATAAAAAAAGAAAAATTTTAAAGAAAAACTAGCAGCGTAAAAAATTTTTAAAACGGGAAAGCTTATGAAAAGAAATTTTATTAAACTTCTGCATGAAACTGCATAGACAGCAAAGGTTGAAAGGTAAAAAAATATGTTGAAATTAATAATACATACATACATATGTACATACATAATTGGTCATTACAACACTTCAGTCAGGATTACGATCCTAGCTAGTCACACCACTTATGTTGTGTGTGTTAATTTTAAACATGAGTAGCGAGACGACAGATTTTTTGAGAAACTTTTTCATGACACTTTTATTTACACTCAGAGTTTTTACCAGAAATCTGCTGAGAGGAAGTCGCCGAAGAAATATTTCTTCGAGACGTCTGATCTGGGGCTTGTACTGTGGCCTTACGTTCAATAAGCCAACCCACTACCTACTAGACCACGGCGACTTCCGATATCAGTATTTAATAACAGACAGTTACATGACTTTTTAAGGCATACCCTGTAAGAGTGTACGCCGAATAAACTTGTTATGAATTTTTACTGCAGATAAACTACACAGGGTGGAAGTAAGAACATTGGCTGATAAAAAATTTTACTGGCAACAAAAGGTCGTATTTGAAGGTCTTTTTTACTGTTAAACCGACCCCGATCTTATTTACTTAATTGCCCATTAACAACCCGATTAACTGATTTCGGCATGCTTTAACACATTACTCCAGGCGCTTCTGTATTTTGCGCTCCTGTTCCAGTTGGTCACATCAATCATTGACAGAGCTTCCTCGGTTTGGTCCTTTTAACGCAAACAAGGTCGTCCTCTTCCCCGAAAAACCCGTCTACTTACTTAACTTAATTGGGCATTACAATCTTTTAGTCAGATTACGATCTAGTTTCTCACAGCAACCATGTTGTGTGCCTGAATTTTATCAATGAGCGGCAAGACCTACAATCTAAAGTTGTTGCCGAACTACAAATTTGAAAAACTTTTCATGGTATTCTTAGATTTTTGGCCAGATGATTACTGAGAGAAAGTCACCGATGAAATAATTTTTCATGTTCGAATGTCTGAACCAAGGTTGAAATACGCGGTCACGTCTAATAAGCCAAAGCACTATTTGCTCGAATATAGCGACTAAACGACGATAAGAAAAGACTGAGAAAAATAACGATTTAGTACAAAGGCATAAGCCAACGAGTTAATTGAAGGTACTAGTTAATTATAGAGATCACCTTCAACACCGTGAAAACTCGAAGAAATCACAAGTACTCTGATTAAACTTTTAAACAAGAAGGAAGCAATACATATGTAAGTCCAGTTGCGTTCAATATGGGTAGAGCGGCATCAACATCTCAAGCTGGAGTTGTATGAATGAAAGAAATGAGGCAGACGTTGGAGCATCCTTTATTTCGCTAAGCGGCATATGAGGTTCCCAAAACCTAAATCTCTTTTTAGTTTATCGTTTTCAAGGAATGACTGGGGACTTACGATTTTAAATATTTTTTTAAAGGCTGACTAGAAATTGGGCAAGACTAAATGGCTTTAGTTTTGTGATGATGTTCGGCTGTAGGAGATAAATGAGTAACCAATACGTCTGTTTACAGAAGTCGCTGCAATCTAGTAGGTAGTATGTTGGCTTATTGGACCGTAAGGCCACGGTTCAAACAAAATTAAATATGAAAAAATATTTCTTCGGCGACTTCCCCTCAATAGATTTTTGGCAAAAATTCTGAGAGTAAATGAGGCCATGCAAAAGTCTCTCACAAATCTATTATTCGGAATTGACTTTAAACTGTACGTCCCGCCTACGTTATGGATAAAATTAACACACACGCCATAAGTGGTGTGAGAAGCATGGTATACTCCTGACTGAAGGATTATAATGATTAATTATGTTATGTTTGTATGTGTTGGTTCCAATTACCAAACTGGTTGCATGATACCAATCGAATATTTGCGAATATTGTTATGATCTTAAGAGCTTTGGTATACGCTTATGGCTTAGCAAACGATTTCATTTTTAGATGGATACTGCTCTACGTATTCATATTTTTTTATTTACTATTCTTTCTTTCTACTTTATTTAACTTCATTAATCAATTATTCTTAGCTAAGCAGCTATTTGAGATTTTAGGATGACATACATAGGTCCGTCCAGCGTTCCGTAGAAACAACGCGGCCTGTTAACATGCATTGGTTGTTGTGAGGAGAGACTTTTTATTGATTGAGTCCTTCTCTTTCTTAGGCAGTGACGCTTCCTAATCTTCATTTGACGTCTGTTGTTCTACTACCTCTCTAGGAGGTACAGGATCCAGGGAGGTTCCTATACAGATTATTTGGAGGAGATTTAAGTCTCCTATTATTTTACTTTCGATCATAATGATGACAACTTTGTTATCTCCCTACATAAGAAAACTTACTTAATTTTCCACATTTTATTTCCATTTTGTTTCAATTTTAGTCCAAAATTTTCTAATGAAGTGAATGCTCCTTTGGATTTACTTAAATTAAGCCAGGGCAGGGTTTATCATCTCCAGCAAAATGGGGTCACAATATATTCAGGAATTTTTAGACAAATATCATAGGCATTGTAAATACGTACGTAACGATATATAAGTCTGCATTTGAAAATTAGACAAAAAAAAACTACTGTTCTGTTCTTTGGCTGTGTCTTCTGTTCCAAAGTCACAAAAAAAGAAAAAAATTTGACTTTTCGCATGTGTGTTGTAGGTATGTATGTATGCAATGCCTCTGAAGCCGTGTGAATAGTGTCATATTTCACGCCAAAAGTTATGACAACCGTTGAGAATCACTTGAAAATTGTTTAAAAAGTTGAACACAGAAAATGTTAAGCAAAGGTTCACAGGGCAAATATTTTAATTAGTTTTTGGCTTAATAATCAGCCGAATAGACAGAAGATATTCCTCCATTCATTCATTCGCATTTGAAATTTTAATTAAAAATTCTTTTTTTTCTTAAATCGAAACGCAAATTATATTCCAAAATAGAAGCTGGGGGGAAATGAGGAAACACGAAGAACTTAAGTTGCGTTTTGTGCAGTAACGCATAACGTAATTTGAGCATGTTAGGCCACCACAACTGAAACTTACACACGCATAACATAACATTTAACAACAATTTATACATGCACATGCACATGCACTTACGCATACATACGCATCATGTTCTTAAATGTTTAAATATTTTCAGTGTTTTAGTCACACAATAAATGAAAAGAAAAAAACAAAAAAACTGAAAGAAAAGAAATGGCAGCAGATGACAGAAATATTGTCGTCTCTGTTAGACAATGTTTGACTCTTCACCGAAGTGTTTTTTTTTGTAAAAATAATTAATTTCCAGAATGACACTCGTAGCTAGGGCAACTAGCTAGGCGCTGACCAAATGTGATTCATTGCTTGCAGCGATTATGCGAGTGAAATTTCTAACATGCCAACGTTTAATAAAACGATACCCTTGCGTTCTGCATTGGATTTGAAATTTCGATAACAACTCGTACTTCACATTATATATGTATGTATGTAAGTGTGATCGGATCATCCATTTAAAAAGGTATATGATCATCAAGGCTCCTACAGTCCATTTACATTCAACTCGTATTTGTTCCTAAAAATTCATATAAAGACTGCGCTGATATTATTCGTACATCTTTCTAAGAAATCTTCTTTTTTATGTCTACGCTGGTCTTTCAACGCACATCTGGAACTGAGCTTGTAATATCTTAGAGTGGAGTTTTGTTATGGAGTGTCAGATTTCGACATTTAAATAGGGTTGAAGCGAACACAAGTAAAAACTTAACACAGCTATTAAATACCCAGGTCGCTGCACTGATCGAGAGTTGAAAAGAACTTAATATCGCGTTAGCATTTCATTTACAGGTTGGAAATTTCTGATTCTGCTTTCGAAATGTCTATGTAAGGCAACGAAAGTAGAAGACTTGCTTACTTAATTACTTAATTACAACCCTTTAGGCAGGATTACGACATGGATTCTCACCCCACCCATGTTGTTTGTGTGTGCTAAGTGGCAGGACCTATTTTGTAGAAACATTTCAGAGCACAACAAAGTTGTCATCGTTATGATCGGAAGTTAAAAAATAAGAGATTTAAATCTTCTCCAAATAATCCGCATAGTAAGCTGCCGGGATCCTGAGTCTCCTGTGCGTCAAACGAAAGTTAGGAAGTGTCGCCGCTTGATAAATAGAGGAACTCGATCAGCAAAAAGTCTCTCATCACAACAACCAATGCATGTTCACTGAGCGTGTTGTTTCTACGTAACAATAGATGGACCTACTGTCATCCTAAGGCCCCAAACAGCTGCTTAGCTAAGGAGAATTGAGTTAAATGATTTATAAAGAAAGAATAGTAAATCCATCTGGAAGCCATAACCGTACACTATTGGCTCTTAAGGTCATAACAATATTCCCAAAAGGCCGATTGGCATCATGCAACCAGTTTGGCAATTGGAACCTACACATACATACATAACATAATTGGCCATTACAACCCTTCAGTCAGGAGTACAATCAAGCCAGAAATCTTTTGTTAGGAAGTCGCACAAGAAATACTCCTTCATATTTCGTTTTATTCGAGATGTCTGAGCTGAGGTTTGAACCATGGTCTCGGGTCTAATCAGCCCACATACGCTACCTATTAGACTTAGGCGACTTAACTATTTTTATTGTTTCAGTTTTAATAGAGCTCATGTCACGTTAGTTTGGGTTAAGTTGCGATAGTAAAAGATAACAAAACTGATGTTTATGCCACTGTTCACTATTCACGTCTGATGATCGTAGTCTCAAATCACCGGTGCAATATATACAATATGGCATGAGCTGTTGATACTAAATGTCGTTGGTGTCCAGATTCCATCCAATTTAGGCCAAAAATAGTTTGTAATCGTATACCTTTAGTACTTGCTGTGGCAGTGATGTCCTGGCCAACGTTGTATTCAAAAAAATATGGTCCGATGAGGCAGCCCGACCAAAATCCACAGCGAACACATCTCATGAGGATTGGTATCCTTTTAAAGTTGACAATTTTGTTTGTTCATGTATCCACTCACATAGAAATAGGCCCCACGCCGAAAGTGATTTTTCGATGGAAATTAAAATCAATTGCCATCTGCTCCAGAAACCCATTCAACAAACATAAGTCATTTTCTAAGTTCTGAATAAGTGACTATTAATTCGACAACTGCCGCTTCAATTATTTGGCTTTTATTAAGTGTTGCCGTAGTCTAGTAGGTAGTGTGTTGGCTTATTAGGCGTAAAGCCAGGGTTCGTGCTCCAGGCCAGACATCAAAACAAAATACAAAAAGTGATTCTTCGGCGACTTTCTCTCAGCAGATTTCTGACAAAAACTCTGAGAGTAAATAAAAATTGCCATGAAAAGTTTCTCAAAAATCTGTCCTTCGAAGTCGACTTTAAACTGAAAGTCCCGTCATTCATGTATAAAATGAATACACACAACATAAGTGGTGTGAGGAACTAGGTCGTAATCCTGACTGAAGGGTTGTGATGACCAATTATTATGTATGTATGTATTAAATGTTAAATTTCGTCAGTTCCTGCTGAAAGACCCTATGTATTAAATCAAAAAATGTTTTTCTAGATTCTAATAAAATTCCACAAGTGGAGCCACACTTTGCTTCCACATTAATGGTGGAAAGTGTTACAAACTGTTCGATAAACATTATTTGCTTCCATTTCTAGTGTATGGGGTCAGATCTTAAGATCTTTTTTGAAGTCTTTAATATTTTTGTTGTTGGATCGTACTATAAAAACAACAATAAATAACACATTAAATAAATATTTTCCCCCATTTTTTAGTGCCTGTGTTTTTGTTTTTATTATTTTGATTTCGCTTTTAAGAAAAATTGTATTTGTATGTGTATTTGCGCGAGAGCATGAGTGATTAAGTGTGTGTGAATATTTTCTGTTTTTTTTTAATTTTACACTAAAAGAGAGAGAGAGAGAGCTCACGGGATTTTAATAACGCGGGACATTAAAAGCGAAGGAAACGGTCAACAAACAAAACAATCGCAAACAAAAAGAGGCAAACAAAACAAATACGAACACAAAAACCAAATTTCGTTTTTTTTATACATTTGTAAAGATCATTATTATCGCCATTGTCATTATCTCTTACATAGTTGTTGTTGTTGTTATTTTTTGTTGCATTGATGTGATGTTTTCCTGTGTTGTCGTTTATTGTGATCATAATAATGGTGGTAGTTTTTGTTGTTGATTATTTTGTTTTTTTTTTGTTTTGAGGATGTTCGTGTTTGTTGTAATTTACTCACTTATACTAATAATAACAACAAAGAAAACTGAAAAAAAGAGGGGAAGACGTACAACAAAAAAAAAACGAAAAAAAATTTCATAAATGCCGGTTTCTCTTCCCCTATCTCTTTGGATTACTTGTGCTGCTGTCCCGCTAACAAAAATTTTCAGTTTTTTTTGTTGCACACAAAATATTCAAAACTTTTGTACGAAAAATTACGAAAAACCTTGAGGACGGTCAGTGACCGAACAACAACAGAAATAAAAACAAAAACAAAAAAAAAAGAGTGAAATAATGCCCTGGCCAGTCACTTGGTTGATTTTTATTATTATTATTGCCGGTGTTGTTATAGTTGTTGTTGTCATTTACTTTTTTAGTTTTGTTTTGTTTTTGTTTTATTGCGTATCTTCTTCTTCATGTGCTCCTTTTTAGTTTTTTTTTGGTTGAAGGAAATTACCATATCCTCTGTGAACTCATCTTAAGCAAAACAGCTATTAAATGATTTTTATTGTTGTTGTTGTTTTAAGTATTTTTAATCATTTTTATCTCACTTCAGTTTATAAACAAAATTGGATCGAATATTATTCCTGCTGTAATGCTTTAAAGCTGCTGTGTGTCTATTCACTGCTTACTGTGCAGTGTGCCGTACATTGTTGGCAAACGTGTGCCGTTGCAAAAATACGCAGTTAACTCAGGCAATTGAATTGTAAATCGAAATGAAGTTGTAGAATTTTTCATATGATTCATGTCAAATGAAGATTGAATCTGAAAGTCCAAAAAAATATTTTTCAAGGTGGCATGAGGTAGAGATTAAAATGCTGAATAACAAATGCCAGACACTGTAGGTTAAAACCTCCAGCTCCTACTCTGTTTAATAAATTTGATTCATGAATCTAAAACGAAGGCAAAATAATGATAAGAAGATCAGGGAGATGATTTGTAACAGTTCGATGGTACTTAAAGCAATGAAGCCCAACATTTTTACGCTTGCGGCTAGAAACGAGCGGAAGAATACTTATAACGACTATTATGAAGTGAAACGCCACTCATTTATAAAATTATTACACACTACAGGAGTGGTGTGAAAAGCTAGGTTGTAGCCCTGACTAAAGAGTTGTAATCATAGATTTGACGATTTATCGTCATTTTGACGATTTTGAGCTCCAAAAATATCATATTGACGACGCTTTTTGGAAATTAAAAATTTATATCATATTCTTTACTTTACTATATTAAAAGCCACTTTAAGCTTTGTATTTACTTTGCAATTGTTACTATTGGAAATTTATGTTATTAAAAACAAGGACTAAAGTATTGTATTTTTAAGTTACTTTCGAATACATGTGATGATTTTTCTGTATTTTATTCCTTTTTAACCCTTAAAACTTCTAAATAACCTCGTAGTTGTGAATAATTTATCACTTGTCGTTGCAGACAATTTTAAAATTCGAGTATAGCTTCTAATATTACCATCGGAAGAACAAAGGCATGCGCCGTTATTTTGTTTCGTACGACCAACACTCAGGGGATCGATGGCATTGTGTTTGGAACTATGAAAATATGTTATGTGAAGAAGGAAAGGGGAGAACAGTGTTTATGGACACTAGGCTTATATATTTTTATACCATAAGTAACAGGAAAGGCCTCTGCAGGGAATGAGTTCCACATACGCATAGTCCGACTAAAAAACGTATTTTTACTGTAATACAGTGTGCAATCCACTGGCCACATACGGAAGTGGTGTCCGACAAAGACGAGCGTTACGTAGAAATATATGGTTTTCGGGAAAAGTCATCTTACTTCGTTCGAGCAAAATCCTTTTGTCGACGCGATAGAACAATGAAACACAAACAACATTGCAACGATGCTCCAATGATTCAGTGGTCTCTTCTGTACACGATCGAGAGTTGTATTCCAGTCTCGGTCGGTTACAAATGGTGTAATTAGTAAGATGATAAGATCTTAAGAAGGAGGGTTCCCTGGTAGTCTAGAGGGTAGTGTGCTAGACTATTAGCGTGAGGGTCGTGGGTTCGATTCCCACCAGAGATTCTGATCTGTGACACTACACCGAGCATATGGTAAGGATACTCCGCTTGTATATAATTAGAATATAATTTGTAATTGTATTGTAATTAATTAATAAATAAATAAATAAGAAGGAACTGAAAAATGTGTCGGTTGAAGCCAACATTACACTGAACGCTCACAATGTCTAGAGCTTCTGACTCCTTAATATTTACACCACCCATAGATTAAGATGATGCAATATTATTGCTGCTCTTATGTGTCAATAAACAACACCTTAAGCATTTTTTTCCTGAAAATGATATAAAATATCTCCGTTTTTGGATAAAAATTAATTAATATTTTTTCTGACGATTTTTTGACGATTTCAATAAACGTCTTTGACGATTTTGACGATTTTTTCTCAAATATTTGACGATTTGATGCCTCATTTATCTGGCAGCTATGGTTGTAATTAAGGTGTTGCAATTCTCGTTCAACTAATACATCTTAGAAGCTGAGGATTTATCAAAAAAAAGGGCAAGTTGTGGAAATCACCGCATTGAATATCTTCACTGCTTAACTAAGAACAGGTCAATTGCTTTTTTAGCTGCTCAATGGAGCGATATTATGCGTAAGGACTACATCAAAGGCAATATGAAACTTCTGCCAGGAGCAAGCCATACCCAGAGCTTATTGTCAGCTTAAGTGGTTCACTGCAAAGAAGTATTGAAGTACAAAGCTGCTGCAACGATTTCTCTAGGAGTTGTAACGAAAGTTGACCTTCAAGTAAGTGCGCAACTAAACTATCTCTTCAATTGATTTTCTGGAAAACAGCATCTTTCACTCATACCGGATATTATCGTTAAAATGTAGAAGATGGAAACTGGAGAGAGGTAAGTGCTGTAATTGCAGGTATTGTCGCTGATCTTTTTGTTGCTGTGGCTTAGCAAGCGGACTTTTTTCCTGAAAGTCATGGTTTGATAAATTAAACTCTATAAAAATCCTAACCGAATGGTCTGTAAATTGTACCCTCTATCGCCTATTTATAGATTTTAAAAATTTTATCGACACTCTCAACTTGCCTTGGATCGCAGCAAGGGTGTGTATAACGGCCATGTTTATATGTTTATATGCACTTATCTTCGACGTTTTAATGTTAAAGGCCACAACAACTACTGGTGGGAGAAAATGGGGTATTTTAAGCCAACTGGGCGACAAGCATGTGCAGACGATATCAGGCTGTTAAGGCACAAGCTCAGGTATATGGCTGCCGCAGTCAATGTACTTGAGAAGATTGCTCTGAAATTCGTTTTTCCAGAAAGAAGCAGCAAAGCGAAGGTGATGCGAATGAAAGTAAACGTTTTTGTTTCGTTCTTTAGCAAAGTCTCCCCAATAGCTAATGCCAACAGCTTTTACTGCATCATTGTCGACCGTAAGAAGAGATCAAGTGCTGAAATTGTTCATCGAATAGATTACACCAAGCGTTCATAGAGAACACCTCGTTTGGAAGTCAACCCAAATTTCACGCATCACTAAGAACGTAATTTTTATTTCCCATTTGCAGGATACCTCGACGTAAATGCTCTACAAGTGGCCGAAAAAAATGAAGAAAAGGAATCTATGGACAGCAACATTATAATTCCCTTAGCAACTGAAAGTTTAAAAAGCTGTTGGAAGAACGAAAGATATACGTTAAGCATGCAATAAGATGTCCTGACAAGAGCTGCACTTGTCTGGAATCCTCAGAAAGGCCGGTCCAAGCATTGTTTTTAATGTAAATTTTCCCAAAAAATTCCCCTGTTTTTGACTTTAACATTAAATTTGAAATAACGCGTGCCAATGTTTTGCCATTGCTGGTTTACAAAAAAAATTTTCGATAATTACAAAAATTTTTATGGATGCCCATCATTGAGGCCAGGTTCAAGTGCACAAAAACTTGTACACACTGACTGACATACAGACGGACGAGGATAATGTTTTCTTGTTTTTTTTTTTTTTTGTTTTTAATGTCTACGTAATTGCATCAATATAATCGTATACGGCAAGCAGCACATTTTCAGTGCCTTTTGCGTTACTTTTTTTTTTGTTTTGGAATCTCAAGATTTTTTGACTTGTGGTAGGTTATTTGTCTTTTATTGTTATTGTAGTTGTTTTGTGTTTTTTTTTGGTCATTTGTCTTTTTGGCCTTCTTTTTTTGTTGTTGTTTTATTCTTGTCTGCGTTGCTGCCTTTTTTTCGGGTAATATTGGGTCTCTGTGTCTTCCATGTGCAGTTTGTTCGATTCTTTTTTGTGCGTTTTTTTTGGCAACAACGATAATGAAATCGAAATAAAAAAGGCAAAAGGAGGAGAGCAACGCAGGGGGAAACGAAAAAACTTGTTTAATGTGAATTTATTGATGTCTCAGGCAGAGACAGTCATTTTTGTTCGGCACCAAATAAAATAAGTGGAGAATAATTTTATTGATGTTGAAAGTACTTTTTTTGTGTACGTGGGCGGCTGAAAAAGTTTACGTAGAAAATATTTGAAATTATTTACAGAACTAATCAGGACTGTGGTGTTCTTAATCGAATCTGATCTCCACTTCAAAATCATTTATTTACGAATTTCCATTTGTGATTTAATGGGTTCTAGATTGATAGGGTTGCCATTTGCTACTGTAAAAACAGCACTTTGCTCAGTAGATTCCACTACTTTCCCAAATAGGTAATGATGTTTGTCTCACATGGTTCGGTATCGATATTAAAAAGTAGGTTTAGGTACTCATGCATGAAATTAACACACACAACATGAGTGGTGTAAGAAGCTATGTTGTAATCTTGACTAAAAGGTTATAATGATCAATTAATTATAGGACTTAAGAGACGAAAGCTATGCTAAACTTTCTATGTTTTCAAATTCATTGACATACGCAACAATTTCTCGTTTAAAGATTCGCAACTGCATTAAGAAGAGAGTTGAACTAATTACAAGACTTTATAGATTCATAAGAGCCCCACGACGATGCCATTTGCTCTACGCCGTTTTATCGATTTATCAAAGAAATGTGCTCCATTTAAATAAGGACTGTTAAACTCGTCTCTATTTTTCTTGAGTATATATGTTAGTGGTCAAATAGAGAGTGTATCGCAGCATATGTCGTTTCCTTCTTATCATAAGCCCTCCTACTGGAATTCTACCTTCTACTTATCGGGAAACACTTGTTTGAGAAACAAAGTATGGAACGGAATGAAAGCCGAGTTAGCAAATGGAAACGCTTTATGACAGCCCCAATAAGTGAAAGAAACTGATTTAAACCTAATGTCCATAAGCTTTAATACTTTACAAGACGCTCAACCTCCACATGCTTCTTTATGGCGCAGAAGCATGGACCCCATTAAACACTGATGCAGTAGCCTTGAGTGTATTCGAGAAAAAAGTGCGCACGGTACAGTGCGAGTTGGCGATGATATCTGCATTTGATTCAACAAAGAGCTGTATGAGATCCTCAACAACATGGACGTTGTGCAGCGTATTAACATCTAGCGGCTGCACTGGCTTGGCCATATCATTCGAATGGAACAGGATGCTCCAGTGATACCGGTATTTGATGTGTAGCTCACCTTGTTTGCGTTGGAAGGACCCAATCGAGGAAGGATAGTCATTGATTGGTATAACCAACTGCCATAAGCGCGCAAGAAGCATAGGCGCCTGGAAGAATGTGCTAAGGCAGACCGAAATCCGTTAATCGGATTGTTAATGGCGAATTAAGTAAGGAAGTGAGGGAGTAACTAAGTGCATAAGCACTAATCTCTCTCTGTGTCACCTCCACTACCTTTCTTTCTTTCTAATCGCATCACCAATTGCTAGTTGATAAGTACACTGAGCGCCAAAAGTGAGTAAACACCACTGAAATAATTCATTTTCTTAGGATAGCGAGAAAAGTAAATGAGAATAGTCGAATAAATTTCCAAAAATAAAAACGTTCATTTATTACTTATAAAATGTTAAAACAAAAACAACAAATCATGATAAAGGAACTTTTTTTATACTTAAGAACAAAAGTGTTGACTCACTTATGGCGCTTACTGTAGACAACATTCATTGTCTTTTGGTTGCCTATTATCGAATCATGCGTCACTCATCAGTACAGTTTATATATCGAACTACCCTCGTACATTTAAATTTAATGTCTGTAATTTACTCGTTTGCGTCTTCTTCTTCCTCTTGATATTAAATTTTTGGTTGATTTTTTTTTGCTCGTTTTCCTTTCTTTCCTTTTCATTTCGTTGTGTGTATTTTTAGCCCCCCTTTAAAAAAACACACACACAACAAAAAAAAAAACATTCAGAATTCAGTTTCGGTTTCGATCAGTTACACACTTATTTTCGGTTGTTGAGAGTAAAATTTTTTTGTGGATTTCGTTGTTGTTGTTGTTTGTGTTTGGCTTTTTTATTTTCTTTGCTTTTAAGACGGCGTATGCAGTCTGTTTGGTTTTCAGTTCGTTTTTTTTTCATTATTTTTTTAAGAGTTGAAGCTGCAACTGCACCATATGTATGTACGTATGTCTGTCTAGCTGTGTGTAAATGTTGATCTGTTTTCTGTTGTTGCTGTTCCTCTTCTTTTTTTCTTTTTGTTTTTTGGTTAAAAGGCCATAAATTTACTCCACTGCCATAATTTTGTGTGATTTTCATTAAACCAATATTTATGCAGTTTCTGAAAAAAACGAAATAAAAAACGAAGTGAAAAAGCGAAGAAAAGAGAAAAAACAAAACCTGGAAGTATATCGTACACAATTTGTGTGGAGGATTCATTCACTCATTGTGCTCTTTGGAGCAGCCTATACGGCCTATTCTGTTCTGTGTGTCTCCTTTTGCCTGTTTGTCTGGTTCTTTTTGGTTTTGTAGTTGTTTTGGCGTTTCTTTCATTTTTCGGCTGGTTCGTAATTTTTTTGTGGATTTATGAGTCGCTTGTTTTTTCTTCTGTTTTTTTTTTGTTTTTCCTGCGTTTATGTTGCGTTTTTTGTTTTTTTTTTGCTTATTTTTGGTTGCCTCATTCGAAAAGTTGTGGCGTTTTTTTCGGTTGATATTGAATTTTTGTTTCTCAAGGCCAAACGTACATTGAACTTGATGTGCATGTGCATGTGTATGCATGCTGCCAGTCTCTGCTGTAAATTGTTGTAATGCTGCTGTCAGTTTTACTTGTAATTTCATTCAAAATGTTTTCATTTCATTTTCAACTGCAATCGTTCTGTTCTGTTCTTTTTTTATTGTTTTGTTCTCTGTTCTCTGTTTTATGTTGTTTTTTCGTGCTTTTTTTGTTGTTATTTTTGTGTAATTGCCTCAATTTGTTTGAATTTCAGAAGGAAATGCATATTTTTCGCAATTCGTAAATTTCATTTTACCACATGCCATGAGAACCATAAAAAAAAACGATTCAAGTGATGGAAATCCAAACAATAAAAAAATTGAAATAAGGAAAGTATTTAAACAGTTATGGGTGGACATGACTATATACATACCTATGTAGATCTGGTGTAGGAAGACCATCGTCTGTAGATGGTCCATCAAATGCTTAATTTCTTAGAAAGCATTCCAGCATTCATTCCGGCGTATTTTCCTTATGGAACGTGGAACTGCTGCAAATCAATTCCATTGTTATCCGTCCAATGCTAAGTGTTTAATTTTGTCTCATGAGCATACTTGACTTGCAGTATGCAGTCCAACCCTTCTATTTGTCTGATAAATCATATGTGTGTCTCAATGTCTGAGTGTTGCAGAGAAATCCTGGAGATACAACCCAGGCATTATACACTGGATGCATACCATTATGGTCAGACCCTTTGCGACTTATGGGAATCAATTGTTTGAGCAGAAAGTACGAATCTCCAAAACAGCTCATTCGTGTTGCACAAGATGCAGGGGATGTTGGATTAACAGGGTCAATGAGAACCTGCTCCACAGTGGTGCTGCAAACTTAATTATATTTAAGTCCTCTGCACATGGTAGTGAAGACCGGAACTATAGAGAATAAGCTTAGAATAGTGATAGACAAGTCTAATACGAGATTCATTAGAGGATTTCGGTTTCCCTCCTTAACTGTCAAGAGGACAGAAGTATTTAGTGCTTCGTAATGAGACTTTGTTTTAAAATTGAATGGAGTATTCTGGAAACTGTATAATCTCTTAAAAGAGGGACCATTTTATGGTATACAGATGGGTCCAAAATGGATCTGGAAACAGGAGCAGGAGTTTCGGAATCGAGAGTGTAATATTCCCAGCTCGTAAGGAAACTCGTGGGCATCTTCAAAGCGGTAGTTTATGCCATCGAAAGATACTATGTATGTATGTTAAATTGAACTTACATATGAAGTACATAAGACAGAACATTGCAATACAATCTGAGAGTCAAACCGCCATTCGAGCAGTCGGCAATTAGTATGTAGACAAAGACAGGTGTTTTCACGCCGTTGATGTCGTCAAAACAATTGTGTGGAGTAGGAGTGAGTGTTGGGAAAGGAATGTTTAACGAAAGGGACGATAAAGAGAAGCAAAAACTTTTTTCAAACCGAATGGTTGGTTAACTACAATAAGAGGATATCTGAGTCATGCATCAGACAATCAAACGATAACTTCAGGTTGATATCTGGTTTTTTTACAGGGCAACATAGACTCAGAGTACACTCATTTAAAATGCGAGCTCAACCTGTCGATCAGAATACATTCTTTGAACCTGTGAGGCATTAATGCATCCCAGCAAGAAACACGCTCCAAGTTCTGTGCAGAGAATTATCACTTTTAATGTGCAGCGTCCGGAAATTTGTCAGGGCAGTCGGCTTGGAGGAGATATTGTAGACGTAAAGTCGTAAAGTTTCAGGGAAATTCAATAAACCTTACAGTCGCAGTACTAATGGATCCTGGAGAGGGTAACCTTACTTTACCTTCTTTGCTAATTAAGCTTCCTCAGAGAGTCCTATACTTTCTTCGATTCACATACATACATAATTGGTCATTACAACCCTTCAGTCAGGATTACGACCTAGTTTCTCACACCACTTATGTTGTGTGTGTTAATTTTATACATGAGTGGCGGGACCTACAGTTTAAAGTCGACTCCGAACGACAGATTTTTGAGAAACTTTTCATGGCAATTTTATTTACTCTCAGAGTTTTTGCCAGAAATCTGCTGAGAGGAAGTCGCCGAAGAAATTCTTTTTGTATTTTTTTTTTTATGTCTGGCCTGTGGCTCGAACCCTGGCTTTTCGTCTAATAAGCCAACACACTACCTACTAGACCATTGCGACTTCACTTTCTTCGATTTAATCTTTTAAAAGCCGAATGCGCCAATGGTGGTGTTCTTGGTGAGACAAACCTTTTGATAGGGTTTGTTAGGGGTTCGTGCTCTCATAGCACTTGATTAAGTTTAGCAAAAATCGATCCATATTGTCTGTAATTGCCACATATTTATTCATAAATATTGTAAGATCCTATAAATCCTTTGGTTGCACTTGAGTAGAACGAACGAAATACTTTTTCTTAATTTCCTTAAAAACCCGTGCATAACTTTTCTAATTCCACATGCAAGTGACTGATAATACTATATATGGACTTTGAATCATCAGGTTTATTTAAATATTTTCTTCTCTTTATTTTCCAACTCAAATTTCTTATACGAAATAAATCCAAAGTGTTTAAAAAATAAAAAAAATACATTTCCCAAGCCAGTGGTGCCAGAGAACTTAAGACAGGCAAAACAAACAACAAAACGGAAAAAGAAAATAAAAAACAATGCACAAAAAATGAAAGACAATAAGCTTCCCCTTTTTCGTGAAGAGAGACACGGTCAATTAAAATATGGTTGGGTATGGTCCGTGGTAATACATCATCAATTCAGCTGCTACTGTTTTTAAAAATTTTATTGACCCTGCCTGCTTGCCTGCTTGCCTGCCTGACTGCCAGCAGTTAAATAATGATGTTTTGAGTGTTGGCAAGGCAATGATGTTTTAATTATAAACGGCTGCTAATAAACGGTTGAATTCATAAGTGACTGAAGTCTCACATGTTGTGGTGTTCTTTTTCAGTAACTTATAAATTTTGGCACGTATTTTTTTTTTGTTATACTTTAAGAGGACGTTTTATTGCAAGAAGACACCAAACCCAAACCAAAACTTTTTTTCCGAAAATTATTTAATGGCGACAATAATTGTGACCATTAATGCAACAATGTTTCTGTAAATGATTGTTGTTTTCATTGCAGCAAATCACACACGCATCAGCAACTTGTATTGCACAATGTCAAGCAGTTGCAGAAGAACGATAAAATTTAGAAAAAAACAAAAACAAACAAACGAAAAATAGTAAATTAATGCAGACAAAACAAACAAAAAAAAAAGTGGTAAGACAAGTGCAACACAGAGCGCCTGTAAAGAAAGTTTTTCCAGCAACACAATTAATGAAAAACTCTGGTTTTAACACAATGGCCTGTGCAAGGCTACTTTCGTGAAAAAAATTGTAGAAATCTTTAAATTCATTCAATCAATGGAATGTTTACAAAGCCAAAAATACAAGCAAAACTTATCTTCGTTAAACTGCATATGCAATCGCAATCAATGTAAGTAAGTTACCGACAAGATAATCAAAGAACCAGCAAGCAAATACACACAACAGGTAACATTATGACGATGCACTAGTTGGATAGTCCAACAGACATTGATGAGTATTTTCTTTTACTGGCGTATTTAGAAATCTTAGAAGAGACTTCAAATTGTATTGATTTTGATATATATTGTTACGAAAATCTAGATACATCGTTTAACATTAAAATTATAAAAAAAGCTACAAAAACAATGAACTTGTTTCCAAATTATCACACTGCGTAATATAATAACAAACACCAGCATAAAAAAAATGGTAAACAAGTAAACAGATATATACCAACAAACACTACAAGAGTAAATGTAAACAAAATACACAAACAACAATAATGAAACAACAAGGTTTACATTTATAGAGATCTCGAGAAGATGAAGCCACGAACATTCGCCTTTAAGAACATTCTTCAGACTGTTTACGTTGCCGTATAAAAGGCAAGGCAAAGCAGGCAACTCAATTAGTAAAAGTTCAGTCAGTCTTGTGTGAAGACGCGGTGGGTTTGAAGAGAGTAATCGCGGTTACAAAGAATAATTGCCTAGTAATTGTTATTGTTTATGCAAAGGTCATAAACAGTGGAATAAAAAAGAAGAGCAATTGTTGTCGTTTACATCAAGTTGTGAACAGTGGCACACAAAATTGTGCGAATAATAAAGAATTTTGATTAAAACTAAACGCAAATTTATTTTTATTTCATTTGCAATCTACGTGCTTATATTTTAAAGGCTTTTAAAAGTGAAAAACTTGACAATATTTTCCTAACGTTTCTATAAGGAGAATTGTGCCGTAACAAGTTGAATATATTCCAATGCTACTTTGTAGCAAACTGCGTTCTCAATGTGTTAACAGTGTCCAGTGTTTTAACTGTCCCTTGGATTCTATCCTATAACAGAAGAGAAACCTGTACTTATCTGCTATATTTGAGAATAATCGAGATGTTTAAAGAAAAGCGTTTAAAGGTGTCTATAAAAATGAATCGAACCAAACTCCATTTCATGTGCAGAAATTATTTAGAGCCATAACATTAGTCTCACCAAGTGGATAGCCATGCCATGAAAAGTTTCTCAAAAATCTGTCGTTCGGAGTCGACTTTAAACTGTAGGTTCCGGCACTCATATACAAAATTAACGCACACAACATAAGTAGTGTGAGAAACTAGGTCGTAATCCTGATTGAAGGATTGTAATGACCAATTATGTTATGTAAGTGGATAGAGTTACTGTACCTAATATGTATAAAATGTGTAAATCCCTCTGTAGAGCGAAACTTGGTAAGATCTGATGATATTGTTCAACTATATTTACAATTTCCTATCTATGGTTCTAAATCTTAAAAAATAAAGATGCTAATGGGTGATCATTTTTAATGCTTTTGGTCTACAATTTTTGCTACAATTAAAACTGCATAGTCTTGCACTATACAGTGCGTGAAATAGGTGGCCGAATGACTAAGCCAGCGGTGAATAGTAATGTTTAAGATCCAGTATATGGTGAAATCTGCAGTAATTCTTTTAACTATACTGCCTCTGGGGAATGTGCCCTTTTCGAATTCAAGCAGTTGCTTACAGCTACTCAAAAAATAAGAACTACTGTGTATAATTCATTCAATATCGCATTAAGGCGTGCGCCGTTTTCCTCAATTGAAAGTATTTTAAATTATTTATTATTTAAAGTAAAATAATTAATATTTCTATTACAGTTGAAACCTAAATATAAATCATCTCAATTGAATCATATTTACACTGTTGTGACAATCAATGAAATTTAACGATTTAACGATCCGTATAATGCATTTTCCTAATGATCACAATATCAGAGGCTTTGTAGGATTTTTAAATCTCTTTATTTGTTTAATAATTCAAAATTTATTTATTTTTTTACTTTACAATGCAAAGACCCAGAAGTATGGCGATATTATTGAGTTAACAACAAAAGACTTAAGACACATGCGCATAATTGTGTTTAGAATACGGGACGTATGATTAACATCGTTTCTATTTTATTGTGTTTGGAATAAGAAAAATAAAATATAACTGTTGATTATACCCATATTATTTATTAAAAATTTTAATTTAAATTAATATTTAATTAAAAAAAAATTTTAAAAAATACTCTCGATTGCTGATTACTATCAGAGATCAGCAATGATGAATTAATGAAATTTAACTACATACTCTGATTCATTTGTACTCACTACAACGTTGATTTATAAAAACAGGTTGCAATGAGTATGCGTACAACGTTGACATCAAACGCATACCATTCGAAATATGTTTGATTCATAAGCCTACTCATTTAGGTTCATGGCTTTAGAAAAATACTTGTGATACTTATAAATGATTCGAGTTACTCGAATCATTCAACAAAATTTACAGTCTTCGTTGTTGTTGCAAACACACAACCATTTAGTGAGTATTTTAGTGATCGTACGATTCAATTGTAGCTTATTAGCACACATGGACGACTTAATTCAAATCTTATGTTTTCGGTGGCTAATTCCTATTACGACCCCGTGAGATGACTATGTCCTTAAGTCGCTCGTACATAGTAGCCAATGTGGCATGAGCTATGTGGCACGTAGCGTAGTCCTATTGAAACCACATGTCATTGGTGTCCATATCATCAAATTTAGGCCAAATTCACATTTCGACTTGTAGCATGCGATGACCTAGCCAATGTCGAATTAAATATGGACCGCTAAAGCTTATAAATCCACACCAAATAGTGATTTTTTTGGATGTATGGATGTAGTCGCCGTAGTCTAGTAGGTAGTGTGTTGGCTTATTAGACGTAAAGCCAGAGTTCGAGTCCCAGGCCAGACATTAAAACAAAATACAAAAAGTATTTCTTCAGCGACTTTCTCTGAGCAGATTTCTGGCAAACACTCTAAGAGTAAATAAAATCGCCATGAAAAGTTTCTCAAAAATCTGTCGTTCGGAGTCGACTTTAAACTGTAGGTCCCACCACTCACGTATAAAATTAACACACACAACATAATTGGTGTAAGAAGCTAGGTCGTAATCCTGACTGAAGGGTTGTAATGACCAATTATGTATGTATGGGTGCATTTGAATCTCATATGGATTGATATCGTCCCAAATTCGACAAATTTTGTTTGTTCATGTGACCTTTCATAAAGAAATGAACCTCATTGCAGTTGTCACCTGCTCCAGAGCCAATTCAGTGAACAGAAGTCGTTGCCTACAACAGTTGTTTCCTTTTCTTAATCGATTTAGTGCCGCTTTTCTTCTTCTACAACAAATTTTCCTAGTACCGATGGTACTGTACAGTGAACTTGAAAGACCGTACATCCTTACAATAACTCAAATATATTTTCGAAGAGGGCGTTGTTCCTTTGTAATGACAGATAGAAAGTCTTTCTTTCTAGTGACTGCATATTGAAGTCGCCGTAGTCTAGCGTAGGTAGTGTGTGGGTTTATTAGACATAACGCCTCGCTTCAAATCCCAGGTCAGACATCAAAACGAAAATATGAAAAAATATTTCTTCGGCGACTTCCTCTCAGCAAGTTTCTCTGGCAAAAGCTTTGAGAGTAAATAAAACTGCCATGAAGAGTTTCTCAAACATCTGTCGTTTGGAATGAACTTTAAACAGTAGCTGCCGCCACTCATGTATAAAATTTATACACACAACATAAGTGGTGTGAGAAGCTAGGTTGTAATCCTGACTGAAGTGTTGTAATGACCAATTATGTATGTATGTATGTACGCGTGTATGTATACACATGCTTAGCTGTACAGACTTGATAAATTATTTAATTACTTTCAGTACAGGAAAGTATACCTAACGGATGAGGGAGAAAGGGAATACGTAGTGACGGCGGGTGTTCCGCAGGGCTCTGTACTTGGGCCGCTACTATGGAACATAATGTACGATGGTGTACTTCGACTGTGATTGCCAAACCGGACTACAATTGTGGGCTTTGCAGATGGCATTGCCATAGTCTCGGTAGCTAAGACGGTAAGGGAAATAGAGGAGAAGACGAACACAGCGATCCGAAAAGTTGGAGCATGGCTTGATGAGGCAGGCTTAACACTTGCCGCACATAAAACGGAGGCCGTCTTGATAAGTGGCCTGAAGGTAGTGCAGAAGATGGAAGTGACCGTTGAAGGTACTAAGATCGAATCTAAGAGGGCGATAAAATACCTGGGAGTGATTATACATCGGCGAAAAGGCATCTGTAACACAGGGAGCACTGGCGATGATGATGCCAAATATAGGAGGACCAGGTCCATTCAAGAGGAGGATAATATCGAGGGTTGTAACATCGATAATGTTATATGCTTGCACTCTCTGTGGGGACGACAAGGACAATACTGTCCTCGGTGTATCGTCTAAGCGCGATTAGACAAGTAAGTGGCTTCAGGACAGTGTCTGATGAAGCGGTATTGGTATTGGCAAAGATAATACCAATAGACATACTGGCGGATGAGATGAAGCGGATATACTTTCGCCATCACGAGTTTCCAGGACGAACTGCAGCTATAAAGGCGGAGGAACGAAGGACTTCCATGCACAAATGGCAGTCACGAAGGGAGAACGGTTTAAAGGGGAGATGGACATTTCACCTTGTCCCTGATGTAACCCTTTGGATGGAGAACGAACATTGTGAGCTGAACTACTACGTGACCCAGTTCCTAACTGGTCATGGGTGCTTCAGGAAATACCTGCACAGATTTGGATATGATACTTCGATGAGGAGGAAGACGCGGAGCATATCCTAACATGCTGCCCCAGATTTAGATGGCCCGGGGAAACGAGTTTCGAACCAACTCGGCTTATGGAGGAGGTGTTGAATTCTAGGATTCTATGGAGCCAATACAGTCAGAGAATGGCTGAAGTTATGATAGAACTCCGAAGGCTGGAGGAATGGAGGCGAAACTTAACTTAGTGTGATCAAGCTTTAGGGCAAACCAGCCATCCGCGAAGTAATACCTTACGGTAGTCCCGCGGAGGGAGAGTGGTTGAAGTGTGTAGGGGGTGGGTTTAGTACGTACGCACCAGTGATGGTGAACCGTGCACTCTTTTGTTGGAACAAAACTGTCTTTCGAAGATTCCCACCTCCGGCCTAAGACAAAAAAAAGACTTGATAAATTGAACTGAAAAAACTCCACACACTCTATAACTTTTTGTTTCATGTTGTAAGTTTCCCTCACATTTTCAGCTATATTACCCATTGTGCAGCAGCCGCTCAAGACTACTCGATTGTAATGAAGAAATTGAAACAGAAACTTCTGGATCAAGTCAAATAGTAAAGATGACAGCCATTCATCGTTGTATTGTCAAATTATTCTGAATATTTATTGCAGGTGCATTTTATTTGTTTCTTTAATTGCATAAATTTCCCCATTTCAAGACATAAACTTATTGGAGAAATTTGAAAAGCATTTAAAAAGAAACAAACGAAATAAACGAAACAAAAAACTAACGATTGTGATGTAATAAGAAAGAAGGCATTGAACTTAGCAGCTCATAAATTTTAATTTTTCTTTTCCTAATGAAGTGAAAGGAATTCAAAATAACAAGAGAAATAGGAAAACTAAAAAAAAAAACAAAGAATCCAAGTGAGGAATTGTTTAAAAATATATTTTAATTCCTGTAATTCTCTATTGCATAAGTTGCAGTTCTTTTCTTTGCATTTTTTCCGCTTTGTTTTGTTTTGTTTTGAATTTTATTTTAGGATTTCATTTACATTTTACGTTTCTTTTTTATTTCTTCCTTTTAAAGACTAAAAATAACGCGCTCTGAAGGTAGAGGCTAGCATGGCTAGGCTGATGTCGGTAGTGATGACTGAAAGCAAAGCTTTTCTTTAGTAAACTTAAGCCAGGTAATGTTACCAATCCTTTGTTTAGCCAAACGTACTCACCACTTTAGCTTCAGCTAAGGCAGTTGAGCTCGAGGATATGCATTAAGGCTGAAATGAAAATTGCATAACAGCCCGATACCCGATACATGCAACAGAGAATAGCAGCGTAGAATATTTTCTTTTTTTCTCTGTGAAAAAGTCATAATTTGACATCATTTGACACTGACAAAAGGAAATGTCACTGATGTTTGCATTTGTTAATATCACTTTAGTTAGTGCTGTTGTTGGTATTGTTGTTGTATGGCATCACGTTTAGAAATATCCAAGCACCCATGCCATGCCATCCACACATACATATATTGTCGGTTTCTTTAGTGGAATCCTTTTTTGTGTTGTTTGTTGTTTTGTTTTTGCATTTTTCATGCCTTTGCCTGTGTATGCCTTTGAAAAGCGCATTTAAGACAAAAATTGTTTTGAAAAACTCCACACAATGTATATGCGCGTTTAATTTTGTATTCAACAGGCATTTGTGGTGATTAAAATGAACATTAATGCAGCAAAAATATTCCTTGACTTGGTTTCTTTATTGGCCGTATCCAATCAACAACCAACTTACTAGCCACAGACCAGACCAGACCAGACACTCCGGTGCATTTATCAAATTTCATTCAATTCCCTTGAAGTCGAAAGCCAAACACATTCACACTTTAATCTCGTATCCATTGTTGGATTGTCAATAGGAATTTGAATTTGAATTTTAATTTGTATTTGAATTTGAATTTAAATTAAAATTGTTTGTTTGGCAGCAGTATCAGGCAGGTTGTTGTGGAAAATTTATGAAGGGCCTGCAAAAAAAAAAACAACGACAACACAAACAACAAACACCGATCAGGTATAATAAAGACAATTAACGTTTTATTTAAAGTTGAAGTTCTTTTTCCTTTTGTTTTCTAACAGATTTCATGATAAAGTCCAAAGGGTTTCTTATTGTCCGCCCGCTTTTGCTACTTGCGAAGATGTTGTGGCTGATGTGACTTGCATATCGTAGTTTGGCTGGAATTGATTTCTTTCTTGTGAGTTACTAGCTGCAATAATTTGGTAAGGGAATCAGGAAATTTACATTTCAAAAGACTATTAATGTTTCCTTAACTCGAAAATCTTTTTACAAATTTCAGAAGAAAACTGCAAAAAAATTTCCAAATTTTCTTTCGAAATATTATTTTCACATGCATTTTAAAGAAGTTTTGTTACCCTACAAGGGAAAATGAAACTGAAAATAAAACATGGCTTAGTAGAGTACCAAATCTTGCATTCTTAAGCCTCACAGGAGGAATGATATTCAACGACGGCTGTGAAAGCCTTTCTACGATAAGGCAGCAGTATAGTAACGCGGCAGTTGAAAAAGTCAGATATCCTAAGTGCGGCTATCTCATGAAGATACAGGGAGATCTTATCGACCATAATAGACCACGGTCATACTACCTGATACATGCATAGTTAACACATTTGAAGCAATGGTAGTGTGATCGCGCAAGCAAGAAAATACTCTCTTAGTTGAACATTTACGTCCAGAGCATTACGGCAATGTCACAACACATTCATCAACCAGTCCTGTGAGCATAAAATTTTCCTGAAATAGGTGCCAGGGTAGAATGGTAAGATATTGATGTGGTAATATTTATTGGATTGTTTCCCATTTTTTATTTCAATAGGAGTCTCCTGAAAAAGGAGCTACGGAAATAGCTAATAATTCATCGTATGTAAACATTGCAATGTAACTGTTGAATTCACCATTTAAGTATACGCCGCGAATGTTCGGACTTTACCCTAAAACTCGACAAGAAAAACTAGAGGCCACTCTCGAGTTCACTATGTCTACAATACATATTCGAATTTTTTGCCAAAAGCAAAGACAACTCAAGGACCACCAGTGGAGGCATCGAACTCCAACATATTTTCTGTAAATCAGGTCATACAATTTGTTTTATGCACACATTAAACAGACAGTGCTGCTATTAGTCATATAGTCAAATACAAAGTCAAGAATACCACGTACAAATATAAATTAACAGGCTTAATATCATATATACATACAAAAAAACATACATAGTTGGTCATTACAACCCTTCAGTCAGGATTAGAACCGAGCTTATTACACTACTTATGTTGTGTGTTAATTTTATACATGAGTGGCGGGACCTACAGCTTAAAGTCGACTCCGAACGACGCATTTTTGAGAAATCTTTCATGGCTATTTTATTTACTCTCAGAGTTTTTGCCAGTAATTTGCAGAGAGACAGACGCCGTAAAAAGTTTTTCTCATATTCCGTTTTGTTGGAGATGTCGGACGTAGGGCTTGAACCGTGGCCTTAGGTCTACATGCGGCTACATTTCCCCTCCAAGTAATTCATCCAGAAGCCACTGGATATCCATTGGTAACAATATCGAGTACAAATATCATTAAAAGAGTAGGTAGCGTTACATGACATTACATCAATTTCAACAACCTACGACAGATAACAACATAATGTTTCTGGGATCTGCAACATCATACCGATCTTTAGTTTAGGAGAACAATTTGATAAATGAAACTGCAATAAAACCTAGAGTTGTGTGTGATAGCCGTATAATAATTAAAATTTGTGCCACGTGATATCTTCTTGGACTTAAAACATAAATTTTTAATCGAAAATACTAAAGGGAAGCGCAATAGTTAGTGTGAAGTAATATTTCAAATAAATTTCTGTTGTGTTCATGCTGCACAGAATATTGTTACGTTTTTACATTTTAAAAACGTTTAAAATATGAGCTCATAGATTGCTAAATAAAATAAAAAGAAATTTGTGTTTAGTTTTGTGTGTTTTTGTTTTTTGTGCCACTGTTCACAACTTGATGTAAAAAACAACAATTGTCTTCCTTTGTTATTCCTCTGTTTGTACACTTTGCATAAACAATAACAATTACTAGACAATTATTAGACAGATCTTCGTAACGGAGATATTTAAACCATGAGTATTCTCTTCAAACGAACCGCGTCTTCACACAAGGCTGACTGAACTTCACTAACTCAGTCACCTGTTTTGCCTTGCCTTTTATATGCCAGGGTAAACAGTCTGATGAATGTTCTTGAATGGGAATGTTCATGACTTCACCTTCTCGAAATCTCTATAAACGTTGTTTGTTATTATATTAAGCAGTATGATAATTTGTAAACAGTTTTTTTTTTACTTCATCGTTTTGTTTTTTTAGCTTTTGTTTGTAATTTTAATTGATAAACATTGTAAAAGCAAAACACCAGTATCTAAACTTTTCATTTTCGTAACAATATTAAAACGTTCCGCTTTTCTCGATTAAAATATAAGCAAGAGTGTTCGCAGCTATATTACGGCAAGTTCGAGACAAATTCTTTTCACAATTGAGTAACACACATTTCTGCTTTATCTTGTGGGTACTATACGGGATTTTTTGATGAATGTTTAAAGGCAAAGATTCAAGCACAGTGTATTTAGCAGAAAACACTCGCGCTCTGTAATTTATTTAAAGACTTGACCTTCTCTTCTACCAGTTTTATTCTGACTGAGCAAGAAATACTCATTAAGGCACCCCAAATATCATTGGAAAAGCAATGTTGCTATGTTATTATCATATCTCTCAATGTAGAATAACGGTTTATTGCGCTATTTCCTCTAAAAATTTGTTTTTTTAAAGCAAAATTTCTGCTTCAAAAATTTTGTTAATTTCCCTTCCAAAAAAAGTTTGAACAAATTTAAACATTTTGTGTGTTTAGAATGCATTTATCATTTTCTATCACCACAATGACAATTTAAAATTCATAAAAGTGGTCAGATAATGATTAGGATTGTGGCAAATCTAAGCACAGGCCACAAAATGTTGCATGATTACCGAATATTAAAAAGCCAACAAAAACAACAAAAACAACAAAAACATATGCACAAAAGTGCAAATTTGTGGAAATGTTAGCGGTTTGAACAACAACAGCAAACAATAAACATGTTGTTAACAACAACACTAAAAAAGCAATTTTTTTATACGTTCATGTCCCTGTGAACACAGACATACATACGCGTACATAAATAAGGGGCCCATTTGTATGGATCTCTAAATCCACACTAAATATCTCACTGTGTGTGCATATTGTTAGTGGATTTCCTGACAGTTTTGTGGTTTAATTTTTTATTCTTCTTCTTCTTCTTTTTCTATTTTTTTGTTTGTTTGTACTGCAAACAGGACATGTGCTTTGCGCTGTTATTTTGAATTTTAGAAACAAAATTTTTTTTCTAATTATTTTTGTTGCTGTCTATTGGCTGTTGTTGTTGTTGTAGGAAAATTAAAATATAAAAAACAATTGAGAGAATAACTAAAATGCAGTACAACAACGATTTTTGTAAATGAATGTTTTGGTTTCACGACATATTTTTTTCTCTTCAACTTTTTTTCTTCTTTTTTTTCTGCTCTCATTTAGCAGAATGGGAAAAAGGCCAGTACGAGTAGCCAGCAGCAGCGGAAATTGGGTAAGTAAAGTAACGAATGCTACTCGTAGAAAAAGGCTCAAATAGAATTTTTATAAGCGTTGCATTATTAATTAATCCATGTATTTAAGAGAACGACAACAGAAAGAATGAAAAAAATATGGAAAAATATTTCGAACAAATAATGAGTTGGAGGCCATACAGTGTTTTAGCCTAAGCAATATACAAACATACGTGCACAGTGGGGTTGTTAAAACGGGAAGAAAAAAATAAAATTATTTTACACGAGAGATTCCCATAATTACCGTACTGCGCTATGTATCTGTTTCATCAATTAATAGGATCTTTTTGCAGGAGACATTACTTAGTAATTAAACCTTTCATTGGCTAAATTAAATGTAATGAGCAGTGCAAAACTTTTGGTTGTTAATTCCTGCAGAACATAACACCTTCAATGGTCTATCATAAGCCACCTTAAGAGTACTGTATAGCATGGTTACTTCCTACTTTGTAGCGTTTAAAGTCTCTCAAAATAGTGTGCTCAGCGAAACGACTACATACCAGGGATCAGCAAAGAGTATTCAAAAAGATGAGTAGAATCGAATCATACTCATAATTTCTGATGCTTGTACGCATTCATACTTATTTTAATATCATGGAACCTCTACTCATATTCAAAGTTTGAAGAGACTCATCATATTCATACTTAACAACGTGTATGATGTTATTGGTTTCGAATCTCCATAACTCAACATATACACGAAGCACAAAATATGTATGAATCGCGTACGAACACTAAAATACTCACTAGAAGGTTGACTGTTTGCTCTGCTTGCTGCTCTGTCTTTTTTCTTTTTTTTAAATGCAACACTAACTATGACAGTAAATTTTGATGAATGACTCGAGTGACTCCAATCATTTATAAGTATTTTTCTAAAGTTATGAATCTAAATAAGTAGTCTCATGAATCAAACATATTTCGAATGGTATGAGTTTGATGCTAACGTTTTACGCATACTCATTGCAACCTGTACTTATAAATCAACGTTGCTGTGAGTACGAATGGATCAGAGTATGTAGTTAAATTTTAATATTATTGACTCACTTATATCCAAAATTTCATAAGTGCTTATGAGTAGCGAAAAAACGATTCATTGCTGATCTCTGGTAAACATCTACCAAATATGTAATTTGAAATGTCAGCTGTAACACAAACTGTCTTTTAGTACAACCGATTACGAGTTAACTGACATCAATAGAAAAACGATAACTATGACGATTAACTATTTTCATTAACTAATTTGTTTTTATACGTACGTACGAACACTAAAATACTCACTCGAGTCACTCGAATTACGTAAACAAGTTCATTATTCGTCCCGAATAGGCTCATTATCTCTTCTCCCATATTTCGCCAGTCGCTCTATGTATACGACCTTAATTTTTGCTCGGGGGTGTTAATTTAGGTTAGGTTAAGTTAGCTTAGAGGACGTGTACTTGTCAATTAAAACAAATACAGTACCCGGAGGTCGAATTGACCGATTGTACAACGTCCTTCGTTTCCCACACCACTTATGCTGTGTGTGTTAATTTTTATACATGAGTGGTGGGACCTACAGTTTAAAGTCGACTCCGAACGACAGATTTTTGAGAAACTTTTTTTTTCGTGGCAATTTTATTTACTCTCAGAGTTTTTGCCAGAAATCTGCTGAGAGGAAATCGCCGAAGAAATGTTTTTTGTATTTTGTCTTGATGTCTGGCCTGGGGCTCAAACCCTGGTTTTACGTCTTATAAGCCAACACACTACCTACTAGACTACGGCGGTGTTAGATTTCTGTATCCTGTACACTACAGCGTTTAATTTTTTAATTATTTTATAAGGTCCATCACAGCTAATTTTTGGCTTGGGAAATAATCCCTTCTTCCGCTTTGGGTTGTAGAGTAGAACCAGTTGTCCCTCATGGAAGTCCTGCGTATTTGCTGCACGATCTTAGCTGACATTCATTCTATCGCTGACCATTTCTTTTAATATTCAAAAGTCGAATTTGTTCCACTGTTCAATAAAATGTTCGTGTACATATGTACATACATACATATGTTAGAGTGTAGCATGGTTTGTTTTTTGTCTATTAATGTTGGTAGTGCTTCATTAGCTCGTTTTTTGTATTCCTTTTTTTTTAATTTTGTGTATATTTTTTATTTGTTGCTGCTGCTGTTGTTGTGCAAATATTTTAGGCCTTATTAATCCCCTTTTTTTGCTATGATGATGAATTACCAGCACACACAGTATTTGTTTAACAGTTTGTTGTTTGTATTGTTGTTGATTCTTGTTTTTTTATGCATATTTTGTTGCACACAAACAAAAAATTGTTTCTTTATTCTTTCCTTTGCAGTAAAAATGTTGCATCCACATACATACGAGTATGTATGTATGTGCAGTTGTCGTTGTGGTGACATATTGTTTTGTATTTACAGCTGAAGCATACATATGCCATATATTTGACAATATGTATGTCCTCTAAATACTTTACAACAAATTTATGATAATTGTTGCAGCGAAAAAAAAATTGTGAAAAAATGTAAAAAATTTACAAAAAAAGGAAAAAAAAACAAAAAAAAATTGAAATTTTCTTTTTTGTGAAAATAATTAAAAGGAACCAAAAAAAAAAACAAAACAAAACAAATGACATTCGAGTTCATCATTATTGCCAACAAACATGCTCTTTAGCTGTTCCATAAACAGTTTTAGTTTTAGTTTTAATTCATTTTGTTGAACTTTTTTTTTTTTGCCCGCGCTTTTATTTATTCATTTACCATATAATACCCTGCAGTGGGTATTGGGTGGTATGGATGATATGGAGAACATATGAACTGTTGAGGCATATAGACATTACTGGCCGTTATATCCACCAATGAGTACTACAATGTAGTTTCTCACAACATCTATGATAACGGTTTTAATTTTAAATGCGAGCGTTCTGAAATCTATTTCGATTTGAGTAGTTTTTCCCAATAGACTCATGAGAGCTGATTGTCGAAATAAAGGGTCTGCCAAATAACTTTTTTTTTTGAAAATGCTTTAAAAAACCCTACTGAATATTTTCTCAAATTTCTTTTCTTATTTGAAAGTACAATCCTTCCGGTTAATAATGGAAAAAAAATTCATTCAAATGGCTGCCTCGGCTGGTCATGCAGTAGCCTACACGATCGGTCCAATTTTTAAGCACATTATCGATTGTGTGCAGCTGTATTTCACCAATGGCTTCACCAATATTGTCCTTTAAAGCGTCAATTGGCTCTGGCTTGTCGGCGTAACACTTATCTTTGACGGCACCCCACAAATAATAGTCCAACGGTGTCAAATCGCAGCTCCGAGGTGGCCAAACGACATCAGCTCTGCAGCTGATAATGCGATTTTCAAAAACAGGGTGTGGCACGTAGCGCCGTCCTGTTGAAACCAAATGTTGCCAATGTCCTCCTCTTCAATTTTTGTGAACAAAATTCGTTCAACATGGCTCGATAACGATCGCCATTAACTGTAACGGCCACTCCTTGCTCATTTTGGAAGAAAAATGGCCCAATTATGCCTCTGGACCAAAATCCGCACCAAACAGTGACTCGTTGTGGGTGCGTCGGTTTTTCAATGTATGCGTGCGTGTTTTCTGTGCCCCAAATGCGACAATTTTGCTTGTTGACATACCCGCCAAGATCAAAATGAGCTTCATCTGAAAAAATGTTTTTTTTTTTTGTCAAAATCGGCATCTTCTGGTGTAGGCTACTGCATGGCCAGCCGAAGCAGCCATTTGAATGAAATTATTTTTTAATTTAAGAAAATATTCAGTACTTTTTTTTTTTAGGCATTTTCAAAAAAAAAAGTTATTTGGCGGACCCTTTAGTTGGACAAGATGAAGAGACTAGCATGTGTTGGCAGAACTTGGGTAATGGGTACCTGTCCTACAGTGGTGCTGGAAGTTCTATTGGATTTCCGCTGTATATTGTAGTGAAAACCAAAGCTTTGGAAACAATGGCTAGGTTGACAGGAGACAAGTCTGACATAAAATTCAGACTGAACCAGAAGAGAATGGAGTAATCTGGAAACGGCATACTTTTTTAAAAGAGGGGCTACTTTGTGGTACAGAGATATGTTAAGAACGGCTGTTGAAACTTTCGCAAAAGTTTTCTGTACCATAATGAAATACTCAGAACTTATGAGGAAACTCTAGGGTATCTTCCAAACGGAAGTCTATAGCTTCGAAAGATATGCTGAATTCAACTTGGCTAGGAGGCAAAAAAGACCGGACAAAGCAATACTATCTGACAGACAAGCCGCCTTTCGAGTTAGTATGAGACTGCCTAGGGAATCATCATCATAAGGTTACACTCTGCTGGGTCCCATGCCATGTGGAAATTCTCGGCAATAAGCAAGCAGACGATATTGCGAAGAAGTGAGCTTCCAACGCCATTGTTGCGAGCAAAACCCTTTTATGGAGTGGCGAAGAATGTTTGGAAAGGTATGCACAACAAAAGGGAAACCAAAAAGAAGGCAAATACTGCTCTCAAATTAAATTTAATTTAATTTCTCAACGGAAGAGAAAAAACAGCAATTGAAATGAAAAAGGCATTCAATTATTCCACTTCACCGATCAAAACTAAAATTTGAAAAAATATTCCACTTGCACCTCCTTCCATTTCCCCCGTCACTAACAACATGCAACACCAACATTTTATAGTTTTAGCCTGGCTTTTGTTGTTTCGGCTTATTGTGGCAAATAAATAAACAAGCAACAGCAACAGCAACAAAAACAACAGCCAACAAAAAAGTTTCCATATTAAAAACAAAAAGAAAAATTACAAATCCGCCAGTTTTTTTTGTAATTTTTTTCATTTTTTTTTTGTTTTTGTTTTTGAAGAGAAAACAAGAGAAAAATTGTTTTTATTATGCCCCGAATGTCTATGAACCAATTGTAAATCATATTTTAATTAGAAAAATCTATGGAATACAATGAGACAATAGGCCATAAATGCTGATACTAACAGCGCAATTTAGTTGTTGTTGCAAATAATCTACATATGTACGAGTATGTATGTATGTTGCTTTTGTTGCAATATACTGTTGTTGTTGCCATTAGGATTTTATTTGTTGTGTAATAGAATTTTTAGCGGAAAATTATGAATTTTTAATTACAGAATTTTTCTGTTTTCCTTTTTTTTCCTTTTTATCCACATTTTTTTTTAATTTCATTCCGTATATTTGTCTGAATTATTTTCATTGTGTTGCTGCCTCCTTTTTTTCTAATATTTTTTTCAAAAAGTTTTTTTTAGCAATGTTTTATGTGAAATGTTGACATAAAATATTAAATTTTATTTGAATATGATAATTTGTCGAATAAAAAAAAAACAAAAAATTGAGAACAATTGTGGAGGATTTAAATTTCCAAAACAATATTCAGAAATGGATCGACTTATTTATTCCATTTAAGGCTAAGGATAATAAAAGGCAATTTATGAATGAATGACGGTTTATAAATAGGATATGCAAGCGAAATTATTTCTGCCATTTACATACAGAAGTGTGTGTGTATATCAGAGATTGCTGTTCTGAAACGAAATTTAAAAATTTTTCAATCATATTTCAGATCAAGAATTTTAAAATGGGATGGAAAGGCCTATACTAAGAGAAACAGTTCTTGCAGGCCTACTCCATTAAAGGCAAGCAAAGGTATGCAACAGCAACAATAATATCGCGAGTATAAATCAGAGATCAGCAATGAATATTCAAAAAGATGAGTAGAATCGAATCATACTCATAATTTTTGATACTTATAGGCATTCATACTTATTTTAATATCATGGAACCTCATATTCAAAATTTGAAGTACTCATCATACTCATACTTAACAACACGTATGATGTTGTTGAGTTCGACTCTTCATAACGTAACATATACACGAATCACATTTATAAATCACGTACGAAGACTGAAATACTTACTAGAAGGTTGTTTGTTTGCTCTACTTGCTGCTCTGTCTTTTTTGCTTACGAGTCTTTTTTCTTTTTTTGTAAATACAACAACAACTAAGACTGTAAATTTTGATGAATGATTCGAGTCACTCGTATCATTTATAAGTATTATAAGTATTTTTCTAAAGTTATGAATCTAAATGTGTAGGCTTATGAATCAAACATATTTCGAATGCTATGAGTTTGATGTGAACGCTGTACACATACTCATTGTAACCTGTACTTATAAATCAATGTTGTAGTGAGTATGAATGTATCAGAGTATGCAGTTAAATTTCAATATTGTTGTCTCACTTATATTCAAAATTTCTTGAGTGCTTATGAGTAGCGAAAAAACGATTTATTGCTGATCTCTGATATGTACATACATACATAATTGGTCGTTACAACCCTTCAGTCAGGATTACGACCTAGTTTCTCATACCACTTATGTTGTGTGTGTTAATTTTATACTCCGAACGACAGATTTTTTGAGAAACTTTTCATGGAAGTCGCCGAAATAAACTTTTTTGTATTTTGTTTTGATGTCAGGCCTGGGATATGTATGTACCTTAAAATCTGGTCACCCTTGAATATACTAACCTATCACAATGAACACAAAATTTCTACCACTCGCCGAGTTCTATCAAAATTTGCTTAAATTAATGCCTGTAATCGAAAAGCCAAACACCTGCCTAACAAAAGCTAAAGAAAATAAAAATAGAATAAAATAAAGCATAAAAATACATACAAACATACACCGTTTTAAACAAATTATAAAAGGAAAAAACAACAACACCATTGCCACCACCACAACCATTTGATGACAGTGAATGCCTAGTGAATTTGGTGCAATGACCAGATATTCAGTAGAAGACCAAAACGAAACACATGTGCTTGCATGTCTTTATAGATAGAGAGACCCAAATCAGAGTGTTTCTTTTTTTTATTAAAAACATATCAAATGCCAAAATGAAAAACAACAAAAACTACAAATGAAATTCCCGAAGATCAAATATAAAACACTTTAACACACACACTCTTCCTCTTTCTGGAACAAAAGAGTTTAAAGAAGAAAACAAATATGAATGGAAACAGAAATAACATGTTATTTACAGTGTTTGGAACTTGAACCCGGGTAGTATGCTTATGTCTTCTGTGGTCCTCTCTTCCAAAATATGTTTTCTTGCAAAAAGTCATAACTGATCAAATCCGAATATAAAACACTCTACATACAGCACAAACATTTTACGAAAACTTTAGTAAATAGCAAGTAATTGGCATCAGTTGGTTTACCCGAATAGCAGTTTGTCTGCTAAACCGGAAGTTGACCTGAAATAATGTACCGATTTTGAACAAACAATGTGCAGAGCTTTTTCTCTACTGAATGCCAATGTTCACAACAAATTATTGATTGTGTTCTGTTAGCGTGATATCCCACCATTCAGCCCTATAACCACTCTCTAGGTAAAGTTGGTTTTTGTTTCCACATTTTCTGTCAATATTTTCGTAGTTTGAAAATGTGAAAACCATTTCATTTTGGTATATGCTTCCTTTCAAGCCGGGGTAGACACTTAAAATATAACACTAGAAAAAAATATTTTTTGCTCTGCAGGAGTTTAACTCCGAGTTGAAAGAAGTAATGTTGTGTTAAAAATTTAAAGGATTGTGTACTTTCTGAATATGAAAAGTTTTAAGGTTAACATAAATGCATTAACACTATCATTACAAACCTTTAGTCAGGATTACAACCTAGCTTCGCACATCACTCATGTTGTATGTGTCAAATTTATCCATGAGTGGCCGGATCTATTGCTAAACGGTTGATTTGATAAACTTTTTATAGCATGTTGCAATGTCTGATCCAGGTATTGAACATCAGGTTCTCATCTAATAAGCCAACACACTTCCTACTAGACTACGGCGACGTAGGGTACATTGTCGTTTTTTTATAATTTTTCGAATCTAATTCTCTGTTGTTTTTTGTCCGAACAAACATATTGGCAAGCAGACGTTGGGACAGAAATTCAGGATTTAGGTTTCATTTGTTTTTGTGACTGTAATTTTGCAGATAGATGTGCAATCATAGAGCAGTTTTTGATGGTGCGTTATCGGTGGTGCGTGTAATAAGTCAATGAAATTGATAAGCGAATATTAACCTTTATGTCAACAGCTACATACCCTGGTATGTTTTGTGTTTTTAAATCGCCGTATCTCAGGAAGTAATAACTGTATTAACCTGACATTTCCTGATATCCTTACTAGTAGAGTTTCCTACCCTATTCCTAGACTTGAGTAAAAATGGCGAATGGGGGTCAAAGATGTGTCCATTTTTTGATTCCTATCCCTTACGTCAACAGTTGCATACCTGGGTATGTATAATGAAATATATGAAAGTATTTTGATATTTGATGTTTATTGAATTCTATTTACAAGTTCTTAATAATAAGATTAAAATTCAATCAAATATAGGAAGTATTAAAAGCTAATTTTTCTTAAATGCATTTAAATGAACGGCACACACGGGCTTGTTGCATACCGTGCAGGATTTGCTGGTTGGTCGACGTTTTGTACATAAGTGGCAATTACCTTTTACTTTCATTCTACCAGTGCTGTCAGATTCGTCCACGCTTTTATCTGCAGCAACATGTTTATTTTTATCTCTGTTTTCTCTTTCCGGCTTCTCCAGTTGTTCGCTGAGGCTGTGTAGGAACATTCTACGGCGGCTTGTGGAAGCTTTCAACATTGGGTTATTCTCAACGTAAATTATGGACAACGAGGTCTAGTATATTGTAAAATAAAGCCAAGGCCATCTATTTGTTCGTCGCCTTGTTCAATATTTGTTGTAATCTAAGATCTAGAGTGGCTTTTTCTTTGGACCTTGCACTTCGTATGAATAATGAAAGAAGTATAACCGACTTATTTTTTTTTTTTTTTTGATGTGAGCACAAGGTAATATTGTTACTGAAACCAAATGTAGTTAAATCTACTTCCCGTACCTTACTTTGATAAACTGCTGTCCATCATTAAACTTTTCGCTACGTTATAAGTTATGGAGAAATTATCACAAACAATATTCCGTCCACTTCCATGAAAATGATTGACGAACAAGTCCTCCACTACGCTCTCGCCCACGTTTTTTCCGGATGCCGCCAATCCAGTATAAATTTGTCCCTTCATTGGATAGGATGAGAGGAGTCACATACCCACCATACTTTAATTCCGTAATTGGCGGGTTTCGATGGTATATATTGGGTAAACCCGGTACCACGTTTGGACTTGCTACGTAATTGCTGCGTAGATTATCATTCAGTATTAAAAATAAGTCCGTTATGGCTGCAGCTTTGTCGGTTTTTTACGCTGTTGACGTGTGTTTCCGTTGTCAAAAGTATAAAGCGCCTTATATTCCAAAAATGCCACACGCTCATGGGAACTCGATATAACGGATGTGAGGTCGTTTCCCATGAGTCTTTAGTATGTACGTAACCAGAGTGCGTTACACCACCCAACAAGTAAGTAAAACCAAATCAACACAAAAATAAGCTTAGCAACAAAAGAAATTCCATATAAAGTGTATAAACATACCCGGGTATGCTTCTGTTGACGTAAGTATAATTTTTTTATCTGTTGACATAAAGGTTAAAAGTATTTCCTTTAACAATTTGAGTGTATGTTGTTTTAGTCCTGCAGAAAATATATTGACTCGGCTATGCGATAACAAGAAAGATTATTGGAAAGGATTTAGAGGTATAGAACTTTAAGTTGGCATTACTTTTCAAGATGGCGACCGATTTAACAGCTGTCAAGTGATTTATTCTCAGTTTGGTTTGTCAATTCATCATGAATAGACTCACGCCTGAACAACGTTTGCAAATAGTGCAATTTTATTTAGAAAATAATGGTTCTGTGCGGAAAACGTATCGCGCACTACGTCCATTTTATCGTCGACAAAATCGTCCATCAGAGCAGTTAATTCGATTAACCACGGAACGTTTTCGCACCACGTTTACTCTTATTGATAACTCGCATCCCCAGAGTCGCTGTACGGTGCGTACAGAAGAAGCTATTGCTGCTGTAGAGCGTAGCATTGAGGAAGACCCGAATGAGTCCATCAGCCATCGAGCACAGGAATTGGATCTGTGTCCATCCACTTTATGGAAGATTTTGAGATGTGGTTTCAACAAGACGGCGCAACATGTCACACAGCTCGTGCCACAATAGATTTATTGAAAGACACGTTTGGTGACCGCCTAATTTCACGTTTTGGACCTGTGAATTGGCCTCCAAGATCTTGTGGTTTAACACCGCTAGACTACTTTCTGTGGGGCTATGTAAAGTCATTGGTCTATGCGGTAAAGCCACAAACTCTTGACCATTTGGAAGACAACATTCGCCGTATTATTGCCGATATACGGCCACAAATGTTGGAAAAAGTCATCGAAAATTGGACGTCCAGATTGGACTACATCCGCGCCAGCCGTGGTGGTCATATGCCAGAAATCATATTTAAAATGTAATGCCACAAGATTATCTTTCGGATAAATAAAATTCATGTCAATCGAATAATCCATCGTTGTTTTATTGCAACTTAAAGTTCTATACCTCTATAAAAAACACCCTTTATAAGCTAACTAGGCTCTAGGCATTATATCAGAAGCAGTAAATACTATAGTGGTTCTATTAAATATTCGAGAATTCGTTGCTTTTTGCCAAAGGGTAGATGACACAATCAATACCAAGTTACAATAGCCGCGATTCTAGTTGCTGTAGGTCCCGCCACTTAAACAACAAAATAAAATAAACACACACAACACAAGTGGTGTGAGAAACTAGGTTGTAGTAATGACTGAAGGCTTTCATTTGAGAATCGTATATTCAACAGTTTTTCATCAGTAACAGACATTTGTTTTGTTTTCTTTGAGTCGAATAGGATCGATCAGCACGTCTAAGATATGGTGGCACTTCTGGTTAAATATGGAAACTGCTAATGGAAATAACGTACCATTACCATCGAATAGATAGACCGTGCCAAGGATACGTTTGATGTTACGAGACATCAATGTGATCTGCAGAAGTCCTGTGATCTCGTTCTCATAAGACATATACACTGGCGTCAACAAAAGCTGTACATACTACTGTATCTTTCAGTTAGGATTACGACCTAGCTTCTCACATCACTTATGTTTTGTGTGTTAATTTTATCCATGAGTGGCGGGACCTCCGGTTTAAAATCTACACCGAACGAATAATTTTGTTTGAGAAACTTTATCCTGGCAATTTTATTTACTCACAGAGTTTTTGTTTGCCAAAAACAAGTCGTCGAAATATTTCTTTCATATTTCGGGAGATTTCTCCCTGCGGTTAGAACCGTGGCCTCACTTCTAATTAGGCAACACACTACCTACTAGACTATGGCGACTTCAAGCATGCACAGCTTTCTCTTCCGCGATTGTGTTCTGAAGTAACATTTCAGTTAAAATATGTCTCCTCCAACAACTAATTTCAGAAGAGTTGAGTTGACTATTACTTTCCAAAGTACCCATGCCTAGTAACTTCAAACTCTTTTTTGTTTTTCTTTCCAATAACAGGCTCTAAATTTACAAACATTTGTTCTTGTTGTTTTAAAAAAATTTTATATTTCTGTGTATAATTTATAGGGTCTTTTGAAAACAAAAAATAGCATAAAAAAGGACTCAAAGAATGAACAGAACATGTGTTTATTTTAGCATGAAAATGATGTCAAAGGAATTAATTCCCAATTCATCAAGTTTGGGTTGTTGTTGTCTATGCCATGTGCTTAAAACCAGTAAAAGAATGACAAAAAAAAAACAACAAAAAAAATTAAAACCAAATACTTGAAAGACTATCGTAAAATTAAAAATAAAAGCAAAAAAAACCAAATAACCACTTACAAAAAGGCTTAAATATTGTATGTATAGAAGAAAATACAACAACAACGACGTTATAGAATAACCAACCAGCTCCTACCCAAATTGGCAGAGGAATAATACAACACAACACACGTTTGCATTTGCCACACTCTACCAACTTTTCTGTTTCTACTCATATCACCGTCATCATCATCATCATCGTATGAAATTCATTAAACACTGTTTAACAAAAACAACAAGAACATCATCATCATCATCATTATCATCATCATCATCATGTAATAAGCCACTACTAAAAGCCAAGTTAGTAACTTTACATTTTTGTTTTTGCTTTCGTTTTTTATTTCGTTTGTCAATTTTATTTACTAAAGAAGCCCCCAAAAGTCGGCTCGTCGGTTTAGGTCTTTGAATATGTTTTATTCTGTTTTTTCTTGTTTGTCTTCTTCTTCTTGTTTTTAATGTAATTCATTTGGATTTTTTGTTTTGTTTTTTGTTTTTTCGTTTTTGCCTTTCTGAAGCTTTTTTTTAAGTTCTCAAATTACTTGCATTTTAAGTCGAAGCCTCTGACATTGTCAAACTGAAAATATTTGCTTTTATTATTGCCATCATCATCATTATCCACATCGAAAACACGTATTGCACTATGGGTTGGTAAATACAATTAAAAAAAATAACAAATTAATGTTAAATACTGTCACATTTTTACCTTTTAAAATATGAGCTCGTAGATTGCAAATAAAATAAAAATAAATTTTGTGTTTAGTTTTAATTAAAATTCTTTATTATTCGTACAATTCTGTGTGCCACTGTTCACAACTTGATGTAAACGACAACAATTGCTTTTCTTAGTTATTCCTCTGTTTATACCATTTGCATAAACAATAACAATTACAAGGCAATTATTCGACAGATCTTTGCAACGGAGATCTTCAAACCCTGATTACTCTCTTCCAACGCACCGTGTCTTCACACAAGACTGACTTTGCCTTGCCTTTTATATGTCAGAGTCAAAAGTTTAATTAATGTTCTTGAAGGTGAATGTTCGTGGCTTTGTCTTCTCAAAATCTCTATAAATGTAAACATCGTTGTTTTGTTATTGTTGTTTGTGTATTTCGTTTACATTTATTCTTGTAGTTTTTGTTGTTGTATTTTTGTTTACTTGTTTACCGTTTTTTATGGTGGTGTTTGTTGTTGTATTGTTGCTTATAATTTTACTATTTTAACAAAACACCAGTATCTGGACTTTTCATTTTCGCAACAATATTAACAGAATTATTTTTATCATTTAAAAATACTAAAGTAAACTTACTCTTGTGTATCTAATGATTCATGAAACATGGAACCTGCTCTAACAGCCCTGAAGTCATGAACATGCCAACAGAGTGTGACAAACCTAGCGGTCTTAAGGACAAAAAATTTACCTGTTTAAGGCACTTACTAGAGCGCACCACACTTTTAGCCTCCACCTATTTAGAAATGATTCTGGCTAATGAATAGTCCGGCTATTCAATTAAAAACTGACAACGCACTCGCTAGGAGTGCGGAGTACAAAACTATATGGGAACAGCACTGATCGCCATGTCTAACAGGGCGTTAGCCAATGTATAGAAGGAAAGCATGATCTACTGATCAACTGGTGCCTGATTCATAAGACGATTTTCATCCCAACAAGTCTTACATCGAACACAAAAATAGTATACGAATAGGAGAATAATATCCCGAATGGGCTTCGGCTCTCTATGTAATATTCATCGATTTGTAAAATATTCGATAATGTCAACTAAAAGGAGTTATGTTAGCGGCTTAAATGCAACTCCAACAAAACGAAATATGAAAAGGTATTCTTCGGTGGCTTCCTTTCTGTGTGGAATCGACATTAAACTGTAGGTCACGCCACTCATGTATAAAACAAACACACACAACATAAGTGGTGTGAGAAGCTAGGTCGTAATCCTGACTGATAGTTTCTAATTACCAATTATGTATGTATGTATGCCGTGTATGACATTAATTGAGTCAATTAGTTATCGTTAGGGCTTGTTTTAACCAAGGATATCCTCTATTGATATCACTGTTTAACTGGCCACTTTAATTAATCGTATGATATCTGACTTGAACATGCAACTGAAACGAGATAAGTGGGTAGCCAAAGCTACTACGATCTTAAAGTAAACAAAACAAAACCACCCAGCATCTCACTGTCGGACAGTAAAAGCCTGAAAAGATTTATTCATTCTGCTAACTCAGCAATATAATTATAAAATCAGGTGTTAGCATTAAAATAGCCTGAATCGAGGAAAGAGCGTTAAATAATCAGTCGATCAACTAATAACCACACGTAGAAATTCAGTTACAAATCTACACGCACTAAACGTAGGCATTACGCCTATGGATTTACTGTTCGAACACGATAAGCAACCAACGACTATAGCTTAGTCCAATAAATGCGGAAGTAAAATACCCCAAGAAGCGCTGGATTTCTCTCAGACATAGGTTTCATCTTGGGATAACATGTGTGGCATTGGCAGTTGTTGATGACGAAACTTGGGGGTGCAAAAAAGTAACCAGTTGCAGGTGTTATAATTGGACAAAACCGAATAGAACAGATACAGATTGTAATCATCGTAGTCTAACAGGTAGTGTGTTGGTAGATGTGAAGCCACGGTTCAAACGAAATAAGAAAAAAAAATATTTCTTCGGCGACTGCCTCTCAGCAGATTTCCATCAAAAACACTCTGAGAGTGAAAATAAAATTGCCATGAAAAGTTTCTCAAAAAAAATCTGTCGTTCAGAGTCAACTTTAAACTGTAGGTCCCGCCTACGTTATGGATAAAATTAACACACACAACATCAGTAGTGTGAGAAGCTAGGTTTTAATCCTAACTAAATGGTTGTAATGACCAATTATGTATGTTTCCATGCATGTGTATGTAGAACTTATGTTTCTTGTATGCAATAAAGGCTGCAACATGTTTGAGAGCCTTTAACTGTTGTGTTGACGTTTGATATAAACCCCACTGTATTAAAAGTGCTTGGGAAACTGAACGTCTTGCACACAAATCCGATTCGATTGGCTGCTAACGCTTGTCTTATCGAAATAGGAAATGCGATCAAGCTTACAATATCGAAAACTAAGTTATGTTTGTATGTACGTATGTATGTATGTACGTATGTATGTATGTATGCATTCGCAAATATAACTGCTAAAAATCAATTAAGAAATGATGCAGAAAAAAACTGAAATCCTTTCCAAATTCATTCAAACACATGAACTTGTGATCCCTTCGGCATTTCTAAAATTATGGCTTAAAATTGAAATTCTTAAGGCGGTTTCTCTTGAAGAGCATTGATATTTGACAGGCATGGTGTTAATAAGAAATAGAAACGAAATAGATTTACTAGACATATGTACATGCATACATACATACAGGACAACAACAACAACCATATACAACATGGTAAAATAGTGTTGACACTATAATGGTTTCTTTTCCTAGTGGAGTTATTAACTCAACGAATGATGTTGGCAGCAAACACTTGGTTTGCAAAGGACATTCACATTGGAAATGAGAAGAAAACAAAAAACCACAATTCTATGCGATAATAATAATTAATATTGCATACGATTACATTCGATTGCATTGTGTTGCATTGGATTGTATGTTTAAATCTATTTTATTTTAACAATTCATATATGATTTATTGCAAGTTTACTGATATTCTGATTTTGTGGTTTACTACACATTTTTTTTTGCTCTTTTTTGCTCACAGTAACTCTGTTTAGCATGTGGTAAGTTTAACACATGTTGTAAGATTAATTTATACCAGAGATCAGCAATGAATCGTTTTTTCGCTACCCATAAGCACTCATGAAATTGTGAATATAAGTGAGTCAACAATATTGAAATTTAACTACATACTCTGATTCATTCGTACTCACTATAACGTTAATTTATAAGTACTGGTTGCAATGAGTATGCGTACAACATTGACATCAAACTCATACCATTTGAAATATTTTTGATTCATAAGCCTACTCCTTTAGATTCATAACTTTAGAAAATTCTTATAAATGGTTCGAGTGACTCCAATCATTCATTAAAATTTACAGTCTTAGTTATTATTGCATTTACAAAAAAAGAAAATAGACACATAAGCAAAGAAGACAGAGCAGCAAGCAGAGCAAACAACAAGTTTTAGTGAGTATTTTAGTGTTCGTACGGGATTCATACTTATTTTGTGCTACATGTTGAGTTATGGACAGTCGAAATCAACAACATCATACGTGGTGTTAAATACGAATATGATGAGTACTTCAAACTTTGAACATGAGTAGAGGTTCCATGATATTAAAATAAGTATGAAGGCGTACAAGTATCAAAAATTATGAGTATGATTCCATTCTACTCATCTTTTTGAATACTCATTGCTGATCTCTGATTTTTACTCGAGACATTATTGTTGCTGTTGCATAGCATTGCTTGCCTATAATGAAATAGGCCTGCAAGAACTGTTTCTCTTAGTATAGGCATTTCCATCCAATTTTAAAATTCTTGATCTGAAATATGATTGAAAAATTTTTAAATTTCGTTTCAGATTTACTTGCTTAGGCAGCAATGCCAACAATATGGGTTGAAAGCAAAACCTTATGTTGTGTTTACAACAATAACACCGTAATTTGAAACTCTTCGATATTTTTGCTCTCTAAAGATGACAGGTTTTCAAGAAAAACTATTTTTTTCTTCTCCTGATATTTTTGAATGGCTTCAAATCTACATGAACATCAAGTCAATTTGATTTGCCACATGCCTATGTACGTATGTATATATATATGTACGTCGCTCACTTATTCAAAAATAATTATTTTTCTGCTGACCATAAATGCCAAGTTGAAATGTAGATTTTTTTCTTCTTCTTGTTGTTGTTATTTTATTCCATTTTATTTCAATTCAATTCATTTTATTGATATTCTTTTATTATGATTTTATTTTCTTGTTCTTGTTTTGTTTTTTTCATTTCATTCATTGGATGAATTAAATTTTGTTTGGAGTTCGTATTCCATGTATTCATGGCCTATTGCGTTTAGCCATGACATTTTGTCAGTCGAGAATATTATTTTTCCAATAATGTGGTCTTCTTATAAAATTATTTCTGGTTTTTATTGTTTTTTGTTTTTGTTTTCTTTTGCCTTTTTTAATTATTTTGCTTTTGTTTTGGGTCATTGTCTGTTGTTATCAAAAAGTGTGTGTCTGTATTTATTATGAGTGCTTAAATATAGCCGCACGGTGGGATAGAAGAAAGAAAAATTTGTATTAATAACATATTCATCTTCATCAGAGAGCAGCAATGAATATTCAAAGAGATGAGTGGAATCGAATAATACTCATAATTTCGAATACTTATACGCATTCATATTTATTTTAATATCATGGAAACTTTACTTATATTCAAAGTTTAATGTACTCATCATATTCATACTTAACAACACGTATGATGTTGTTGATTTCGACTCTCCATAACTCATATAACATATAACGAAGCACAAGATAAGTATGAATCGCGTACGAACACTAAAACACTCACTAGAATGTTGTGTCCTCTGTCCTTTTTGATTATGTGCCTGTTTTCTTTTTTTGTCAATGCAATAATAACTAAAACTGTAAATTTTGATGAATAATTCGAGTCACTCGTATCATTTATAAGTATTATAAGTATTTTTCTAAAGTTGTGAGTCTAAATAAAAAGGCTTATGAATCAAACATATTTCGAATGGTATGAGTTTGATGTCAACATTGTACTCATACTCATTGCAACCTGTAGTTATAAATCAACGTTGTAGTGAGTACGAATGAATCAGCGTCGTTAAATTTCAATATTGTTGACTCACTAATATTCAAAATTTCATGAGTGCTTATGAGTTTCGAAAAAACGATTCATTGGTGATCTCTGACTCTTACGTATTTAGAGAAAAATTAATACTCAAGTAATACAGCATTTGAACCAAAAAATTTAAAGTTTCCGCTTCAGTGCATTGAAGTTTGAGTCAAGAAATGTTTCACTGTATGTATATATATATTGTACGTATTGTATACGTATATTACTTACTAACTTAATCTATTACATCCATTTAGTCAGGACTACAACCTAGCTGCTCACACCACCCATGTTGTGTGTGCTAATTTTATACATTGCAGTGGTGGGGTCTACGGTTTAAAGTCGATGCCGAACGACAGAATTTTGAGAAGCTGTTAAGGGTAATTTTAGTTTTACTATCAGAGTTTATGCCAGAAGACTGCTGAAAGGAACACGCCGAAAGAAATATTTTTTCATTATTCGCTTTGTTCGATCTGTCTAAGTCAGGGATTCAACCACGGTCTCTCGTCTAATAAGACTGCACCGACGTTTATTGCTATTTAAAGTAAAAAAATCTTGGCTATTAGATATGCTATGAGATCGAAGGGTCTTTTGACAATGGAGTGTTTTAACAATGTCCCTTCAGAGCTGTAGGTAGTTGTAATATAAGGAACACCGTTGTGAAGTTCGTTGAGGAACTTGGATTTCTCATGGAAATTTCATGTCATCCATTAAAAACTTTAGTATGTGTCGCAGAACATATGTAGATACGGATAACGGCGTTTCTGATGATCTGTTCAAGTCCTGCGCTGGGCTCATAATCTCTGACATGTTACAGGACATAGATGTTTTGATTGCTTTAATAAAAATATTTATACTCCACTCGGAAAGGTTTGTTCCCTGGTTGAATAGAACTTGTGGATTGACTAAATGAGCCATTGTCCTTGAAGAAGGATACACCACCCAAATTCAAATAACAATTTTATAAGAATAAAACGCAACATGTCGTCCCACTGTCATGCTTGAACGATGGCAACTTTCATTGATATTTTCGTTTTATTTTGTAATAAAAATATAAAAAAACATGGGACATCTCATAAAACACACACTGTGAGTGCGAATACGAGTGTATGTGTATTATTTTTATTGTTTACTGTACAGTTTTCATGCGTTTCGTTATTTTACACACACACAAACTCCAAACAATATAAAAAACAACACTCTACAATCAAAATAATATTATTCCCTTGTTTATTGTTGTTGTATTTTTTTATTATTTATTTGTTGTTGCTGTTTATAATACGTACTTCTTAACCTACGATAACCAAAATTACATTGGGCCAGGTTCATTGACCTTGTCTTTGTCCAATGAAAGAGTAACAAACGAACAAAACAAAATGAGAGAAAAAAGGGAGCGAAAGTACGAGTGTATGAGTGTGAGAGTAAATAAATTTGTATAAAATTATACGTATAAAGAAACTTTGTGAATGCGTGTGTATGGTTTTCAATTTGGTAGTGTGCTTGTGTGTGTGTGTGTGTTTGTTTATTATTTCTTTACAAAAAAAATTCAAATAAGAATACAAAAATAATAACAACAACAACAATAATACGCCAGTCAACTTTCGACAATAACAGCGCGTCAATAATAACAACACAAAAATCAACAACAACAACAACAATGAAAACAACAAGAAAAAAAACTTAAAATGCGAAAATGAAAACATGCTGATTATTGTTGACTTTATGCCGTTGCCGTTGCTGTTGCTGTTGCTGTTGCTTTTCATTCTTTCATTTGGCATTCATATACAAATTGGTCAGACAATCGTAACCGTAAAGACAGACATATTTTCGTATCGCATAACGTCTAGATTAGCGGGTGTAAGGTGTACAAGAACAACAAATAAATTCAACAAAAAAATTTTAAATTTTTTTTGCGTTTAAATACCGGAGAGAGAGAGAGACATGGTGTTGAAAATTAAAACAAAAAATTTGTTTTCGTTTCGTTTTATGCCGAATCGTTTATAAAAAGTTTTCAATATTTTCGCCAATTATTTGGGTTTTCAAGTGCTTTTTTTTACAAAAGCAAAGAAACTGTAAAAGAGAACGAAATAGAAAAAACAACAATTATAAATAAAATAAGTTTTTTGTTGTTCTGTTATGATTACGACTATGACCATAGGTTTGTGCTGTAGTCCAACGTTTCATTCTAAATTTGAATTTGACTCACGGCTTTCGAAATCGTTCTTCTTCTTGTTTTGGGTTGTATTTTTAAAACAATTTAATTGTGTTTGAAGTTGTTGTTTTCATTATTGAAATTATGTTTTGAAAATAAGCCTTCTTTCCAAAACACCCTACATTTTTTGTAGGTGATGTAGACATATCGCAAGAGTTTGTCTATTTTAATTTTGTTCTGAAAGTTTAGTCAGGAATTTTAGCATGCATTTGCATGATAGGCGTTGTAAGACTCATTGTGATACCACGGTTATTCATTTCCCATAGTTGTAGAATCATTCGGAGTTTCTGACTTCAACTTCTAATGTGAATTATAATCAGAACATGAGTGTTATCTGCATAGTAGACAGCAAAATCCGTTTTCCTTCTCCTACATAGTGCTGGATGTATAATAACTCGAACAACTATACTCAGCTTACTCCTTTGAAGTTTGAGCACCACACTTCGTGCACCCGCTGTTTAATTTTGGCCAGATTTGCAGCAGTATTCTGCTCGTATTCGAAGCCTGCCGCCCAATGTTAACTGAATCTCTAATTGCATAGTAAGTTATAAGTCCGCAGGCCTTCAAAGTGTCAAGCAAAGTAGAGAACTCAGCATAGAGTTCAATGGTTATGCCACGCCAGACCACTATGTCTCGGTGGCAAAGTAATACGAATGTCGTACCATTTTGTTAAGTCGTTGAGAAACCGTGACAGGTAGAAACTATACGGGAGTTTGTTATATTAGAACCCAGTGCTTTGACAGTCGCCTGGCCCTTAAAAAGCTGTGCTAAGAGTCTTACCAAATATATTTTTATCTTTAAGTGTATTGCATACACTTCCACTTTGAAGATGCTGAGGCAAACCTGTAGCATTTCGACTACTCACAATTCCACAAAAGTTTCAAATCATCAGTGAAAACTACACGGCATCGTTCAATCGAGGTGCTTTGCACCAGTTTTTTAAACTTTTTTCTGCGGAATGGAAGTCATAGTGCGGTATCATACATTCAATACCTCCGAGGATTTCAAATTCCTTCAAGATCTTCGATATTTGGTCCGTATCACTGGCTATTAGCCCAGAGACGCTAAGCTCTTTCATTAAAGGTACCATGAAAAGACCAGCGTCAACGTAAGTATAGTAAGCAAGACTCTACTAATATTTATGCAAATAGACCCTAAGTAACCACCGAATTAAATTCAAGTTGGTTTGGAGATACCCACCATATTAAGCATTCGTACGAAAATCTAACCAATGCTGCATAGATCCAATGAGTAGGTCTCTAATCCCAGTTTTCCTTCTTTGTTACAAGCGTAGAGGTGTTACAAGATCTCGAAATATTTTTTATTCTCCTGAGGATATTCGGTAAACAGAATAAGTCCCTCGAAATGGGTCTCATATTCTAGCTTAAGGTCTTCCTATACAATCCCAGTGTATGGGCATAAAATGGAAGAATTTTCTAAACATTTGTGTTTTAAAAATTGAAAGAGAAACCAGAGGTCTCCCCCTCATTAGCACGAAAAACGTATTGGGTTCGAAATGTGAGATTAATTGCTCATTGTACTCACCTCTCACTAGGTTCTTGATAAAGTTGGTCTCGTAGCATCGTCTTTTGACTCTAAGTTTACACACATAACATAATTGGTCATTACAACCCTTCAGTCACGCCACTAATGTTGTGTGTTTTAATTTTATACATGAGTTGCGGGACCTACAGTTTAAAGTCGGCTCTGAACGATGATATTTTCGTTTTGATGTCTGACCTGGTGTTTGAACCAACACCTCACGTCTAATAAGCCAACAGACTACCTACTAGATTACGGCGATGACTGTAAGGTTACTATTTTAATAAGTCTTGTAGAAATACGTCTCAAAGATGCTGCCGATACATCAACTGCACCAAACTGGGCATATTTCAGATAGCGTTGGCTGTTCTTGGAATCAAACTGTGTCCGCACTTCACTCACAATTCGACAGAGTTATTCGATGGAACCACATTTCTCACACACGTTACGAATTTGGATAATAAAATTCAATGATTTGCATATCCAGCCGCTGATCTAAACATTCACAATTCAAAGAGGCTTTATTAGTACATTCACTAACAATAAACCTGAGAAATGACAATTAAAATCTGCTTTCAGTTTGTGTTTGCAAAAGGAAACTGGAACAGAACAGACCTTGATTCGTTTTGTAAGCCTTTTTTTATTTCTTCTTTGATGACACACATCCAGTTGACCCACTGATTTTGCCACATTGTCGTACTGCATGCAACAAAAACAATTGCGAGTAGCTTACACACAAAATGAATGAAGGAACGAATGAATATTTGCTTGGCTGACTATTTGGTATGGCATGGTTACACCTTTTAATAGCGCCACTAACTTTAATTTGACACACAAAATACACAAGAAAATCTACTTGAATAGCAGCGACAACATCCAAGTGCAGCATGGAGGTAAAAGTGACTAAACAACTCTCAGATGCAACATTTAACACACACACAAGCACATACACAGACACACACACACAAGTGCCATTTTCCAAAGAAAGCGAAAAAAAATTGAATTTTACGCCACATTTAAATTGATTTCGAAGCAAATATTTGGATTCCAACATTTTCTAACATACCGTGTAAGTCTGTCTGTCTGTTTGTTTGTGTGCTCCCACTTGCTGTACATAAACTTGGCACAAAGGCACACTTTTTCACATTGTACGGGGGCACGATAATGGTGTAATAATGCAACACATGTGTTGAACAGACACACACATACACACGCCCTAATGCAGCAGCATTTTGGCTCTTGTTACACAATTTGGACAGACTGTGGACGCATGCATTTAAAACATTTGAAAATCATGTTTTTTCTGTGTTTGTTCGTGATAGAAAGTGAGAGTGTGTACGAGAAAATCTAACAACAAACAAAATCCTCTAAAAATAATCTAAAAACACCACTAACAACAACAGCAGCCACCATAACAACAACAACAACAATAAAATTTATTGCCACAATTTTCGTAATACAGACCACAAACATTTCAATGCCAATGTCAATGCTGCAACACACTTACATACATACATACATACATACGTTGTATTTAACAACGAAAATATCTCAGCGAACACAGACACTCTGTTTTATATTTTTCAGCAATAAACCGTGCAAGTGTGTCTGTCTGTGTGTATTGCAGGCAACACGAAAAACAAAAACAACAACAAGAAAAAAAAACGCAATAAATGCGTGTGCTGTGCAGCATGCATGTACACTGTACAGCATCAAATAAGTTGTACAAAAATTTGAAACGTTGCATTCATGTGTGTGTACACACACATATGTATGTATGTATGCATGCATGTAGATTGTGTTGCTGTGTTATGATATGGCATACGAGTGTAGACGACCATGGGTGGTTTTTGGTTCAGTTTTGGTTTCCTTTTTTTTCTCTGCCGATGTTGATTGTTTACATAAAACCGACAACGGCAACAACAACAACAACTTCAACTAAATCATGCCAAAAATAGCTTAATTTACTTAACCGTTTAGCTAACCACAAAATGCCAGCCAACACAAACACAATGGGTCGGATTGTGCTAAACGATGAGGCAATTCAGTGTCAAAAGTATTCTGGCTTCGATGATTCGTTTTAGAATTTGATATCCGATCCGATATCTGATCATCTGTTGTTGATGACATTCATGATTGCATTGTCAATTGTAGGCCGGTAGGTCCTTAAAGGAATTTCCAATTTAGAGGACTTACTGGAGAGTTCGATCGTTATGTCTGTACACCTGGCCAGTTCATTCGCTCTACAGTTGCCTGGTATAGACTGGACTTCATACATTTCTACAACCTTATTGAGATATCTGCGCTCTCTACACACTGTCTTTCAGTTCTTAACGTTGAAGTTCGGCACTTTTTTTGCGACCTGGATATCACAAAATTTGATACTACCTCGCCTGGAGATATTCGCGTCCCCGATAATATTTACCGAAGACTGTATTGACGACACTTCCGCCTCAAATATGCTTCAGTGATTCGTCAGCCTTACATTCTCGGCTATTCCACTCGATGCCGCAAAAACTCAGCCACCAGCAGTTCCGCTCAATTTGATGCCATCAGTGAAGATTTGCTCAGAGTTTTTCAAGTGGTGAGCTCAACCGTTTTGCTAGGCCTCTTTATCCGAAAGGAGTGTCTTGAATCTAATCGAGAAGTCATATCTCAGTATCATGTACTCACTGCTCCCAATGGTCCCCAATTCTTTCAGGATTCTAGCGTGACCACTATTCGAATCATCCAGTCGTCCAGAGATGTCTACTAATCTTCGCCGCCAAGCTCCTACAATAGAGATTAAGCGGAAGGACGCATAAAATTACCTTTAGTGCTCAAGGCACCACTAAGAATTATGCAGGCAGATCTTGGCAATCGCCGTCTCAGGTTCATGTCAGTTGACTCACCGAGGGATCATCCGCAAATTAAGGTAGGTCTGACCACTGCTATGTGGATCCAGTGCGTCATCCCAAATCCTAGGCCCCATTTTTTGCCAACACTTTGTTACTAGCGTAGAAGGCAATTGGGACTTTTTAATCTTATAATTATGGCTCCTATCCAGAACAAGCTTCAGTAAATGCTTCTCATTCTTGTGTTCTTGTTATGGTGTATTGCGGACAATGGTCGAGGTTATTCAAAAGTTCCACTGAAACGCTAATACAGCAGAAGCTTGTAAACTCTGCAAGGTCTACGTGAAAGTAGCTGTACAAGAAGAATACATTTTATAATACGTTACGGCAACGAGTAACATGTCACGGAGTCGGGAAAATATTCTGGAAACTTTTGATTACGACGCAGATAAAAGATTGGAGCTCAACTCACAAAATGAAACATTTATATCACTTTCAGCACTTGGGAAATAAAGGGTGTTTTTTATAGAGGTATAGAACTTTAAGTTGCAATAAAACAACGATGGATTATTCGATTGACATGAATTTTATTTATCCGAAAGATAATCTTGTGGCATTACATTTTAAATATGATTTCTGGCATATGACCGCCACGGCTGGCGCGGATGTGGTCCAATCTGGACGTCCAATTTTCGATGACTCTTTCCAACATTTGTGGCCATATATCGGCAATAATACGGCGAATGTTGTCTTCCAAATGGTCAAGCGTTTGTGGCTTTACCGCATAGACCAATGACTTTACATAGCCCCAAAGAAAGTAGTCTAGCTGTGTTAAATCACAAGATCTTGGAGGCCAAATCACAGGTCCAAAACGTGAAATTAGGCGGTCACCAAACGTGTCTTTCAATAAATCTATTGTGGCACGAGCTGTGTGACATGTTGCGCCGTCTTGTTGAAACCACATCTCCTGGACATCATGGTTATTCAATTCAGGAATGAAAAAGTTAGTAATCATGGCTCTATACCGATCACCATTGACTGTAACGTTCTGGACACCATCGTTTTTGAAAAAGTACGGACCAATGAATCCACCAGCCCATAAAGCGCACCAAACAGTCAGTTTTTCTGGATGCAATGGTGTTTCCACATACACTTGAGGATTACCTTCACTCCAAATGCGGCAGTTTTGTTTGTTGACGTAGCCATTCAACCAGAAGTGCGCTTCATCGCTAAACAAAATTCGCTTATGAAAATCGGGAACAACGGTAATCTCGTTTTGGCCGCATTCGACGAATCTACGCCTTACTTGATGATCGTTTGGCTTCAATTCTTGCGCGAGTTGGATTTTGTAAGCACGCAAACCAAGATCCTTCCGCAAAATCTTCCATAAAGTGGATGGACACATATCCAATTGCTGTGCTCGATGGCGGATGGACTCATTCGGGTCTTCCTCAATGCTACGCTCTACAGCAGCAATAGCTTCGTCTGTACGCACCGTACAGCGTCTCTGGGGATGCGAGTTATCAATAAGAGAAAATGTGGTGCGAAAACGTTCCATGGTTAATCGAATTAACTGCTATGATGGACGATTTTGTCGACGATAAAATGGACGTAGTGCGCGATACGTTTTCCGCACAGAACCATTATTTTCTAAATAAAATTGCACTATTTGCAAACGTTGTTCAGGCGTGAGTCTATTCATGATGAATTGCCAAACCAAACTAAGAATAAATCACTTGACAGCTGTTAAATCGGTCGCCATCTTGAAAAGTAATGCCAACTTAAAGTTCTATACCTCTGTAAAAAACACCCTTTACTATGATCTTCTGGTGATGCCTGAAATTATGGGATAAGAACTCGGTAGGTCACGAAGATCACTTTCAATCTTCACTTGGTGATCATATTGGAATTTTTTGATCATTTTAATATTCCCCTGTCTCACATTATAGGTACGAAGCTTTTAAATTTTTTAGCCTAAATTCGGAAGGAGGGAGATAGCACAATAAATTTTCTATGTTGGGTTAGAATTGCTCGTAACTATCCACGTGAGCTTATTTGGCCCATTAAGACATCCTGCATATTTCACGTACCTTATCCAGTCCCATGTACTTTCCACATACTCTTGTCAAAATTCTTTCATTTTTCGTTCTCTAGTACATTGTTCCAAGGCCATAGTGCAACAACCTCAGCAATAATATTTTCTCCACCGCAATTTGTGTTGTGCCTAGCATTAGGCATTCGACCGCTGCTACCGCAGATTCAATTTTCACTCTCTATAACGATACAACGCAACTGAGAGCACAGCAAATAACCGATTTGAAGGTCACCATCAAATTGATGTACAACATTAGCGAGCGCTTTCATTTTTGTGACGTTTTTTTGGCTACGTTCCAAAAATAAAACTTTTCGATAATCAACAGGCAATTGAAATGATGGAATATGGAAAATTATGTGGCACTTAATGTTAGAAGACGAATTAAATTTTGATGGTAACCATATTGTTAAGAAGATATATTAAATTGGGGTACTTTAAAGTGATACGTACTCCATCCGACATTGATGGATTTATAGGTTATCAAAGAAATCGGAGTATTTATATTCCCTCTACAATCTTTTAGTTGGATATAATGGACGTTGGAACGTATTTAAAAAAAATCATTCTTTGAATTTTATGTGGTGCATAGACACGAACCCATGCTTCAAATCCTAGCTTAGGCATGTCTAACAAAACTAAATTAATGAAAGAAATATTTTTCTTCGGCGAGTACCTCTTCTGGCAAATACTCTGAGAGTAAATCCAAATTGCCATGAAAAGTTTCTCAAAAACCTGTCGTTTGGAGTCAACTTTAAACTGTAGGTCAAGCCACTTTTGGATAAAATTAACACCCACAAGATAAGAGGCGTGAGAAGCTAGGTCGTAATCCTGATTGAAGAGTTGTAATGTCCAGTTATGTATGTATGTACATATGTATGTATGTTGTGTTATAGAATACTACGTGGTAGTTAAGGGGTTTCATTGTTCATGATATAAAGGGTGTTTTTTATAGAGGTATAGAACTTTAAGTTGGCATTACTTCTCAAGTTGGCGACCGATTTAACAGCTGTCAAGTGATTTATTATCAGTTTAGTTTGGCAGTTTATCATGAATAGACTCACGCCGCATTTGGAGTGAAGGTAATCCTCAAGTGTATGTGGAAACACCGTTACATCCAGAAAAACTGACTGTTTGGTGCGCTTTATGGGCTGGTGGATTCATTGGTCCGTACTTTTTCAAAAACGATGGTGGCCAGAACGTTACAGTCAATGGTGATCGGTATAGAGCCATGATTACTAACTTTTTCATTCCTGAATTGTATAACCATGATGTCCAGGAGATGTGGTTTCAACAAGACGGCGCAACATGTCACACAGCTCGTGCCACAATAGATTTATTGAAAGACACGTTTGGTGACCGCCTAATTTCACGTTTTGGACCTGTGAATTGGCCTCCAAGATCTTGTGATTTAACACCGCTAGACTACTTTCTGTGGGGCTATGTAAAGTCATTGGTCTATGCGGTAAAGCCACAAACGCTTGACCATTTGGAAGACAACGTTCACCGTATTGTTGCCGATATACGGCCACAAATGTTGGAAAAAGTCATCGAAAATTGGAAGTCCAGATTGGACTACATCCGCGCCAGCCGTGGCGGCCATATGCCAGAAATCATATTTAAAATGTAATGCCACAAGATTATCTTTCGGATAAATAAAATTCATGTCAATCGAATAATCCATCGTTGTTTTATTGCAACCTAAAGTTCTATACCTCTATAAAAACACCCTTTATATGGTGGTTACATTACCTTTTTGGATAAGAATATTATTTGGATTATTAGACGAGAGACCGCGGTTCAAACTGCAGCCCAGACATCACAAACAAAATGAAAAATTTAAGCGTATTTCTATCGGCGACTTCGTCTCAGCAGACGTCTGGAAAACATTTTTGAGAGTAAAAATAAAATTTCCATGAAAAGTTTCTCAAAAATTTGTCGTTCGGAGTCGACCATTAACTGTAGGTCCCGCCACTCATGTACTTATATAAATTAACACATACGATGTGGGTGGTGTAGGAAGCTAGGTTGTAGTCTCTACTAAAGGGTTGTATTGATCAAGTAAGTGAAGTAATTTAATACAATAACAAGTAACAACATTTGGAAAACCCACTACCGAAAGGAATAGTAATTTGTATATTTTATTTTCAGTTTTGGTCGACATCTGCTTGGATTATTTTGGTATACTAGAGTTGCGGACCAATTATTAAGATTTTTTTACAGTGTCTCGCTTGAAGTCGTCGTTGGCTTGTTAGAGGTGAGATCGTGGTTCAAACATACACACATGTCAGGTATCTCCAACAAAACGAAATACGAAAAAATATTTTTTGGGCGACTTCTTCTCAGCAGATATCATTCGGTGTCGACCATAAGGATAAAAACGTACACACACAACTTGGGTGGCGTCAGAAGCTGGGTTGTAATCCTGACTAAAAGGTTTCAATTACCAATTAAGTTAAGTAATTTAATACAATAACAAGTAACAACATTTGGAAAACCCTCCACGCGGAAACAATAGCATTGGTCAACATCTGCTTGAAGTACTTTGGTATACGGTGGACCAATATTCTCTTTGAGAATTTTTAATGGTGAAATTAAAGCTTGAAAAAAACAGAAGATTATGAAGATTCACCAAAAATTGCTTAAATTAAGGGCTTGCAACTTTTTTAATGATTAAAATATCGACTCAAAAAATATTTTTTTTTAAATTATTAAACTGACATCTTAAAATGATAGGAGGTGTTGTTTTGGCAAACCAGCTCATGAACTAATTGGAAGCTTTCGTTTAAACGATTTAGAATCGAATTTCGAAAGAACTGTGTTGTTACTAAGACGATTTGCTATTTGCTATCATGCAAGGCATCTGGTAGCCATGAGTATGATGATGACTTAATTGAATGAGTTCCTTAACCCAACATTTCAAATCATTTTTACTTTCCATTCTTTTTTGTTTTTCTTCTCCTTGTAATTGTCCGGGTTCAAATTTGTTTTTTTTTTTTATTTTTTTGGTTTCATCGTATTTCTTTTATAAGATCTGCATAAAATGATTGCAGGAACATGTTTAAAAGATGAATTTCGTGTATATTATACACAGCATTTAAGAACCGCACTCAGCAAAGTACTTGTCAAAGTATGAAAAAGTAATGAAACAGAAAAAAAACATGAAAAAAAAGTAATAAAACTGACACCAAAAAGTAACTCTTAAGCATTTTTCTTGAATGGAAAATTCAAATAAAATGGAAAGAAAAACGAAAAAAAATCAACAAATTTACTAGAGAAACCATTACTGGCTGGCTGGTTGGTTAGCTGGTTGGCTGGTTGGCAACATTTTTAGCCACATACTACAGTATACACTTGTATGCAACATAAGCCACTCAAGTGAAGTGCCACAAAAAAAAAAAAAAAAAGAAAAACAAACAAAAATTTTCAAGTATAATAAGACAACCAAAACGGCCAAAATGCAAAAAAATGGGGGGCAAGAAAAAAAAAATAAGAATCATTAACAAAATACAGCAAATGAAACGAAAAAGAAACCAAAAACAGAAAACACAGAAAAAAAAATATTAAGTGGGGGAAAAAGATATTGTGCAACACAAACTTAAGCAGGCACACCCACACCTAATTTTCACCACAAAACACATGCAAAACTTATCACACATATGTACATATGAGAGAATACCCAGAGTCACAATACCAAGCAAAATTTCAATGAGTATTACGGACCCCAAAAGCAGCAGCTTTAGTGGCTGCATACATACATACATATGTATGTGCATGGCAAGTAGTAGTCATAACTCTGTTATTATAACACAACGGACGAATGCATGATAGACGGCATAGACGGACGACAGTAAATTTTCAAAAACCAAAATTCATTTGAAAACTGAAAACATTTCCAAAAACAATTCCTTCCATCGTCAAAGCTATTGTGAGGGGAAAAAAAGAAAACGAATATTTTATAAACGAATCCATTGAAGTGTATGAAGTGTGGTGGCGGTGTTTGAGTCTTAAATCGTAGGTCAATGTCCTTCAAAACATTTTGTAAACGAAACGTAAAAACGAATGTGACAACAACATTTTTATTCTGTTTTTCCATAAATTTCATACAAAAAGTAACGAGAAACGCATGTTCTTGCTCAAACGGAAAAGTCAGATACGAAGCGTTGCTTGCTTGAGGAGTTGTTGTTGTTGCAAGTTGCAAAAGTTTTAAAGGGGAGAAATGTCACAGCTAGAAAATACATATACTCAGTATAGTCGACAAAAAAACAAACAGCAGCAGTAGTAGTAACTTTGTGTTTTTGCTAATATGCCAGTGCTTCTATCCTATACGTTGATAACACTTCAGACACACACAGCAATGAGGAGTCAAACGTACATATGTAAGATGTTGTGAAAGAATCGAAAAAAAAACAAAGAACGATGTAAGTTATATTCGAGTATAAATTCGGGTTTCTTGAATTGAATTTGAAGCAATCTCCGTTCATAAGAAGGTAATACTTACACCAGGAAGCCTTATTATAAGTAATCTTACCGATTTTGATTGGAATGAGAGACATACTCTACATGCATTCATGCAAATGATGACCTATTCCGGGTGCTCAGTTCGTTATTGGGATGAGAGATAGGCGGAACGTTCTGTCGTACTACATATATACATACAAACATACATACATAATTGCTCATTCCAACCCTTCAGTCAGGTTTACGCCCTAGTTTCTCACACCACTTATGTTTTGTGTGTTCATTTTTATATACGAGTGGTGGGACCTACAGTTTTTTTAAAGTCGACTCCGAACGACAGATTTTTGAGAAACTTTTTTTCATTGCAATTTAACTCTCAGAGTTTCTGCCAGAAATCTGCTGAGAGGAAGTCGCCGAAGAAATACTTTTTTTTGTATTTTATTTTGATGTCTGGCCTGGGGCTCGAACCCTGGCTTTTCGTCTAATAAGTCAACACACTACCTACTAGACCACGGCGACTTCGAAGTACTAAAAACTGTGAGAAATTTCAGGACAGCGAAGCATAAGAAAAATTATTCGCATCATTCGGTCAATGCTCAAGGCTGTTACTAGTTAAACACTGACGTCCATGGCATTACTAGAATCAAATCATTTTGATACAGAGCCAGGCAATAAAATGCCGGACATTATTATAAAAGAGAATCTGGAAGGGTCTCCATTGCTGGGCCTTTAGTGAAGTCTCCTGAAAGAGAAAATATTGAAAATATTGAAATTACCCTATTAGCATCGAGCTTTTCCAACAATTTTTCAGTCAGAAAAGCGATCTTTGCTTTGAAACTGGACAGAAAAAAATTTACAACATTTTCGTGGTTATTTACTAGTCACTGTGGCCTCAATATACCGGCGCTTATTGAGGGGATTGGTGATGCTTGAGAAATGTGAACAAAAGTTGGTTATTGTTGGTGCAAAAATCCTGACGCCCTCAAATCGTATGATATCGTCAAAATGTGAAAATTCTCTTTCTCCTTGTTATGCAACGAAGCCCAAAATTGTCGGGTTGTGGCACGTTCACCGTTTTGTTGAAACCACATACCCTACACACCGAATAACATGAAGTCGCCGTAGTCTAGTCAGCTTATTAGACGTAAGGCCATGGTTCAAACCCCAGGTCAACCGAAATTTGAAAAATATTTCTCCGGCGACTTCCTCTCAGCAGATTTTTGGCACAAAATCTGAGAGTAAATAAAATTTCCATGGAAGGTTTCTCAAAAATCTGTCGTAGTCAACTATAATCGGATAAAAAGTAACACTACACAACTTGAGTGGTATCAGAAGCTAGGTTGTAAATCTGACTAAAAGCTTCTAATGACCAATTAAGTGAAATGATTTAATACAATAACAAGTAACAACATTTGGAAAACCCTTCACCATAAACAATAGCATTTATTGGTCAACATCTGCTCTCTCTCTCTCCCGCCACTCGTATATTAAATTAACGCACACAACATAAGTGGTATGAGAAGCTAGGTCGTAATCCTGACTAAGGGGTTGTAATAACCAATTGTGTATGTATGTATGTGTACATACTGTGCAGTTAATAATCATAGCGCCTGTAACAGATATACGGTCCAGATTACAATGTCTATTCCACAAACATTTCTGGATTCTCCAAGAGCTTTATGCAACAGTTTTCGTTGTTCACATGACCATCGAGTATAGAAAGTTTTGTGCGAGAAAATAGCATTAAAACCCTGTTGCTCTAACACTCCCCCAACATATTTACAGTGTTGTGAACAGTTTGCCGGTCCTAACCATAGCGATAATTTTGACAGTGCTCACATGGCAATGGTGCACATGCCTAACCACATCTGCAGCACTGAATCAGAAGGTTAATTACAATGAATAAAATCACACCACGATGCTCAAAGAGTGCCTGAGTACGTATCACCATTTGTGTAGAAATTTTTTTTTTACCCATTCTTCCTATTTTTCAACTGTCATCTGACAGATGACAGACGAAGAACAAAGCTTTCAGAACAGCATTTTTATTCGGTTACCCACTTATGTAGTTGCAATCACTAATTTCAAGCTACCATTCGCTTGAATAGAAAAACTTCTAACGATTACGTTATGCTTGTAGTATAGAAGAAGAAAAGCCAGACTTTTTTTTCGTTTTTATTTTCATTTTTGTTCAGTCATTTCATTTCCAAATAGAAAAATAAAGAAGAAAAAAATAAAAAAAGAAGAGTTGGAGAGTATTAGGCAATGAAGCCATAAACATACAAGTTAATGACGTTGACGACAAGTTGCAACAATAGCGACGACTCGACACAACCACTTGACGCTTCCGCAGTAAGAAGCATGTGTTCTTTGAAATGAAGTTAGGGAGGGTTGTGTGTGTATGTGTGTGTATTTTGGTACACATGAACATGTGTAATCAAATGTCAAACGTTTTTGAAACAGGGCTGGGCTAACCACATGGCATCTTGTTATTAGGTAATAAAATTTAGGTCGATATGATCCATGTGGATCTGTAAGGAAGTAAAAAAAAGGAAGAACAACAATTTGTTGTATTTTTTTTAGGAGATCAACTAAATGTTGGCATGACCTGCTGACCAGCCAATGCATTCAAGGAAACAATTCATTGAGTTTCTCTGCAACACATTCGTAACTTCTTTGCTTTTCACCTCTTTCGCTACTTGCGTAAGTATCTGTACGAAATGGTTTTTTTTGTTTTTGGTTTTCGTCAAGCATTTTCACATTTTTATACATTCGGGACTTTGTTTGATTGTTCTATGATTTGATGTGTGGCATGGGTTGCATGTTTAATTTACAAGTGTGCTGTTGTTGTATTGTGTAGTGTGAGAGAGAATATGAATGATTTTTCTGGTTTTTTGTTTTTCGTGACTGTTTTTTTGTGAAGGTTTTTTGTGACAATTTTTGAGGTGCATTTAGAGAGCAAGACTTTAGCTCATTACATTTATTGATGCAGCATTTTTACAATGTTTTTTCTTTTTGTTCTCCCTCTTTTCCTATCTCAATGATGTCTAACAAACTCATACCAAAAATTAACGAAAAAAAAAATTACACACAGAACGTCTATTAAAATCCCTAAAGTCGTTAGTAAAATAAACCAAAAAAAGCAAAAATGAAAAGGAATTCGTCTATTTGTACGTGTAGGGAAATAAATAAAGAGTCATCATCTGAAGCCATAACAGCAGAGGCAACATCAAAATTAAACACACATCATTATGATGGCACAGTCAGCCATAAAACCTGGCTGTGAGTTTTTTTTCACTTTTCTTCTCTTCTTTTTTTTTGGGTACTGGGTACTGCTGTTGCTGGTAATATTTAGCAAATGTTTCCTGTGTTAAGTACTATTACAACAAAATGTTTTTATTTCATTTTTTTGTGTGTGTTTTTATCTCCATAATACTGCTACTCAACTTGACGACATCACATCATAAATTTGACACCTTTTCCCCACAGCAAATGTTAACTTCTTATGGTCGTTATTACAGTGACTTAAAATGCCAGCAGTTTTATTTGTGTGTGCAGTACAACATGTTTTTAAATGCTGTATTAAGGCACTGTGCAACAGTAATAGATTGTAATGGATTTACGCATCAAATGGATAATTATTTTGTGCTTAGAGGGGACTATATAGTATTTATTAAAAGACCTCCACTAAAGATCTAATTAATCAATCATTCGTATTACGTACTGCGTATACCAGAATTAAGAATTGGGCCTTAGCATAGCAGCTGATAGGAGAAACTTTATTTTCTCCAAATTAGTCACCCGTCGCTGCTTGATCATCGATTATGATGGCTTCTCGCAAGTCAGCCATTTTTCATCCACAGTCATCATGCGCTTGAGAAATGAGTGGATTGTATGCCGAGTTGTTACCAGGAGACTGCTGAGAGGAAGTCACTGAAAGAGACTGAGATTTGAACCAGGGTTAGGTTATCTAAGTAGGTCCATACATTGCTAGAAATCTATACCACTTAACAAAAAGTGAAGAAAAATAAACAAAATGATAACAATATTATCATCAATCATAAAATTTTCTATACTAAGCATATAACAAAAGTTTCTACAGAAAATCGTATCGATAACAAACTTTTCTATAGAAAATCGTATAAATAAAAAACTTTTCTGTAGGAAATCTTATCGATAACAAACATTTCTATACCAACCTTAACGATAATAAAATTTTCTATAGGAAGTATTAACGATAAGAAATTTCTCTATAGATAATCGTATCGATAACAAACTTTTCTGTACAAGATCGTGTCGATAACAAACTTTTCTATAAAGAATCGTGTCGATAACAAGCTTTTCTATAGAAAATCGTATCGATAACCAAGTTTTCTATAGAGAATCGTATGGATAACAATTTTTCTATAGAAAGTCGTAACGATAACAAAATTTTCTGTAGAAAATCTATCGATAACAAACTTTTCTATGGAAATTGTAGCGATAATAAACTTTTCCACAGGAAATCGTATCAATAACAAACTTTTCTATAGAAAGTCGTAACGATAACAAAATTTTCTATGGAAAATGTATCGATAACAAACTTTTTTATGGAAATTGTATCGATAGTAAACATTTCTATAAAAAATCGTATTGATAACAAACTTTTCAATAGAAAATCATATCGATAACATATTGTATCGATAACGAAATTTTCTATATGGCCTCTGTATATTAGGATAAGCTCCCTTACACTACCGCAAACACTGTAGAAAATAGGGCGCATATGTCTCACAAACTGGCCATGTGTTTGGAGCATAATTCCCAGTTAAGAAACCTATCAAGATCCTAAAGGACTTTAAAGGTTTAGTATCGAGTTGCTTTTAGAACGAAATTTTCAAATCTCCTCTATTCCGCTAAGAGATGCCCATGATCTTGTTTTTGCAGAAGAAAGAACAAATTATGAAACATCTCCAAATACTACTTTATTGAGAGCTTACACGTCTTTTATTTCAAAATTCTCGGCCAATGTGCCACATGCGGCCCCTTGTTGTCCATATCATTTCGGCTAACTATCGTCACTTTTGCTGAAGATAATTCATTGGAATTTTGTTGATTTTCTAATCCTTCTCTGGTGAGGATATATCAATTAAACTACTAATACGGTGTTGATTTTAGCAGTGCATATGGCATCGTGTGGATTCTGCCTCCCCACATTTTGTCGTAAACGCAGGAACAGACTCAATTCATTAGTCCAGGGTTTAACGAGAGTTTCGCCATGATGGCATACCAAACGATGCTCAAATGGTGATGAATCTTAATTACGTAATTAAATACACATACGCCAGATCGGCCAATTTTAAACCACCATCGTATGTAAAAATATCAATGATTTTTTCAGAACTTTTTTGGGCCCACTGTAACTGCATTTAGCATGACAGTAATTTTATTTCAACCCAAAATATAAAAAACTTGTGACTTTTTCGCTGCTTCTGCTGGTTCTGCTTCTGCCTTTTCCTTCTGTTGTTGTTTCGTAAGAATACGTTTCCCCCATTACTTTATCGTTCTTCCAAAAAGCCGGTGCTTAACAATGGATATACATTTGTACATGGGTGTGTGTGTGTGATGAATATGCGAGAGTGTATGTGTTCAAGAAGTATTTAAGCACATGACTGTGTGGTACAATCTTTCAAAAATATTTTGTGTTTTTTATAGCTTTACGAGCTAAAGGTTGGGAATCTTCGAAAGACATTGGTAGCCCGGCCTACCAATGTGCACGATTCGCCGCAAGACTTACTCTCGGCTTGCTAAACGCATACGTACTAAACCCAACCTAGTTCGTCACACTTTCAACCATTTGCCCCCCCGGGACCACAATAAAGTATTACTTCGGGGGGGTGGAGATTCAGCGAGTGCTGCCTTCAAATTCTGCTGACCTTGCTCTCTCAGCCAATCTTTGTTGCGTCAACACCTTCCTTGCGAAAACACATACTGCGTTCCAATTGTCACTTGAGGTTAACATCAGGTTAACTATGTTATCGGGCGTTACCTGCAATCCTACTGTCCTCTCCAGGCAATTTCGTTGAACAACATATCGCGGGCAAGTGAAGAAAACGTGCTCCGCCGTCTCTCTTTCATTGGGGCATTCTGGGCATGCCTCGTCTACATCATGACCATACTTATAGAGATATGCTCTATAACATCCATGGCCGGTTAGTAACTGTGTCAGGTAAAAGTTCACCTGACCGTGTCTCCTTTTGGTCCATTCGCCTATGCTCGGTATGAGTCTGTGGGTCCACCTTCCCTTGGTTGAATTGACCCAGTCATGCTGCCATCTATGCATAGCGTCATCCACTAACTGAACAGGACTGGGGAGATCCATTCCCCTCCTTGTGTCATGTTTTCTCCGCTCTACATCCACTACTAGCCTCAGGGGCATCATCCCCGCAATCACCAATGCTGCATCAGTAGACACCGTGCGGAAGGCAGAAATCACCCTGAGAGCTGCTCTTCTGTAGGCCGTTTCTATACCTGCTCTATAGGTCTTCTTATCCATGGCCCCGGCCCATATAGGGGCCGCATATATAGCGATCGAAGTCACTACCTTCATCAGTAACCGCCTCCTCTCCTGTTTTGGGCCTCCAAGGTTAGGCATTAATCGGGCAAGTGCACATGATGTCGCCGCACACTTTCCACCGACGTACGTCAGGTGTTCCCTAAACGTGAGCCTGTTATCAATCATTACTCCCAGATATTTAATCGCCTGCTTTGATGTTATGCGCTGGTCGCCTACTGTTATTGTAATAAATTCTATCTTCTTCCTACTGCTTACAAGTAGTACATCCGTCTTGTGATCAGCAAGTTTGAGACCTATTCCCGTGATCCAGTTCCTGACAATACCAACCGCAGTGTTACATGTTCTCACTAACTCATCTAAATGTTTTCCCCTTATCACCAGGGCAATATCGTCCGCAAAACCAATGATCTGTGTACCTCTAGGGAATCTAAGCCCCAGTACACCATCATACATGACATTCCATAGTATTGGGCCCAGCACGGAACCTTGCGGGACCCCCGCCGATACCGCATATGTCTTCCTGCCATCATCTGTGTCATATAAGAGCACTCTATCCTTAAAGTAGTCTTTAATAAGTTCCATCAAGTAGTTCGGTACATCCTTTCCATCTAGGGCTGTTAAAGTGGCATCCCAATCCGCAGAATTGAATGCGTTCTTGACGTCCAGGGTGATGATAGCGCAGTACTCCTTATCGCCCTCCAGCCAGCGCTCACCACTGATAGCATCCTTTGCTATTGTCATAACCATCTCTATTGCATCTATTGTGGAGCGGGCTTTTCGGAAACCAAATTGGCGATCCGACAAGCCTTCTGTCCCCAGGAATGCTTCCAGTCTCCTACAAATTATTCTCTCCAAAAGTTTTCCAGCTGTGTCGATCATACAGAGCGGGCGGTAGCCCGATGCATCCTGCGCGTTGTTACCCTTCGGAATTAGAACCAGTCTCTGTCTCTTCCATATCCTAGGGAACGTCCTCTCCTGAATACAAGCATTAAAAACTTGTCTAAACAGCTCAGTATTACTTTCAATGGCTGCCTTAAGCGCAATGTTTGGGATCCCGTCGATCCCCGGTGCTTTGTTAAGTTTCATTTCCCCACAGACTGATTCCAATTCCTGCCTGCTGACTTCTGGGATTTCCTCCGGTGACCGCATATCCCGCACGCAGTATGTAATTTCGGCTTTGTGCGGAAAGAGGTCCGCAACGATAGATTGCAGCTTAGCTGCACATGACGTTGCTGGTGGTCGGAAGCAGTTCAGCTTTCTCATCACCACCTTATATCCAGTTCCCCAGGGATTCTCGTCCACATCGGCGCACATTTCCCTGTAGCATCTTCTCTTGCTGAGCGCAATGGCCCCATTAAGGCTGGTCCTACACCTTCTATATCTTTCACGCAGTTCTGCAAATTCATCCCGGCCTCTGGCCCTTTGGAATAGCCGCCGTGCGCGCTTGCATTTACGCCTCAGATCCGCTATATCCGCGTTCCACCAGTAGACGTGTTTCTTCCCAGACATATTACGCCTCCTTGCCATAGAAACGTTGCAAGCCTCCGTTATGGAGCGCATAAGTTCCATCGCCTTGTCATTCGCGTTCCCGAATAACCGAATATCCTCCAATGCAAGGACAAAGGTTTCCCTGTCAAAGGTGGAGTCCTTCCAAAGAGGGTTCGGCGGTGCGGCAGGAACGTTGTGTCCGGTAGAGCGTTCCCGGATCTCAAAAATGATAGCCTGATGATCGCTATGTGTGTAGATGTCAGACACCAACCAGGTAGATGAGGTCGCCAGTGAGTCGCTGACGAATGTCAGGTCAATTTTAGAGCAGCGTCCATTTCTCGAGAATGTATCCCTATCACCACTATTAAATAAAACAACATCCAATGTTGCAAGTGCGTCGAGTAGGATTTCTCCTCTTGGATTAGTGAATGCCGAGCCCCATTCAACAGCCCAAGCATTGAAATCCCCGGCAATTACCACAGGTCTCACGTGCCTTGCTTCCTTAACGATGTCATCTAATCTGCGTCTATAGTCTTCTATTGATAGGCTAGGGGGAAGATAACAGCTGAAGAAATGTACCCCATTAACGGTGCATTTCACAAAGCTCTCCCACCTGTCGTCGACATTTCCCATTGGGAATTTACCACAGGACCACATCGAAGCCCTATTGCATTTGCTGGCTATCCAACGTTGGTTTTCAGGTGCTCTGTAGTGCTCGCTCAGTACTGCCAAGTCTATCCTCTGCTCCCGCACCGTCTGTTTAAGTAGCTCCTGCGCCGCTTCGCAATGGTTCAAGTTCAACTGCAGGACTCTCATTTACCTGAGTATGTCAACTTCCGTCGTGCCGCTAGATAGTGTGCGCACTTATGACCTCCCGTGATATGCTTCGCGTCCGCGTCCGGATCGCCTCTACAAAGAAGGCAGTGAGGGTCACGGTCGCAAGCCTTGGCAATGTGACCTTGCCCTCCGCATTTGAAGCAGTGTTTGGACCAGTCACTATTACTGCTACACTTTCCTGCTACATGCCCGAACTGCAAGCATTTGTAACATCTCCTTGGGGTTACCTTTCTCAGTAAGCGGCAAACTGTCCACCCTACACGCAGTTTACCAATAATATTAAAATATTTTGTGTGTATGTAAGTATGTGTGTGTATGTGTTAGATATGGATACTCTCATTTAAGCACACGCACGCACACACATGCATACCAAATGTATTTTGTATGTGCGTATGTATTGAGGAATAAAACACTCATATTTGCGCACACATACACACGTATTTACATCAGGATGGTTATTTGTTGTTGTTTTGCAATTGTTGTTGGCTTGTTTTTATATGACACATGCTCTCACCATTAACAGGCGTGCAGGAGAGTGTAGCAAGTATTTAAAAACATGTGTTGTGTTACGTTGTTGTTGTTGTTGTACCTGACCTAGACCAAAGTTGATTATGTTGACGCGACACATTCTTAAATTTTTCATGTTAATGGCAGTTAAATTGTACTCAAGCAACACGTCAAAAACATCATAATGTTGCTGACTTAACTGGCTGGCTGGCTGTTGGTTGTTTGAATGAATGATGGTCATATAAGAATAAAGACCATAAAGCAGCAGCAACAACAATAACTTAAGAATTATAAAAAACAACAACATTCTTTTTCTAAAGATTGTTTTCCCTCCTTTTTTCCCCCCTTTTGGGAGATGCTAATGATGATGACAATACATTTCAGTTGAATGAATGAGTAAATGAATGATGTTGCTGCTGACTGTATCTCTTTGAAAAAGTAGAAGAAAAAGGAGTTCTTTAGAAAGTCTAATCTTGAAGGCCAGTAAAATTAAAAATTTTGATAATTATGACAGGCAAGCCATTGAGTGTTTTATTGGCCTATTTGGGAGTTATTAGACTCATTAGCATTATAATGGCAATTGCATATGTCTGGCGTGTATCCACTTTGTTTTTGCCTAAAATACTAGTATAAACAGGGATTTTAAAACTTTCCAGAACTGACTGATAATGGTGTGAAGCTATGTTGGAAAGCACTTGTAATATAAAATAAACATTTTCCAGTTTAACAAGAAAATTCTCTCTTATCTTTAGCTGTTCCTGAACAAGTTTAATCCATTCAGGTAAGAAAAGAAATCTCCACGGGTCGATGGTAAAGTGGAACCTCCTTAATGACAATCTATAGTGGAAAATCTATTTCTAGAAAGTTCCTTCCAGTTTTCGCTTCAGTGATCTTAGAAACCTGATTACAGTTTCTGTCTTCATGGCAAGTAGGTTAGGTTAGGTCAGGTTAGAGGACGAGTAGTTGTCAATTAAGACAAGTACAGTACCCGGAGGTCGAATTGACCCATTGTACAACGTTCTAGTTTCTCAGACCACTTATGTTGTGTGTGTTAATTTTATACATGAGTGGTGGGACGACAGATTTTTGAGAAACTTTTTCATGGCAATTTTATTTACTCTCAGAGTTTTTGCCAGAAATCTGCTGAGAGGAAATTGCCTAAGAAATACTTTTTGTACTTCGTTTTGATGTCTGGCCTGGGGCTCGAACCCTGGCTTTACGTTTAATAAGCCAACACACTACCTACTAGACCAAGGCGACTTCATCAGCTGCTATCCTAAGGCCAAATTCTTAATTCTGGTCTGTAAGTAATACGAATGAGTGATTAATCAGATCTTTAGGGTAGGTCTAGATTACTTCATCGATTTTTGTTACTAAGTTTGGTTGCGAAGCACTTTCCAAAATCATAGAGTCTACTGGTTCTGTCTAGGAGACATTTAAGTAAAGAGGTGTCGGTCAAACGCTTCCTTAGGTCTTGAAATCTCCTAATAAATTTCATTTTACACTTGTCGCCCATCTAACTTAACATAATTTCTAAAGCTTTGGCCTTCACTACCGTATGCAGGGGACTTAAGTCAAACAGAGCGTTGCTGTGGAATAGGTACCCATTGCCCCTATTATACCAACACACTAAAGGAAAGAAGCTGAAATAATGCCAAGTGATCTCGAAATAAATAAATACGGATGACTCACCTTAGACGCTGTCTCTACATTTTATTCAAGGCCAAAAAATGGGATTTTCTGTCTTCATTTCTTAGTAGAATTTCAATGTACGCTTATGCCTACAGGGGCCTATTGTAAGGTGTTACAGATTTACCAGACAATATTCGATTGTTCTTTTAAGTGTCTTGTAAACAAATTATTTACACTTTAAAAGCAATTCGTTTGTGTTTTCGCATTCGTTTCACATTTTTTCGATAACAAAGTTTGCTGAAATAAAAGTAAAAACTTTCATTATCTGCAAGAAAAATAATAAAAAATAAATAAAAAAATAAAAAAGTGAAATAAATAATCAACAAATAACTCAACAATAACAACAACAACAATAATAACAATATAATAGAAGGAATAAGAAAAATGGCAAATTAAATACTTGTAACAGCATTTATCAGAATTAAAAAAAAAATGAAAAATTGAAAAAAATTAAAAAAATACAATTCTTGGTACTGCTAAAATTGAAAGATAAAAATATTAAAGAAAACAAATCTAAAGTGAATGAAAAACAAAAAAAAACGAAGAAAAAAAAAATTAAAAATTTATGGTATTTGTGGTTTTAAGAAACGCAATAATTTTTCTTTCTTTATCAGAAAAGAAAAATATTTTCATTCTAAAATAAAAAGACTTTAGGCTGGAATGAAGGAATAAAAATTAAAAAAAAATTAATTTTTAAATTCTTATTTATTATACAAATGTAAACAAAGAAACACAAACAATTTTATTTTAATTACACGGTAAAATAGGGCAGCATACGATAGACAACTCAATAACTGGTGAAAATATTGAGGAAAAGAGACGGATCTCCAAAAAGGTTTTAAAAACGTTTAAAATATAAGCTCGTAGATTGCAAATAGAATAAAAATAAATTTGTGTTTAGTTTTAATAAAAATTCTTTATTATTCGCACAATTTTGTGTACCACTGTTCACAACTTGATGTAAACAACAACAACTGCTCTTCTTTGTTTTTCCTCTGTTTATACCCATTGCATAAACAATAACACACATAATGACCAATTATGTTATGATTGGTCATTACAAACCCTCAATCAGGATTACGACCTAGTTTCTCACACCACTTATGTTGTGTGTTAATTTTATACATGAGTGGCGGGACCTACAGTTTAAAGTCGACTCCGAACGACAGATTTTTGAGAAACTTTTCATGGCAATTTTTTTACTCTCAGAGTTTTTGCCAGAAATCTGCTGAGAGAGGAAGTCGCCGAAGAAATACTTTTTGTATTTTATTTTGATGTCTGGCCTGGGGCTCGAACCCTGGCTTTTCGTCTAATAAGCCAATACACTACCTACTAGACCACGGCGACTTCAAACAATAACAATTACTAGACAATTATTCGACAGATATTTGTAATGGAGACCACAATTACTCTCTTCAAACACACCCCATCTTAAGACAAGACTTACTGAACTTCACTAATTCACTCGCCTGCTTTGCTTTGCCTTTTATATGGTAGGGTAAACAGTCTGATGAATGTTCTTGAAGCCGAATGTTCGTGAATTCGCTTTCTCGAAATCTCTATAAATGTATACATCGTTGTTTTCATTCATTATCGTTGTTTGTGTATTTTGTTTGCATTTATTGTTGTAGTGTTGTTTGTGGATTTTTGTTTACTTGTTTGCCATTCTTTTTTATGCTGGTGTTTGTTGTTGCATATTTATTTACTTGTTTACCATTTTTTATGCTCGTGTTTGTTGTTATATTGAGCAATACGATAATTTGTAAATAGGTTTGTTTACTACATTGTTTTGTTTTTGTAGCTTTTGTTTATAATTTTAATGTTAGGCGATGCAAAAGTAAAACACCAGTAACTAGATTTTTCATTGTCGTGACACTAACGACCATGTGTATTCGTATATGGGATAGAAGTAGATTTAGTCGATCACATGAGGCGCAATACAATTTTTAGCTGACAGTAAAACTCCACTAGAAACTATTGTGGGCGCGTTTTCTAGATCACAATCAATCATCCAGTCTTGTTTAGAGATACCAAGCACATTGTTATCAGAATGGAAGTCTCATGAAGTGCAACCAGAAGTACAGTGGTGGCGTTATAAATAGAAATGACTTGGCACCATGTATGTTTGTTAATTTGTTTTACAGTTTTCACTGTGTACCTGGGATCAAGGGCTTTGTTTGGAGGACGTCTTACAGACGTTTTTCTTTCCATCAGATTGGGACAAATTAAACTTAGATTCGTCAATCCAGAGAACTCTGTTCCAGAAACATCGTTTCTAATTATAAGGCCACCACTGTATATAATAAAGTATAATTGGTAATATCGTAATCAGTTTACGGTGCTATAAATTCGTATTCTTTGTTATCCTTATGTTTAACACCTACCCTTAGAAAATGGCCTAAAAGTGTAAGGCCTTTCCCATAAGTTACACCGTAAAATCGCACACTGCCTACCCCTATAAGAAATGTGGTGTGCTGAACGGTTGATTGGTTTATTCTTGGAAAAGATCAAGACTTCCATTCAAATTAATTTCAATTTTGTAGAAATTTATTGTGGATTTGGTTTAATGGCACCCGGTTATCTGCTATGATTAACTGAAGCCGAACAAACAAAAATTATGTGTAATCAATGGGTTTACTTTAATGTGAATGTAAGCGTTGAAAATTGTTAGAGGCTTCCTTAAAAGGCTCCATCGATCCTCCTTAATCATGTAGGGCTAATCTTAGCCGTCTAAAGTCCTTCGAAGTCTTGGCAGAACGTTGCCTTCATAAATAAAATATTTTTATTACATAATAAACGACGTTATCAACCAAACTCATTGAAATTTCTAAGAAATGTTGTTGTTTTTCTCTTTTATTTATTTGTTTTATTTTTAACGCCATTACGCACTTTTGTTGAATAATGTTTTAAAGTCAATTAATTGTTTCTTGGAAATTTCCTTCAGTGTTTAATAAATTTTCGTTTCGTTTTCGTTGAAATAATTCTAGAAACCCCCTTAATACAGCCCCCACACCACCACCTTAAAAGATTATTATTTTGTTTGTTTATTTTTTTTAATTTTTAATGTTTTTTTAATGGTCGTCAACGTCTTCAACGCAATGATGGTGGTGGTGGTGGTGGTGATAGTGGCGGTGGTGATATTTGCACAAAACAAACTTAAAAGTTGACAAAAGTTTAATGCACTCTCCAAGCACAATTTATAACAGGGTCCAATATTTGTACATATGTATGTATGTGCGTTCATTTAAAATCTAACCCTTACTCCTCCTCATCTGAAAACTCTTCTGTACACTACGTACAGTTTTATAAGTAACAAAAAAAAAACTACAAAGATTATGGCACAGAGAACTTAAAGTTGACTCGATGGATGAATCGTTTTTTTTTATTTTTTTTAATATTTATTTTTTATTTATTTATTTACGAATTTTATTTTATATTTTTTATTTGTCAGTTTGATTGTGTTGAATTTTATTGTTTTCAGTTTTCATTTTCATTTTAATTTTTTTTTTTATTTATTTTTTTAATTATACACACTCACACTAAGGCATATTCATTGGAAGTGCTAAAAAGGCCTTTAGGAAGGCCTTTTAATGAAGCCTATACTATGTTCAGATATGCACTTTTATTGAGTCAATATTTGGTTTATTGAGTACAATATTATAAGTGTTCAGACATAATAATATACGCAGTTCAGCTGCTTATACAATATTCATTTGACAGGTGGTAAACAAAACAGCTGGTTGTTTAAACAACATTGTTTTTTTTATTTTCGTTGCTGACATTTGAACATACTTATGACAGTGCTGCATTTTAATTTTTACTCAATATTATAACAATTTGCGTACTTCTTGCACAATAATTATTTAAAACTTTATATGGAACATTGAGCTCAATAATGGCGTTTTTGCGATTTACGCAATAAAGTTGCATATCTGAATACCGTACTACTCAAGTTATTATTACAGTGCAGCATATGTGGTGGGTGTTTATTCTAGTTGTGTTCATTCCTTTGATCTGTTTTCATAGAACAAGTCTAAATATCGATATAAATAACCATGTAAAGCTTGGAAACCTAACACGATTCATATTCATTATTCTTCAACATCATTTCTCTCTCGTTAAACGTCGTACAGATTTTTAAACTCTCTAATCTCTTTGCCTTCATCTACATCTCTTCAACTTTGTATTCTACTCTTCTCTTCTAAGCATGACGTTGTCTGAACTTTTTTTTTAGTTTTTGGACTATGCTCACTATGCCCAAAACACCACGGCTGCCTTCCAAAATGTATCAATACAAAGTTTGTATGCAGTTCTACTACTGTATGTAAACTATGTAGATATGCAAAGTAGTACATTGTTTGTATCTACTATAAACCCGATGCTTGATTGCTTTTTGACTGCGTTAAAAATACGCATTGACCACGTTTTGAAATAGAATACATTGTATATATTTTGTACAGCGGCATTATGAAACACGATACTTTGTTCAAACACAAAGCAACTAATATTTTGGAACGCAGACCACGCCAACTCATACATTTTCGCAGGCATTGATCTAAACTTTAAAAGTTTTCTAAGCATAACTCGGTAACTTTGTCTTCTTGGTACACTTGGAAGAGCTCTGAGCACTTAAAACAATTAAATTTACTCGGACAAGATTTCCGTTAGGACGATTTCAAGATTTCTAGTAATTTAAAAGGGAAGACTTAAATGCTTCCTGTATGGTCACGAATTTCTCTATTCTCCATAAAAAAAATCGTCGTCTAAAGCTGTTAGAATTCGCCGAAGTCTAGTGTGCTTGCTTATTAGACAGGAACCAGTGGTTCAAACCTTAGCGCAGACATCTGTAACGGAAAGAAATTTGAACAATTATTTCTATGGCAGCCTCAATTATTTCTCAGCAGTCCTTTGGCAAAAGGTCTAAGAGTTAAACTAAAATTAGCATGAAAAATTTCTCCAATCTGTTGTACAGGATCGGCGGTTACACTATAGGTACTGCCACTAATTGATAAAATTATCTCACACAACATGGATGGTGAGTGCAGATAGGTTGTAAGCCTGGCTAAAGGGCTATAATGAAACATTGGGTAATAAAAATAAATAAAGTCAAGACCAGAATTTTATTTCTTGTGCCCTTAGAAAATGCCCTAAAAATGTAAGGCCTTACCCATAAGTTACTCTCTGTGCAATCGCACACTGCCTACCCCAATGTAAAATGTGGTGTACTAAACGGTTGATTGGTTTATTCTTGAAAAAGATCAAGACTTCCATTCAAATTAATTTAATTTTTGTTGAAATTTGTTGTTGGAGATTCGTTTAATGGCACCCGGTTATCTGCTATTAACTGAAGGCGAATAATAAAAAATTGTGTGTTATCAACGGGTTTATTATGTTAATGTGAAGAAGAATAATGTCGCAGCATGAAGTTATTTTTGACAAAAAAGTTCTAGACAAGCTCAAAATTTTTCAAAATTTTTGGTATTTTCAATAGATTCGAATACCTTTAATGATTTTGCATTATGGGAAAGCGTTCGTCCATCAGCTGCAGACGAAGGCTTACGAAAGCAAATTCGTGGTGATAACATTACCGACATATGGTTGCTTAAAATTGTTTTTAAAAAATTTCATTCTGAGGAATAGAAACTAGAGTAGACAAATAGAAACCAAAAGAGCCGCAGCCGTTAACATATATTTTGAAAGTGCAGCACTGTAAAGGCTCTCATATGTTATACTTTGAGACTAACTTGTAGAGCCGACTGTTTGTGTTCACAATCAACATTCTTCTGAAGCTAATATGGCATCATTTTATAACTTTTCCTTTCACGGTAAATGCTATAAAATAACGAATTCAATGAAGTCAATGCAGCCTGCATGCTCTTAACATTGAAAGCGTATCATCTCTTGAGAGAATGAAGAAAGAATCTCTGGCAACCAAAGTCCTTTTCGAAATGTAAAGTTGTGTTACATGCTGCACTAACAAAAAGAAGAAGTTACTCAAGTAAAGGATATAATGGTCCTTGTAAGAATTCAATTTTGTGGCAAAGGAACTACTCGACCTGTACTATCTTACTTACTTACTTAATTGACCATTAACCACCCGACTAATGGATTTAAAACACATCCTTCCAAGCACTCCTGCTTCTTGTGCTCTTTTGCCGGTTGGTCACACCAATCGATGACAGGGCTTCCTCGATTTGGTCCTTACAACGCAGCCAAGGTCGTCCTCTATGCCAACTTTCGCTAAACTCCGCAGCAAGTACTCGTCTCGTCGTAGCATGCTTTTCCACTCGAGCCTGTGCAGCTGCTGGGTGTTAATGAGCTGCACAACTTCCATATCGTTGAGGAGCTCATACTGCTCGTCGTTAAATCGTATGCGGGAATCATCGCCAACTCGCGTTAGACCGAAAATCTTCCTTAGGACTTTTCTCTCGAATACTGTCAAGGCTGCTACACCGGTGCTTCGGTGACCTGTACCATCTAACCCAGGAACAGTTCAGAAGAATATGAATACTCGACCGTTGTAGAAAGATGAGAAAACAATTCCAACGTTTGGTGGATTTGCAAACTAATGTCAGCTGCAGATAAATGACTAAAAAGAAGGTAGAGACGCCAACTAAAAGTTTTGTGTTAGGCTTAAAAGCATTTCAAGAAATAATTCGATGAAGACGAAACTGTGGAACAGTGTTGGGTTTTGCCAAACGGACTCTAAAGGAGGGCAGTGCTGTTATTGTGGATTATATTGAGCGTGAGTTATTTGGGAAAAGAGAAAGTGAATCGAAATGTTGAGAAGATTTTGACTCTATTTAACTGGATTTTATGCGAACATTTCTTAATTTGGTCTCCGATTCTGAAAATATGGCAATGCGAACATAAAATTGCAGAACTACAGCAATAGTCCTCCCTCTTTCCTATTATTTAACGTGATAATGTACCCCAGGTCAGACATCAAACTGAAATATGAAAAATATGAACTGTTTGGTGTGGATTTTAGTCTGGTAACACCATCAGGTCATATTATTTTTAGAAGGACGTGGGCCACACTAATATTTTCAGTACCTATAAGCGCTCACTTTTCATTTATTTTGTATATCGAAAGAAAACCTTTCTAAGATTCGACATGCCATTAAGCCGAACACAGAACTCCTCAGAATTTACATGCGTTTGTATTATGGCCATCCATTGCAATTGTCTCGGAACGCGGGTCGCATTTCCATTCACTATTCTGCGGATGGAGTCGCCGTAGTCTAGTAGGTAGTGTGTTGGCTTATTAGACGTGAGGTCATGGTTCAAACCAGAGATCAGACATCGCCAACAAAATGAAATACGAAAAAATATTCCTATCAGCAGATTTCTGGCAAAACCTCTGTTTTGTGATTAAATAAAATAAAATTGCCATGAAAAAGATTCTCAAAAATCTGTCGTTCTGAGTTGACTTTAAACTGTAGCTCACGCCACTCATGTATAAAACTAACACACACAACATAAGTGGTGTGAGAAGCTAGGTCATAATCCTGACCGAAGGGTTGTATTGGCCAATTATGTATGTATGTAATGTATTGTACAAAAACCAACTTCTACTCAAGTAAAGTTTAGATTTTGGTACTTTCTTTATAACGTGTTATCATAATGTCCCTGCTCTTAACGCTTATCGTACATGTTCTCATAAATGCCTGAACAAAAAAAAAATAAAAATTAAACATCGAAAGGCATTGGCCTTTTTCAAAACCGAAAACAGAAAACAGAGAAAAAAAGTCTCATTGTTCTCTTGCTGTTGCTGTTGCTCGTTTTTGTTTATTTTTCCATTTATTATCAGTAGTCACCGCTAAACTGCTGCTACTGCTACGGCCGTTTGTAGTGCTGCTGGTGTTGTTGGAGGGACTATGGCAATAATTTTTAAATTGTGGTGAAATTCGAAAATATTTTAGTGTCTGCGTTTTTATTTAATTTTTTTTTGTTTCTTTCTTTACTTTTCTTTACTGCTTCACATCATTCAGCAGCTTAATTTGCGTTTATTTAGCATTTATACGCGCCTTAACAATGAAAAGGCGATGACGATGACGATGATGATGATGATGATGATGATAAAAGTTTTGTTTATTGAATATTGCTGTATGTGTGTGTGTGTGTGTTTGTTTGTGTACAATATTTAACACTTAAAATACTTAAATAAACAAAATAACAACAACGGCAAGTGATAATAACAATAATACTACATAATCATTGAATTTTTAATTTTTTTATTCTATTTTTTTATTAAAATTTATTTTAAAAAAAGCTGGAGTTTTTTATTTTATTTTTCAGATTTTCAAAAACAACCTTGACTTCAAGCATCAACCATGCATTGCAAGTAAATAATCTAAGGAACCCAGTAATATTTTTAGCAATTTATTAATATATCACAAGGCATTTGATGCAAACAACCTAATGTTACGTTTTTACCTTTTTAAAAACGTTTAAAATATAAGCTCGTAGTTTGTAAATAAAATAAAAATAAATTTGTGTTTAGTTTTAATTAAAATTCTTTATTATTCGCACAATTCTGTGTGCCACTGTTCACAACTTGATGTAAACAACAACAATTGCTCTTCTTTGTTATTCCTCTGTTTATGCCCATTGCATAAACAATAACAATTACGAGACAATCACACAGCCCTGCATGGTTTTTGCAAATAAGATGGCTTCATGTGTTTCCGAAGGCATTTTGCGTGCTAAAAAAAAATTCAAAATGGCGGATGCAATATGGTTTGATTAATTTTTATAAACCTGGACCGCCATATTGGATCCGCCATTTTGAATTTTTTAAATCTAAATGAAGATCTGTAATCAGCGACCCCAAAAACCCCTGAGTAACAATTTTCAACTAAATCTGATTAATTTTTAAGGACCTCCGTAATGTGTTTCTTTTTCCCTTGCACCCCTTGACATAAACCCACCCCCTACTTTAAGGGTGCATGCAAACAATTTGGCTTTACGCTCATTTTAAAGAGCAAAGATCAGTTGTCAATTTCTGATAATAGCGATAGTTCTAGCACGTCAGTGTTTAGCTCTACAATTTTTCAAAAATGGCCAAAAACGCTATTCTTAGGTTTTTTTTATTATTTTTCTCGAAAACCTGACGTGTTGGAAAGTTTTTGAACCCAGATTCGTGTTTAGAGCGCAAAATGCCTTCGGAAATGCCTGGAACCATCTTATTTGCGCAAAAAAAGTAAAAATTTGCAGGGCTGTGTTATTCGACAGATATTTGTAATGGAGATTTTCAGACCACAATTACTCTCTTCAAACACACCGCGTCTTCACACAAAACTGACTGAACTTCACTAACTCACTCGCCTGCTTTGCCTTGCCTTTTATATGATAGGGTAAACAGTCTGATGAATGTTCTTAAAGGCGAATGTTCATGACTTCGCCTTCCCGAAATCTCTATAAATGTAAATATCATTGTTTCCATTCATTATTGTTGTTTGTGTATTTTGTTTACATTTATTCCTGCAGTGTTGTTTGTGGATTTTTGTTTACTTGTTTACCATTGTTTTTATGCTGGTGTTTGTTGTTGTATTTTTGTTTGCTTGTTTACCATTCTTTTTTATGCTGCGGTTTGTTGTTATTTTAAGCAGTACGATAATTTGTAAACAGGTTAGTTTACTGCAATGTTTTGTTTTTGTAGCTTTTGTTTATAATTTTAATTGTTAAGCGATGTAAAAGCAAAACACCAGTATCTTGATATTTCATTTTCGTAACAATACCTTCGATGTAAACATTTGCTGGGTTGCTTTAAAGTACAGACGTCCGGAAAACACAAAAGTAAAAGCAGAAATTAAATAAAATTAAAATTAAAGTTCACATTTGTTTCTTGTATTGTATTTATTTGGTAATAAAAATTTTATTGTAATCTTTTGTCTTTTGTCTTCATAACGATGGAATATTTCTTTTAATGATGGCTCATGTATGTAAATGAAGGCAGGAGATGTTACTTGGCGCATAAAGGCAGTTGAAATTGAGTAATAATGTTTAGGACACTCAAAAGAGGTGAACAATTTTTATTGGTTTGTTAATTGTTAATATTTTTGCCTATAATTAACACTCTGCCAAACGTTTGTTCACAACATACTCACCACAAACCGGATATTGAAGCTGCTCAGTGTTAGAACAATTGCTGGAAATTATAAGCACAGGTCTTTCTTTTCTTTTTAAAGAAAGAAAATATTGTTCGATTATTTCATTGGACTTCTATTAAAACAGAGCAATTGGCGGAAGTAAGACCCTACATAGCTAAAGCCTGGCTCATAGACATGCTGCTATTTTGGAAAGTCATAGGCCTATCGTGATGTCGCCGAAGTCTAGTCGGTAGTGTGTTGCCTGATTAAACACAAGGCCTCGATTATAACCCCTGGTAGATATTTTCAACAAATTGAAATACAAAAAAATATTACCTCGCGACTTCCTCTCAGCAGATTTCTGGCAAAATCTCGGAGAGTAAATGGAAATTGCCATGAAAAGTTTCTCAAAAATCTGTCGTTCGGAATCGACTTTAAACTGTAGGTTCCGCCACTCATGCATAAAATTAACACACACAACACAAGTGGTGTGAACGGATACGTCGTAATCCTGTCCAAAGGATTGTAATGAACAATTAGGTATGTATGTATGAATGTATATAGGCACATCCGTGTCGATTATATGGTTCCTTATAACTTCCTGAGTAGAACATTAGACTTTAGAATTCCAACTAGGAACTTCTGGAGCCAAAACTTTCCTATGGGCACATCCAAGTTGATTACATGGTACCGTGGTATTCCAACCAGGGACTTCTGGTCTAAAGATGCGAAGGTTGCCAATGGGCACATCTGATTCGATTATATGGTTCCTTAGTATACCTACTAGGCACAATGGTCTCCGGGACTAAAGATTCGTATGTTTCCTATGGGGTTCTTTGATCTTAAACTGATAGCTCAACGATGCTTGACAGAATAGGCTGTGGAATATTAATTAAGGATTTTGATCATAAACTTTCTAATAGACTACCTGACCCTAGCAGTGTTTTCCAGGCGGAGATCATGGCCATTATGAAAGCGGCGCAGTACTTGTAGTGTCGAGATTTTTTTGAAAATCTCTTGATTTACTCGTATACCCACACTACGTTAAGTCCCTAACGATAGATGACAAGTCCCTGGACACATAATAATAAGAAAAGGGATCGACTTACTTCTATTTTTAAATTGCATGGCCATTCATCTTACGACGGTGATTCTCATGGACCACTGTCCTCTTGGTAGACAATCCCAAAAGTATCGACATTCCGGCAAATCACTTCGGCAGGAGTTGTGGGTCAGAGTCAGTACCCTGATATTGTCAAAATCGAAGTCGAGGGATTCTGACCTCTTACTTTCCGACCGAGTCGAACAAAACATTTATTGCAGAGTCGGGTTGGTTTCCTTTAAGGCATATTTGAACCCCATATTGAATATTGATTTTGGCATCACAATAGATCTAAATGATGATCTTTAATGAGGGTTCGTACCGCATCAGCAGACGCTGGATGTTAATGTGCTAGACAACGTCCATGTCGTTAATGAGCTCATTGTTATCCTTACGTAGGACTTTTATTTGGAATACTCTCAAACCGTTGCATCAGTGCATCACAGTGTACATGCTCCTAAGCCATAAAAAAGAGCGGAGAGTATGAATGACTTGTTAGTTTCGCTGTACGCTTCTTGACACCATAGTAGCACGTGTTGGCAAGACTGATTCTACCTTAATCTCTAGACTGACATCATTTTTGCTCCTTCGATATAAAGAAGTTCACTGGCAATATTAAAGTATAGTTATCCGTCGTAGTTTAGGATTTGATACGTCGCAACAAATACCTCGGTTTGTCTCGTTGAGTTTGTTATTAGAATTGCCTGCTGGCACATCACATGGTGCTACAGGTTTGCAGACATTTTTGTATTCGTTCACTGTAATGAAAAACTAGAATGAGAGAGTAAACCGTAGAATTAAAAAATTTTGATGTAAGTTGTCATGACTTAAATCTTGATTTTAAATCAGAACCAGAGATCAGTAATTAATCGTTTTTTCGCTAAGTCAACAATATTGAAATTTAACTACATACTATGATTCATTCGTACTCTCTGCAACGTTAATTTATAACTACAGGTTGCAATGAGTATGCGTACAACGTTGACATCAAACTCATACTATTCGAAATATGTTTGATTCATAAGCTTACTCATCTAGGTTCATAACTTTAGAAGAATAATTATAATGGATACGAGTGACTCGAATCATTCATCAAAATTTACTGTCTTAGTTGTTGTTGCATTTACAAAAAAAAAGAAAGAAGACACATAAGCAAAAAAGACAGAGCAGCAAACAGAGCAAACACACAACCTTTTAGTGAGTATTTTAATATTCGTACGCGATTCATACTTATTTTGTGCTTCTTATATATGCTGAGTTATGGAGAGTCGAAGTCAACAACATCATACGTGTTGTTATGTATGAATATGATGAGTACTTCAAACTTTGAATATGAGTAGAGGTTCCATGATATTAAAATAAGTATGAATGCGTATGAGTATCAGAAATTAAGAGTATGATTCGATTCTAATCATCTTTTTGAATACTCATTGCTGATCTCTAATCAGAACAACATTTTCGTATTCAGAAAAAATTATTCGTATTATTTTCGAATTTTTTTTGTTGACTTAAGTCCTTATTCTTAACAACATACAACAAATACGCGTAATCAGGGCTTTCGAACTTTTATTGTAATACGAACACAATACATATGTATGTATGCATGTATGTGAAAAGTGTTTATTGCTAATATTTTACCAGCTACATATAATTACAACAACAATAAAAACAATAAAAAAAAATCCCGTTGAATAAATCAAAAATATGTATTAAAAAACCAGGCCTGATGAATTAAGAAGACAAAAGACGACACATACATAAATACACTGTATTTTCTCGAAAATCCTCTAAAACGCGCTTTTATTACAACAACAATTGAAAAATAAAAACAAAAGAATAATAAACACGACAAAAAATAAAAAAAAATAACGAAACAAAATCATATGCGTTGGCAAAAAAATCTGACAAATTGAAAATAAAACGAACAACAACAACAACGCCAGCAACTAACAATCACTACAAGAACAACAACAAAATTGTCATATTAAAAAATTATTAATTTTTTTCATTCTCTCTCATCTTTTTTCATTAAAGAAACCAGAAACAAAAAAAATAAAATAAAACACAAGAGCTTATGGAAAATTATAATTCAAAAATAAAAATATTTATATGCGTATGAGTGTGTGTGTGTATCATGGATGAAAGCAGCATACATAAGTAAAATGCGTAAAAATGTAAAAGTGTGAGTAACGGAAATCTTGCCAATGGCAAATTGCATTTATAACGCACTCTATCTCTCGCACTCACACTCCCACTCCCACTCAGATTCAAATTCCTTGTTTTTATCTGTTTGCCAAAGTGTGTGGAAGCTGTGTTTTATCATAGTAGAAATGTGTGTGTGTAAGTACTAAATAAGGTTGTAACCTTTCATGACTAACGTGACCAAACAAAAGGTACTTTTTAAAGGAGCATAAATAACGTCATTTGGACTTTTTCCTTTTAATCGATCATTAAACCTTCATCATGGTCATTACAATCCTTCAGTCAGGATTACGACCTAGCTTCTCGCACCACTTACGACTTGTTATCTTTCGTTAGGGGCTTAATCGTAGTGTGGATATCCGAATAAATCAAGAGATTTTCAAAAAAATCTCGCCACACTACAAGTACCGCGTCGCTTTCATAATGGCCATGATCTCGGCATGGAAAACACTGCTAAGGTGAGGTAGTCTATTAGAAAGTTTAGTATCAGAACCCTGTCACTCATCGTTGTGCCATCAGTATAAGATCAAAGAACCCCAAAGGAAACATATTCTAGTTGGTATACTAGGGAACCATGTAATCGACTTCGATGTTGTGTGTGTTAATTTTATACATGAATGGCGTGAACCACAGTTTAAAGTCGACTCAGAACGACAGATTTTTGAACACCTCTTTCTTATTATATTATGAATTTTGAACACTGTCCCACAGGGTCTTTTCGTTGACAACGACAAGGACTAAATGGGCTCTGGAGTAGTGGCAAACTGACCCTCATTTTGCATTGAAAAATTATCTTTAGCGATGAGGTATATTTCTGGATAAATGAGTATATAAACCAACAAAAAGTCGCTGTAGTCTAGTAGGTAGTGTGTTGGCTTATTAGACGTGAGGCCACGGTTCAAAGCCCAGGTCAAACATCAAAACGAAGTATAAAAAAATATTTCTTTGGCGACTTCCTCTCAAAAGATTTCCTGCAAAAACTTCGAGTGTAAATAAAATTGCCATGAAAATCTGTCGTTCGAAATCGACTGTAAACTGGAGATTCCGCCACTCATGTATAAAATTAACACACACAATATAGGTGATGTGAGAATGTAGATCGTAATCCTGACTAAAGGGTTGTAATGACCAATTATGTATGTATGTATGTAAAAGGCTTTATTTAATTCTGAAATACTATGAATATTCCGAAATACTTCATGTCTTACGATGAACAATTGAATTTTTTAATGTTAGGTCTTCTGAGGATTTGCATTGGTTGGTTTTGATTGCATAAATATGTACAGAAGTTTATGACGCCATTTCACACTTCTTGGTCACTGTTTTTACAGTTGATCGGTTCAAAATAAAGCTCGTTTAGTACAGCTAAAACTGGCACACGTCATATCGACGCCTCCATTCTATAACGTTTTAAGTGCACTTAGAACGTTTTTAATGTTCTTGCATTTTTACATTCTCTAACTTAAATACTGTCAAAATTTGGTTAAGATGCGCCGATCCGTTCCGAATTTATAGGCAAAAATCACCTTAGAATACACATATGGTCGTATGTCGCGTGAAAACTTTGAAAGCTCATAACTCAAAACACACTTTTTCGACTTAGAATGTTATAGAACGGAGGCGTCGATATGTCGAAATCACTTGGAATGCGATGTTCGCCTTTGGTATTTTGTTCGAGTTCTGGAAAGTATTTTCCATCGGTATGGCAACATTTCAAGTATTGTGGAGCACTTTATTGATTCTTTTTAAACAACTTTTGCTATTAAAACCCCACAGAGCTTTATTAGCTTTCCTTTAAATACAGGTCTTCATAGATATTTTTTAAATAAAACGCCCTGGTCCCATTAATCATAACGCACTTTAAATGACATGCCCTAACCTGTCACAGTTCCTTATCACCCATTTTTTTTCGCATATTTTTGTGCCCCCTGTTTAACGTTGGCTTAAAGGGGAGGTGGAGGCCTATTTTTATGTTTTATTTGTTTTTGTTTTTTTGTTACAACAAAATGGGGTTGAGTTACTAACAGCCTCCGACACTGTTACTATGGCTAAAATAGGTCTTTATTTCTTTCTTTCTTTCTTTTACCCATTTTATGTTCATTTCGTTTTATTCTTCGTATATTTTTTTTAATTCTTTTTTTTATTATTATTTTTGTATTATGATGGTATGTATAGTATATCGCGTAGTATTTTTTTTTTAATTTTAATTCCAATTTTTTTTTTTATTTCTGTTCCTGCTGCATATTTTATTGTACAAAATTAAATGCCAGAGGTCGATTTTGTGATTATGGGCGCAAAACACACACACACACACACACACACACAAACAAATAAGTACACGGGCTCAAAAGAGATTACCACGATAGAAATATTAAAAATATGAGGAGCAGGAAAAAGGGTCTTGCCACTACTAGGAGATCATAGTCTGTCTATACAAGCAATTGTTGCTTCTGGTTTTTCTTTCTTTGTTTCTTTTTTTTTTGTTGTTGTAATTTTTCTTTTAAGCTTCTTCTATAATTAAGAAGCAAAGACGCAAAGACTGAAAGATGTTAAGACTTACCAGATACCAAATGCATGCATGACAGTGTCAAAATATTAGAAAATATATTAAAAATCAACAACAACAACAACAACAACAACAACAACTTCAAAAGGTTTTTAATAGAAATATTGTTGTTGTTATTGTTATAGTAATACTTTAAGAAATGCATATGTATATGTGTGTGTGTATAAGGGAATATTATTTTCCCTTTTAAAAATAAAAAGGAACTAATGCTGTCCCCTTTTTAATGCTGGAGCACTTCTTTGCTCTTGCGATTGGATGAAGCAGCATTTGATACATAATTTGTATATTTATTGGGCGAATAAATTATTGGCTATTACAGCGCCCGGAACTGCTTGATATATACACCGACCGATCTTGGAAACTGGAACTGTACATTTTCCTCCGACTGCCGGATTATTGTAGAGTTTTTCAAGCGGAGTTAATGGCCATTTACAGGGCCGCTCAATGGATCGTCGTCAACGATGCTCCTTTCACCCGCCGCTATAAGATCTCTGTCGAGCGTTGTGAATAACTCCCGGATCGTTATGGAATGTCGTCGCTGTCTCGACTTCTTTTTCGGCGCTTCAGTGTCTGACAGGTCTGAGTTACATTCCGGGCAACTGCAGAGCCCACGAGCTCTCGCCAGGGCTGGAGCATTCCTTCCGGAATCCTCTGCAATCGACTTGGCTATACCATTTACGCCAACTTATACTGGGTCAATGAGAAGTCCTGCTCCACTGCTGGACTCACTTGGCCCTTGATGGATAGAAGGCACACCAAGAAGTTACTCGGACTTGGTCGTGGCATCACCTCAATCACCGTGGTCATGCTTACAGGTCACTGTGTTAAGAATAGACACGCTGAAAGGATGCGGCTACCAATTAACAACTTCTGGCGTGGATGCAGATCCCCTGAGGAAGAGGAGACTGTTATACACTTTTTTGTCAATGGCCATCTCTTGCGAGGTACAGGTATATGTTATTTGGCTCTCCAATTCTTGTCAACTTAACAGAGCTATCATCCATTGATGTCAAGGATATCAAACTTTCGGCCTGGTTTTCAAGCGCAGGGTTGTCGAGCTTTTAAAGTGCATCCCTTGCTCTGACCAACTTCTTCTTCTTCCATAGTTTGGTAGAACTTGGTCAATACAGGGACTTCGTTCACTTGTATCGTCACAACGGACCGCTATGCGTGCTCATGTGAGCTTCTGGTATCAAAGCTACTCCCCGACCTAACCTAACATAATCTTAACGCTGTAGTCAGTATTACGCCCTATCTTCTCACACCACTTTTATCGTGTTTGTTAATTCTATCCATGAGTGGTGAAACCTGCAGTTTAAAGTCAACTCCGAACGACAGATTTTTAAGAAACTTTTTCATGGCAATATTTATTTATATTTGCTTTCAGAGTTAAGTTGCTAGCACCTGAACGCTGTTTTCTCTTTCTTTTCGTACCGTTTGAGGGAAAAGAATACTTCAAGCATAATTCTAAGCCTCTAAAGTAACTAAAACCGTGAAAAACAAATGTTTTTTTGATATAATTGGTCATTGCAACCCTTCGGTCAGGATTACAACCAAGCTTCTCGCACCACATATCGACGCCTCCGTTCTATAACATTCTAAGTCGAAAAAGTGTGTTTTGAGTTATGAGTTCTCAAAGTTTTCACGCGACATACGGCCATATGTGTATTCTAAGGAGATTTTTCCCTATAACTTCGGAACGGATCGGCGCATCTTAACCAAATTTTGACAGTATTTAAGTTAGAGAACGTAGAATTTAAGAATGCAAGAACATTAAAAACGTTCTTAGTACACTTAGAACGTTATAGAATGGAGGCGTCGATATATTGCGTGTGTTAATTTCATAGCAATTTTGTTTACTTTCAGAATTTTTGCCAGAAATCTGCTGAGAGAAAGTCGACGAAGAAATATTCTTTTATATTTCGTATTGTTGGAGATGGGGTTTGAACCAAGGCCTCACGTCTAATAAGCCAACACACTCCCTACTTAAATACGGCGACTATGACTCCTTAAAGGAAATAATACGCTTATGCCCTTAATCTCAAGCAGCATGCACGGCCATTGCCTTGCAGGGGTTATTTTGATTGTCTCGCCCTATACTTTATAAAGGGTCCGGCAAATAACTTTTTTTTGAAAATGCTTTAAAAAAAAACTACTGAATATTTTCTCAAATTTCTTTTTTTATTTGAAAGTACAATCCTTGCGGTTAGTAATGGAAAATAATTTCATTCAAATGGCTTCCTCGGCTGGCCATGCAGTAGCCTACACGATCGGTCCAATTTTAAGCACAATATCGATTGTGTGCAGCTGTATTTCACCAATGGCTTCACGAATATTGTCCTTTAAAGCGTCAATTGTCTCTGGCTTGCCGGCGTAACACTTTTCTTTGACGGCACCCCACAAATAATAGTCCAACGATGTCAAATCGCAGCTCCGAGGTGGCCAAACGACATCAGTTCTGCGGCTGATAATGCGATCTTAAAAACAGGGCACACAACATCGAGTGTAGGTAGCTTCGTCTGTGTGGTACGTAGCGCCGTCCTGTTAAAACCAAATGTTGCCCATATCTTCCTCTTCAATTTTTGTGAACAAAAATTCGTTCAACATGGCCCCATAACGATCGCCATTGACTGTAACGGCCACTCCTTGCTCATTTTCGAAGAAAAATGGCCCAATTATGCCTCTGGACCAAAATCCGCACCAAATAGTGACTAATTTTGGGTGCGGCGGCTTTTCTATGTATGCGTGCGAGTTTTCTGTGCCCCAAATGCGACAATTTTGCTTGTTTACATACCCGCCAAGATCAAAATGAGCTTCATCTGAAAAGATGATTTTTTTTGCCAAAATCGGCATCTTCTGGTGTAGGCCATGTAGGCATGGCCAGCCGAGGCAGCCATTTGAATGAAATTATTTTCCATTATTAACCGGAAGGATTGTACTTTCAAATAAAAAAAGAAATTTGGGAAAATATTCAGTAGTTTTTTAAAGCATTTTCAAAAAAAAAGTTTTTTGGCGGACCCTTTAGAACTGGAAGATGTTTAAGAGATTTCTCCAAAACTCTGGCTTTTTATTATTTTTTTGCAGTATAGAAAACAGAACATAACAGTACCTTATAAGAGTAATGTGGATCATTACTAATGCCGCGTTTTTTTTTTGCTTAACTTTAACTTCAGAATTTCACTACATTTTCATCAAGAACGCTGCTAATTGCCGGATATTTGGATCCATGAAATTGTATAAATAAGGAAACACTAAATAACGATTTATTTTCATTGCTTTAATCACCGAATTTCCACCAGAAATGTAGTTTTCAATAAAATAAAGTGAAAAAACCAAAACAACTGCATACACTTGAACATTTCCTGTCTTTGGAAAAATAAAAAAATAAGAAAAAGAGTAAAAGGTTTCCTAAATAAATAACCTGAAAAATATTCATGGAAAATTCTAAATAGTATGCCAAGCTATGCAACACATATTTCAACAGAGCATTTACATACGTACGTATGTATGTATTGCAACAACATGCCCACATAAATTTCTCTCTTGAAATGGATATCAATTTAATGTGGCATAATCACATTAGACGAGCATTTTTATGAGCATTTCATATCAAACGAACATTTTTCCATTTTCGAAATTATGAATGAAATACGACGAACCCATTTGGCAATAAGCAATTGACTATCTGTGCAGCAACATGCAACAGGTATGCTGCAAATATTGGTAAATAAACAACAACAGCATAAAAGTGCAACGAAAAATTGGTTATCGGAAGTTCTAGAGTGGAAACCGTGAGATTGGCGGTTATTTTTCTTGTCTTTTCTTTACTGTTTTTCATATTTTATGCTGTTGTTGATAGTAAACAAGTGCCTCAAATCAATGAAGGTGTCATAGTATGTGCACGATTTGTAAAGATTTTCAGTATTTGAATAGGTTACTTACTTTGGCCTGCCTTTGTAGAAATTAAGCCGTGTACACGCTTTAGTTGTTTGTGTTGTGTTTTTTTGCATATAAAGGAAGTGCCTAAGAAGTTTGGCAAGTCCTCCTGGTGGCCAAAACGTGTAAGTAGTGCCACTTTTCTTTTGATTTTATGTGCCCAATTTACATGATTTGGTTTTATGCTTCAATTTCTTCATTGCTTTTCTCTTTTCTATTTTTTTTTGATTGTGCCACAAAGATGTTCTAATTTGTTAATGCAACAACACAGCACAAGTAAACCTCAATGGTTATACAAGTTTCCCTGTACTGCAGGAGGAAGTTTAAATAGTAAAACTAATACGATACGATTTTTGATCATAACGAAACTGGCCTTGTCCGTCCAACTAGCCGGCCTGTCTAGCCAGTTTCTTTAGAAGAGTATGCTGCTTACCAGTGGAAGATACTACAAGCAAAGCGGATGTAAATCGCTTCAAGTTATTTGCGAACAAACACTTCCGTTCTAGTCTAATATTTGTAACACAAACAACAACAACGAAAGCAACAAACAAATTGGCAACACAACAACTGGTCCGTTTCGAATAGAGCACTGTTGGTAGTAATAAATCATTTAAAACCTATTAAACCATGGCACCAGTTTCTCAATTTTCACAACTTGTTAATGCTCCATGCACAAAGTCACCATACAACTACTATGCATGGAAACCTAAGCGAATGTGTGGTAAAAAGCTGTACGGAATTATAATTTCAGGAAATTTCCTTCCGTTAAGCATAATATGGCCGGCAATTAATTCTCTTCGTTTTGAAAATCTTGAGAATTTTTTTTTTTGAAGAATTTCTTAAAAAGCGGATGTAAAATAAGGAAGACGACAACATTTTAATTAAAATGGTAGTTGATTTCAGTACAGGCCATGGCATTTTCTTACAATTTTCCTATGGGAAGTGTGTCAATTACTTCCTGGTTCCTTCTTGTATTATAATTCAACAACGGATTTAATGCGGAAGTTCTAGAAATTATTAATTCAGTTTGGTGACTTGAATAATTTTTAACTGTGGTCTGAATTCACCGTTGTTTAGTTACCAGACGCCGTAGCCTAGTGGTAGTTAGTTGGTTTATTAGACGTAAGGCCACGGTTCAAAATCCAAGTCAGAGATCTTCAACAAAACGAAGTATCAAAAACATATTTTTTTCGGCGGCTTCCTCTCAGCAGATATCTGGCAAATACTCTGAGAGTAAAAACAAAAATTGTCATGAGAGGTAGCTCAAAAATCTGTCGTTCGTGCCCTGCCACTCATGTATAAAATTAACACACAAAGCATAAGTGGTGTGTGAAGCTAGGTTGTAATCCTGACTAAAGGGTTGTGATGACCAATTATGTTAAGCATGTAGTAGGCTGGGAGAAGACATTATAGGGATATTCCCATAAAGTTTCAGGGGAGTACAATAGATTGTATGGTCACAATACTAAGGCAACTCAGCACAACAGTTGAAAGTGAAATTGGCCCATATTTCACAACAAAAAATAAAAATAAATTTCGCAAAATTTCAAAACCGTTTTTTTTTATTGCATTTTTAATTTTAAACTTTTAAACCACCCACCCTATACCCATTATCGTCTGAAAAATACTACTGAAAAGCCTATACATGGAAATTCAGGAAGTTTACTGAACCGAAAAAGTTATGTTTGGCACAATCATATGAAGTCTATTAAAACCGCCACGTATAAAATTAGAAAAATAAAGTCTGGACTTAGTGATTAAGGCGACGCAGTTAGTCAGGCAGCTGATAATGTTTGCGATCCTTATACTTACTTACTTGCTTAGTTGGCCATTAACAACCCCATTAACGGATTTTGGCCGGTCTGAACACATCCTTCCAGGCGCCCCTGCTTCTTGCGCACCTACGCCGATTGGTCACACCAATCGATGACAGGGCTTCCTCGATTTGGTTCTTCCAACACAAACAAGGACGTCCTCTTCGCCGAATTTCACAGATCCTCGCATCAAATACCCGTCTCGCCGGAGCATCCTCCTCAATTCCAACGCCGCCGCTGGATGTTAATACGCTGCACAGCGTCTATGTCGTTGAGGAGCTTATACAGCTCACTGTTGGATTGGATGCGGAAATTATTGCCAACTCGCACTGGACCGAAGATCTTACGTACTACTTTTCTCTCGAATACTCTCATGGCTGCTGCATCAGTACAGTCTTGTAGAGTATTAGTTTTGTCGTACGAGAGATGTCTCTGCTACTCAATTGCCTATTGAGACCATTTTTTTTTTGCGGGAAGGAGGGAAAATGCTTTATGCATTCATAATGGTCGTCACCAGACATGATATGTTGGACTCTCCCACTGGGAATACCGACTAAAAATCCGCCTTGTCTCCTCACCGGGGAATCATTCCACCTCGGAACTACGGTTGTATTACTTCGAGGTGGACCCCTTTTCTGGCATATGTTCCAGTTCCATCATCGTCAGCCTGCGTCCAGGCTCCGCTCTATTCTCATTCTGCTGCGTCCAGGTCAAATTTCTTCCTTCGCAGGACGTGCTCTACAAAGTGTTTTACTGTGTTCCAGCTCTCTCTACTGTTTATCATTTTCAGCACGATGTTTGTAGGGCTAATGACGCCGATTTCAGTTTCGAGTCGCTGACGGTGTTCGGCCCATCGTCTACAGCTAAAGAAAGTGTGTTCGGAATCATCTAACGTTTCTTTCTCTTGGTAGATACAGAATGGCGAGCGGCATTTCCCCATGCGATGCAGGTACTCTCTCCATATTAGCATCTGTTGGCAAGAGTGATCATGCGCTTGATCTCCAGACTGACATCATTTTTGGTGGTAACGACGAAGCCTAGATAAATAAATTCCTTGACTATATCGAAAGTATAGTTATCAAGAATTGTTATAGTTATTGTTAATTGTGAAATCCATTACTGAAATTCACCACGTGGTGAAAAACCTATTATCAAACATTTTATCAAGCACTGTTTCGATTTATCAGAAGCCAAATGTGGCTTCTTTCTAAAATAAATTTTAGAAAATACTAACAGACATTGATTAATTAAAACATTTAGTTTGGATTGGTTTATCAAAACAAAAATCCTTATTATTCTCTACGTTTAACGTGTGATTAATAATTTTCAAATTGTTTTTTAAAATGTTATCACAAGAAACTTTAACTAACCACCTACAAAAGTGCAGACTGGTTTCACCTGAAAATAAATTCTCCTTGAAAAGAACAAAAATGTACCAAAAAAAAAAATACCAACAACAACAACAAGAATTTAGCCTTGAAAAAATCTACATTTATTCGTATTTATGTTACCAATTCTAAAAAATCAGATGTTAAATGGCAGAACAAAAACAAACAAAAATTTTTTTAAAAATGATAAATTTTAAACCTGTTTAGACAACAACAAATACAACAACTAAAAAAAATTAACAAAAATTTTTACCTTGAACGTAACCAACGAATTTTCAAAGTTGAAAATATTAAAAAAAAATTGCATTGAAAACAACAAAAAAAATATTAAAAAAATTTTTAAATCTACAACAACAATAGCTAGCGAAACCACCGAAAACAAATATTAAATCTATGTTGTAGCCCACAATCATTTGAATCCAACGTGCATTATTTCATTTGAAAATGTTGAATGAAAATTGCAACAACAAAAAACACACACAACGAAAAATATTAAATTTTTTGTATTTTGTTTCGTTAGTTTTTATTTTTATTGTTTTTTTATTGTTTTTTTTTTAACTAAAAGCCTCGCTCCCAATTTGCGCTTGAATAAACTTTAATAAGAAAAATTAAAACAACAATAGCGGCAGCATTAAAACACATACAATTGCCCTCCTCACACAGTCCAAAAATATTTTTGCAGTTACAAACAAACAAAAAAATTTATTAAAAAAGACATGAAAAAATAATAAAAAAAAGAAAAAATAATTAAAGTTCAGTTTAGTTTTCAAACCGGTAAATAATCCAAAAAAAAAAATTAAATAAAAATTGTTTAACAATATTAGAAAAACTGACAAATAAGAAACCCAAACCTCGGCCTTAGCTTTGGAAAATATGAACATTATGAACAAGAAATGTTAAAGAATTCATTCTTCCCTTTCTAACGTTTTTAAGTAGTTTGCATTTCATATCAGAGATCAGCAATGAGCATTCAAAAAGATGAGTAGAATCGAATCCTACTTATAATTTCTGATACTTATACGCATGCATAGTTATTTTAATATCATCGAACCTCTACTCACATTCCAAGTTTGAAGTACGCATCATATTCATACTTAACAACACGTATGATGTTGCTGATTTCGATTCTCCATGACTCTCTCAACATATACACGCAGCACAAAATAAGTATGATTCAGGTACGAACACTAAAATACTCCCTAAAAGGTTGTGTGTTTGCTCTCCTTGCTGCTCTGTCTTTTTCGCTTATGTGTCTTTTTTTTGTTGTAAATGCCTAACAACTAAGATTGATCGAGTCATACGAATCATTTATAAGTATTTTTCTAAAGTTATGAATCTAAATGAGTAGGCTTATGAATCAAACATATTTTGAATGGTATGAGTTTGAGTTAACGTTGTACACATACTCATTGCAACCTGCACTTATAAATCATCATTGCAGTGAGTACGAATGAATCAGAGTATGTAGTTAGCTTCCAACATTGTTGACTCACTTATATTCAAAATTTCATGAGTGCTTATGAGTAGCGAAAAAACGATTCATTGCTGATCTCTGTTTCATACCTTCATGGCATATATGTTCCAAGGCAGACATATTTAATAAATCGTCGGAATTGTCGCGAAAAACTATACAATTTAAACAAGTTTTTTTATTTAAATTCCAACGCATCAGTTATGATTTCCTTTTTAATTCTGCACTTAGAGGCTCAAAGACTCATATCTGTTGGAAAAATAGATCTTTATCTGCCCCGGAATAATTTTTCATCCATCACAGTCTTTAATAAACAATTCTAGACATATCTGATCATCATGTACAAATGTCCGGAGCGCTGGCTATGATATAAGTGAGCATTATCTATTGGTTTACACAAACGAAGCGAAAAAATAGAACATTTTCTATAATATTTTCTGAGGACCTTATGAGTCCACTAGTCTACTCACTCTACTCTACTCTGCTCATTGTCAACAATGGCGATTCCTTGCCTAGCACTTGATATGCAGACAAGTGTTTCTTTCTCGCATGCGTTAATGCTACATGTTATGCTTTAGGCAACCTCAATAATAAGTAAGTGTGCCTTGAGTCTACAGAGCCCAGTCAAAGAATCGGTTAACGTAAGACTAACATGCATAATTGGTCATTACAACCCTTCAGTTACACCACTCATGTTGTGTGTATTAATTTTATACATGAGTGGCGGCAGCCACACTTTAAAGTCGACTCCGAACGACAGATTTTAAAATACTTTTTATGGCAATTTTATTTTACTCTCAGAATTTTTGCCAGAAAATATATTTCATATTTTCGTTTTGAGGTCTAAGCTGGGGTTTGAACCGTAGTCTTACGTCTAATAAGCCAACATACTGCCTGTTGGACTACAGTGACTTCTTGACTTAGGTCTCTTCTTATAGCACTTTCCCACTTTTGGTTGCCTCAGACCTCCGGGTTTGAAATGATTGTTTGCCTGTCTTTATCTTATCTGTCGTTGAGCATACCATTCCAAACATCCGCCCCCATTACAAGTGAGGTTTCTGCTTTTATTAGGGAGATCCCTTTTGCCTGCTCTTTGCCAAGAGTTCCGATATGAGCTGCCACCCAACAGAAGTCCTTTATTAACCCCATAAAAGTCGAGTACTCGAATGGCAACTTCACTGTCAGACAGAAGTTCAACTTTAAGTTCTCTATGTGTCCTAAGATTAGGATCGAAATGCAACGCATTTCTTGGACGACTTTTTTATTCGCTTAAAGACGCTTCTGTCGGGCGGCAGGGTATTAAATTGAATCCCTTAAGTAAATAATATTTGCCAGAGCAACATTGCATACCCTTACATACTGCTTCTCTCTAATGACTGTCATAATAAAAACTAAATTGGCAGTTGACAAGTTTTTGAAAAGCAAAACAGAATTTTTACACAAAACAACAACAACAGCAGCAACAAATATAATATCAAGATAAATGAGCATAAATGAGAGGAGAAACAAGTAAAAAAAAATGCATTTTTTAAAAAGCAACAACAACAGCAACGACAACAAAAATAGTAACTCACAATGAATGCATTCTTCTCTACTAAACTGCACTCACGCTCATGCATTTATGCACACATGCAAACAAGCACACAATTCAAGTCTCTCTCGTTTACAGTGTACTTACACACTAATACGTATAGGTGGAGTGAATTTAAAAGTAAAAAAAAAACTCTTTCTATTCAAATTCTTTTTCTCTCTCTCTTCTTCTCTCACTAAACATATTTAAGTCTCAAGAGCAAACGCAACTAGAATTGAGAGTCAATAAAACAAATGTTTTGTTATTAAAAAATTGGCATTAAGAACACACACACAGAGAGAGAGAGAGAACATAATTGCTGTTGTAATATGACAATATGTACGTACACACACGAGCACACACAATATTTAGGGTTTAAACTTTAAAGTCAAGTGTAATATTGCAATTAATACATGCACAACAATAACAATAATAGACGTATGAAAAAAGAAAACAAATCATAGTTGTGTTGAATTTTATACGTACGTATATTCACCAGACTTATGCTAATAAATTAAATACTCACCGTACTTACGCATACATGGTTGGAAATTAAAATTGCATTTTGGTTTTGCTTTTGTTTTTGTATTTCATATGCAGCCACCATTGCTGCTTAAGCTTTTAATAAAGTGTGCATGCGTATGCCTGTGTATCCCTGCTGCTGGGTTAGAGGCTCGTCAACCGTTTTGCTTTGTTCTTATTTTGTTTTGTTGTATTGTACACCAACAAAAGCAATTTTAGAATGCATTTCTCAGTTTTCCTTTTCAATATTCCTTCTTTTATAATTTTTATGAATATTTTTCGTTATTTTTTGGGTTCAAAATTTTGTTTTGCTGCAGTTTTTTGCTATTGTGTATGCAATGCAGTTGTTGCTTTTTTTATTTTCCTTGCATATGCATTGCTGCACTTCTTTTGTTTGGAACCCCTTCTTCTGTTCGCATCTTTTTCAAGCTTCAGATTTTTGTGTTTTTTTTTTTTAATTTTAAAGGTTCAGTTTTTTTGGGTCCTTCTTTTTATAACCAAAAATGCATTCGCAAAAGATTGTTTTTTTTTTTTTGTTTTCGAAAAATGCATTTTCAACAAAATGTAGAAACTGGAAACAAGTAGATGAAGTAGAGAGAGGTATAAGGAATCTGTGTTGACATGTTTGTGCGTCTCTGTTCTTTTTTTTTATAATTTTGGGTTTTTGATAAAGAATTTGTTTTTAATATTTGCAGTGTGTGTCTGCAGTTTTATTTTATCATCGGAAGTGCATTTCGTTGCATTTTTATGCTATTTGATGCAGTCGTTAAAGTTTTTCTGAATTAAAAGTTTTTTTTTGGTATTTTAAATCAGGGTGCTTTCAAAAGAGGTGCTTTTGGAAGGTTTTTTTAAACTACCTGGTATGCTTCGCATTTCTTCTTCCCCAATCCTCCAATTCGTTTTATATTAATCAATATTTTCCAATTAATTGAGCAGTTAAAAGGCCTACTGTAATAGGTCCTAGAATAGGGTAGCCCCCAGTGAATTGTGTTTCCCCTGAGTCTATTTTTCTGAGTTGTAGTTGCTTTAAAAGGTTTAAAAGGTTACAGTCCTTTAGGTACTTTTTAAATAAGTCTGTAAGAGCTCCACAATCCATCTCTAAGTAATCCATTCGAAAGACCTTATGAGGACAACAGCGTTGCAAAAGGTTTGTTTCACCAATACACGTACCACCGTAGCACATGAAGCGTTGTTTCTATATAATGAGAGGCAGACTTTCTTTTCTACATTTCTGTTAAAGATACAAGGGATTTGTCCTTAAGGAGCGATTCTGACACTTCTTCTGTGTACTCTTGTAATTGATGAACTTCTCTACAAAATAAAGTACGGGGTCTGTCGCACCTATAACTATGTTGCTTATCTTGTAAGATGTGCAAAGGCTTTGGCATAAGGAAACCAATTCGCATTCTATTTTACAAATTTTAAACTCATGCCAAACCACGCCTATGTCTTTCACTAGGAAGAGAAGCATTAGCCCTTGTCCTTCTATCCTTCAACACCTTCATGAAGTTACGACAAAATCATCAAGAACATTTTTTGCCTAATTAAGTCTCTCTGGTAGAACATAGAGTTTGAATTCTAGACTGACCTTCAGTACATTCACTTTGTTTGAACAACCCATAAACACATTGTTAAAGCGGCCAAAGACTACGCAAAGGAGAGTTAAGGACGTAACAGTGGTAATAAGAACAAATTATCAAGATTCACTGATTTTAATTGATATAGTGCCCTGGAAAATGGAAAAAATAAGGGAAATTTGATGACAACATGTCACGAAGAATAGTTCCTTTTGGCAAGTTCCAAGTGCGTGTCAATAACCGTAAAGACTAAAGAATAAACTTTGTCAACTTCGAGACTAGCTGTTAGGCATGATATAACGGCGGACACAAGGTGAGTATATTCTACGCCAGACTAGTACTGATGAAACCCATTTCCAACTTAAAATTGAAAGTTAAAACTAAAATGCCTTCCTCTGGTACGATTTAACGCTGGGCATGTACCTAACAGTTGAAAAACAATTTTCTTCTTTTCTTACTCGTTCCTACAGCTCCTACAGAAGCTATTCGAATGGAATCACGATTTGGTCTCTATGAAATTTTTCTATACCCCTTCTGCTCCTTGCCTCTAACGATAAAATTGTCTCCCAATTACCATTCAAAACATCTTTTTGTAACACCCTGTAGACTACAGACTGCATCAAAATCAGGGTGGTTGGTTTCCAGTTTGTTTGTTTCGGATTTTTTACGATGCATTTTTGGTGCATTTTTATTTCAATTTTTTTTATTCCTTTTTTTAATTTTTTCCTTTTTGCGAATGAAGAACGAAACAAACATTGTTTGCACTGCAGTCAGTCACTGCATTCGGATGCAATTGCGGTTTAAACTGGTGATGCTTTGATTTTAAAATTTTATCAGGTTTAAATAAGGCAATCATCATCATGTCCTTGAGCAAAAATTATAATTTATTGTATGTAGAGAGAGAGAGAGAGAGTAATCAAAAGAACTCCTTTATAATACTCGTTTATTTTTTGTTTTCTTTCTTTGACATTTTGAAACAGTAACGAAATATTATTGTGTTGATTAAATGTTATCCTTTGAATTGTGAAAAAGGGTTCCAAAGGAGTCTTAGGCAATATGTTTAATATGATAATTGGGTTTTCCTTTTGTCTGCAGTGTATTTGGAAATTCGAAAAGAATGATTTGTGCTGCTCAAAAAACAGAAAGGAATTATTGTTGAAAGTCTCTACGACAATAAATGAAAAAACTTCATAAAAATATAAAAAATTCAAACATACAGGGTACAAAAAAATTATACGTACTACAGCTTTCATCCAACTAAAGTGTCATCAACTAATCTTTCAAGTTGGCAAATAACTCATAAAAATGGGTTGAAAATCGACTGAAGGAAAATGAATCTATGTCTTGAAGCCATAGTAACATAACATGATTGGTCATTACGTATAACCGTTCAGTAAGAATTACGTCGTAGCTTCTCACACCACTTCTGTTGTGTGTGTTTATTTCATACATTAGTGGCGGCACCTTCAGTTAAATAACGCCTCCGAACATTAGATTTTTTGAAAATTTTCATCATTCTCAGACTTTTTGCCAGAAATCTGCCGAGAGGAAGTCACCGAGGAAATATTTTACACTCGAACTACTACTAAACAAAACTGCCGCATTTGGAATGAAGGTAATCCTCAAGTGTATGTGGAAACACCGTTACATCCAGAAAAACTGACTGTTTGGTGCGCTTTATGGGCTGGTGAAATCATTGGTCCGTACTTTTTCAAAAACGATGGTGGCCAGAACGTTACAGTCAATGGTGATCGGTATAGAGCCATGATTACTAACTTTTTCATTCCTGAATTGAATAACCATGATGTCCAGGAGATGTGGTTTCAACAAGACGGCGCAACATGTCACACAGCTCGTGCCACAATAGATTTATTGAAAGACACGTTTGGTGACCGCCTAATTTCACGTTTTGGACCTGTGATTTGGCCTCCAAGATCTTGTGATTTAACACCGCTAGACTACTTCCTGTGGGGCTATGTAAAGTCGTTGGTCTATGCGGTAAAGCCACAAACGCTTGACCATTTGGAAGACAACATTCGCCGTATTATTGCCGATATACGGCCACAAATGTTGGAAAAAGTCATCGAAAATTGGACGTCCATATTGGACTACATCCGCGCCAGCCGTGGCGGTCATATGCCAGAAATCATATTTAAAATGTAATGCCACAAGATTATCTTTCGGATAAATAAAATTCATGTCAATCGAATAATCCATCGTTGTTTTATTGCAACTTAAAGTTCTATACCTCCATAAAAAGCACCCTTTATAAACAAAAAGTCGGATTAAATAACATTATTGGTCATTACAATCCTTCGGTCAGGATTACGACCTAGTTTCTCATGCCACTTGTGTTGTGTGTGTCAATTTCATACATGAGTGGCGGGACCTATAGTTTAAAGTCGACTCCGAACGACAGATTTTTGAGAAACTTTTCATGACAATTTTTATTTACTTTCAGAGTTTTTGCCAGAAATCTGCTGAGAGAAAGTCGCCGAAGAAATATTTTTTTCATATTTCGTTTTGATGTCTGACTGGGGGTTTGAACCGTGGCCTTACGTCTAATAAGCCAACACACTACCTACTAGACTACGGCAACTGATCTTCAATCAAATTTGTCTGCATTGATTCAGTTGTTTGATGATAGTTCTCCAGTAATGAGCACACTGTTTCGACCAGAGTATTCTCTCTATTCTATCATTCTGATATTTTTTTAAGACATCCGGCAATAATCTTAGCTTTCAGTAATTTTAAAACGCAGATAACATTTCACAGAATAATGTGATTTGAACAAAGTGAAGCTTAAGATGTCACCTTTCAAATAAGCTGATGTGATGTCTGACGCAAGTACCCAGAGATATTACAGTGTAGAGTCCATCAATAATTTTTAAGCGAGGGTTCGATTAGTCCTAATAAAAATAATTTTTCTTTGTTTTTGCTGTTGTAAATCAAATTTTATTTAACCTTGAAAAATTGCATTACCAGTTACCTCCACCCCTCTTCCATCCAGCAACATTTACCCAAAAATTATGCTTTCTTACACCCGCATAATAAAGCACTAAAACACGGTTGAATTTTTGAGGAGATTTTCTTTCTTTTTTGTTTTTTATGTAAAACATTGTCACTCTCCTTTCGATTTTTTTACAAGCTCTCACTCTCTCTCGCAAGCACACACGCACAAACACACATGTTAATATTAAAAAACAGACCTCAAACCCTTCCAAAAAAATTTTTAATTTTTTTTGTGGGTAATTTACAAAATTTTAATGGGCATTTGCTATTTGTTGTTGTTATTGCTTTTAGTATTTTTTTAAGCTTTTTTAAACTCAATATTCTCGGGTTTTTGTTTGTATTCTGAAAAAAAAAAACAAAAGAGTCTCAATTCTTTACCATGTTTTATTAGTGTGTAATTTATTATTGTTGTTGTTGTCTTTTTTTGTAAAAAAAAAAAATAGCAATTCGCCCAATTGAATTTGAGAAGTGGATGGAAACAAAAGCAATAACAACAACAGCAGCAACAACCATAAGAAAAAAACTTAAACGAAAAGTGCATGTGCAACGAGTAAACGAGCTCAGTTTGCTATTCAGTTGCATTCGTGCACGTTGAGCGACGTTCTGGTATTAAACGTTACTATTATTATTATTATTCTTGTTCTTATTGTTGTTGTTGTCGTCATCATCAATAATTTTTGTTTATTTACGTTTGTTGTGTTACATACTGTGTCGTGTTGCGTTGATTTTGTTTTGTTTGTGTCGCATGTTGCTTTTATTGAACGATTCTTTTTTACGCTATCAATTCGTAAATAGAAAAACTTTTAAAAGATTTTATTTCTTGTGCAACAACAACAACAACAACGGCAACTATTGTTACTAATACGCCAGAGACCACATTACGTTTGTATGACAGGCATAAACTTGCCATTACGCTCTCAGCTGAGTTACTTTATTTTTGTGTTCTTTGCGTTTATTTGCATGTGTGTGTGTGTGCGAGTGTGTGTCCCAGTGTAAGAAGAGTACTTGTGGTTCTGAAACTAAAGTGCATATCAAACCGTATCAAACCTACGAACCAGGCCCGGCAATCACTCCGTCATACTTTTTTACCCAATACAACACCATCGTAAACAGATGATGGACGTCGTCTGCGACTACTAGAACTCTCTAAGAATAATAAAAAAAGCTGTGCATAAGAAAAAATAAAAAATCGCAAAAAAACACAAGAAAAAAAGCGAAAAGAACATTTAAACGTAAGAAACGTGCGGTTAAAGTTGTAAATAAAGCGTTTGCGTTTATTTTAAATCTCTTATTTACTCTCTCGTTCTTCTTTTGCAAAATAAAAAAAACCCGTGTTTGAATGTAAAAATATCGTGTAAATGCATCATCAAAACGCTTTGCAAAAGCAAGAAAATAAGAATGAAAGAATGAAAGAAAACCAACAACAATCGTGTAAGAGAGCCTTTGTGAATACGTGAATAGATGAAAGTGAGAAATTGTGTATGTGTGTGCGTGTATTATGTGTGCAAAATTTATGCTCAACAACGGTTTATTTTGTTTTGGTTTTTAAGGTTTAAAGTGTGAGTGTTTTTTTTTTGCTTTAAGTCTTAAACTCTCCCTTCATATGCCGCCATTACAACACCATAAATGAGTACAAGAGTAAAAACATTTGTTTACAAATATGGGAGATTGATGTGTGTGTGTCGACTAGGAATACAAAACAAAATAAAATAAAAAAGAGCGATTTTTTTTGTAATCACTTCTACTCATTGAGTAAAAGAATAAGTTTTTTTTATATTGAAAAAAAAAACAAGGAAAATAAAATGCAAACAACAACAACAGCTACCGTAAAAAGTTGAGTGCAATTATTTTTTTATTCAGCAGAGAAAATGAAAAGAGAATTCGAAGAGAACTAGAAAAAAGAAGAGAACTTATTCGCATTAAAGTATTGGTGAGTACATATAATTTTTTTATTTTTTTTATTTATTACTCAAACCATGACAATTAATAACTACCATATGTTCTGTAATAAAGCTTATCTATCTCTCTGCCGCAACGTCCAAAATAAGGGGCTTAATTACATGTCAATATGAATTTTTTTTTCGTTTTTTTCTATAATGTAAGCGAGCAAATATATGCTTGTGGTTTGGAATTTATTTCTATTTTTTCTGTATTAAATTGTTAATAATAATAGGATTGTTTAATACATACTATTTATATTGTATGGAAAAAACTGTTTCGAATAGTTTTCAAAACCCAATTGATGACAAGGCTTAAAGACTGCTTTTTCATTTGATATATTTTTGACGTATTTTTGTGTCAATTCAAATCAAGACACGGCGAATGCTGTTTACCACAAAATGAATTTTATTCTTAAGGATTTGTGTGAGGATAGCAGGCTTAAAAGTCAGTAACTTTTCAAACGAAAGATAGGTTTTTGATTAAAGATGTCATTTTATTCTTCAAAATAGTCTCCTTGGCTCTGAATATCCTCTCTCCGAAAATAATAAGATTTGTCGGGATCATCAAAATAGATTTGATTGTACGATGACATTCTTGTTGAACTAAAATATCTTTCAAGTGAGTTACATATGTATTCCTTCGGTGATTGAAATAAGAAATATTTTAAGGAGGAATAAATAGTGCCATTTAGGACCCAATTCGTAGTCTAAATACTGGATTTTTGTTAGGGAAACTGCACATGTGTGCACCCAGGCATTATCTGATGCAACATAACTTTTTTCTTGGTTAAATGCGTTAGTTTTTCTTTTCAAATCCCTATTAAATTGGCCCAATAAGTTGACATAATACTTGCCATTGATTGTTTTATCATTTTGAAGATAATCAATGTGAATTATACGGCGAACATGCCCAAAAAAGCGGTCATATTTTGAACGCTATTTAAAATTTGACGTATTTCTGAATCTATGTTTCCTCCACAATAAGGATAATTAGCAAAACCTCGTCCATTTTGTGTGTGGACAACGCCAAACATTCCCTCGGACTTATTCTACGTTTGTCGTTGTTGCCGACTGTGCGCACTTAGTGGGAAGATTGCTTAAACCCAAATAATCACACAAAATGGAAATCCTAGATCCATGCGAGGCTTCTCTGGACTCTCACACTACCTCTCACACTCTCAAACTGTGCTTGTGAAGATGTCACTGTATGTCACAACGATGATTACTAATTTCCGATCGGATAACTACAGCATATTACAGCGCGAAATATCTGCCTTAAAGGTTATCTCTAAAGGGGATATTATCACCCTTTTTACAGCCTTGTGGCTGTCATATGGTTCTAACGAAATAAACTCCAAAACAGCTTATAGCTGTCGCAAGTCTCTTGATAAGAGAATTGTATGAGTACTTGGGTACAGTGACATTCCATAGAACTACAGAGCAGATGAATTAGACATGCGTGACACTTTAATCGAGTTCACCAGTGAATCCTCTTTTGATGACACAATTATAGATTCTGTTAACGCCAATAATGCTGCTTCAAATACGGCCAGATTAGCACGGCTAACAAGTTCAAATCACCTTTGGCTAGACATATTCTGCCAATAAGCTCTGGGTACTCAAGAATCATTCATCTCAGGTTCAAATGTCGCGTAGCAATGACTAAGAAGATACTTCTCTCCTTCTTCTTCGTCGTTATAGCTTTTAGAGAAGTTATTGTAAGGTACTGGCAATCTACAGGCATCAGTGTCCCGTTCTAACTGCTATAAGGTTCCTAAGATTGACTTTGGGCCCCTATAACACACTTTTTGTTTTGATCTCTCTACAAATGGGTTACTTTTCCCATCTTGCTTTGGCATTTGTTTCTTCCTCTCCAGAGGAATGCCAAATTCAGATAAGAATTCAATTGAGCCATTTCGTTGTACCAGCTTATGCAAAACCGTCGGATTTGTTGTCCAGGAAACCATATGAGGATAATATTGTCCATTAAAAACCTTTCAGTCTCAATGTCTTTTTTCTTTTTTTTGTTTTTTTTAAGCTTTTGACAAGAGAATCGAACTACTTACGTTCGAATGTTAAATAAAATTTTGTTTTGCTTGGATCTTGAATCCCAATGCTGTTCTAAACTTCCACGTTTCCTTTCAATATTCAAAAGCTCCTTATTTACTTAATTACTTACTTAATTAGTTCTTACAACCCTTCCAGCCATTGCTACAACCGGAGATCAGCGATGAGTATTCAAAAAAATGAGTAGAATCGGATCATACTCATAATTTCTGATACTTATACGCATTCATACTTATTTTAATATCATGGAACCTCTACTCATATTCAAAGTTTGAAGTACTCATCATATTCATACCTAACAACACGTATTATGTTGTTGATTTCAACTCACAATAATTCAACATATACACGAAGCATTATAAGTATTTTTCTAAAGTTATGAATCTAAATGAGTAGCCTTATGAATCAAACATATTTCGAATGGTATGAGTTTGATGTCAACGTTGTAAGCATACTCACTGCAACCTATACTTATAACAACTTAGTAGGGAGTATGATTGAATCAGAGTACGTAGTTAAATTTCAATATTGTTGACTCACTTATATTGAAAATTTCATGAGTGCTTATGAGTAGCGAAAAAATGATTCATTCTGGTTACAACCTAGCTTCTCCTATCAGCCATGTTGTGTGTGTATTAATTTTTGTCTATAAATAGTGGCATTTATAGTTTTCCTGCACACTACTTGGTTCAAAAAGCCTATACTTGGATGAGAAAATCTTGATAATTTTTTAACAGTGTCTTAGCGCTATAAATTAGGCAGTTGAGTCTTATTGTGTCACAAAGCAGGCGTTATTTGGAACTAAGTGTGGAAGCTAGGGTTGATAGCCTCTTCCTATCTCTTGTATTTATACTAGAATAACAAAAATATCTCAAATAAATAATGTAATAACCATTTAAGAATAATAATAACGTATTTAAAAATACACTCATTAACTCGCACACACAGTTTATTTATGGTAACAAGTAATGGGATCAGACCCTTAACTTAAAATAGGTTGTCTATTGCAGAATTTCCTCTTTAAGTGTTGATGACATTTCGTTTATTTCGTTAAAATGTTAACATGTCAGTGTATTAGTGTGTTGCCTGTCTCCACAAGTAAATATAACTAACCAAGTGCTCATATAAAATAAAATTTTTAATATTTCCATTTGAGTTATTCTCTCTCTCTCTCTGTCCTCTGTCGACTTCAGCATACAGTCAACATTTGTATGAACGCTTGTAATAGTTTACATCGGTGATAACAAGCAAAATTTAATTTCTGTTTATTTTTTTGTGTTTTTTTTTGCAATATTTTCCATTTTAATTATTTAATTTTCGTTATCAGCACAACTAGAAGAAAAAAGACGAAATAGTTGTTGTTTTTGCAAATGCAATATGAAATCACAATTTACAATAATTTTATCAGCATAATTGCCATTTGATTTGGCGAGTTTTTCAAAAGAAAAAAAAAGATGAAAAAAAAAGTTTTCAGGTGTTTCTTCTTCTATCTTTATTGAATTGCAAGCAAATTTTTTATTAAACCCATCCTTTCCACTATCGTTGGCAAGTGTTTTAAAAGAGATTGTTGTTGTTGTTGTATTTGTTTTCAAAAATTATGGAAAATTTTCTCAGAATTTTTTGTGAATTGCAAATGTGTCGCATGCTTATGGGCTGTTCGACATGAGTAACAATTAATTTTTGTGGTTTTTTCTTCTGTTATTTTTTTTTCAATTTTTGATATGAAAATAGTTTCCATTTTATTTTTATTATTGTCGCCATTGAGTAGCGAGTAGAGCGGTAGATTCGAGAAAATAAAAAAATAAGCTCCGATCTTTATGTAAAACATGAACGACCTTAACCACATAATAACGCATATAATAATACACGAAGCATTTCGCACATGTGAATAAGCATGTCTATGTGTGTAATGGCAGGGTCTTAAAGGAATTCATAATGAATTCAAGAACTAAAAACTGTTAATCGATAATTAAATTAATCACGAGAATTTAACGCATTTAAATATTCTATTCAAACCCTCAAAAACAGACGATAAAAACATGTTTTAATACTTGGCCAGCATAATATCGTATAGGATGGAGACTCGAACATGGGTTAAAGCTTATATAAACCTCAATAAACTAGCATTCAATTGACATTCAATCTGAGGCTTATTTCTGTTTTAAAGTCACATTTATTTTTCTCTAACTTTTGCGACTCACCCAACATAAATGGTGTGAGAAGCTAGGTCGTTGTAACGACGTATTATGTGTATTCCTTCATTGACTTTCTCTCAGCAGTCTTCTGGCAAATACTCTAGGAGTAAAATAAAATTGCCATGAAAAGTTTCTCAGAAATCTAGCTTTCAAAGTCAACATTAAACTTTAAGTCTTGCCAATTAACATACACAACACGACTGGTGTCAGAAACTAGATTGTAATCTTGGCTAATGGATTGTAATGACCAATTAAGTAAGGAAGTAATTAAGAAAGCATTTGCTCGGTTAGCTTGTCAAATTTTGTTTGCATTCTTTTACATTCTGCACTCTCAATATGGTTTTAACTCTAAGAAACCTCTTACGGAATATGTTATAAATGTGTGCATATGTGCATATGTGTGTGTAACCGAAAGAGAGAGAGAGTATATGTATTTTAAGTAAAAGTTCTGTTATGGCGGTTCTTACAATGACGTTGATATTAGTGAGGGAGAGCAACCGTAATAAACTTGTTCGTATTCAATATGTGTGGCAGTAGTTTACGTTGTGAACGCGATAACAATACTCGTATAATACATCTTACACATACACGTGTCAACAAGAAAGTACCGTAGTACGTGAGTTTTCTTTCTTTGTGCTGCTATGCACGTAATTGTGTTGGTGTTTACATTATTTTTACGAAAAGTTTTTGTCCGTTACTTTCTCTCTCTCTCCTTCTACTGCTCTCTTGCTGTCTGTTATTTTAAATTTGTCAATATAAACGTTGTTGCACTAGTTTTTCTGCGTGTTTTTTTTTGCATTTTATTCACTTATTTTATTTGTTTATTATTGTTGTTGCAATTATCAAGTTAGTTTTCCATTTCATTTCACTGCGTTTCATTTTATTTATATTTCTTATACATTTTAGTAGCTTTTTTGCAATATTTTTTTACTCTCTCTCTCTCTCCCTCTATTTACAATTGCTGCTTTTCTTTAAGTAAAAATTAAAAAAAATTAAAAAAAAATTTTTTGTTTACAAAAGTACAACAACAATAAAAAGAGAGAATCTTTAAACGCTGCAGAAAGGTTCGATGGTCTTTTAAGTACTTTTTTATTCCCTGATAAATAGTAAAAGAAATAAAATTTACAAAAAAAACACAGAAAATGATATGAAAACTAAACAAATATTAACATTAAATTGCAATGTGTGTGTAGCGGTAATTTATAAATAAATGATTTGAAATTAAACAATTAATTTCAGTTTTAATGGCAAAAAATCATAACCCAACTGATAATGAAAAATTCTTCTTAAAAATGAGGAAAAAAGAAAAATTAAACTATGCAGCATATGTACATATATGTGTGTATTAGTGTTTTTAATAAAAATTTTTTTTTGGAATTTTTAACATCCAAGCATATGCTATTGATTGGTAAGAGGAAAATAATTTCAAAAATCAAAAATTTTTAAAATTCATAAGGTCAATTGGCTGTGGCCTTTCTAAAGGGTCCGCCAAATAACTTTATTTTTTTGAAATGCTTTAAAAAAAAAACTACTGAATATTTTCTCAAATTTCTTTTTTTATTTGAAAGTATAATCCTTTCGGTTAATAATGGAAAAAATTCATTCAAATGGCTGCCTCGGCTGGCCATGCAGTAGCCTTCACGATCGGTCCAATTTTTAAACACATTATCGATTGTGTGCAGCTGTATTTCACCAATGGCTTCACGAATATTGTGCTTTAAAGCGTCAATTGTCTCTGGCTTATCGGCATAACAGTTATCTTTGACGGCACCCCACAAATAATAGTCCAACGGTGTCAAATCGCAGCTCCGATGTGGCCAAACGACATCAGCTCTGCGGCTGATAATGCGATCTTCAAACACAGGGCGCAAAACATCGAGTGTAGCTTCGGCTGTGTGGCACGTAGCGCCGTCCTGTTGAAACCAAATGTTGCCAATATCCTCCTCTTCAATTTTTGTGAACAAAAATTCGTTCAACATGGCCCGATAACGATCGCCATTGACTGTAACGGCCACTCCTTGCACATTTTCGAAGAAAAATGGCCGAATTATGCCTCTGGACCAAAATCCGCACCAAACAGTGACTCGTTTTGGGTGCGTCGGCTTTTAAATGTATGCGTGCGGGTTTTCTGTGCCCCAAATTCGCTTCATCTGAAAAGATGATTTTTTACCCAAAATCGGCATCTTCTGGTATAGGCTACTGCATGGCCAGCCAAGGCAGCCATTTGAATGAAATTAGTTTCCATTATTAACCGGAAGTACTTTCAAATAAAAAAAGAAATTTGAGAAAATATTCAGTAGGTTTTTTAAAGAATTTTCCAAAAAAAAAGGTATTTGGCGGACCCTTTATCTGTATTTTTCTAATTTCGAAGTGCTCTCGTATGTAAAGGTATAGCGACGTTACTAAACTCCCACTTTCAAGACTTATGCCATCACGAAACCTGACGAATCTTGTACGAAATTAAATTAAGCAACCAATCCGCCGTAGTCTAGTGGTTAGTGTGTTGCCTTATTAGACGTAAGGCCTTGGTGCAAGCCCCAGATCAGATATCGCAACGAGAATATGAAAAATATTTCTTCGGCGACTTCTTCTTAGCAGATTTCTGGCAAAAACTCTGTGAGTAAATAAAAACTGTCATGAAAAGTTACTCCAAAAAAATCTATCGTTCGGACTCGACTTTAAAATGTTGGTCCCGCCACTTGTGTATAAAATTAACACCCACAATATAGGTATTGCGAGAAACTAGGTCGTAGTCCTGACTCAAGGGTTGTAATGACCAATTATGTTATGTATGTAACCAATCTGTGGTGGAATGTGACAAAAATTGTGGTCTTTCTTTAACATAGCACATCTTGTAGGCTGTCGTTAAGTCACAAATAATCAGGACAAGGAAAATGTCCTGAGATAGGAATGTTCCACGATATCAGACACATTCGTCAGATATCAGACACATTCAACAAATATCAGACTCGTTCGTCCCAATTGTAGGATAATTTTGCGAAAATGAAATGAAAGATAAACAAAGTGTTGGCATTTTTTTATCAGAATCTTAAAACATAAAAATTTATCCGATCTCCGTCAACATTATCCTTAATACGTCATCAATAAAAACTATTCAGACCATTTATATTTCTATTTAAGCTACCATTGGGTGCGTCTCGTCTCCTATTTCCTAGAGAATTTCCACACTTTTCATTGATGCATTCCTAATCAATTAACATTTCCTTTCTCACATTTTAATGCGCCACATTTAAAATCCAGTTGTTTGGCCACAATATGTGGAGCATATAACTCACGACTCTGTTGACTAAGCTTTGCCGCTTCGTAGATAACAGTAAAGCCAACACATTTGCAAAATTTGGCACAACGGACAATTCAGTTGACATTCCTCTGCAGAGAGACAAACAAATGATCGCACAAACACTTTATTCAGTAGTGCAGTAGCACTTGTAGAGACGTCAGACGGAACTGGCCCGACGTTGACATATACGGAATAGAATTTGCTTTAAACTTATCAACATTTAAAATTCTATCTGAGGAACCTCATAGCAGTGGTAATAGGCTTTAGGCCTTTAGGTGCTTACGTCCGAAGTCTGGGAATACTTCTACAGAAACTGCAACCTCGAGGAAGAACAGAAGACCACAGAAACTCTTCTCTTTCAATGTCACTTGACTTTGCTACAAGCCTACAAACATTTTTTTTCCATAACTGCTAGACTGACTCCAAATAATTTTGTAAGTTAAATAAAAAAATCTTCACGTGTAGCATCACTAGCCCATGAACTTTAAATACTGTTTGGCTTACCTCAGTGATTCGTGTTGAAAATTTTGTAAAATATTCTGGTTTAGCTTGTGCATGTAATCAATATGCTTCGGCTACTCTGAGGATTCTCTGAGGAGATCACTGATAGCGTATCATTTATCTGTTCTGGATTTTCTAGGTTCTTATTCTTGCGTTCAATGAGTATAACCTGGGCTCTTCTACACTAGCTAGAGCAAATTGCTTTGCCTCTTCATGGGATCATCTGTTCTGATTCATAGAGGTCGCATGCTTACTGTGTTAAAGTCATATACAAGAAGAGCTTTGATTTCAATTGATTTCTGACAACTTAAGAAATGAAGCATGAGCTTGTATTATAACTGAAAGCAATTGTTATCCGCTTTTTAAGCATAAAATTTCATACGTTTTTTTAGGAAGTATGATTCATTCAAAAAATCTTCTTAAAATAAAACGTAATTAGTTTGCAATGCAATTGAAAAACAAATATTTTTTAGGCTTTTCCTTAATAAATCAAAACAATTGCAATGCCATTGGAAACATTGTCTTCCGCATTTCAGACAACAAATGAAAAAAAAGATGAAAAAAATTATTTTTTATTTTTATAAGAAAATATTTCGTGCTAATTTACATTTTAATTAAAATCAAATCATTTAATTTCATGACAAGTGATTCACAAGTAAATCCAAATGGATTAGAACAATAAAAAAAAAACAAAAAACAAAAAAACTACAAATAAAAATATTTTTTACACAACACATGCTCGCGTTTACTTTCAAAAAAAAAAAATAATTTCCAGTTTTTCTTTGTGCTGTCACAATAGATTTATCCGCCTATGCCGCCTGATCCATATGACACATTCAAAAGCAAAAGAACCAGCAGATGGGAAAAATAAATTTCAAGAAAAAAAAAGGAGAAAAAATATTTAAAAGCAAATAATTAAGCGACATGTCCTTGTCATCATCCGATAAAATGTTGAAGATGGTGCCGACACTGGTTGGTGATTGCAAATGTTTTTTTTTGCGTAATTACCGGTGCAATAAAAAAATAACAAACTGAGGCAAATGCGTCTGATCGTTGATGCTTTGTTTTCAAAATCTTGCATAAAAAAACTGAAAAATGCTTCCTAGTTTTTTTTAAAACAAAGATTTCTTCAGAGAAAATACTTTTTTGGCAATTAAATGATGAATATTTATTTATTTGGAAGTCGCCGTAATCTAGGTAGATTAGGTAGAGAGTGCAGGTCAAAACTCAGTTCAGGCATTTCCAACAAGAAGATATATGAGAAAATATTTCTTTCGGCTAGTTCCTCTCAGCAGTCTTCTGGCAAAAACTCTGAGAGTAAATAAAATTGCCTAGAAAAGATCCTTAAAAATCTGTCGTTCGAAGACAACCCCAACAGAGATCAGCGATGAGTATTCAAAAAGATGAGTAGAATCGAATCTAACTCGTAATTCCTAATTCCTGATACTTCATACTTGTTTTAATATCATGGAATCTCTACTCATATTCAAAGTTTAAAGTACTCATCATATTCATAACTCCATAACGCAACATATACACGAAGCACAAAATAAGTATGAATCGCGTACGAACACTAAAATACTTTCTAGGAGTTTGTGTGTTTGCTCTACTTGCGGCGCTGTCTTTTTTGCTTAAGTGTTTTTCATACATACACATACATACATAAATAATTGGCCATTACAACCCTTCAGTCAGGATTAAGACCTAGCTTCTCACACCACTTATGTTGTGTGTGTTAATTTTATACATGAGTGGCGGGACCTACAGTTTAACGTCGACTCCGAACGACAGATTTTTTGAGAAACTCTTTCATGGCAGGTTTATTTACTCTGAGAGTTTTTGCTAGAAATCTGCTGAGAGGAAGTCGCCAAGAAATTTTTTTTTCATATTTCGTTTTGATGTCTGGCCTGGGATACGAACCCGGGCTTTACGTCTAATAAGCCAACACACTACCTACTAGACTACGGCGACTTCGATGTGTCTTTTCTTTATTTGTAAAGTCACTCGAATTATTTATAATTATTATAGGTATTCTTCTAAAGTTATGAATCTAAATGTGTAGTCTTATGAATCAAACATATTTCAAATGGTATGAGTTTGATGTGAACGTTGTACGCATACTCATTGCAACCTGTACTTATAAATCAAGGTTGTAGTGAGTACGAATGAATCAGAGTGTAAAGATAAATTTCAATATTGTTGACTCCTTTATATTCAAAATTTCATGAGTGCTTATGAGTAGCAAAAAAACGATTCATTGCTGATCTCTGAACTCCAAACTGTCAGTACAATATGCATTATGTGAGATGCTAGGTTGTAATCCTGATTAAAGGGAGACGAATAGAAAATTGTAAAGAAAATTGAAATGTTTCTTTAAAAATTGATTAAAGTAAAGAAGTTAAAAATTATTGAAATTTTCTAATACAGATTTTTTTCTATCCCAGAAGAATAAAAAGAAGAAAAGTCAGTGGCAGTGGCTTGTCTTTATAAAAAATAAAAAGAAATGCCAGGCAATGCTGGTCAAGGTCATGAACCTGTTTTACTTATTACGAGTATTTTTCATTTCTATGTATATCAGCTCACTGCATCTGTATCACTGTGTGTCTGTCTGTCTGACATTTAGCATGTAGTTGTGTATCCGTATATCTCGTTTAATAATTCTTCTTTCTTTTCGTGTTTTTTTTTTGTAATCAATTGTTCTTGGATTCTTTATTTTCCATTTTATTTTGCCTCTGTTATGTGACTCTAATCCACAGTCTAGTTTTCAACAGTCAATGTCTTCTTATTTTCTTGGCAGATGCCTCACTGCCAAAGTTCTTAAACTCACTAGTTTGTTTTTTTTCCTTTTATTTTGCAGCGCGTATGTTGTACTGCTTTGTTGCTGCGTAACAACGTGTTGCATCTGCCACAATATGCGAAGTTCGTGTAGCTTTGAGGAAAATAAAAGAAATTTCAAAAAAAAAAAAAGAAACAAAAAACAATAACAATATAATGTTGATAATAAATTGCATAGAATTACGTATAGTTTTCTTTTTTATTTCTTTATTTAATGATTATTGTTGCATAATAAAATCATTTTCAAATAATTTTTTTATTCAATTATAACACCTGTGACCACGTTCACACGCATGCAGCATGCATAACTAAAAAAATACTGTCGTTTATACATTTTTAATGGAAAATTAATCAATTGTGTAACCTGAAATACTTTTAATGGTTTTCAATACTTCTTAAACCTTTACAAAAATTATTAAAGAGATCCTCATTTGTCTCTGGTTTGTCGATATAACACTTTGCTTCAACGAAGCCCCACGGAAAATAGTCCAACTGTGTCAAATGCAAGCTTCGTGGCGGCCAATTTACATCACCATTTCGGCTAATTTAACGGCCATCAAACGTTTGACGCAATAAATCGATTGTGGCATGAGATGTGTGGCAAGTTCACATCAATACCATGAAGAGCGGAAAAAAATTGGTTATCATCGTGCGATAGGTGTCTCCATTGGTAGTAATGGTTCCACCGTCCTCATTTTCAAATAAATATGAGCCAATGATGTCTCCATACCACAAGCTGCACCAAACAGTCACTCGTAATAAGTGCATTGGCCTCTGTAAGACCACGAGCGGGTTTTCTGACCCCCAAATATGGCAATATTGCTTATTAACGCACCCAGGATAAATAGACGTCCATCCGAAAATATAATTTTTTTAGCAAAATCGACATCATGGCCCAATAAATCCCAATGCTGCTCAAGCGTAAATCGTTTGATTACGTTCAGTGGACATAATATACAGAATTTTATGACAGAATAGAATGACATAAGTATTGCCAGATTCGAAATAACCGTTAAGTTAAATTTAAACCGGTAGATGGCTTACCATATATTATTTTGTTTAAGAATTTCGTAACCGAAACTAAACCTTTTGGCATTACGAGTGGATATGTTGATATATGTTGTACTTTTCAACCCCATCAAGTGCACTAATACCCTTAGAACTGTCCTACGGTATTCCCTGCTTTCTTAATTGGTCATTATAATTTCTTCAACGACTTTGTCTCGACAGATTTCTAGTAAAAACTCTGAGAGTAAAAATAAAAATTGCCATTAAAAGTTTCCTCAGAAATCGGTCGCTCGTAGTCGTCTTTAAACTGTAGGCTCTGCCACTCATGTATGAAATTAACACACACAACATAAGTGGTGTGAGAAACTAGGTCGTAATCCTGACCGAAGGGTTGTAATGACCAAGTAGGACTCCATGCAGAGTTTAATCATCATAATGGCCTTACAGGTGTATAGTTTCAACTAGGTTGCTTGTATGACTACCGCCTCATCCAACGTGTGTGTTTACAAATACGGATCTGAAAATAGTATCTAAACGGCAAACAGAATTCTATTTGACATTAATTTTCTAACAATTCGAGTCAAGCTCTGAACTACATTTAAAGTCCTCAATGATGAGATGATAAATCTCTCTTTTGAACGCCTTTGATTATGGATTTTAATTGGCAATTAATACGGACATAACTCATTGCAGCATTTCTTTGTTATTATTTCCAATATTAATATTTTTTCCATTTTCTTATTATGCGAATACATCCGTAAATTATTATGCAAAATAATATTCAAACTTTGCTTATAAAAGTGTAATAATATTGGTTTTTGCCTGAACTTCTATATGAATTCATTACTGCCAACTACCTACCTCCACTGTTTTTGTTGAATTTTAATTTTTTTTCGGTTGTTTTTAATTCTTAAAATTTTCCACCCCCACCATTAGTGGCTGACATTTATTGCGTGGCATTTAAATGACCCAAGCATTTTTCGTTAGTATTACCGGCTCTTTTAGTTTTTCGTTCGTACGTTTTTTAATTCTATTTTTTCTTTTTTTTTTGTAAATTTATTATTTATGGCATTCAAAATATTGCAGTTTATTTCACAGTTTATTTTGAATACAGTCGAAGCCAAAAGTATACGATTTATACTCCAGGCTGCTCTACTCCCATGTGCTTTACTTAACACTGCTCTACTCTAATATGCTGTACTCTTCTCTGCTTTACTCCACTTTAGTTTACTTCAATTTCGCTTTACATTTCTATACTCTCTGTCATATTCTGTTCTACTCTTATCTGCTCTAGTCTCATCTGTTGTACTGTCATTTGTTCTAGTCTCCTCTGCTAATATACTCCCATCTGCTTTACTCTCACTTGCTCTACTCCTATTTCCTCATCTGCTCTGTATGCCCATACTTTACTGTACTCTGTTCTCGCTGCTTAAGTTTTCCATTTAATCTCTCCAATCGAGAATTAAAATCTCAAAATACTGTTATGTATTCAAGCACAGTAAAAATGAGTCCAACTGAGCTCTGTATCAGTCAAAACGTCTGAAGAAAAGAAACGTATTTCAGATAAGAAAGCCTAGCTTTTAGATTACAAACCAAAGTGAGATATCTGTAGGATCAGGATTAGGATTTCTTTCACAGAAGAAGCCAAAGTTCCTAAAAGTACACGGTGTAAATATCCACATTCTTGTGACTAAACAAGGCTCATTGGATAAAATGCTAGTAGAGGAGGGACTAAAGCAGTCATCTGACGTCTTTAAACGATTAAAAATTCTTGACATATTAAGAACTAAATGCCGAAATCCGGTAAGCAGCAAAGCTTAACAAAACTAATTCTCACGGTAGACAATAAAAAAGTTAATTTTAATCCAAGAGTGACTGAATCAACAGTCAAAAGTAAACTCTGAACGACAGATTTTTAAGAAACTTTTCAAGACAATTTTTATTTTAATCTCTGAGTTTTTGCCAGAAAAACGCTGAGAGGATTTAGGTTTAGGTTAGAGGACGTGTACTACACTGACCGAAGATCAAGTTGACCGATTGTACTACGTCCTAAAGGAGAGAGGATAATAGAGGGGATAGGAAAAAGGAGAGGAAGTAGGAAAGGGAGTAAAAGGAAGCGGAGGAATAACACAGACCACAAACACACAAGATAGCGCGACTCCACTATAGAAGCCCTATCACTCCTCAACCAGCTTAGATTAATAATGAATCTATGGAGAGCCTTAATGTCGGCACTCGGCAAGGAATTCATGCCTTCGAAGGAATTCAAGCCTGCCAAAGGTTCTCAACCTCAACCTACTAAGGACTGGACAGTTACAGAGGAAGAGTTCGATAGTTTCCAACTCCTCCTCGTCGCAACATACCCTGTAATAGTCCGGCTGGAATCTGTTCCAGATTCTTGTCAGCGATCTAATCTCATAGGGCCCCATAACAAATCCAAAAACTAACCTTAAACTGAACTTATTCAAGCCCAGCAGCCAACCTGTTCTAACACTGTCTATAGCAGGCCATAGACGCCAACGCCTCTGCTCTTCCCCCCTGATCCATCCATTGATAAGGCCGCAGAGATGGCAGATTGGGGAATCAGGACCAACTGAGAGGAAGTCGTTGAAGACATTTTTTTATATTTCGTTTTATTTGATATGTTTTGGCTGGGGTTTGACCTATGTGCTCGCGTTTTATAAGCTAACACAATAGACTTCAGCGAAGTCTGAAATACTGCGGAGAAGCTCTGAAATGCTTAGGTTTATAAACAAGCGTTATAACGACCACAGTCAGCTGTTGGTTTCAGGAAAGGCTTATGGATGCTTACGAAAATGCTTTCAAAATTACAATTGCCTTCTGTAGGATCAAAACAAGGCCATCAGTCAAGTGTAATAGTTAGGCATTCAACTTTACAGTGTATGGTCGCCGACGTTCACAGCGTCGGGATTAGAGATCAGCAATGAGTATTCAAAAAGATGACTGAATCGAATCATGCTCTTAATTTCAGATACATATACGCATTCATACTTATTTTAATATCATGGAATCTCTACTCATATTCAAAGTTTTAAGTACTCATCATATTCATACTTAACAACACGTATGATGTTGCTGATTTCGAATCTCCATATACTCAACATATACATGCAACACAAAATAAGTATGAATCGCGTATGAGCACTAACATACTCACTAGAAGGTTGTGTGGTTGCTCTGCTTGCTGCTCTATCTTTTTTGCTTATGTATCTGTTTTCTTTTTTTGTAAATGCAACAACAACTAAGACTGTAAATTTCGATGAATGATTCGAGTCACTCGAAGGGGATGAGTTTGATGCCAACGTTGTACGCATTGCGTTTGCTGTGCTTGCTGCTCCTTTTCTGGAAATGCAACAACAACTAAGACTGACAATTTTGATGAATGATTCGAGTCACTCGAAGTCACATCTAAATGAGTAGGCTTATGAATCGAACATATTTCGTATGGTATGAGTTTGATGGCAACGTTGTACGCATACTCATTGCAACCTGTGCTTATACATCAACGTTGTAGTGAGTATGAATGAATCAGAGTATGTAGTTAAATTTCAATATTGTTGACTCACTTATATACAAAATTTCATGAGTGCTTATGAGTAGCGAAAAAACGATTCATTACTGATCTCTGGTCGTGATGAATGCAATGAAGAGAAAGGCATGATGTGGTTTACTTTTGCCTGTCACTGTTACTGCATTTCATTTTGTATTCAACTTGATTAAATATTTATTTATACCACTGTCGTTGTGTGTGTAAATGTTTTATTTGTATTTCGATGAGTAGTACTACAGTACCTGTACACTTGTGTTCATGTTCATGTGCTAAAAAATAAATTTGTAAATACATGAGTAATTGTTTTTATGTATGCGTGTGTTATGTATGTGTGTGTGTATGTGTTCTATATTCCATTTCATGTTCTTAATTTTTGTGTTACTTTTTTTCGTGACATGTTTTTTGTTTTTTGTTTTTTCGTCAAATATTTTTTTTTTGTAACATTTTCCATATGCAATATGGAACTACTACAGCAACAAATAATAGTTAAACGAATTTAAATTTGTATTGTTGTTGCTATTGTTGTTGTTGTAAAATATTCAACAACAATTTTTAGTTGCTTCTAACGAAATTGTCTTTATTTGCCTTTCCAAATTGCTTTTCACTTAAATTTTTTTTGTTTTCTGTTTTTTTTTGGTTTCAGCCGTCCTCCCATTCGTCTGTCCGTCTATGCCACTGTGTTTTCCATTATTTTCGTAAATTCAATTATTCCGTTTCAGTTTTTTTTTGTTCCAAATTGTTTTGGGGTTTTAACACGAATGCAACGTTTTTGTTAAAAAAAGGGTTTTTTTTGAAATTTCCATTGTAGCTTTTATTCTGTCAAATATTGTATTCGGTGACCAATTGTAATACAAAATAAAAAGCGGAATAAAAAAATTTAAATCGTTTGTTTTATAATAGAATTGTATTGAATGCCAAAATAAAAATCAAAAGAAATTGAATAAAATTGCGAATTCCATTTCAGATAAAAGGAAAGGAAATTAAAAGAAATTAATAATGAATAGTGAACGTGTGTAGCAGAATAATGAAATTTATTCAAATGTTCATACATAGGTAAGTAGGTGGAAAATTGGATGGACACACTTAGGCCGTATTGGGCCCATTGTGTTACCATAGTTATCCGCTATCCCCTAGTCTCGAAACCACTCGGATGAAGCGATTCAAGCTACCAATGTCAATCCTTGACAGTTCCTCCAGGTCATCCATGTAGTAGGCATCCAGATACTTCTTTCTCCTTTGGCAAAGAGCCGGGCATGTACCCAGCAGGTGAGGGACAGTCACCTCCTCTTCCTCATCTCTGCAGCTTCTTCAGAAATCGTTAGCAAGTTGTCCATGTCCAATGCATCCCGCATGCGCACCCTTAATGCAATGCCCCGTAATGACACCGATAACCACACTGAGCGCACCTCTTTGGAGTTTAAGCAGAATAGTCATACATACATACATATGTACTATATGTATATGCTGTACAGTATGTGTGTATACATGAAATTCATTGGGTAATTTCGGCACTTAAGGATTTAATTGCCTAATAGCTCCCTCTTTAACTGTCCTATGGACAGCATTACTAGACTCTGTGATTTTCAAAATTCTTTACAACGAGACTTAGCAACAAAAATGAATAGAGTAATCTGAAGGGTGTGTACTCCCTTAAAAATTGGGATATTTTATGGCATACAGGTGGATATTGAACAGGAGCATGAGTTTTTTTTGTCATAGAATGAAATATTCCAAGCTCACGTAGAAACTCACGGCTATCTTTCAAGCGGAAGCCTTCGCCATCGAAAGATGTAATCAATTCAACTTATATAGGAAGTACAAAAGACAGGGCATAGCAATACTATCCGATAGTCAACGAAAGGGAATTTAAAGAGAGCAAACGACTACTCTCAAACCAAGTTAGTTTGAGGCAATGAAGACTTTTGTTGTGATGTGAGTTTGTTGCTGGAAGTGAGAGTCAGGCAATGAAAAGTTTTGTAGGAAAATTGCAATATCTGAGTCATGCATCAGACTATCCAGAAATAACCTGTTGTTCGTAGCAGGTTTTTCTTTGACTTGACACTGTAAATACAGGGTACTTAATTCCTAGACTTTTATAGCTTTGTAAAGTTTACGCAAAACTTATATTCCTTTTATTACTTATGTTATGTTTACATAGTCTGTTAAGATAGTCGGTTAATATAGACTGTTAAGATAGACTGTTAAGACAGACTGTTAACATAGGCTGTTAGCATAACATAGTTCAAAAATTTCGAAAAGCGTCAAAGAAAATCGTGAAAACATCACAAAAATAGCGAAAACTTAAAGAAAAATTATCTTCTTCAACACATAATACAAATTAAGAGAATAAAGCCATCTGTTCTCAATCCCTTACCTCTAACTCTGGGTCGTTAACTACCATTGAAGTTTCTTAAGTCTTAAAATTCGAAAACCATGATAAAAATGTTTCAATTTTTAAGGAATTTGTTGTCAAATGTTTAAAGAAAGTCATTCATTCATTGGATTTTCGATAATCGATATGTGCGTGCAGGGTTCGAGACATGGCTCGTAATCCTGACTAAAGAGTTGTAATGACCAATTATGTACATATGTATGTATGTAGTCGTGAAGTCGCCGTGGTCTAGTAGGTAGTGTGTTGGCTTATTAGACGAAAAGCCAGGGTTCGAGCCCCAGGCCAGACATCAAAATAAAATACAAAAAGTATTTCTTCGGCGACTTCCTCTCAGCAGATTTCTAGCAAAAACTCTGAGATTAAATAAATTGCCATGAAAAATTTCTCAAAAATCTGTCGTTCGGAGTCGACTTTAAACTGTAGGTCCTACCACTCATGTATAAAATTAACACACACAACATAAGTGGTGTGAGAAAATAGGTCGTAATCCTGACTGAAGGGTTGTAAAGACCAATTATGTATGTATGTATGTAGGTATGTAAAACTGTTGTTGGGAAATTACAATAAAAGGCTATCTGGGTCATGCATCTGAATGTACAGAGCACTGTTGACTCAGAGCACACCCTTAGTCAGAATGGAGGTTGCCTCGAGCATAATATATGGACTCTATGGCAATGAGAATGAATTGTTGAAACACATTGTTGGATCCTGTAAGACCTGTACTTAGAAGTCAACGTTGTAGGGAGTATGAATGAATCATTCTTGGATCCTGTAAGACCTTAATGTAGCCCTTAAAGTGCTAGACATAGAATTTTCATTGTTGACACGGAGCAACGTTCTGAAGTTTATCAGAACAATACATCCTAAAATTAATTTCTTACAAAAGAAAGCTCCAATTTTGAGATACTGTTTTCAACTTTTCGCACCAATGGCCAATTCCAGTGTTAGTCTCCAGTATCACGTATCACGGAAATGAAATAGTTTAGTGCAGAGTGAAATTCATTGCTTAACAAAAAAAACTCTTAATAGGTTTACACTAAAGCGTGCCGTATGGTGGGTGGTACTGTCTTCTTAATAGCACATGCTAATTACAGTGCAATTTTTAATTTTGGAACTAAAAGGATTCAATAATCATTGCAAAGAACCATGCTTTATTGACTGTTCTTAAAGCAGTTCGGTTCAATGATGTCGCATCAAACAGTAAACTTTTCAGGGTCCATTAACAGTCCTCCGACAAAATTCTATTTGTTGAGACACTGACTTAAACATTTTGCGAAAGATGCTTTCCTAGAGCCCCTTCAGTAAACAAGCGACGTTATGGTACATCATGCCGCTTCAGTTATTGCCACCAAAAAAACCTAAATTTTTCTTAAGATTTCAGCTTAAATTTGCAAATCCTGTATGCCCAAAATAAAAGTCTCTATAATCTAACTGTTGAATGTTCTATTCAGCTTGAAACAGTTACATATATTTATTGGGGAGGAAAGAAGAATATGCGATGGGTTTTGGGTTTAGGTTTAAATTTTGTATCTATTCATGTGGTATTTTAGCCATTAAAGTAAATATTTCAATATAAAAAAGAACAAAAACAATAACAAAGAAAAAGGGAAAAAGATATTGTAAATTTCGTATATAAAATTCCGTTTTATATACGTATGTATACATATGTATGTATTCAGTTCGTAATACATACAAAGAGATCTGCTGTATGCAACCGCCTGTTGCATATAAAGGCGAAAACAATTTTACGTCTTCTTTCCTTTATTTTTGTTTTTTTTTTTTTTAATATTTCGAGCACAAAATTTTTTATTTTCTGAAAAATGCGCAAGTGTGAGTTTTTTTTGCAAAGTTTTTGCAACGATTCCATTTTCGGTTTTCTTGCTGCCTTCATCATATTGTATATATTTTTTCGCATTTTCATTTCGTATTTTTCATTTGTCCTTGTATGCTCTCGGTGGGGTATATAAACGAAAAATAAAAAGAATGAAAGGAATAACTTTAAAATGGCAATAGAATAGCATTGAGCACCCAGCTCTTCTAAGGTGTATTTTGTTACGCCACACTACTTGCAACATCTTATCTCTAAACCCACACCTCATAGCTAGGTTTTTGCTATTGAAGTTAGCTTGTGTTAGTGTGAGTGCAAGGATGTTTTGCTATATAAGCAGCTGCCTTAGAGACAAGGACTGCCACCTCTAACCGTTGCTTGTGTTAGCTCTGGTTTCTTCTTCTTCATCTCTATGTATACTCGTGCATTTTTTCATAGTTTTCTTTACATTTTTTTTATATAAAACCCAGCAAAAAGAGAAGAAGAAAAAAAACAAATTTTTTTATACATTTTTTGTCCCGTTACCCTTTTTAAATCTTCCTGCCTTCTGCATTAAGTACATAGACAAGCATTTATTTTTTTGTTGCTATTTTCTATATACTTAATGGCATACATATATTTCTTTTTTTTATTTATTTCGTTTGCTTTTTTATTTATTCTCGCATTTTTCCTACACTGTTCTAAACGCAAACGATTTTTTTTCAAGTCTTCGTTTACTATTGCTCTACGTCCATGCCAACACAGTCCATGCCATCGCAGTCCCTTTAAAGAGGAATAAATATGTACGAAAATAAAAAATTTCGTCGCTTTAAATTTATTTTTTGTGCAGCAAAAAAAAAATTGCAATAAATACGGAGTCAAATTCATCAAGCGTATGGCTGCACAATGTCGCATACGAAATTCTATACACCCGGCTCACTCTCCACTCTCGGTGTCCATTGCCCCCCCCCCCCTCTCGCTCTCTCTCTCTCTCGCTATGTCGCTTTTAATGTATAAATTTTAGATTTTTAGTTCTATTTTTGCTGTATATTCCCCCTACCATTTATTTACCACCTTCAGCAGCATGTTAGAGTGTTGACCCCCCCTTCAGCCCATCCCTATTATAGTTATTCTTCGTAATTTTTATAGTTTTTTGTTGCTTTTGTTGTCAGTTCTGTTGTCGTTGTTGAGCAGAAAGAACAATGAATGTTTTTGTTTATGCCCGAATGCTAGTAAAACGTAGACAAAAGTTTGTTGTCGAAAAAGCAGTCACAAATACCGTTTAACACTAAACTATCTAGTAAATAAGCTTTCGTTTGTGGACTTACAGAAACCGTTATACATGTAAATAGAAACATACTATAGGGATTGCTCTAACTTCTACTGCTATGACTAAAGTAAAGCGTCGTAATAAAATCCTAGCATCTGTATTTATTTGAAGTTAGTCGTTCTCAGTTTTATTTCGAACCAACTAATTTCACTTTCATCATGGACCGTATCTAACTAAGTGTAGGAGATTTTTCTTTATCTTCTACTACGTTAACGATTTAATCAATCGCCATTTTAGTTACATTGTACTGAGGTTTCTGTCCATACTTCCAGCCAAAGGCTTGTATTCTAAATTATACTCTACCAGATTAGTTTTAATTTTGAATTCAAGCGAAGCATCCCAGTTTACAACAGATTATTAATAATTTCCATTATCAGGCTTTATTCTCGCTCTAAATCTAATCTATTCCGAAGCCTCCAGTGCCTTCAGGGGGAATAACATCATCAACGATCATCACTGTCACCACCAGTCAGCTTCACCTCATTGGCGCCAGTATGACAAATTCAATTCAACAACCCGCAAAATGTTCAATCTGGCACATTTGTTTCTATGAAAAAATACATGGTAACCCTATTATTCCAGGAATTGTCATTGTTAAATAATCCTTCATCCTTCTGCACTGAAAAATTCGATTAAATGAATTTAAAATTGAGCACAGGAAAGAAGATAATGCGAGCGAAAATTGAAGAGATAAAGTGATCTAAGTTTTCCGAACGTAGAGCGGATTTGGCAGTAAAGAAGAAAGAATGAAGCTTTATTGCTACAGGTTTTTGAAGAGATTTCCAAAGACTATCTAAAGAAAAGTCCAAAGCCTTTGTGCATTCCTCCACTGCTTCAAATGATAGGTATATTTTAGATAAAATGTCCCATCAAACGAGTTCAATTCAGATGATCATTATCGCTTGGTTTGCAAAATGCAGTCCTTTAGACGAATTATTCATTTGTGGTACTTTTTACCTTTTTCGCTTCCGAAACTTATTTCTCTAGTTCCAATACACTGTATGAGTAAACTTGAAACGTTTGTCGGTTTAAATTGGTTTCGGTACATGTCGAAATGCAGACCGTCATCTGTCGTTGGCTGTTGTATTTAATTTAATTAGGCTGTTCCATTACCTCTCCGATATAAGTTCTGGCCTATTCTGTTCGTCAATTGGCAACACAATCGAATTTAATTCTTTTTTATTTGAAACTTATGTTGAAAAATTTCTTCAGTTTTCACTTTTTATCGCTCATAATCATTCGCTTTTAACAGTGAATTGTAAATAGAAATTCGGTCCACGGTTAGTTCATGTGACACTCCAGCAATGAGCTCCTTTAAATGGTTCGATATCTATGCTGCTTAGGTTAGGTTAGGTTAGAGGACGTGTACTTGTCAATTAAGAGAAGTACAGTACCCGGAGGTCGAATTGACCCATTGTACAACGTCCTAGTTTCTCACACCAGTTATGTTGTGTGTGTTAATTATATACATGAGTGGTGGGACATACAGTTTAAAGTCGACTCCGAACGACAGATTTTTCTATTTATTGAGAAACTTTTCATGGCAATTTTTATTTACTCTCAGAGTTTTTGCCAGAAATCTACTGAGAGGAAGTCGCCGAAAAAATACTCTTTGTATTTTGTCTTTGATGTCTGGCCTGGGGCTCGAACCCAGGCTTTTGCGTCTAATAAGCCAACACACTACCTACTAGACTACGGCGACTGCTGCTTATGTGTCTGTCTTTCTCAGTTGTCGTCCACCAGAGTGTAATGAACTTTTACAGATTGAAAGCTAGCCAACCACTTCATTGCTGCATGTATCTCTAGTTACAGTATCATATTCGTAAACTTTATACATTTTTTCAGAAGCATGCGATGCACTCTTACTTTTTAATTCATTTTAAAACGCCGATAACTTTGCACTGAATACTGTACGTTCAATAATGTTTGCAAATAAAAAGATGGCTTTAAATCAATATGTAATGTTGCCTAATACAAATAACATTACCGAACGTTTTTAATCTGGAAGTTTTATGTCACATTACGCAAATATTTCTTAAAAAATGCTATGGATTACATAGCAGAACTACCATTTGGCATAAAAAAGTTTTCTTGTGTTCGAGATACAGAACCAAATGCTGAAAAAATTGTGCTAATCTCGAACTATAGGTTGCTCAAATTTGTTTTGAGTTTTCATTAAATATTGGTTGAATGTGACCTCAACTTTTTACCACAGCAGTCAAGACAGTTTATGCAACTCCAGCAGCAATTATAACGATGAAAAGCCTCCATTAATACGTTCCAAATTGTTTTACATAAACTGGCAAACGTTTACTTTACAGACATTGGTCCGTTGCTGGATCAGCTGCATTACAAATTCATTTTTCGATTTCGATTAAGTTCCATTAAATCCGAAATGATTCAGAACCAACCGAGTATGGTTCTTAGGATACTCTGTGGAAGGTAAAGCTTTACTAAGTCGACTCTTATCCTCTCCTATTATCATAGTTTTGTTCTCCCCCTCTTTTTTATTTTTATTTTTTTTTGTTGATTGTTTGTCATCATTTGCTTTACACGACTTAAAAAATAATTTTGTCTTGCGTTGTAATGTCATATAAAACGCCAACATCCACTCACAGTCACTTACTTGGTACGTTTTTAATAAAAAATTTTTTTTTTATCAAATTTATTATAAAAAAAAGCATACAACAAATACAACAACGAATACTTTTCTTATTTCTTTTTGTTGTTGCTGTTGTTCCTTTTTTTTGGAATATTTCATAAAATTTTTTATTTTATTTGTTAAAATTAAAAACCATAAAAATTCTAAACAACAAGAACAACAAAACAAAAAACCAAAAAACGCGAAGAAAGAAACTGAATTATAATCGTTGCTATTACTGTTGTTGTTGAAATAAATTTATCTAAACGAATGAATATTTTTCGTGGCTGGTGTTGTTGTTTTTTCGTTTTTGTTAAACAAATTTTTATGACATCATAAATGAATAAAAAAAATTTATGAAAAAAAAAGAAATCCCAGAAGAAAAACAATGTGGGCTGAAATAAAATCTTTGACTATCAAACGAATATTAAATTTAAAGAAAAAAAAACTTCATTGCATTTTTTTAATTTTTAGAAATTTTTAAAATTTTTTTTAAGAAATAAATTATGCAAGAATAAATCTTTTTCAATTTCTGAATTTCTGGAATTGCTTAAAAAGGTTTTTAAAAATAAACGTGAGGGTAAAAAACATTGGTTTCTTGAATAAAGAGTCCGCCAAATAACTTTTTTTTTTAAAATGCTTAAAAAAAAATTACTGAATATTTTCTCAAATTTCTTTTTTATTTGAAAGTACAATCCTTCCTTATGTTGCGTGGTAACACAAAGATTGAACAGATCAGCCAAACAACACGAACTTGAAAATCCATTCGGAAAGCAATTGAGTCGCACATGTTGAAACACGATTTTTCAAGTCCGAATTTGAGTTTCAATATAAAAAGTATTCAATTTAATTCAAGAATTCATTGGCAACACCACAAAAGGAATTCAACTTTGATTCAAGCAGTAAGTGGTGTAAGAAGCTAGGTTGTAGTCCTGACTAAAGGGTTGTAATAATTAATTATGTATGTACGTGTAATTCTTGAGCAACATAATCAATTTTGACTCAAATATTTGATTGCATTGAAAAGTATTTGTGCAATTAAGTTAGATTAGGCTTAGTAGGCAGCCGCATCAGAGAGTATAGATGTCTTGGATCACCGGATTTGGATTTGTAACACCGATAGTACCCTTTCCAACCATTTTGATAGTTTTATGAAAGTGTGGAGTCTATCTAAAACACCTTTCGATGTCAATAAATTCTTGGTGCTCAAGAATTTTTCTTCACAGAATTCCCTAAGTGCCAGACAGTAACAAAGAAGATTTTCTGTGTTCTTCTCTTTTCCCTCGGAATTATAGCTTCTATAGGATGTGCGTGCTTTCAGGCGTGTGCACCCAAAGGCCAACGTTCGGTTATAAATGTTATGAAGTTTCTGAGAGAGTTTCTACTTAGGTTTACCAAAAACTTTGTTCTGCATGTAACCATATCGGGCGAAATCTTTCTTATCATTCCGCAAATGCATTCATTATCCCATCATTCTATTGCAAAGGAATGAATTTTTGGAGTGACTACAAGTGCGTCGACTCCTTTGATACCTTTAATGTCTCCTTGTTCAGACATACTCGAAACAGTAACCGCCGGATGTCGTTTGGATTTGTTTCTAAGACATCCGGCGTTGGTGGTCTGTCTTAAATGTAGTTTTGGTGTGTTTGCAACAAACTTGAGCCCTCAACACGTCTGATGATAGCACAGCCCTGCATGGGTTTTTCAAATAAGATGGCTCCAGGTGTTTCACGTCAGGTTTTCGAGAAAAAGGGAGTTGAAACCCCTAAAAATAGCGTTTTTGGCCATTTTTGAAAAATTGTAGAGCTAAACACTGAAGTGCTAGAACTATCAATATTGTCAGAACTTGATTTTTGCTCTTTAAAATGAGCCCAAAGCCAAATTGTTTGCATGCACCCTTAAAGTAGGGGGTGGGTTTATCTCAAGCAGTGCAAGAGAAAACGAAACACATTACGGAGGTCCTTAAAAATTAATCAGATTTACTTGAAAATTCTTACTCAGGGGTTTTTGGGGTCGCTGATTACAGATCTTCATTCAGATTTAAAAAAATTCAAAATGGCGGATCCAATATGGCGGATCCAATATGGCGGTCGAGGCTTACAAAAATTAAACAGATTTACTTGACCGCACCCTTTTTTTCTCGAAAACCTGACGTGATGGCAAGTTTTTGAACCCAGATTCATGTTCAGCGCGCAAAATGCCTTTCGAAAACACCTGGAGTTTCCAAATTTGCAGGGCTGTGTAGCCGAATAAAAATTGTGAATAATGGCTTCGCTGATGTAGCATTAAGGGAACCAATTATCAGAATCGTCGCCATTCTTACTCCCTCCCTCAAAATCAGTTTAATTTGAACTTTGTATTGTATTTTCTTAACATCCTGTGTCCACTTTTTAAGCTCCTTAACAGAAAGATTTCCACACTTTTAATTCACCATGACAGTCTTAAATTGATTCCATGCCCTTCCATTTTCCTTAAAATTCCAAATTCCTTAAAAAGGCGGACGTAATTTAATGATGAATTAGTGAAACTGATGAAAATCATTCAAAACAGAAAATAACAAGAAATATTAGAAGAAAATAATGATTATTTAATAGCAACAACAACAACAGCAACAACAACAACAACATGTTGTTGCATAATTTTATAGTCTCCAAATAATGTATAATTTTCTATTTCCCTTGTAAAGGTGAATTGCAAGTGTCTATAACAGTGTTGTTGCCGTTGTTGTTGTTCTTGGGATACCATGGCTATTTGCTATTGTTATTGTTATTGCAACCATTATGTATGTATTCAGTTGCAAATATTGAATGAATGAAAATTTGCAACAGGTGTGCTCACAAAGTTAAAGACAGACAGACAGACAGACAGACAGGGATGTTTAAAGAAACTCTAAATGTAGATAGAAATAGACAGATACAGACACACAGATGCAGATGCAGCCACTGACACAGCTACAAAGGTGAATGTGCAGGCAGGCAGGCAACACTACATTGCGATACAAACATATTGCCAGCTACTATGCATAGAAATAGAGAAAGAGAGGAGAGAGTTTTGTTAGCTAGAAGAAGAAAAAGCCAGTTAGTGGATAAAGATTTTAAATGCTGCCCTATTCTGGTAAGAAATCAATAAAAGAAGTTGAAAAATGATTCATTGTCCGAATTGTATTGAAAGAAAATTAAAAATTTGAAATTAAACTCCAGTAACAACATACGCCAATGCCAATGGTAATGCAAATGTTTTTACATCTTAGTTGGGAAAATCGTATCCCCTCTGCAGTTTCCACTAGTCTTTCAATTACGAAAACAAAAATTACAGAAAATCATAAAATACTTCGTTGATTTTTCATTACAACACTTTAGTCCGGATTACAACCTAGCTTCTCACACCACCCATGTTGTGTGTGTTGATTTTATTCAACAGTCGACTGTGAATAACAGCTTTTGGAGAAAACTTTTCATGGCAATTATATTTACACCAGCTGAGATGAAACCGTAGAAAAAATAAGTTTTCATGTTTCGCTATATTCACGATTACTGATCAAGAGTTTGATACACAAATGAAATTTCAAATAAGTGTTGGCACAACTAAAGAGTGTTCCTACAGAATGGGATTTCCTCGCCGCTAAAGAGGAGCTTCAGTGGATCTAAAACCAGCTGGTCAAGATATACAGAGCAGAGATTAGCAATGGAACGTTTTTCGCTACTCATAAGTACTCATGAAATTTTGAATATAACTGAGTGAGTTAACGACATTGAAATTTAACTACATACTCTGATTGATTCATACTCACTACAACGCTGATTTATAAGTACGTGATGCAAGGAGTATGAGTACAACGTTGACATCAAACTCATACCATTCGAAATATGTTTGATTCATAAGCCAACTCATTTAGATTCATAACTTTAGAAAAATACTTATAAATGGTTCGAGTGACTCGAATCATTCATCAAAATTTACGGTCTCAGTTGTTGTTGTAAAAAAGACACATAAGCAAAAAAGGCAGAGCAGCAAGCAGAGCAAACACACAACCATTTAGTGAGTATTTCAGTGTTCGTAAGCGATTCATACTTATTTTGTGCTTCGTGTATATGTTGAGTTATGGAGAAATCAAGAACATCATACGTGTTGTTATGTATGATGAGTACTTCAAACTTCATCTGATGCAGAGACAAACGTGTGTTGGCATAACTGGCCCAATGAAGACTTGCCCTACAGCAATGCTGAAAGCTTTCTTGGAATTAAGTCCGTGGAGCATAGTAATGAAAACCAAAACTTTGGAGTTCATGCTTAGAATAATGCCAGACAAGTCTAATACGAGATTCTTTAGGAGACTTTGTAATCTAAAAAATTAATGTCTCCTAGAAAGAACTAAAAAGCACTATGAATTTCGGAAAGGTTTCGAAACGAGACTGAGTAACATAGGTACTATTTTGTGTGGTGTAGGTACCATTTTATGATGTAGAAATGTTTCAAGAACTTATATTGGAACAAGAGCAAGAGTTTTTGAAGCCAGGTTGTAATACAACGAGCTCAATGTGAAGCTTGCTGGTGTCTGTCAAACGAAAGCCTATGTCATCGAAAGAAGTGCCCAGTTCAACTTGTGTAAAGGGGACAAAGGGCGTGGCATAGTAATACTATCTGAAAGTCAGTTTGCCATCTAAGCCCTCGAACATATTAAAATATTTTTCGCCGGAATTTTAAAAAAATTCAGTTAACGTAGATTAACATAACAAAGACAACAAACGTTGGTATTTGCGTCTGCGAAATTGTAGATAAAATTTAATGGCGAGGACTGCCGGAAGAAGCTCTGTGGTACCAATGAATTTAACCTAAACTTCTTACAGGGCGTTCTTTGTGTAGCAACTTGTATAGTTCGAGTCTTTCTCTGTCTCAGCCCTGACAAGACAATTTATAGATGCTGCTTTAAAGAGTTTCACTTGGTTTAAATCCAATAAAAAAATGTTGTAAAATTCCGAAGATTTCTTATTAAATTTAAAAATTTTCTTAAAAAATTTCCTTTCTTTTGGGCCTGGCTGAATAGGGCTGATTTTAGGACTTTTTTGTGCCACAATGCTTATTTGCAACAACGACTGACAACAGCAGTAGCAGCAGTAGTAATTGTAAACAATAATAATAATAACAACAACAGCAATATCCACCAGTGGTAGTAGTAGCAATAGTAGTAACAGCAGCAGCAGCAATAGTAGTTGTAAACAATAACAACAACAGCAATAACTACCAGTGGTAGTAGTAGCAATAGTAGTAGCAGTTGTAGCAGCAGTAACAGCAGCAGCGGCAGTCGTAGTAGTAATATTTGTTGTAATAAGAAAACAACAACAATCTTATAAAAATGATAATAATCCTTCCTTCCGTTGTTATTGTAAAATTGTACAACAATTCTTTCACAGATGCTGTTGTTGTCTTCTTGCAACAAACTTGAAAAAACACACGCAATAACAACACAACACAAATAAAAGAAAATCAAAAAAAAACTGTTGCAAGAAAAATAGAAGAAAAATAAAACAAAACTCCACTATGTACATATGTGTGTATGTAGGTATGTAGTGTAGTTGGTACCTGCTTACAATTTCACCATAAAAGAGGCTGTTTTAGGCTTTACAATCCATGTGGCATGATGTAGACGACAAACAAGATAAAGGGTATGGGTTGCAAGCCCCATACCCTGTGTGTATTGCTTATTTTTGTAGTTGTTGCCTTAAAAATTTATGGGCACTAATGTGTACAGTGTTACCATAACTGTTGCTGCTGTTATTGCTACTTGCAACATTTCATTTACAATCGTTACTTAGTTTTTCCTTTCGTGTTTTTTTTTCTTTTGCTTGTAACGAATGTTATGGAAGCAACTGTTGATATGAAATGTTGTTGTTGTTGTTCTTTTGCTTTTGTTTTCATTCAAATTTTGTTTCCTCGTTTCCTTTAAATGTTTTCAGTTTTTCTTTTTTTTGCTGTTTTGCGTTTAACACCCTGTAAATAAAGGGACCCGAAAAAAATGTGCATTACGTGAGAAATTAGTTGCCCATGGAAGGCGATAGATCTTCCGATTTCTGTGCATAAGAACATTCAGGCTTTTTAAACCCTTAAGGTTCCAGAAGATAGTTCTGGACTTCAGGTACTAAATAAAAGACAGGGGTTTAGGTCCTTGCAGTTTAAAGTGAATAATTTTTAAAGTGAATAATTGTCCTTCCAGTTTTAAAGTTTTTTTTAAGATTAAACATTTTATCATGATTTCCACACAAATGGTACACGACTTTCTTTTGCAACTTAATGATTTTGAAAATTCTTTTTGGCTTTGACAACAATCTTCATAGATAACTACGGTTCTCTCATCTCCATGTTTGGAATCATGCGTGCAATAGATTTGCTTGAACAGGAAACTCGATCTTGTATCAAAGCGATGCAATTGGTTGCGACTGTTATGTTAGGTATACTGTTGGATAATTCCATGTTAAACTGGGTATCCGTCTGGTGTTCCAATCATACTCTGATGATTCGATTTGTTGCTGTAGTTTAGTATACTGGACCAACGAACGGGTTTCAAATCCGAGCTCAGACTTCTCGAATTGATTTTGTATCAACAGCGTAAGGGCAAAAAAAATCTGTCATAAGATTTTTACTCTCATTTTTAAAATGCGGTTGGAGTTCTACAATGTTTTCTCTCTTGGCTTATTAGACACGAGTCTTTGGTTCAAACTTTTCTTCGGCGACTTCTTCTCATCAGTTTTCTGATAAGAACTCTGACAATAACATGAAATTGCTATTAAAAGTTTCTTAAATTTGCCTTTTTTAATCGACATTATATTTGTGCGTTAATACACACAACATGGGTAGAGTGAAAAACTGGATTGTAATCCTGACTAAATTGTTGTAATAACCAATTAATTTAATTTGATTCTATTTGTGGATCCATTTGATTGATTCTTCCATAACTCTGAGGCGATATGCTGTAGGTGTCGCCTCTGTATCTCACTAAGTTGGTTGGATGAAGATTATTACTTCCAGTGGGAACTCTTCACCTCGCTACTCATCCTTAAAACAGCCCATCCCTTGAACCTTCTGAACAATTTGAATCCATCCATTATTCCATTCATTGGTTATTGAAGCATAACTCAGTATAGAAACTACTGTAGGATCTTCTGTAGTCGCAGTAGTCTAGTAGGTAGTGTGTTGGCTTATTAGAAGTGAGGCCTCGGTTCAAACCCCAGGTCAGACTTCTCCAACAAAACGGAATATGAAAAGTATTTCTTTGTCTACTTCCTCCCGGCAGATTTCTGGCAAAAACTCTGTGGGAAAAATAAAATTACCATGAACAGTTTCTCAGAAATCTGTCGTTCGGATTCGACCCACATTGACTATAGGATTGTAAAGACCAATTATGTATGTCGCCTGTGCTCTCTTACGTATGGACCAGCATATGTGGCCTTTTGCTGTCTCTATCAGAGATCAGTAATGAATCGTTTTTTCGCTACTCATAAGTACTCATGAAATTTTGAATTTGAAATTAAATTACTCTGATTCATTCGTACTCACTACAACACAGGTTGCAATGAGTATTGAGTACAACGTTGACATCAAACTCATACCATTCGAAATATGTTTGATTCATAAGCATACTCATTTAGATTCGTAACTTTAGAAAAATACTTATAAATGATTCGTGTGTCAGTCTTAGTTGTTGTTGCATTTACAAAAAAAGAAAAATTACACATAAGCAAAAGAGACTGAGCAGCAAGCAGAGCAAATACACAACATTTTAGTGAGTATTTTAAAGTTCGTAAGCGAATCATACTTATTTTGTGCTTCTTGTATATGCTGGGAGAGTTATGGAGAGTCGAAATCAATAACATCATACATGTTGTTAAGTATGAATATGATGAGTACTTCAAACTTTGAATATGAGTACGTTTGAATATGAGTTCCGTGATATTAAAATAAGTATGAATGCGTATACCTATCAGAAATTATGAGTATGATTCGATTCTACTCATCTTTTTGAATACTTATTGCTGCACTTCAGATGTTTCCTTTCTTTCAATTTCCGATCTGGAGAACACTCAAGTATTTCATCGAACTGGACATCTTTGTATGCTTGTCTAGGAGGCCAATGTTGGCTGCAATTCTAAAAATCTTTGTTGTTGTTGTTTTAATTAGTACTGGAAACAAAATTGTGTTAATTTTGCCATTTTTACTTCAATTTTTTTGTTTGTTTTTTTTTTTTCTTATGATAAAATTTTATAGGAAAGATTGCCTTAGTTTTGCGGTTTTTAGGTAAAAACGATGTAAGTTTATGCATTAAAAATTATAATAAAATTTCGCCAGTAGCATTAAGGAATAAAAAATTAAAAATTCTTTGTAAAATTACACAGAAACAGAAACTAAAATGAAACGAAATCCATTCTTATCAAAAACAGCGAAAAATAAAACAAAAAAAAAATTGTGTGCAAAAATAATTTCATCAAATTGAGGTCACCTTTGCATTATCAAAAATATTATTCACTATACAATATAAAAAAAACAAAATAAAATAATATAATAATACAACCAAAATGATTAACAACAACCCAAAGTAAATAGCACTTAAAAAAAACTAAAAAAAAATCACACAAAAATTATTTTTTTTTAATGAAACAACGAAAAGCTTAAATTATGCCCGGAGCCAATCTGTAGAAAGAACGGATGAAAAGCGGTTAGTTGGAGGGGTAGACTGTTCAGCAACAACATGAAATAAAACCTTATCTTTATGCGATGATGAATTTGCCCTGATTTCGACTCACTCACCAGCAACAATAAAAGCATTTTATTGCACCGAAAAACACAACAAAATTTTTATAAATTTTTTAAATGCAGTTTCGGAAAGACCACAAAAAATATCAGCAAATAAACTATTATTACATCTGTAACTAGCTCTACGAGTGTTGGTTGGTTTCGAAATGTGGCTTACCCAAATTTGAAATTCTCTGATTCCCTCTTTGATAGGGGAAATTGCACGGAATGTCCTAGAAAAACAATTTCATGTGAAACATTTCATATCTTCATTGCTGCTGCTAACTAAAGTCGTTTAGAGAGGGACAAGTATTTTTGACAAAAACAAAAAACGATGTTTTTTTTTGTAATATTTTAGTTTTTATTACAGTCGTCATAAAAAAATACGAAATTGTCGTTCATTTATTAGATAAGGAGGACCACATATTGAACTGAAAAAAAAAGAAACAAACATGTGAGAAGGTTGTAAGCGACCACACCCGCGTCTTAGATACCCTGCTATACTATACTAGGGATAGTTTAATAGCTTATTTGGAGCACTATATACCACCGTTTATCTTAGTAGCCAGAATGAGATTCCCCCGTTTTTCGCAGGAGCGCTTTATATGTTGGTACGTTACATGATTTAGTTGCTCAACTTGTTCAACCAATTTAATCCCTCTAAACATCTCAAGCAGTTCGTTGAAGATTCGATATTATTAAAGTAATCTTCTCTCTGCTACTCGAAGCAAGGCTTCAAGTGCTCTTACTTACTGCAATTCTAATCGTGGAGACAGTGCATCATTTATAAAATGTTTGTTTACATATTTCTAATCGTACACTTCCTCGAGATTTTATAAACTTGTTGATTCTAAAATTGAGGTACTAGAGTACTGCCAACAGACGATTTATCCCTCATGGCATGTGTAATAGAAGTCGCCGTAGTCTAGGTGGTGGGTTGACTCATCAGAGGTGAGCTAAGCTTTGAATGACAGGCTCGACGACTTTTTCTTAGCAGTCTTCTGCCAAAAAGTCTGAGGGTAAATAAAATTGCCATGTAAAGTTGCTCAAAAATCTGTTGCTTGGAGTCGACTTTAAAACTATAGGTCCCGTCGCTCATGTATAGGACTAACACACACAGCATAAGTGGTGTGAGAAACTAGATCGTAATCCTGAGAGGAAGTCGCCACTCGTGCTTAAAAATTAACACACACAACACAACAACATAAGTGCTGTTTGAAGTTGGGTTGTAGTCCTGACTGATAATCTACATTTCACATTTGATGAGACAAAGCTTTAAGGTGGTGGGATTTACTCTGATAATCCCTGGATTTACTCGGAAAATCAGGCCACAATTAGTTGTTTAACGAACGTAGCTTCAACGTCCGCTTCTTTGTCCATGAATGCCGAGGATTTCTAAAACGAATTTTTGGATCCTGCAGCAGTAAAACGTATATGAGTTCCGGACATAGGGATATCGTTGGGAATTACATTGCTGATGAGCTAGCCAGAGCTGCTACGGAGCTTGGTTAAATTCGATATTGTCCACTCGATTTATGGGGAAGCTCAAACCCGTTGGCAGTAAGAAGGTTCTTGAAATGTTGCTAGACTTTGATTAACACGTATGGATAAGAAGAGGACCGATGCACTTATTTTCTTAAATCGCATGGGTATTCACTGCTCAATAGAGATTCTCACGGGTCTGGCAAATAACTCTTGCAAGAGCTGTGGGCCTAAGGAGGAGGTAGGGACTGTCTTTGTCCTCATGTATCAGTGTCCTGCTCTTATCACGAAAAGACGGTGGTTTCCTACCTTCTTTTCTCCAGCTCACTACAATAAAGTCTGCTGCAATGGCAAGATTTAGTCGATCTAGTAAAGAAAACTGTCCTTTTGGTAGACAAGCCGGATGACCTGGCATTCTGGCAAATGACTTATGTAGGAGCTGTGGGTCTGTCTTTCACTTCATATGTCAGTCAACTGTTTTTGTCATGAATACACGGAGGTTTTTGATCTTTATTATCCTTGAACGAACTCTATAGCAATAGCAAGATTCATTTTGAACTCGGGTTGGTTTCCTCTAGGGAATGTTTGTTTGCCCGGGATAAAGACGGATTATGGTTTCACAATGGGCCTGAATGTTGGCCTAAGTGGGACCTCTCGCTCTATGACGGGCCACCCTACTTAACCTACATAGGGATCACTATGCAATATAGACTGCTAGTGTAGGGCATTCAAAATAAATCATAAAAACAAAATGGTTCTACAAACAAGAATGCATACGCTTTCTATTTTCATCATTCCAAAAAAATATCGAAAAAACAAACGTGGACCCATAAAAACTTATTTTTTGTGACGTTGTTTTGTTTATTTTTTGTTAAAAAAAAAACAAAAATTGTCATCCGATACAGCTGCAAAGAAACGCTTTTAAGTGCAACAAGTGTTAGAAACAATGCAGATGTGTATGTATGTATTGTACGAATGTGTGTAGTGGTAATAGAATATCTGCGTATTGCACATTTTATCGATTTCGTTGGGTTTTTTTCCGATATTTTTTATTTTGTTTTTTTGGTCTGTTTTCTTTACAAATTGCCAAACTAACAAAAAATGTGCCATAAAATATTTGTTGATGTTGACGTTCGACGTTTAGCGTTCGTCAGTCGTCAATCGTTAGACGTTGTCATTATTGCCGTCAATCGACGACAATTACATCTCACTAAACGTTAAAGGGAGAGCAAGACATGAATATTTAAGTTTTCGTTTGTTTTTCTTTTTTTACAGAGCCAGCAGTGTGGTTGGAATACTTTTCAAAAATTTCTGATGATGTCTTTCAATTCTAATGACTTTCAAATGTGCATGTTTTTGCATTTTTTTCTGTGCTTTTTTCTGTTTTTTTCAATATTTCGACGCTACTGTTTTGCTAATAAAAACAAATAAATTTCGCAAATAATGAAATGAAATGAATAAATGAACAAATAAAAATTGACTTTTTCTTTGTTTATTTGTGCTCGTAACACACAAAAAACTTTAATGAACAACTAATAATCGTTCAATATTTCAACATTTCTTCAATGAGGGGGGGGAGGGGGTGGGTTAGGGTAAAACTAGGTTTTAAATGGACAGTCAAAAATGCTGAACTCTTTACACTCACCCATCTGTGTACTGGTAATGGTATTATTTATTGGAATTTGAAATAAAATTTGTTTGTGTTTGGAAAACTTGACACCAAAGAAAATAAAATAAAACAAAACAATACATATTTATTTTAAACAATTATTGGAATAATTGAATGCTTAAATTACTTTCAAATTACATTCTGAAAATGAAAGTAAAAGCTGTTTTTATTATATTTAACGTACCGATCTTATCCATAGATTCTGCTCCCCAAAATGATAAATTATCCTTTCAAAATATTCTTCGTAACAAAAATTCTTTTTTTTTCACAAATACTCATTCTCTTCTGAAGACTTTATTGAATTTTTAATTTTGTACTGTATACTGTTTTGAATCCATTATAGACTGTGGAAAAAAGTTAGAAACAAAATTTATATTGGCAAGCCACACCGTATGTATGTCTTACTTACTCGGTCATTACAATAATTTAATCAAGTCAACCTAGCTTCTCACATCACTCATGTTCTGTGTCTTAATTTAATACGTGAGCGGTGGGATATACAGTTTAATGTCAGATTTTACAACAGATTTTTGAGAAGATTGCTGAAAAGAAGTCGAAGAAAAAAGTAATCTTTCATATCGACATACTGTCCACTGGACTACAGGTAGAAGTGTCCACATAGGGCTTATTGTGAAACCACAGTTTGTGCATTATCCCCTAGTTTTGGAATCTCTTCGACATTCTGACAAAGCGTCTCAAGCTACCAATGCAAATGCTTTACTGTTACTCTATCATCCATGTAGTAGACGCGAGATGCCTTTTTCCATTGACATAATGCAGTAGGTGAAGAGCTTTTAGCGTCTTTCTTTTATCTACTGCTTCTAGAGAAGTAATTTGCCAGATGCCCTAGACCAATGCGATCTTCAGGTCTGATCTTCTGGTCTGGAGATCAGGAGGATCCCAGTGGTATCGTTGAGTTTCATACAGATGGCTATAAAACGCTGGACAAAATAGGATATGGGTGTTAAGATTTTTCCTGCAAATCTTTAATTTACTCACACAGCCAGGATGAGTCCCTAATGAACGTTACCGCGATCGTCTGTGATCGTCCATAAATGCCCGATATATTTTTCAGGTTCCAGAACTTAGGGATATCTTTGGAAATTGCATTGTTGATGAACTGGTCCCGGAGGGCACGGACCAATAAATTTCTGAATGTTCCAGTTGCCTCAGTTAAACTAGGTACACTCTGCTCATTTTATTGGGAAGCTAAGCTTCGTTTTTGTCTTTGTATGAATAGGTTTAGCTTTAGGTCGGAGTGGTAGCTCTGATACCACAAAGCTAACTTGAGCACGCATAGCGGCCCGTTGTGATGCCACGGGTGAACGCAGTCTCTGTACTGACCAAGTTCCACCAAACTCAGGGAAGAGGAAGAAGTTGGTCAGCGTAAGGGCTGCACATCAAAAGCACGACTACCCTACGCTGGAAAACCAGCCAGAAAGTTTGATGAACGAAGCTATATCCTTGACAACGAAGCTATATCCTTGAGATGACAAAGAAAGTGGATAACAGTCTCATCTTCCTCAGCGGATCTGCCTCCACGGCAAAAGTCGTTAAATGGGACCCTCATTCTTTCCGCGTGTCTACCCATATCGCAATGACCTCTTTGTGGGGATAATAAGAAGACTGATTGTCTGCTGCACCTAAACCGCATAGTCAGCTATCCAACAATTGTTCAAAGTCTTGACATTTTCTCAACTGATTTCTGCGAGAGCTGTGGGCCTTAGAAGGAAGTAGAAACTTTCTTCTACCTCCAGGTTTAGTGCACTGCTCTGGAGTAAAGGATTTGTTGTCATTCTTGACTGTAACCTCCAATATAAAGATAAAGGCCGCCTATAGGGAAAATTGTTCCTCAAGTTGAACATTAATTGTGTTATCCAAATGGGTCAGATCAGAATAGTTACTAAACTGATAACGGACATAATGGGCTCAAACTAGCCGGAACCATGAAACGGAACCAGTCTTCTAGAAAGTGTTCTTGTTAGACAATGACAGCGATTCTTACGATATTCTACAATTCCACTAAAATTCGGTGAAAGAAACTATGAAGTACAATTAACCAGCAACGCTACTTTTCGCTCTATTTATACTTCATTTATTTCCGATATGGCAACTTCTAGACTCTTATTATTCTTCATGTAGTTTTGTTTGTGTATTTTGATCTTTTGTCCTTATTCCTGAAATATTTTTTTTCTTTTTCAATGTTTCACTAGAGATTTTATTTAAAACATCTGCATGGACTTACTCGCCTTTGGATTTACTGTTGAAATTAAATTTTTACGCTCATTGAAGAGATATTGGAAACCTTTACAGTTAGTACGAAATAGGTTTATCAGGCATATTAGCATTGCCATGAAGTAATAATTAAAGTGAAAAAATTATTGTCAAGCAAAATTCAACACAAAATAGTTTTCTATTGGAATTCAACGAATAAATTTATTCGCCAGCTTATCTCATACGTCTAAATCCCATAACGTTCTATGCAAATTGTCTTTAGCTTCTCGGAACTGGAGTGTAAAGTGAAGTGCTAGACAAATAAAAATCATTTGATTTTACAAAAAAAGAAATAAAAAAAATCAGCTTCAAAAAAGGCACTACGTCTAATACCAGATGAGATGAGATGAGAGAGAGTGCGTTTCAATATTTGCAGTCTATGCTGTACCCGTTCATTTTTGTCACTATTTTGTCGTACATACTGAGTGATACTTAAAATTCCATTGTGATACATGATTTGGAGACACATTACGATGCATTCATCGTTATTGTTGGCCATTTAGTTGAAATGTCATTTTAACTGATTTGTCACATTAAATGGATGATTTTAGAACAACAACAACAACAACAATGTGTCAATGCAATGCAGTAACAATGACAACAACATCGTTTTCAAAAGAAAATAACAGTTTTCGCACTTGATCACTGGTTTTGGCCATTTTTCAATACGATTTTCTTCTCTTTTTTCCTTTTCTTTTTCGCTTTTTCTTTTGTGCTGTTGTTTCTCTCTGTTTTTGTCTGTTTTTGTTTTCAAATAAGTCTAAGCAGAAATGCTAAAATGGTAAGAATAGATTTCTGGGTTCAGTGGTTCTTAATGTTTTTTTTTTTGTGCTGTTCCATATACGACAACGCTTAAATGGATACAGTTTTTCCAACACAACTCAAAAGCTTCCATAAGCGGTTCCGTTTGGCAGATAAGTTACCAACGACACAATATTCACACATACATACATTCATACATAATTGGTCATTACGACCCTTCCGTCAGGATTGCAACCTAGCTTCTCATGCCACTTATGTTGTGTGAGTTAATTTTGTACACGAGTAGCGCAACCTGCAGTTTAAAGCCGACTTCAAACGAGAGATTTTTTGGGACACTTTTGATGGCAATATTTATTTATTCGCAGAAATCTGTTTTTGTCAGAAATCTGCTGAGAGGAAATCGTTGAAAAACCCGTAACCTCACGTCTAATAAGCCAGCATATTACCTACTAGACCACAGCGACTTCAACTTTTTCGTCGAAGTATTATCAGAAATCTGCTGAGAGGAAATCGCCGAAGAAATATTTTTCGTATTTCGATTTGATCAACATGTTTGACCTGATGCTTGAACCGTGTCCTCACGTCTTATAAGCCAAAACACTACCTACTATACTACGGCGACTTCATTATTCACATTTGGAAAAAGAGAAGAACCCAAGTGAACTAAACGTGGCGAATATGGTGTGTGATGAAGCAAATCGTACCGTTTGTTAGGTTAGTACACTCAACGAAAGCGAATGTGAAGAGAGGCAGAGACTCTTCTCATTCCAAGTGAGTTCGCAGCAATAAAAACTTTTGTTGGGAAATTACAATAAAAGAAGATCTTCGTTATGCATCGGATTATTCAGGAATAACCTGAGTTTGGTAACTAAACTTTTGATAGACCACTGTAGGCGTAGAGTACACTGCTTCAGAATTGAAGTTGTCTTGATCCCTACATAGGCTGAATATGTTAAATATCTCATCTAATACAGTAGACTATTTGGCGCAAACCAAGAAAAACAATGGTTTGGCACCAGAGATCAGCACTGACTCGTTTTTTCGCTACTCTTAAGCACTCATGAAATTTTGAATTTAAGTGAGTCAAAAATATTGCAATTTAACTACATACTCTGATTCATTCATACTCACTATAACGTTGACTTATAAGTGCAGGTTGCAATCAGTATGCGTACAACGTTGACATCAAACTCATACCATTTGAAATATGTTTGATTCACAAGCCGGCTCTGAATAGAATCATAACTTTAGAAAAATACTTATAAATGAATCGAGTGACTCGAATCAATAATGAAAATTTACAGCAGCAATAGTTGTTGTTGTATTTACAAAAAAAGAAAATAGACACATAAGCAAAAAAGACAGAGCAGCAAGCAGAGCAAACTCACAACCTTCTAGTGAATATTTCAGTGTTCGTACGTGAAACATACATATTTTGTGATTCTTGTATATGTTGGGTTATGGAGAATCGAAATCCATAACATCATACGTATTGTTAAGCATGAATATGATGAGTACTCCAGGCGTTGAATATGAGTAGTGGTTCCATGATATTAAAATAAGTATGAATGCGTATAAGTATTAGAAATTATGAGTATGATTCGATTTTACTCATCTCTTTGAATACTCATTGCTGATCTCTGTTTGGCACTACTTTCCGTGAAGTAGTTGTTGGTTAGAGAACTGCTGCATTTAACAAACAAACAACATCCGCACTTGAAATAAGCAGCAAATGACGAATAAATGTTGAGACAAAAGCGGTTTTAACCAAATTTGTTAAAATTGTTGCATAAAATTTTTTGACGCTGTTGACTACTCTTCGTTGCAAATTCTGTAAATAGAAACGAACAAAAAAGTGGAAAATAAAAAAAGTACATACCAGCAAACCAAAATGGACCACAACGAATGAACGGATCTTGAAACGTGTGTGTTTTTTTTAAGACTTATTTTCCACTTTTGCTAATATTTTGATTTCTCTGTCTCTCTCGCTATCTCTCTCTCGCTTTAACTGTGGTTCTTGGCCAAGCCATAAATACATATAAAACCTAAGAATTTATGTTATTGTTTTTGTTTGTGTTTTATTTTTACGTTTTTCTAGCTTTTAGCCAAGTTAAAGGCCTTTACATGGCTATTGTCTCAGCCATTGTCAATGCTGCAGTTGTTGCTTTTGCTGCTGCTTTTGGCTAAAATGGAAAATTAATTGTATTTTTCCTGTAATTTGTTGCTATTATTATTGTTGTTGTTGTTGCGGTTGTATGTACTTTATCTTAATTTTTCATAGATTTTTACGCTCTAAGTGTAGAATTTTTTTGATTTGCCAGTTCTGCTGCAACTGGGTCATGATCAATGTTAAGACAAAAAAAATTTGTTTTTTTTAGATCTGAAAATAAATTAAAAACAAAAGAATATCACACTGTTTTTTGTTTTATGATTATTTTATTATTGTTGTTAAAAGGTTGAAAATAAAATTTATAAAAAAAACAATAAAAAACAAATAATTTTACGATCGTGACTCAAATGACTGATAATTTTGTCAGAAAAAAACAACACGTCTTGGGCCTGGTCGGCTTAACTTCCAGGTTCGCCTCAAAATTTCAATACATCCGCACTCTCTCTTCCCCACGTTTTTAGAGCAACTCTTTCCTTCAAACAAAGGGTCTCCAATGGCAGCAGCAATTTTAATCAATTTCAGTTGAATTTTTTCTTTCTCTCCACTTTGTTTTTCGTTTTCTTTGTTCTCAATTAAAAATCTATTTTATTTAAGAAATAAGAACAAAACACTAAAAACTATAATAATAGATAAAACAACAACAACAACAACAACAATAACGAAAAAAATAAAGTAAATCTGGACTTTGTTTATAATTTGAATGAAAACGTTTATGCACGAGTGCAGTTTAAGTTTCAGTTTTTTTTGTTTTCTTTTTCTAGTCGTCACTACCCTACGTTCCTTACAACATTAATTCCAATACAGCATGCGGTTGACTCTTAGAAATCGGAGAAGTCTTACTAAAAAAACGCTCAGTTTGTAAACGACTTGAACTGATAAAAAAATATTTTTTTTTCAATTCCAAACTTGTTATTCGATTTAGAATTTTTTCAAATCGAATATTAAACTGCCCGTATGATTTGGATTTGTTTTTTTTTATTTTTTTGTATATTTTAATTTATTCGAGGGTTGCGTGTAAAGTGGCAGGAAAATTTTTTTAATTGGTATGGTATGGTACAATGAATCATGGATCAGTTTTTAAAACTTCTAAACCTTAAATATGTTTAAATATGTAGAACGAGTTATAAGAGGTCAAAGGTCAAGCAATATACATTTTCTCGATATCAGTCTCTGAGGTTCTGATTATGAATCTTTATTATTTCCCTTGTAATTTTTATGGATGTTCGGGCAATCTTCGTATAGGTTGCCTAAAGAAGTATTCAAGTGCCTAAAAAGTATTCTTGAGAGTATACTTTCGAAACCATATCTGTAAAAGCGTTCTGACTGGTTAACCTGTCCTGAGACAAAAGGAAAAGCTCATTTAAAACGTACAATTACAGTCCATGCATAAACAAAGGCGCTGCTGCTGACAGTATGTGCAAAACAGATTTTGTAGAATTAAGTCGGCGACAAAATAAAGAATTTTTACTTCGAATCCTGTGTCTTGAAGCTTGGTAAATCTATTGCAAGTATTTATGTATATAAGGTTTCCTTAAAAATAGTGGGAATACTGGCACCCAGAATTATCGCTAATTCAACATTTCTGAGCAGGTGTTGCAACATGTAAATGCAAGTCTAGATTTAAAGCTCAAATAAGCGATCCACAATGACCACAAACTTCCCAATGAAAGACATTACACTGAAATCTGCAGGTTATCAAAAGAAGAACTTTAAACGCAGATATTAAAAATCAGACAAAGGCTGGAGAAAAAAAATTGTTATTGAAATTGAAAGAACTAGAGAATGTTTGTATTTTGTGCATACAGAAATTAAATAAATAAAAGTAAGCAAACAAGATAAACAGACAACAACAATATACACACATCAAACGGTATTCAGAATAACATAAACGACTCTACAGAGGGAAACAAAATAAAGAAATCAGAAATCTTAAAACAATACTTAGTGGAAGTTACCGGACATAATATAAAAGAGTATGAATAGAGCGATGTGTAAGAATTTAGTAATGAATTGTGAATCAGACTGTGATGAGCCAACCGAGAGTTGTATTTAAGTTGTTTGTGCAACGAAAGTTTGATTTTTATAGCACACTGTTATCACTTAAAGTGTGTTGTTATTTAAATAAATAATGAACTCCCAAGGTAATGTTTGAAGATTATTTCATGCAAATGTTGACAGCGACTGCGCCTCAAATGGTCCATCCGCTTAGTCCAATTTTGGCATACTCTTTCCAACATTTCGGCCGGTATCTCACGAATAAATGTTTCAATGTTGTCTTCCAATGCGTCAATTGAGGCGGGTAACGCCTAAAGGCGTTAAATCGCACGATCTAGGCGGCTAATTGACTGGTCCCGAACGTGAAATAAAATGTTCACCGAACTCGCCTCTTAATAAGTCCATTGTTACGCGTGCTGTGTGGCATGTGGCACCGTCTTGTTGAAACCACGTGTCATGCAAGTCAAGCTCTTGTATTTTGGGCAAAAAAAAAGTTGGATGTTATCTCACGGTGAAGCTCACCATTCACAGTTACGTTACGATTCGCAGTATCTTTGAAGAAGTACGGTCCAATGACGCCACCAGCCCATAAACCGCACCAAACTGTGACTTTTTCTGTATGCATTGGTAGCTTTTTCAATGCTTCTGGCTGATCTTCACTCCAAAATCGACAATTCTGCTTATTTACGTATCCATTGAGCCAAAAATGAGCTTTGTCGCTGAACACAATTTTTCGATAAAGAAGTGGATCTTCGGCCAACTTTCCAAGAGCCCATTCACCAAAAATTCTGCGTTGCGGTAGGTCGTTCGGCTTCAATTCTTGCACCAGCTGTATTTTGAAAGGCTTCACACTTAAATCCTTCCGCAAAATTTTCCACGTTGTTGAGTAACAGAGGCCCAATTGCTGCGAACGGCGACGAATCGATAATTGATGGTCATCATTACCACTGGCCGATACAACTGCGATATTTTCTTCAGTTCGCACTCTACTTAAGCGTGTTGGTGGTTTAATGTCCAACAATGTAAATTTGGTGCGAAATTTAGTCACAATAGCCCGAATAGCCGCTTCAGTGGGTCGATTAAATTGACCATCAAATGGAAGAAGCGCGCGATGAACTTTCTTAACAGAGCACGCTTTTTGATAATAAAATTCAACAATTTGCAAGCGTTGTTCGTTTGTAAGACGATTCATGGTTAAATTATAGACCAAACTGAAGATGTTTGACAGTGAAACAAAACACGAAATGTGCGTGAACTGTTTAAACCAGTGTTGCCAAAAAGATAATAGCTAAAAAATCATCCTTACATCTTATATTCGTACATTGTACAGTACATTGCCTTTTTAACCTTCTTCGTTAGCATATGCGAACCCAATGCTATCAATTCCTTGCGTATGATAAAACTATGATACCATCAACTCATCATCCTTTACACTGACATTATTGTGGGGTCCGAATTCTATTCTGGCCTCTTCAAAGGAACATCTTAAATGCCTGATGAGTTCACGTCATTTACAAAAAATTTCTGGGGTTTCAGTATTTATATTGAGCCCCAGACTACTGTAAAAATTTATTTCGTTTGTTTATTTTCTACTTTTATGCGAATTATATTAAAAAAAGCTTACCACAACACTTAGCAGACAACCCTCTTATAAATCTAACAAAAACAAGAACAAAAAAATCTAATATGCAAAAAACTTGGCCTTGATATTTACAAAAAAAAATTAGAAAAAAACAAAACAAAACTGAAATACAAAAAATAATAAATTCATAAAAAAAAACAACAGCAACAATAACAACAAAATAGTTGTCGTTGTTGGCAGACAGCAATTTATTTCGTTCGAATTGCAATTTAAATTGCGACAAAAACGAAAACGAAACAATTCTTATAGAAATACACACACTCATGTAAACATGTAAACATTTTTCAAAACTGATTGTATATACATAAGTGTGAGTGTACATACATATGTGTGCGTATGTGTCATATAACTTAACACGTATTGTATTTGATTCAAACGTACAGCTTTTGATGGACTTACTCACTCACCATCGGAATAACTATCTGTTGTTGTCTGTTACAAAATGCCAGGGTAAGGGGGGAAGGGGGGAGCTTGCAACTGAAATACAGGAAGAAATTCTATGCGAGCGTTTGTTACAATGCAGTAGAGTGCGTTTGTTCGTTTTTTTTTTGCGTTCGTTCGACACTTTTTGTTCAAATTGATTTCACTTCAATTCCATTCCATATTTTTTTATTTTTAGTTCATATTGTTGTTGTATTTGTTTTTTTTTTTGCTTAAATTTAATCTATTTTTTCAGCTGTTTTTTCCTCCATATTTTGTTTTCCTTCTGTTTCTGTATTTCTTATTTGGTCTATAAATTTTATTTATTGTTTATTTTATTCTTTTCTTTTTTGTTTATAAGTTTTTTTTGTGTTTTTTTTTGTTGTGAATTTCATTTAATTTTTGTTTGTTTTTTTCATATTTTTTTTGTAGGTTTTTTTTTATTTGTCGCCATTATTTTCGTCCAATTGTGTTGCACTCAATACGTAATTGGATTCGTTTAGTTTCTTTTTATTTCGTGTTGTTGCAGTTTTTTTTTTGCATGCCATTTAAACAAAAATAAATTTTCATTGTAAATTTTTATTTTTCGTTTATTGAAATTGAATAATAATTCGTTTCTTTTTATTTTACTTTGTATTTATTTATTCATTCATTTATTTATATTGACAGTGGAGAAGCTCACATTTTTCTCCTTTAGTTACATGGAATCTGGGTTGCATTTTTTCACAAATAAATATACAGAAGAGAGGGTGGTTGTGGGCTTTGTGTTAAACACAGAAACAAAGATCCTTAAATAATAAATCTCTCTCTTAAATTGAAGCGAAACTTGTAACGAAAATTATGCAAATTCTCAAAGCACTGTTTAAGAATGCTGAAGGCCATCTATATCTTCCAGGAAACGCTTCAACTAGCGAAACATGAAATAGCCACAGTGGAACAAGTAATTGGTGGGATTTGCAGTTTAAAGTCGACTTCTAATGACAGATTTTTGCGAAACTTTTCATGGAAATTTTATTTTTACTCTCAGAGTAATTGCCAGAAATCTGCTGAGAGGAAGTCACCAAAGAAATATTTGTTGAAAATGTCTGACCTGGGGTCTGAACCGTCGCCTCACATCTAATAAACCAACACATTACCTACCTACCTATGGCATGATTAAAATGTCGTTTTTAGGTAAGAAATTTTAAAGAAATCAACCCCGATTAGTAAGCAAATAGTCAACAATAATGTTTCGATTAAAATTTCTAGAATTTGACACAATTTTAATATAATACCCTTACCATATGAGTTTATCTTGAACTTTGTGTGCCCCCCGACCTAAATGAAAAATTCCACTTGCAATTCTGATTTCAAGAAACTTCCAATGGAGTATTTCAGCTTAATTAGAAACTTCACAACTATATTTCCAAAATTCAATACAAATTATGCTAGGTTAGGTTAGGTAGGAAGGCGTATACGCTTAGAGGAAGTGCTCCCATTTACGCCAGATATTTTGGCTCCTTGCGGATCAACCATTCCCTGAGAGTAAACCAACTCGAGTTCAAAATAAATTTTTCTAAAAGTCAGAAACTTCTTTTGTTTTATGCATGACATAATTAGAGCATGGCACTGATACATGAGCTAAAAAAGACAATATGTTCCTCTGACTCAGACCCATAGCTCCGGCATATGTAATTTGCCGGAATGTCTACCAAAAACACAGTTGCCCGTACGAATTTCTATTGTACGATGAATGGCCATGCGGTTTATGGATAGGAGTGAGGCGTGAGGCGGTCCTCTTCTTATCCATACATGTCCATCTGAATCTAGCAGTATTGCACGTACCATCTTGCTGCCAGCTAGATTTAACTTTCCTGTAAAATAAGTAAATAATTTCCCATTTAACTTAAGCAATCCGAGTACCTATGCCCCGTAACATGTTGGAGATTGGGAGCTACGCACCGTCCTTGGGCGACTCATTAACAATTCAATTGCCAACGATATACCTATGTCCCGGCAGTCGAAGCTGTCTAGTACATTGTTTGTTGGTTTATAAGACGAGAGGCCACGGTGCAAACCCCATGTTAGACATCTGCAACAAAGCTAAATATGAAAAAATATTTTTTAGGCGACTTCCCCTCATCAGTATTCTGGCGAGTAAAATAAAATTAAATAAAATAAAATAAATGAGAGTAAAATAAAATTGCTATGTAAAGTTTCTCAAAAAATCTATCGTTCGGAGTCGACTTTAAACTGTAGGCCCCGGCACTCATGTATAAAATTAACACACACAACATAAGTGGTGTGAGAAGCTAGGTCATATACCTGACTGAAGGGTTGTAGTGACTAATTATGTAGGTATGTAGGTATGTAAACATATGTCCCGGAACCGATTTAGGAGTTTAAATGATCCGCAATTTTTCCCTGACAAATCTTCAGCACTGACTGATTTTTATTAGGAACTTAAACGCAACCCAGCTGTCCGAGAGATTAAGATTAAGAGATTTCCAATATGGCGTCGCTTTCCAAGCAGACAAGACCGCTGCCTAGAAAATACTGCGGTAGGCAGACAATCTATTAGAAGGTTTAAGGTCAAAAACATTAATAAATATACCACAGTTCTCACTGCCTGCCGACTTAGGTATACACCTTAAGGGCTCCATTGAGAACCTTCAGATCCTTAAACCAGAAGCCCGTAGTTGGAATCTACTCAGTTAATTATAAGGAACTATATAATCGACACTAATATGTCTATGTTTTCCCAGAATAGCAACACCTCTAGGTTTTGACTACATTTGGAACAGGATTTAACTACATTGAGTCACATTGGTGTCAACTTAGCCTTCTTCCTTTACAGAAGGTCATAGGAGAGCCTATTGGCTTATTAGGAGAGGAACAGAGCATAGCAGAGATGAGAATAGCTGACTGCAAATCATTTGTGAACCAATTTCTATACAGCCATCGCGTAAATTGTTTAACTGGGATAATGAGATCGTCAGGAATTTCATATTCTTACCTTTCTCCACCTGTTTATCAGATTCCAGAGTAAGATTTGCTAATAAACTCATCCACCTTTTTATTCCAAAATACTCTTTTACCGGAAGGTAAAAATTGGTTGCAAATAATACAGAAATATATACATAATAATTTTTACCTTCCGGTACAAGAATTAGTTTTAAATTTCAAACGAATTCCATATGTCGTTTGAGAACGACCAACGAAATAAAAAAAATTTAAAAGAAAAACGAATCACAAAAAATGAAAGAAATTGAAAAATTGATCTGAAAATCTTATTGAACGAACCACATTCGTTAAATTAGATGTTCGATGTTCCTTTCTACATGGATATCCTAAAGCAAAAAACCAAGCAAAAAAAAAAAGATCAGCAGCAGTAGCTGCAACATAAGACAAGCAACATCAAATCACCGTCCATCATAATCAATGTCAGTGGCAATGCCCAGCTGTGGCTGGCTGTGAATGGACACACAAAAAAAAACATTTTTTTACAAACAATATTCTAACAATGTTACCAATACAGGCACATACACACACATATATATACAGTTTTAAACATGAGTGCAATCAACACGCCCTCCATATGCCATACAGCAACATAGTAAACAGAGCAACAGTATGAGCTACAGATGGAGTTGGAGCTGGAGCTGGAGCTGAAGCAACAGTAACATGTTGCAGTACATACTGATGTCTTGAAGATTTACAAGAGAAGACAGCTTCAGGCATTGGTAGTGGTAGTGGCAGTGGCAGTGGCAGTAGCAAAATGTGGCGGCAATTTTCAAGGTGCCTCACTCACTTATCATCATCTCATGCTATGATGTTTGTTGCAACAAATAAAAGATAAAACCAAAATGTATTTGTCTGCCTCTAAGACTGGCCATAAACCTAGAAAAACAAAAACAACACAGAAAAATTAAAATCAAACCGACAAAAACAAAAAATGACGAAAAATTATTAACGAAAAACAAAAACAAGCACAAATAAAACAAAAAAAAACAAAAAGGAAAATGTGGTTGAACAGCTTCCAGTCTTTATCAAGGCATGTCGTCACTTCCATACACACACACACACACACATACTGCTTTGCGATTTCTACAGTCATATTGCATCTATTCAAGCCATCAGTTGCCACAATTGTTGGCCATGAAAAACTGCAAAACGAACAACAACAACAACAACAACAGCACAATGAGAAATTGGAAAAGAAACCTTAAGGAAAGTGTCTACTTCAACGAATGCCGTTTATATTGTACATCGCAATGAAAGATCGATCGATAGATTCTGCTACCATTGGACAGCGATGATAATGGCCACCAAAAAACTTTAATTTTCTTTGCTCTTCCACACAATTTGTTTTTGTTTTTTTTCTAAAGTTTGTTAACCAGACTTTAGCCAACTGCCAGTCACATATAGCCTTGGTCCACTGCAATATTTTTGCCAATTTGAAAATTTACAAAAAAAAGAGGAGAAAAAACACAAGAAAACCTGCCTTATTTCTTCTGTGATGCTTAATTTAAACAGAAAAATGTGAAGAAAAATTGATCACTCAAAAAGAACCTTCAATTTTCTTCTGTTTACAACAACAACAACAGCAAAAAAGAACGCATCTGCACTTCTGGGGGTTTATTTTCAATGTTTTTTTATCTTTTTTTTTTCTATTTTAGCCCACACCACCATGTTGACGACCAAGTTGATATTGACGTCTTTCAAATGTTCGCATAAGTCTGTTGATTCCATAGAAGAGGATCGTACATACATACGGAGTACATATTCTGTGTTTATCTTTATTAGAATCTAAACATTTTCATTTTTTTAAACATTTTTTTTCGATTGCAATTTTTTCTTCTTTTTTTCGAAAACATTTTGTATGTTGACGCTACTTGGTTGGCACATAGGGTGGCCATGTTTTTCAAAATATTTAAAATTCAAGCAAACATGTTTACTGGATGTTTATAGACACTCTAGGGATTTAAAAGCGATTTATGGTATGAAAAATGGTAACTTGTGAGGTTTCAAGATCCGAATGGTCTCCTTAGAAAAATATGGAAATAATTCAGCCATAATTATTTGTTACACAAAAAAAGTCACTCTACAACCTGTTGCCATTTTTAGCATTCTTAATAATGATTTCCCAGCAGTTTAGTGTAGCGCGTGATATTTCTAATACGTATACGTTTCGTCGCCGTGGTCGAGTAGGCAGTGTGTTGGCTTATTAGACGAAAAGCCAGGGTTCGAGCCCCAGGCCAGACATCAAAATAAAATACAAAAAGTATTTCTTCGGCGACTTCCTCTCACCAGATTTCTGGCAAGAACTCTGAGAGTAAATAAAAATTGCCATGAAAAGTTTCTCAAAAATCTGTCGTTCGGAGTCGACTTTAAACTGTAGGTCCCGCCACTCATGTATAAAATTAAGACACACAACATAAGTGGTCTGAGAAACTAGGTCGTAATCCTGACTGAAGGATTGTAAGGACCAATTATGTATGTGTTTACGTTTTGCAAATTTTCATCCACCTTGTCCTTTCACAGAGGTTACGATTTCCTGTCTACATTTCCAGTGTTAGTTACCATTGCTTTTTTATATGAAGCGCACGTTGCATTTCGATCAACACTTCTTAAGCAACTTAATTGTTATATTATAATACGATTCCCTACATTTATGTCAGGCTTATGTTCATAGATTTTCTGAACGTTGTTTCTATCAAATACAAACAACAATATTTTGTCTGCATTCTTAGGTATCCATGTTTCTGCATCATCAGCAGAAACATAAATTTATTGAATCAAAAGTAATAGAAACGATATTTGCCAGCACTATCGGTCTCTTTATCTCCTGTGCTGACATCAAGATCAAGTTAAACACTTCATTCGAAAATTAACACTTGAAAGCAAGTCTGATATTGGTTCTCACTTTATACTACGACCTTGTCTTATCCAAATGGTTCACTTCACCTTTAGCTCACTTTAACTCATTACTTAAAAACTATATATGGTCGCCTCATTTTGTATGGATATATCGCCATGTGTTTTCTTTAGGACGGACTGTAATTCCGTAAAAAGTGTTTCCTTTCTCTATGACTATAAAGCCTCCAGCAAGGTTTATACATGTTTGCTACTGCTTTCTAGCAACGTTTGCACTATTTATACATCATATTGTTTATTTGTGGCAACTTCTAGAACTTTAAAGTTGATTTGTCATTGTAAATCATGTTCTACTTCTTTATTATCTGACCTCTGTCTATCTCTCTTCTCCTAATTTTCTTTATTATTGTTTTTTCTCATTTCTTTTGTTCATTTTACAAAAAAAATTTACTTTTGATTTCTAGTAATCTAACCTACTCTAAGCGGTACTTTTTCGCCCTTTGCTACTTTGCAAATACCAATTGCCATCTTGTATAGAACCATATGGGATCATCGCGAAACTTGATAAGTATATTGTGGGCTTATACTGTCAATTTAAACGATATAACAGCGGTGCTGTCTGCAGGCAACTTCTTCGCTTTGAAGATCCTGTTAAACAATTGCTCATGGATCATTAGATGCTTAACACTTTATATGTGTTTGAGTATAGACGCTGAAGGATTTTAGGATTGATATCAGACTAAACCACTGGTCCCAAGAACAAATAATGTCATAGAGGCAGAGGTTGACATCTGTGCTAATAGACATGAGGAATAGTTCTTAATTCATGCTCAATTGAGAAGTTTTTGACATGGTAGTATGTAATCGAATTACTACCGTCCGTTTTGCACTCAAGCCTACTGTACCATTGAATGAACAATCTCATAATAACGGAGACTGGCGTGCAGTACTCATCGTTAGTATACAGGAGCGATAGACCCTTATTCATACTCAACTTCCCTTATTTACACAGACTTTTTTGACTTGAGCTATGCTGGTAGAAGTAACCGAATTGCTACTGCAAACTTGCCACAAGGCAACCTTACACCCGAGTCCTTAATTTGACTTGAGTGACCCTGATAGAAGTAACTGAATTACTACTGTGAGCGCGACACTAGGCATTCTTACATCCGAGTTTTTAAAATGACTACCCTCTAGCTTATGAGCGACTTAAAGAGCTCTGTTTCTGTAAGACAAAAGATTGCACATGCTTGGAAATTTATATCGAAAAACAATTTTAAGCAATTGAATGTTTTCGATATAAATTTCGCCTGAAAAGCTCTTCCAACAGTTTCAGAAGAATTTTTTTAATTTAGTGATGTAGTCCCCGTAGTCTAGTAGGTAGTATGTTGGCTTATTAGACGTGAGACCGCGGTTCAAACCCCAGGTCAGGCATCTCCGACAATACGAAATAGTATGAAAAATATATCTTCGGTGACTTCCTCTCAGCAGATTTCTGGCAAAACTCTTTCATGAAAAATTACCCAAAAAAAAAAAACTGTAGGTGCCGCCACGCATGTATAAAATTAATATACACAACATAATTGGTGTGAGAAACTTGGTCCTAACCCTAACTGAAGGGTTGTAATGACCAATTATGAATGCATGTACATATGTATCCTCTAAATTGATTGAAGAAATGTCTGAATTATTCCGTACTACTGGCAATTCAATTAAGTTTCGAAAACTACATATCTAAACATACAAATATGGAAATGCTAACGTGAAGTACGTTTATGAACTAGAGGCATGAGATTAAAAAATTTTGATAATTGGGTGACTTTAAGCAAAATCTTTATTTGTTTAAAACTTTAAATAAATAAACGAAGGGACGATGGCCACTCTTTAAGAATGTTTCCCCAAATATTTTTTAATCTTCAAAGCATACAATTATTTCAACATGTTGCACTACGACCATGCCATACCATACCATACATACTCGTATGTGCCTCACTATGCTATGCTATGTAGCTTAGGTACGTACTATGCTGTGTTGGAAATACTCATGCATGGCTTTCATACGAGTATGCCAGCCTATTGAGGCATGTGGCATGTTTTATATTGCGCTTTTGCAACAAGGAGAGGGTGTAACAAATTGCCTATTAGTTATTTAGTTTAGTTTCGATTCAGTTGCAGTTTTGTGCTTGCCTTCTCCCCACTGTCCTCAGAGCGAGTAAGTGGAGGGGGGATTTTAAATATTTTATTAGTAATTACAACAAATAACTACAACAGCAACGGCTACTTGTTATTATTTTTATTTTTTTCTGCTTGTTTTTTTCCATCATCTTGGTTTCGTTGTTGGTTTTTTTTTCGTTTTCCATTTATGCTGCAGCTACTGGCATATTTTCATACAATGCAGCTTCAATAATGTATGTATGAACGAAAGAATGAAAGAAAAGAATGAAAGAAAAAAAAACGAATCGACATGATTTTAATTAAAAAATTTATTCGATAAAATAGATTCTTATAAATTGGTTTTTGTGTTCTTTTTTTCTTGTTGTTGTTCTTGTTGTTGTTCCATCTAAATGTGTTTTGATATATTAGTTCAATCAGAGTTTTCTACAACAAAAAAAATATATTTTTTGTTTTTTTTTTTTTTTGATTAAATATTGAATAAAAATTGAAAGCCAAGTTGCTTATACTCGCTATTGTGTCCAATCGCGTTTATTTATTAGAAAATCCAAGACAGATAACAAAAAAAAATGGAAATATTTTAATTATATTTTATTAATAAATAAAAACAAAAACAAAAACAAAAAACCAAACAGAACAAGATATACTAACTTATATGTCCAGTAAATTAAGTTTTAAATGTTATTCCCATGAAACCTTTCATAGTAAAAATTTCATATTAACAACTCATAGGTCACATAAAATATCTCTAGGCACCTTAAGTACGTTTTAAAACTAGACTATGAATTTTTATAACCACTGTGAACTCTATAGAATGTAATAAATGTAAGAAAACAATAACAAATCAACAATCAAATTCTCGAAGTTGACAGACCGATAATGGTACACTACATATGATATTGTAAAACTCTCAACTGTAAACTTTATAATAAAGGATCGCATAATAAAAGTTTGTTTTCATATGTACGAGTATATAAACAAAGGATTCTCTCTTCTCTAATAAAATAACAACGGAACAACTGAAAAAATTTCTGTTACTTCAAAATTCAATCCAAATCCAATTCAAAAAATATGGAATTCGTCTCTTCACACGTCCATAACAGATCACATTCTAAAATTCTAGAACCAAAATACTTCCTCTTACTTTTCTACTCGTCTAAACCGTATGCACGATACTGGACAAAGTTAAGAAAGTTGTTTGCCTTGGTGTAATTCGTACAGTGATAACCTATTGAAAATTCAACTTTGGATGCTCCGTGAGGTGGAATGCCACTACATCTGTGTATATGACGAGTATATATCCTTGTTCAATAGCAAAGTTATTTGCAAAGTGCTTTGATATGCGTCAGTGGGCTTTGACGTCTTATGCTTTGCTGGCATCACCCACCATAGTCAAGGTTTCGGTGCTGCTGTTCCGCACCCAATCAACATGAATTGATTCTGCTGAAAATATCCGTGTTTATTTTCCCGACTGAGATCATCAGTGATCAGTTGTGCTGAGATCGACTCAAACAGTATGCTTTAAGCGAATACGATTAATAATTTCCTAAATAGTAAGGCCGTCATGTTCATGGCAATTTGATATACTCTCAGAGTTTTTGCCAGAAATCTGTTGATAGGAAGTCGCCAAAGAAATATTTTTTTTATATTTCGATTTGATGTCTAGCCTGGGGCTCGATCCCTGGCTTTACATGGCTAATAAGCCAACACACTACCTATTAAACTACGGCGACTAAGGCAGAAAAACGTCACAGTATTCTGTTTCGAATGCAATCCGCAGATGATTTCATAAGGAAATTAGACACCAAGTTGGCACATTCAAGTTGGCATTTCAAGATGGTGATAAGTGAAGTTCGAGCTTGAATTGAATTGGTCAAAAAAAAATATTAAACGTAAGCAGGCAGATAACAAAAGCGTTTAACCTAACAAGGATGAGGACATTAAAGGCAAATATGGCCCATTATGATGCCACACAGTTATACTTCTTAATTTCCGGGATATCCTTCCTGTTGGAGCTTATTATTCTTACAGTGCCAAAGATGCCGCCTAGTCTTACTGATCAGTAAGATCATCTACATTTTAGACGCCCAAATGTTTCCCTCTTTTGTGGTTTTATGCCCAAATGTTTCCCTCGGTTGGTTTTAATGCTGTTCTGTTTGTTTGTTTTAAAAATGTTCCTCGAGGTTTATCCACAAATCCGATGCAGGAAATAAATAAGTCTACACGGCTATTGTGCTCATATTATTTTACCTCGTTACGAGATCCCTACAACTTGTATATATTTCTACTTTCTAATTCTAAATTATCGACTTATGATATGAGTCACGTTTATATTGTACCGGAAAGGCATTTTGATAAAATATATCCTCAGTCCTTACAGCGCATACTATTGGATGTTTGTATGTATATATATATGCATGCATGAGCGATCCCTTTACTTAAACTCAAAGGCTAACATTGGAGAAACCACGGATAATAATGTGGCCATAGATCACTCTGTTCACGCTAGCTATAGTAAGTATTCCACTGACATATCTTACTGATTTCTAGGTCGGTCGTTTATAGGTTATGTTACATACCTATTATTGTTTATCTCTCCGTACACTGGACTTCTGCAGCCCACCTAGTTTAGTACACCGCATATGAGCACTTGATTTTATGATCTTATGGCAGGTTGAATAGTAGTTTTGATCCAGTGTCTTCCACTTACTAATACCAACGCCTATGATTTTAGAGGCCAGATATTCTCTTGTTCCTTATGCTTTCCTTACATTATTGGTAAGTTCGGGTGTACTGTATGAATTCAATGTCTGCATACAGAATGAATGTGGGTTGCTTGGAAATTCTTGTTTATATGCTCACATCCTACTATTTTACTAATGTTCACATACTACATTTATACCTTTGTTGCACATTTAGTAATCGATATAGTCTAGGTAGTCTGTTGGCTTATTCGACGTGAGGCAACGGTTCTAACCTCAGCTCAAACATTTCTGTGAAAAATATTTTTTGGCGACTTCCTCTCAACAGATTTCTGGCAAAATCTCTTAGCGTTTTCAAAAAATCTATCGTTCGAACTCACCTTTTACCTGTAGGACCCGTCGCTCATGTATAAAATTAACCCTCAAACGTAAGTGTTGTAAAAAGCTAGGTCGTAACCCTGATTGAAGGGTTGTAATGACGAATTATGTATGTATGTATGCATCTTACAAAAGCGATAATTCGATTATTTTATGATAAACTCTTTGGAGAACAAATATCCACTCATTTGTAGATTGTTTGCTTTCCCTATTTTTTTTTTATTATTTAAGAAAAAATTTTTTCCTAAAATTTTTAAGTTTTTGATTTGATACGAAGACAATTAAATTCCAAAATTGTTAACCTTTAACCTTCAACTTGTTAAGTGGTTTTCTACTCAAACTAAACTTCATAAACTAACTGGCCATTAAACATTTGCCTGTAATTACAATTACAATAAAAAAAACACAATCAATAAGAAAGATAATAAAGTAACGCTACGTTAACGTTACGTTGCAAACTTCTTCTTCATTTTGTGCTTCTGCTGAAAACACCTTCAAAATATTTTCCATTTTAAATACAAAAATTAATTCTCCACTTATGCATGACATTAATGGCTGTCAAAACAAAATTTTCCAAAACGAAAATATACATTTTCGTTATGAAAAGAAACACGAAAGAAGAAAAAAATTCAAATTCAAATTCAAATTCAAATTGCAAATAAAAATAAAATTTCAAGTACAACCAGTTCTATTTGCGTTTCAAACCTTGAAATCTTGTTTTATGAAAAATGCATTTTTTTTCGTTGTTGTTGTTGTTATTATCACCTGGAGTTTGGTTTGTCTGCTTGTTGTTGGTGTTGCTGTTGTTTTTATTGTTAAAATATTTTATTGTAAAATTAGAAGAAAAAAAAATAGAAAAAATAGAAAAAAAACCAGTAGAAGTGGTTAATAGACTTACATTTTAAAAAAAGCATTTGACAATGTGTGCAATTGCTTGAGCGAACAAAACAAAATTTATTTCCGATTAATTGGGGAAATTAAATACAAAAACAAATAAAATTTTATTCCTTAACGTTGGCAGGTGATAAAATTGTTTGAAATTGAAACGAAAAATATGTTCATTTATTTACGAGACATAGGTCGAAGGCTCTTGTTTCCATAAAACAAACGTGCTGCTTTGGTTTCTAACCCCATTTCATAAAAAAGCCACCGCTTTTCTTAAAAGAAATCATTTTTGTCAGCCCATGCCTTTGCAGAAGATTGATAATGCTTTGACCACGATTATGCATCAATAATTAGACTTTTAGAATTAGCACACTCCCACATCCTTTTGGAGCCGCAAATTGTAAAAAGTAAGCTGTGAATGATAGGACACACTCTCACCACGCGGAAGCATATCCAAAACAGCAGTCAAGTGGAACTTCGAAAGTATACATACATACATAATTTGTCATTACAAGTCCCTAGTCAGGATTGCGACCTAGTTTCTCACACCACTTATGTTGTGTGCGTTCAATTTTATACATGAGTGGCGGGAGACCTACAGTTCAAAGACGATTCCGAACGACAGATTTTTGAGAAACATTTCATGGCATTTTTATTTTTACTCTCAGAGTTTTTGCCAGAAATCTGCTGAGATTAAGTCGCTGAAGAAACATTTTTTCATATTTCGTTCAATTGGAGATGCCTGACCTAGGGTTTGAACCGAGGCCTCACTTCTAATAAGCCAACACACTACCTACTAGACCAAGGCGACTTCGAACGTATTCAGCGACTTATTCAAAGGCCCGACCACAGGTTAAGAGGGAAGTAATACCTACTGAATGTAGCATGGCTGGAATCGAACAAGCCTAGGATTACCCGGAAAACTCTTACAGTGGCGCTAAGATTCTAACAGAAATTTTTTAAATAAATTTGCCTTTGAAATATATACTAGCTCTATATAGAAAGATAAGAGCCTTTAATATTTAAGACCACCAGGCAAAATTGATTAGAACAAGCCCTGTGGCCTATACTTTGATTAGGTTAGGTTAGGTTACGTAATATAATGGACCTCCTTAGAGGTATTTACTACAATCAAACATATACCCCAGAGGAATCCAACACGTGTCCAGAATACAATTTTCTATTGCAGCAATCTTTGTATCAGAGAGCTTAGTCAACGATGTTATGAAACTTCCGTCTTTTCAAAACAAGAACAGTGCACTGACACATGAGGTGGATAAAAAGAGGACCGCTTTACTTCTATCGAATGGCAAAATACTGGGTAATAGCGATTCTCACTGTCCTTTTGGTAGGCATGCGAAAAGAGTCGACATTTTGGCACATGACATCTGCAGGAACTGTTGGTTTAAGAAAAGGTAAGGCTGGGTTAGGTTAGTTTGATAGCTTTAATTTACCAAAAAGCTCACTTGAGCACGCATAGCGGCCCATTGTGATGCCACAGGTGAACGCAGCCTCTGTACCTCCTTGGATCGGAGGAACTTGGTCAGCGCAAGGGCTGCACATTTTCAAAAAGCACGACTACCTCACGCTGGAAAACCAGCCAGAAAGTTTGATAGATGAGGCTATGTCCTTGATATCAATGGACGATAGCTCCGTTAAGCAGACAAGGGTCGGAGAGTCAAATAACCCCCGCAAGGGCTGGGCATTGGCAGAGGAAGTGAATGACAGTCTCCTCCTCCTCGGCGGATTTGCATCCACGGCAGAAGTCGTTAAATGGGAGTCGCATTCTTGCCGCGTGTCTACCCACAAACACAGTGGCCTGTAAGCATGGCCACTGTGATCGAGAGGATATTACGGCCAAGTCCAAGTAGCTGGTTGATACGCCTCCTATCCATTGTGGGCCAAGTGAGCCTAGCGATGGAGCAGGACTCCTCATTGATCCAGGACCGGTTGGCATCTCGGGAGAATTTCCGCGCAATAGCCAGTTTGAACGATGTAAGTGGAGGGAGGAGGAAATTATATTTTTTGTCATAAAAAAGCGGGGGTTTCTGACATCTCACTTTCTGACATCCTTGACCGAGCTCTGGAATATAAGAATTGCTGCAATAACAAGATCTGTTGTGAATTGGGCTTAGTTTGACGGTGAAGAAAGAGGCTGCTGGGTGTGGAGGTGGTGGAGGATCTGGATGCATGCATGGATATTGGCAGTCTGAGGCGCTTACTCGGATGCTCCGACTGGCTTCTAGACTAGGACAAATATGGTAAACTGTGGTATCACAATGGACTGAATATGAATAGCCACCCATACCCTGCTATTGGATGTAATGGAAGGCAACAAAAAATCAGGCTTCTTTCAGGAATCACTCACTGAAAATTTGTGCAAAGTAAGAAAACTGAAAAAAACTAAGAAAAATTATTTTTCATGCTTCTTATTAATATTCAAACAGGTTTTTTTAAGTTCCTTAAATCTGTTAAATTCTCATAACGGTTTCTAGTTTTACAACAAAATTAATAAAAAAAAAAGTAAATAAAATTAAATTAAATACAAAAAACAATTTCAGAAAGTTTTTGTTATTGTTGTTGTAAATGCTGTTAATTAATCTTATTAAAAAGCGTAACTATTTAAGAGAAGTTGAAAATTTTTTTGAAGCAACAGTTAGAAAACAACAAAAAAAATCTAAAAATTACAAATAATCATTAACAATATTGTTTAATATGCACAAATTGTTATAAAAATTATTTTTTATTTTATATTTTATTTTGTTGTTTTTTATTTATTGTTGTTGTTGTTTGTTTGTTTTTTTTAAATACGATAATTGATAATTTCCGCATACGGCTTACTAATCGCTAATAAATAATGCGAAATTAAATGCGAATTTCTAATGCATACATACACACACAGGCAGGCAGGCAGGCAGTTCAACAAACAAGCCAAATTTAAATCTTTGCAAAACAATTAAAAAAAAATTAAATTCTAATTCTAATAATTCTAATTCTATTATTAATAATAATAATAAATAGAAATTTAATTAGAAAACAAAAAAAAAAGGAGAAATAATTACAATAACAATACCAACTGAAATGAAATTTATTGAATAATTAAGAGAAGGCATTCTTCATTCATTCATTCTCTAATCGTAAATATTCTTTTATAAGCTGTACAGCTTTTGTTGTCATTTTGAAATGATTGTGTGTTTATAATTTGAGAAATTTGATTTAAATGATACCTTTTAACGTAAACGATTATTGTTTTATTAATTCATTTAAATTTCGATAAATTCGATAAATCGCGTTTGATAAATCACATTCGATAAATCGATTCTGATAGATTCACATTACATACACACGTACGTGATGAACATTGCAAATTGAATTTTATTTCATTAATTTTGGACATCGCCAGGAAGATCTTTATGGTACAACAATTCGTCAAATCTAGCCAACTTTTCTTAATTTTTCCTCTTCAACAAGATACTTTGGCTTCTTGTGATTAATTTGTTCCAATCCAGTTCATTATTTTTACTATTCCAGAGCTAAGATGTTAATTAGTGGACTCAAGCTTCATTCAAGATTAAGGATGAGCATACAAAGTGTGTTGTACGATATGCTCTCGTATAATATTTCTATTCTAAGTACGGCGTTTTCATCTTCAAATTTTTGATCAATTTTTTGCAATAAATAGACAAAGAAAACTTCTCTATCAGCTTCCAATACCACAACTATCTATACAACAAGTCTGGTAATTTTCTTTACGTTTTCGTTTACAGTGGTGACCTTATAATTAGAAACGACTTAGCAACATATATGTTTGTTAATTTGTTTTACAGTTTTCACTGTGTACCTGGGATCAAAGGCTTTGTTGGGAGGACGTCTTACATACGTGTCTCCATCAGATTGGGCCAAATTAAACTTAGATTCGTCACTCCAGAGAACTCTGTTCCAGAAACATCGTTTCTAATTATAAGGCCACCACTGTACGTTTAAAGTATTGTGACAATCCCATCCTCACCCTATTTTGTACATGCCACCATCTCATTTAAATATTTTCCTTTTGATGGATTGCAGCAATTGATTTTCTTGAGATAGTTTTTGGGCACTTTTTGCCTCCTTTTGATGTGTTGGGAACGTATGTTGAAGAACCGACTTATATCTGTTCTTAAACGGCATAGCCATCTACAAGGCAACAACTACAATCCGGCAAATGACTTCTGCAGGATCTGTTGGTCTAAGGAAGAGACAATCTTTCACATCATATGACAGGACATTACTGTTGTTATGTAGACACGAAAGTTTTTGGCCTGCCACTTTCTGACATCCGTGATCGAGCTCTGGCGTTAGAACCGTGGCCTCATATCTAAGTTGTCATAACACTGAATTTTATTGAGAGAATTGTGTCAAAAAGAGGCGAAGCCTTTGATATTTCTCAAAATACTTGCAGAAAATCAAGTTTTGCTGTTTTGTTTTGGAATCTTTTTTTTCTATTTTTTGATTTTTCATAATGCCTCCTTTTGATGTCTTGATAACGTAAGCAAAAGAACCGACTTACTTCTGTTCTTAAACGGCATAGCCATCCACAGGACAACATGGGCTTTTGGTCCTTGCCAAATCTCATTTGAATATCCTCCTCTTGATGGATTGCTGTAATCGATTTTCTTGAGATAGTTTTTGGGCACTTTTTTGTACCTTTTGATGACTGGCTAACGTTTGAATAAAAAACGACTTACTTCTGTCCTTAAACAACATAGCCAACGGTAACGATTTTAATGGGCCTTTTGGTTAGCATACCGAAAGACTTGGCATTACGGCAAATATATTTTGCCTGACTTGTGAGTTTGAGGAGGCAGAAGAGACTACCTTTCACATCATATGCCAGTGCACTACGCTTGTCATGAAGATTCGGAGGTTTTTGGCTTCCCACTTTGTGACATCTTTGATCGAGCTCTCCATCAAAAATCAGCAATGAGTATTCAAAAAGATGAGTAGAATTGAATCATACTCATAATTTCTAATACTTATACGCATTCATACTTATTTTAATATCATGGAACCTCTACTCATATTCAAAGTTTCAAGTACTCATCATATTAATACTTAACAACACGTATGATGTTGTTGATTTCGACTCTCCATAACTCAACATTTACAAGAAGCACAAAATAAGTATGAATCGCATATGAATACTAAAATACTTTCTAAAAGGTTGTGTGTTTGCTTTTGCTTCCTTATGTAGCTTTTCTACTTTTTGTAAATGCAACTAAGACTGCAAATTTTGATAAATGATTCGAGTCACTCGGATTTATAAGTATTTTTTTTAAAGTTATGAATCTAAATGAGTAGGCTTATCAATCAAACATATTTCGAATGGTATGAGTTTGATGCCAACGTTGTACGCGTACTCATTGCAACCTGTACTTATAAATCAACATTGTATTGAGTATGAATGAAATTAAATTTCAATATTGTTGACTCACTTGTATTCAAAATGCAAAGAAGTCGCCGTAGTCTAGTAGGTAGTGTGTTGGCTTATTAGACGTAAAGCCAGGGTTCGAGCCCCAGGCCAGACATCAAAACAAAATATAAAAAGTATTTCTTCGGCGACTACCTCTCAGCAGATTTCTGGCAAAAACTCTGAGAGTAAATAAAATTGCCACTCATGTATGATTAACACACACAACATAAGTGGTGTGAGAAACTAGGACGTTGTACAATGGGTCAATTCGACCTCCGGATGCTGTACTTGTCTCAATTGAATCGCTTTCAAATTTGTTCGTTTCATTAAAGAAAGAAAAAAAAAATTAAAAAATGCTTGCATTAAAGGCCTCCCCACATTTTATGTTGCCACAATAAAAGCCAAAACCGAACGAAATGAAGGAATAAAAAAAAATGTTAAATTTGTTGATTTTTTTTATAACGAATTTAGAAGTCGAGGTTTTATTTCTTCTTTGTTTTTTTTTTTTTTTTTGTTATAGTGGCTGTATGAAGCTTAATTTGTAATATTCGATTCGCTATAAAACGAGTCCAAAATACAGTTCCATGCTTCTATTAAATTATTTGATGTTTTATTGTGTGTCTATCTGTCTATCCGTCTGTCTGTCGTTTGCATTGCACTTCGCTAAAAGCAACAACAATTGCCAAAGGTGTTGTTGTCATTGATATTTTTGGTTTTGGTTTCGGTTTTTATTCTGTTGTTTTCAACTGTTGTTGGCTAAATGGCATGCAATTGTTTAATTTTTTTTTGTAACCTTTGTTGTTGCTTTTGTTGTTAGTGTTGTTGTTGTTATTAATATTTTATTTTCTGTGCTTGAAATCTAATTTTTTTAATTTAATTTTGTTGTCTAACCTCGAACTTTATATTTTATTTGCCATGTTTATGGGAGCAGAACAAAATTGAATGTTACGAGTGAGTATTCGTTCGTTATTCGTTAGTTATTCTTGTGTTTCCATTTTGATTTGAATTTCAATTTGAATTTTAAGCCTGAAATGATCTTTTCAAGTGTTAAATTAACAAAACAAAAAATATAAAACAATTTATATCCGTTTTAAATGTGAAATCTGTTGGATGTAAAAAAATAGGAAAAAAAGATTCCAAAAACAAAATTGAAAAACTAGATTTTCTTCAAGTATTTTAAGAAATATCAATGGTATCGCCTCTTTTTGACACAATTCTCTCAATAAAATTCAGTGTTAGGACAACTTCTTTATGTCATTGCATGATAACATATGCAATCGTTTGACCGCACTTAATTAAATGTTCTTAATTTATTTCTATTTTTTGTTCTTTTGGTAAGCAAAACATACACAGCAGAGATCGGCAATGAGTATTTAAAAAGATGAGTAGAATCGAATCATACTCATAATTTCTGATACTTATACTCATTCATACTTATTTGAATATCATGGAACCTCTACTCATATTCAAAGTTTGAAGTACTCATCATACTCATACTTAACAACATGTATGATGTTATTGATTTCGACTCTCCATAACTCAACATATACACGCAACACAAAATAAGTATGATTCGCGTACGAACACTGAAATACTGACTAGAAGGTTGTGTGTTTGCTCTGCTTGCTGCTCTGCCTTTTTGGCTTCTGTATCTTTTTTCTTTTTTTCTAAATGCAACAACAACTAAAACAGTAGATTTTGATGAATGATTCGAGTCACTCGTATCAGTTGTAAGTATTTCAAGTATTTTTCTAAAGTTATGAATCTAAATGTGTAGGCTTATGAATCAAACATATTTCGAATGGTATGAGTCTGATGTCAACGTTGTACGCATACTCATTGCATCCTGTACTTATAAATCAACGTTGTAGTGAGTATGAGTGAATCAGAGTATGTAGTTAAATTTCAATATTGTTGACTCACTTATATTGAAAATTTTATGAGTGCTTATGAGTAGTGAAAAAACGATTCATAGTTGATCTCTGATACACAGTAAGAGTTGTCTTTAGATTTGTCGAAAAGCACACTTGTTTTGCATTGATGTGTGTTAGCTTATTAGACGTGAGGCCAGGTCTCAGACATCTTGTACAATTAGAATATGAAAGAAAAATTCTGCGACGCAAACTTCTGGCTAAACTCTGAAAGTAAAGTAAAATTGTTATGAAAAGTTTCTCAATAAAAATTGTCTTTCAGAGTCGGCGTTAAACTGTAGGAGTGACGGCACTCATGGATAAAATTAACACACACAACATAAGTGGTTTAAGAAGCTAGACCGCAGTACAGATTGAAGAGTTGCAATGATCAGTTAAGTACTTAGAACTTCTAGAAGATACCTTTACTACAAAACTTGACTTGAACTACTAAAGCACATATAAAAATCATTTGAAACGTTGTATACAAATTTTTTGTCTGGTCAAGCACTTCAGGTGATAAATTTAGGTGCCTAGTTAAAGATTTCGATGAAAATGTTTTACAAGGAAGAGTTGTTTAAAGCGAGAACAATTTGCCACCAACTGTGCCATTTTTCGCCCGCCGATAATTTGCGAAATAATATCAATCAATTACAAGATCATAAAATAGGAAACGCCATACGATTGCTATCGACATTATCAATGTCAATGGTTTATTTACCATAAAAAAAAAGAAAATTTATTACCAATTTTATGAACATTCATTGCATCCCGTACCGAAAGCAGTAACAAATCAACATATCGACAGCATCATCAATGCTGTGCCATCACAACTGCGCACAATAGAATTTTATCTGTGCAGCTATAAACAGGCTTATTTGTTTTAAGCCATTAAAAGTACGTCTTTAACATGATCATTAACAACACAATATCGCTTACAAAATATCATTAAAATACAATAACAACAATCACAGCAAGTAATAACAACAAATTGTTAATAGTTGTTGTAATACACGATCGTATCGAAAGCATTCAAAGCCAATGAGTGTGTATTTGAGGATTACACTCGTGGCAAACATTAAAAACCATTAGAATAGATAACAAGACAACTACAATAATGCTTAGGATGATGATGATGATGGTGATGATGATGACGCCGACGACGTTTAAAATGAAGAGAAAGATCAAGAAATGACGATGCTCATGCTTTTGCCGTTGCTGTTGCCAAAGCAGAATATAACATTAACAATGGCACCTTGAAGGCAGTCAATAATGCAATAACTTCTATAGGCAGCAGTGGCAGGCAGCAATACAAATACAATTGTAAATAAAAATATTAAAAGACTTACAACACACACACATACACAGAGAATTTTGCACAGGCAGGAAGAGGCATTGAAATCGAAACCACATGCCTTACACGATCCAGTAACACACATTTGTCGAAGCGCATTTCCATTTTATTATTGCAAATGATTTTTCACACACAACAACAAAAACAATGCGCGACTACAATAACATAAAATCGAGATGATCGTCTTGACGATGACGATGACGCTGATGTTGGCAATAACAGTGATGAGGCGATAATAATCATATTAAATGTTGAAGATCATGATCAGTTCGGCAGCATGGCAGCAACAGCAGCAATAAAATGTTGGCAATCGAACAATACTTGTTGCCTTGACTTGAAACATTGTGCCTCCATTAATCCATTTTAAATATCGTGTGTTGTACACATTGCTGCCAATGCCTGTGTAGCAATAATAAAATTATTGTAATGACACTTTCTGTAGAACAACAACTACAACAATAACAACAACATAATTTGTTAAAATTTTTTCTTTAAAACACTTTGTTTCCCATTAAAATTTTTAACATTTTTTTTATTCTCTCGTCTTTATTGTTGTAATTAAATTGTTTCAAATTTTAAATTGTTGTTGTTGTTGTTGTTGTTGTTGTTGTTGCTATTGCTGCCACCATTTGTAACCCACCATGTTCATAGTACAAGATCAATAGAAGGTTTTCTTGTTTGTTTCTTTTTTTTTCTTCAAATTCACACCAATTTGTATCAGTTTTTTTTTATCTTGTTGTTGTTGTTGCTGTTGTTGTTTTTATTTTTATTTCATGTTCAGTTCAGTTCATTTGATTTCGATTTTGGTTAGTGTTTGGTGTCTTGAACTCAACATTCATGGCTTTGTTCACCTACAAATCCGTATGCAATAACCAGCCAGCCAGCCAGCACCATCAGCTTAAAAACGTCGCTGGCAAAAGACTCAGGTTTAGAAAGCTTGTTTGGCCAAGTGCTTATAAAGTTATTATACACTGAGAAAATTTTCCATGATTCACTTGCTTAACCCCCAACGGCATCTTTAGTTGATCCAATTGATCATTCAAAGGTACTGAAATAAAGAAAGAACAACACATGACTTACAATGATACTCATGCTGTATAAAACTGTCTTTTCAAGAATCGGGAGCGTAACAAAATAGCAACGATTGCATTTTTTTAAATCCTAGCGCCAGCTGTGGTTTTACCCATTTGGCATGGACATGTTTTCTATGCCTCACAAGGCTGATGTATAGTACACACTGAGTTACATACTCAAATGCATATGATTACAGTCTATGTTAGTCTGATACAATGTGCATACAGAGCCTCTTAGGCTTCTATAAAAATGTTGGTCATTACATCCTATTAGTAAGGATTACGACCAAGCTTCTCACATCATCCATGCTGCGTGTATTAAATTTATCTGTGAGTGGCTAGCCTTACAGTGTAATGTCGACTCCGAACAACCAATTTTTGGGAAAGGTTTCATGGAAATTATATTTACTCTGCGAATTCTGCTGAGAAAAAGTCCCCGAAGAAATATTTCTTCTTATTTTGTTTCCTTCGATATGTTTGAGCTGGAGTTTGAACAGCGGTCTTGCGTCGTATAAGCCAACACACCACCTACTAGACAATTGCATCCATTATACATATTCTTCATGAAACGCTTAAAATCCTCTACTTATAGCTCAGAAATCTTGTTGCTCTTACTGTAAAGCCCGGACCCTGTCTGCCAATCACTATAAACCCTAGAAAGCCCGGACCGTGTCTGGATGTCTGCCAATCACTTGGTCTATTTGCTTGAAAACTCTTGCCCAAGTCCTTTGCCTATAGACCGTTGAAAGTACTTGAAAAAACAAATGCGTACCCGATTAATATCTGTTTTCAATGGAAAAGTTTTCGGTCAAAACTTTTAGCACAGCATCACAAATACTTTTTGCATACCAGAGATCATCAATGAGTATACAAAAAGATGAGTAGAATTGAATCATACTCATAATTTCTGATACTTATACGCATTCATACTTATTTTAATATCATGGAAAATCTACTCATATTCAGAATTTGAAGAGACTCATCATATTCATACTTAACAACACGTATGATGTCGTTGATTTCGACTCTCCATGACTCATCATATACACGAAGCACAGTATATGTATGAATCGCGTACGAACGCTAAAATACTCACTAGAAGGTTGTGTGTTTTCTCTGCTTGCTGCTCTGTCTTATTTGAGTTTGATGTCAACGTTGTACGCATACTCATTGCAACCTGTACTTATAAATCAACGTTGTAGTGAGTATGAATGAATCAGAGTATGTAGTTAAATTTCAATATTATTGACTCACTTATATTCAAAATTTCATGAGTGCTTACGATTCATTGCTGATCTCAGTTACATACCCCAATAATTTTTTTCTTCCAGTGTACGTGTGTGCATGCGAACATGAATAAGTTCGCCAAATCATGTTGCCATTAAGTTTGTTGGTGTCTGTTTGTTGGTGTTTGTTTGTTGCAGTAGTTACTGCAGCCACTTTATAAGCCGTGGTTAAGATTGCATTTTTTTCGTTTTGTTTGTTGTTTTTGTAGTCGTATTTGTGTGTGGCTTAAATTTGATTTTTTTTCTTCGTTTTTTTTTTCTTTCGTTGTACTCGTAACGATATGCACTTGGACTTGGTCTTGGCACTCGGTTAATGCCGCTCTACTGCCACAATTGCTAAAAATTTTAAATTCATGTTATTGTTGGTGTTGTTGTTGTTATTGCCATTGCTGTTGATGGAGTTGTAGACATTATAGCTGTTATTCTTGTTGCTGCTGTTGCTGTTGCTATTGTGTGTGTTTTTTTTTTGAATGCCTTCTTGTATTTGAATTCATTCAACAAGTTGCACTTTGTGTTTACAAGTATTGTAGGGGGTATGTATGGATATCTATTTATTTGAATATATTTTGTACGTATGTATGGATGTATGTGTGTGTGTTACTCTTGGTTTTTTGTTTTTGTTTTTCAATCAACAAAAAAAACATTTCATTTAAGCGATGCTTGTTGCTGCTGTAGAGCATCAGGTATTTTATCTTGAGTTGAAAATCTTTTTGTTTGTCTCTCTCTCTCCGTTAAAATGTGTTGTTGTTGTCGTAGTTGTTTTTGTTTTTGGTTACCATTTGATATTATTTGTAATAGTGAATGAAGCTTTTTCTATGGTAGTGTTGATCTTGCCACTTCCACTATGTTTTTGTTTTTGTTTTTGTTTTGTATGGCATAAGAGATGTTGTCTTGTTTTGTATAATTCTTGGTTGGTTGTTGTTGTCGTTGTTGGTTATATTTCAACTTGTACTTGACCCTAATGTTGACGATGAGTTGTAAATATTCATTGCTGTTGTATGTCTTTCAGTCTGTTCAGGCTATTGCTGTGCTCGGTGGCTGTTGCTGCTGCTGCATGTTGTCGTTTTGATAATTTGTTTGAAGGTTATTGAAAAAGAAGAGTTCTTTGATTGTTATTGTTGTTGTTGCAACTTACAAGAGCTTTTAAATCAAATAGTTGTGCTGCAGCCATAAAGCGATTAAATTGTCAATTCTGGTTGAAGGTTTTCTTCAGCCACATTCCAAGTGAGTTTTTTTAGAAAAAAAATATGGAAAATGTTTGCCAAACACACACATCACACACATTATACACACACTTATTAGAATTGAATAGCATAAGCGCTGTTTTTGTGCAGAGGGAACTGTTATGATTTTTTTTTTTTTTTAAGACAAAGTCAACAAGATTAAGTCGTATTTCAGAGAATGTTAAGTTAGACAGTCTAATAGGTAGTATGTTGGGTTATTAGATGTGAGGCCACGGGTCAAGCCCCAGATCAGAAATCTCCAACAAAATGAAATGTGAACAGCTAAATTTCTCCGGCGACTTCCTCTCAGCAGATTTCTGGCAAAAACTCTGAGAGCAAATAAAATTGCCATGAAAAATTTGCTCAAAAATCTATTGGTACCCGAATTGACTTTAAACAACCCGCCACTTAGATATATTAAAAATTAACGCACACAACATAAGTGATGTGAAAAGCTAGGTCACAATCCCGACTGAAGGGTTTTAATGGCCAATTATGTATGTATATATGTAATAAGGTAAAAAGTGATGTCTTCAATAATGATCTCGTAAAGGCAAACAAGTCACCGTAGTCTAGTAGGTAGTGTGTTGGCTTATTAGACTTAAGGCCACGGTTCAAACCTCAGGTCAGACATCAAAAACGAAATATGAAAAAATATTTCTTCAGCGACTTCCTCTCAGCAGATTTCTGGCAAAGACTCTGAAAGTAAATAAAATTGCCACGAAAAGTTTCTCCAAAATCGGTCGTTCGGAATCGGCTTTAAACTGTATATCCTGCCACTAATGTATAAAATTAACACACATAACATGGGTGGTGTGAGAAGCTAGGCCGTAATCCTGTCTGAAGGGTTGTAATGGCCAATTATGTATGTATGTATGTAAAGGCAGACATCAGATTGCTGTTTTCGGCTGTGTTTAGTTTAGTCGTGTCGCACTACCTTCGTTTCAAGACGCTGTTTCTGCTATTTTAGTGCAAATTTGGTATCATTAGGATCACAAAAGATCTTATGCACTGAACAGTATCACACAGTCCATCACCATCCAGTAGTTTTGTTGATTACTGGTATGCTCCCCTATTGTTAATTGTTGTTTTGGCAAAATTATGATGACTACAGTCGATTTTCTACTGGAAGTCGCCGTAGTCTAGTAGCTTGGGTGTTGGCTTATTCGACATGAGGCTACGGCTCACAACCCCAGCCCATTTTTATTTCCTTCCTTTTTAAGAATTTTAATTTTAAAGGACCTCATTTGTTAACAGGAATCCAAAACATATTTTAAAAAAATTTTGAAATTTCTTTTCTTGAAAATAAAACGTCTCATTTTTCCTAAAAAAAACTCCGGAAAAAATCTTTAAAACTGAAAGAATTTAATGGCGTTTGCTTTATTGTCCAGACATAATATCTGCAAAACCAATACTTAAGCAATTCTATTGTATAATACAAGAAGAGAACATTAAAATAAAGTTAAAAGGATATTAAGAAATAGAAAAAACTCATGTATAAATATTGCTACACACAGACGACATACAATGCCGCACAGCAGGAAGAATAAGTAGAAAAAACGACGAAACTAAAGCGCAACAAGTCGTTGCCCTCGAAAATTACAAATACATGGACAATGTTTTCTTCTCTGTTTTGTTTTTGTTTTTGTTTTTTTGTCGATTATTTGGCTGCTACAAAAGCAGCAACAACACAAACGATTTTAAACGAACCGAAAACGACAGGAAACGACCACAACTACATATAATACATGGAGTGACAGAGTGAGAGAAAGAGTGAGAGAGATAAGGTACACATATAGACAAGAACTACAGGAATTGTAATGGCATAAAGAGACATAACTATGTGTGTGTGTGTGTGCTTGTGGTTGGTATGGGTGTGTATGTTTAAAGGGAAAACCAAAAACAAATGGTTTCAAAGGCAACAAAATAAAATAAGAACAATAAGAAGAAGAAGAAGTATGAAAATATTAAAGACTGGCAGTAACCGAAACAACCGAAATCGTTTACCGAACCCAACCCAAACCATACCAAACACACACACAGGCACACACACTCTTAGAGATGTGGTGATAAGCATTAATTCAACTGAAATGGATGCCTTTGCCTGTGTAACTATTTACCAAAAGTATGACATTCTCACACATACACACAAGCACATTGTTTTGGCATATATTGGCTCTTAATTTTGTTAAAGAAAATAACAAAAAAAAAACAAAACAAGAGTGTCATACACACACATATACATTCACCAAGAGTTTCATAAAAGCAGACGTTATAAAACTGTTTAACGAAAAGTTTCTACTCTCTCTCTCTCTGTGTGTGTGTGTGTAAGTGTATGTGTGCTGTATGTGAACGTATGTGTATCTGTAACATTTCCTTTTTCCCGTTTACAATAGTGTCAGACTAGTTGAGTAACAGTGTCGGAACCTGTAAAAACTACTGAAATTATACCGAACATGCTGAATAAGCAAGCACTCCTATTGTTTTCTCATCGCTTTTTGTTTCATTTTACTTTTTGCTCTTCGTCTGTTTCCTTTTGTTGTTCGTTGTTGTTGGGTTTTTTTGCATGTTTTTCGTTGTATTTTTCAGTTTTTTGTTTAAAATGCCAAAATGAGAACAACGAGCCCTCTTTACCACTTTTTTTGCCGTTTTTTCTTGTATTTCGAAGACAAAGAAACTTCAGCACAAAATATTCTCTTCTTTTTTTTTTTGTCAATTCCAATTTTGTTGAAATGTTATCAGGATGCCAAACCTCTTGTTGTCACATACACACACACACGGACTCAGAAACCAATTGTTTTTTGTATTTTCTGTGCAAAACTATTGTGAAAGGCACTCACATGCAACAGTTGGTGTTGCGATACACTCAAACAAGTTGATGAAATTCGGTCGCCATTACTTAATGACGCTATGAGTTGGAATATTTTGATAACAAATTCGTATAAGATAGCCGAAATAATCTAGTAGATAGTGAATTGGCTCATTCGGCATGAGACCTCGGTTCAAACTCCAGCTCAGACATCTCCAACAGAATGAACAGGCATTCGGCAAAAACTCAGATTGTAAAAATAAAATTTTCATGAAAAAGTTTTTCAAAAATCTATCGTTCGGAATCGGCTTTAAACTGTAGATCCTGCCGCTTATGTATAAAATTAACATACCCGACATATGGACGCCTCCGTTCTATAACATTCTAAGTCGAAAAAGTTATACGACTATATGTGTATTCTAAGTACATTTTTCCCTATAATTTCGGAACGGATCGGCGCATCTTAACCAAATTTTGACAGTATTTAAGTTAGAGAACGTAGAATTTAAAAATGCAAGAACATTAAAAACGTTCTAAGTACACTTAGAACGTTATGGAATGGAGGCGTCGATACAACAGCTTTGCATTGTTCTAAACATCTTCAAATTTCAGAAAGCATTCTGCAACAAATTTTGTGAAAAGACCACCTTCATGTGTATAAAATTCCAATTCAGGAGCCCATTACTTCGTTTAATGCCCAAGGAAGTAAAGTAAGGTCAATGCCAATGTCATCTTCTCCAATGCAGCGCATTTCCTTTAAAATGGAATAAGGAATCCACAAAATTGATGACTTGGGGCTTTGCAATACATGAGAAACAAATGAGGACACAATGAATAATTTTTTGTGTGAATTTTGGTCAGGAGGCTTAATAAGTCCTCACTTTTTGGAATATGAGGACAAAATTGCAGTGACCTTGAACTCAATTCGTTAAAAAAACATGATAACGAATTCCTTATAGCCTCAACTAGACTAGCCGCAACTGAAGATCCATCACTTGCCACGCAGCGCGTGCAACAGTCTATTTATTACAGTAACGATCTCCTAAAAAAATTATGTCAAGAAATTCTGATATCAACTGCCTTAAGAGTGGACTGAGGATTGCTCAGAGTATTTAGATCTCGATCTGAGTTAAATAAATTAATGTCTGCCGATAATCACAGTGTAGATCCAATTTTAATGCGGTAAAACATGATGGCGGTAATAATGTTGGTTGGTGGTAATTCTCATGTCATATTGGTGTACTTTTTTTATTTCACACCACTGTTCGTCGCTTTAGTTACTACTCTTGCTAGCAACGTTATACTTCTTTCTCTTTTTATTTAAAATTCCAAACGAACTTCAATTCAAACGAACTTAATGGGAAAAAACCCATGAAATGTTTAATTATTTCCCTTAAAATTTCTTTCAGTGTAATTGTTGCATTGGCACTCATATAAACTGGTGTCAAAAATTGTTGTGGTATTACACAATACATATGCACATTTTCATATGCACACAACTAACGATACACACATACACACCAAAATAACATTCGCAAGGAATCTTTTGTCGGTTTTTTTTTCAACAACTCGTATTACGATGAAAATTCTTTTGTTTCGTTAGTTTTGCAAATGGGAGTGGGAGAGAGAATGGGGGAGAGAGTATCCGGTTGTTTGTGTCAATACCAAAATGAACATCATTTAGTTGTTGGTATTGGTTATATAGTGTCAGTTGTAGTTAGTTTTGTTTGTATTTGTGTTCTCCAAATAATGAGACTCCAGCATTCATTGCAATGGCATGGAAAAATACTTGGCAAAAAAATATTTTTTCGTATTTCTTAATAACAATGGAAACTGAGAAATGAACAACAACAACAGCAACAACAACGGTTTTCTTTCTTTAGTGTCTTTACGAAAACTTGTACTACATTTGCTGTGGGTGACAATGATATTGACAATGACGATGACGACGATGATGACGATGATGAGGTTGATAGTCAATCTTCTTCTGGAAATGTCAGTCATACAAATGCCGCCACGTACATATAGTTGGTGTGGGTTAACAAAAGTTGTTTAAATATTCGGTTTTAACTTTGATTTCTTTTTATTTTAAATCTGATGCAGCAAGTGGTCTTAACTTCTGATGATTTTCATCGCCATTAATGTGTGCAAATTTGTATTGAGTTTAATTATTAAAGTCTTCCGAAAGGTATGTGAGTTACTCTTTAGCAGGATTCGTTGAATTTTATTTAATTATCCTGTAAGAAAGTATTTTAACAACGGCAAGTGTAGTTGAAAAAAAATTAAACGGGCAGGTTAAAGAGTTTGCTTAAAAACAACACTAATTCAGTAAATCCAAGCGAAAGATAAATTTATGAAGGAGCATACTATCCCCTGAATTCTGGTCTCTTTGAGAGGATAACATCACCAATAGGATGTCGTTAAATAGCACCTGGGTGTAAAAGTCTGACTTAATCACTCCACTACACCCTACACATTTTCACAGATAATGTCGTACCTATGCTTTCTTAAGACTGTGCACGAAATACTTCACATCATCTGATATCCTTGCTATTTACAACACTTACATACAACCGATCGCGAATGAAGTTCAATTCGCATGTATGGTCCTGTGCCTCAAAGCAAAGAATATGGATATAAAGAATACGCATCATGTAGAAGTAAAATTTCTTATGGCGGGTCGTAACATCACGACCCGCTCTCACCAAAATCTTTTTTAAAAATCATTTCTGGATGAGGGGAGAGGAAAACAGAAGGAAAATGAACACAAACAAAGAGCGTAACAATGTGTTGCTCTCATCGTACGTATGTACATGTGTATGTATTCTTGTGTTTTTGATTTAGTTGTCGATCAGACTGCGACAAGAATAGATGTGTTGCGGATGCTTTATCATTTTATTTCAGAATAACACTCGAAGAATATTTTGTGTTAAAAATGTTCTATGTCATTAGCTGGGCGTATTTTATTTTGTCTCATAGTATAATTTTTTTTAAATGCTTTGGAATGCTCGTTTTTTTCTTTTAATAAAAAATGTTTTTTTTATTATTTTTATTTTTATTTATCTAAAAAACATGGCCTAATTTTTAAGCCAAAGATGGATAGCTTTATGTTCTTTTAATAATAAAATCGATTTTTTTTATTTTATTTTTATTTATCTAAAATTATTAAGCCAAAGATAGATAGCTTTACATATTTATGTTGATGAAATGAAAATAAAAATAGAGTATATTACTAACACTTTTATATGGCTGTAAATAAATAAATTCTCTCAAGAGATAGAAAATCTCTCACTCACTAATCCATAACCATAGGCATGTATTAACCTAGAGGAAAATTGTTAGTAATAATTTCAAGTCTACTTATTAACCCAATGATATGTATATGTGATCGGAAAATATAGAAAAATTGTACTGCACTAAATCCCTAAAGACACCGTATTTAACTTGACAAGTATTCTTCCAAAAATCGAAATCATTTCTCATTAATATTAGTGAATACTACTGTGATATTTCTTTGGGCGTATAATTGAAGTCTGAAAAAAGCGACATGAACCTTCTTTAAAAGCTGACAAGATTTTTACGCTCTTTTTAACGAACATTCTTGATGTTCGTGTCCTATGTGTGTAAAAAGCCGAAAATGTTCTTCCCCTGAGGGACATTGGTGCCGACGTCTGTTTTTAACACCAGAAAAATAAATAAATAAATAACAAAAACGCACGATGAGAACAACGCATTATTACGCTCTTGATTTCTGTATCATTCCCTTCTATCTTTCCCCCCGCGTCATGAAATATTTTTGAAAAATATTCCAAAATATGTTAAAATGCACATTCTTTATACTTTATTTTCTTTGCTCAAAGTCTATTGTGAGACTTCTCGATTACGTACAGAAGCCCTCTCCCGTGCTTATGCAGGAAGGTAGGGTATTCAACTCTACTGGTTCATTGAAGCATCGTTGCAGTAAGGGTTGTGTTTCACTATTCTATCGGGTTTTGCTAGAAAGAAATAATGGAACTTGTTCCCGAAAAGCACTTCCGTTTGTGGTCGATTGCCACACTGCCTTACAGACAGAATTCGTTCTTTAGCTTGACTATTCGTAAGTGGAACTCCTTTCCTGCAGTGGTATTTATTTCCAGGCACTTATAATGGCTGCATTCCAAAATGTATCAATACAAAGTTTGTATGCAGTTCTACTACTGTATATAAACTATGTAGATATGCAAAGTAACCAAACAATGCATCAACTATAAATCCGATGCCTGATTGTTCAAAATACAAAGCAACTAACATTTTGGCAGGTAACCAATATAAAAAGATTCGAAGCTAATATCATTAACACTACTACCCTCTTCCCATAACCTATTTTCCTAATTCCAACGCAATGCACTGCATTAGTAGGAGCCATCCCCTAAGTCTTTGTCTTAAAAAAAGACAACATATCTCGCGTAGTACTTTTCACCACTTTTCCAAATCTTTCTCTCCGCAATGAATGTCCTGAACTTCCTTGAGAGGTCACGGTAATCCCGAGTGTTTGAAATTCCTTTAAAATCTTCGAATGTCCAATATTTGATTCATTTCCCAGTCCAGTCGCCCAAATATGTCCAGTTCTAGACGCTTTGCTCTTACAATAAATGTCTAGCGGAAACAGGCATCATTTTTACCAGACCACACTTTATTACAAGCGTAGAGGGCAATTCCTAAATTGCCTGATACGAGTGGTCAAAAATTAATTGAAAGTGATGCTGGTACACTATTTGCTTATCTAATCACTTAGCAAAGAAAACAATTTTAAAATTAAAACAATAACTGAGCATTTTTCAAAGAAATTCTTAGAAAATATTTTGATTTCCTAAAAAAAAAAAAAAACAAAAAAAAAATAATTTCGCCAACCTTCTAGCAACTGGTTTCGTGTGTTAGTATGTACATTTGATTATATACCAGGAAAACATATTTAGTCATTGAAATTGCTATGAAATCCAATAAATTATTCCAATACCAAACCCCTTCGCTGCCGCTTAATTACAAGCCCGAAAAAAAAAATTAAAAAACTGGACTTAAATTCATTATAAGCAATTAGATTACGAATACAAACTTTTATTCGTTAAATATCGCTTACACAACAACAACAACAACTGAAATAACAACAAATTTCTTTATGAAATTATTGAATAAATCAACAAAAACAAAAACAAAAAAACACAAAACAAAACCTATAGTTTTTAATTCTAAAGTTGAAAAATAATTTTTTAAAAACAAAAAAAAACTTGGAGAAAAAAATATTCGCTCGCAAAATGAATTTCAACGAAGCTTAACTATAAAAACCCAAACACGTTTAACGCTTTTTACAACAAATTTACAATTTTAGCATAAATTAATTGAGTTTTTTTCAATCAAAATGCCATCGTCGAATTATTTACAATCTATTCCATAAGATTTTAAAAAGATTTTGTTTTTCGTTCTGTGTTGTGTAAAACAAAGCGGACGTTTTATTGTGTAAACATAGGAGGGATTGATGGGTTCATGATTGGATCGAATAATAGAATCAATTGGTAAAAGTTTTGATACTCAATCTTATCATTTGTTCTTCTTCTTATTATAGTTTCCTTCAAGCTAGCAATTCCGCGAAAATTCTTTCTAGACGCCAACATATTTGGGCCATTGAGGAGTCCTGCTCTACCGCTAGACTCACCTGGCCCCTGATGGATAGAAGGCGTACCAACCAGTTACTTGGACTTAGTCGTGGCATTATCTCTATCACAATGGCCATGCTTACAGGTCACTGTGTTAAGGGTAGACACGCTGAAAGGATGCGGCTACCATTTAACGACTTCTGACGTGGATGCAGATCCGCTGAGGAAGAGGAGACTGTTATCCACTTTCTTTGTCAGTGTCCATCTCTTGCGAGGTGCAGATATAGGTTGTTTGGCTTTCCATTTCTTGTCAGCTTGACAGAGCTCTATCATCTATTGATGTCAAGGATGTAGCTTCGTTAATCAAACTTTCTGGCTGGTTTTCCAATAAGGGGTAGTAGAGCTTTGATGTGCAGCCCCTGTGCTGACCAACTTCCTTCTCTTCCCTGATTTTGGTGGAACTTGGTCAGTACAGAAACTGCGTCCACTCTTGGCATCACAATGGGCCGCTATGCGTGCTCAAGTGAGCTCTTTGATATCAGAGCTACCATTTCGACCTAACCTAACCTATATAGTTCCTTGATGCTCAATTTCAGTGTCGTAGCCGACGTTGTGTAGTGGCTAATATGCTTGTATATAACCTCGACAAATTAGCTTCGTCTGTGGAAGACAATAACAAAATTCTCCTTTTTAAAAGAGAAAAGACAAACATGAAGATCAACACTTCTCCAAATAATACATCCAGTATGCCTCCTGACTGACCTCTTACTCCGATAGATGACAACCTTAGCAAAAAATCATCATAAAAATGTGCATCTTCTCGAAAAAGAATGGGATTTGATAAGCGCTATACGCACTCTATTCTCAACGTGGCCATTTTGCTCATGCAATAAAGGATGGAAACTCCATCATCCTAGGGCCTTGCTATGGTAAACTAATTGCTTGCTTAGCAGCAAGCAAAATATTGATGAGGTAGGATATGATATAAAAATAGGCTTTGCAACAGCTCTAGTTTAGTTTGGATTAAATTGGCAGCCGCCTCAAACAGCATAGCTTACTTGGATCTTACATGGTGGCGTTGTAGCATCCATATTTCCTATTCTGTCATACAATTACAGCTCCTGGTTGACAGATCTCAACCATACCATGAATATTATGATGATGATGAGAATTTTTTTCAAATCACCTTTTCCTAGTCTGGTTGTCCAAGGATTATTCTTCTTAGGTTTCCAGGCGCAAGACAATACCAGATAAGATGTTCTGTGCAGCTTACGCAGAAGTCTCTATAAAATATTCCTAGACTAAGGGTGTGGACACCTAAACACCAGTTTCGCTTCGTACCTTGATACCATTGAAGCTTACATACATACATACATAATTGGTCATTACAACCCTTCAGTCAGGATTACGACCTACCTTCTCACACCACTTATGTTGTGTGTGTTAATTTTATACATGAGTGGCGGGACCTACAGTTTAAAGTCGACTCCGAACGACAGATTTTTGAGAAACTTTACAGGGCAATTTTATTTTTACTCTGAGAGTTTTTGCCAGAAATCTGCTGAGAGGAAGTCGTAGAAAAAATACTTTTTGTATTTTGTTTTGATGTCTGGCCAGGGTTCAAACCTGGCTTTCCATCTAATAAGCCAACACACTACCTACTAGGCTACGGCGACTCCATTTAAGCCTTGTGTCTAGAAATCCAAATAAAGAAAAACAGTATAATGTCTTGCTGTCTGCTCCAGGGACAACCGGCATTCTGGAACAGTCTTAGTGGTGGTGTAAACATTCTCTAGCGATCTGGCGGTTTTACTCTCGGTAAATATGAGTATTTCACGATATTTTTTAGTCATTACTTCAATAATCTGGCAGTGCAACAGCTGATTTAGTGTTCAATTGTTCTCAAAAGATTCCACATCCGGGTTTGTTACGTGAACTGCATTAATCAGTGAAAACTAGAATAATCTTTCTTGGGTGGTGCAAATCATTATCATAAATGGATCCATCCGATATCTTTCTAGCAAAGCCAGGTTCAAAAGCAGATTTAGATATCGTATTGTCGATAGATAAGACTAAACATATCAAAATTTTTGCATAACCATAGCTTCATGCCCTTAAGGCGTTCAGTCTCATCTTTGGATGATTTAGGTTTAAGACTAAAGTGATAACTATCGCTATCATCCTCATATATAGATACATACAAAAAGAATTGGTTATTTCAACCCGTTAGTCAGGATTACAACCTAGCTTCTCACACCACTTATGTTATGTGTGTTAATTTTATACATGAGTGGCGGGACCTACAGTTTAAAGTCGACTCCGAACGACAGATTTTTGAGAAACTTTTCATGGCAATTTTATTTACTCACAGAGTTTTTGCCAGAAATCTGCTGAAAGGAAGTCGCTGAAGAAATATTTTTTCATATTTCGTTCGGTTGGAGATGCCTGACCTGGCGCTTGAACCGAGGCCTCACTTCTAATAAGCCAACACACTACCTACTAGACCAAGGCGACTTCGAACGTATTCAGCGACTTATTCAAAAGCCCGACCACAGGTTAAAGAGGAAATAATACCGACTGAATGTAGCTTGGCTGAAATCGAACAAGCCTAGTATTACCTGAAAAACCCTCACAGTGATGCTAAGATTTTAAAAATTTTTTTTATATAAATTTGCTTTTGAACTGTTTACTAGCTCTACGTAGAAATATAAGAGCCCTTAAAATTAAAGACCAGCAGGCAAAATTGATTAGAACAAGCCCTGCCGTCTATACTTTGATTAGGTTAGGTTAGTTGCGTAGTGTGATGGACCTCCTTAGAGGTATTTACCACAATCATTGGATTCTGCATTGAAGTTCCGAATAAATTTGCTGTCAATTATAATTCCAATATATTTGATGCTATTAGATAGAGTAAGAGCTACTCTGTTGGATCTTGGATTAGGAAATTTATGGACTTTTTATCTTCTTGTGAATAGTAATAAACCTGTCTTGGTTGGGTTTACTTTCAATCCGTATACTATGTTCCATTTCAATGGTAACCTTAGCAAAGGTTAGAGAATTTCCAACTGAATTCTATTGACATTCCAAAATAGTTTTGCCATTTAAAAATTGTTTCATTATTTATACGAAATTTCTACGTTTCAATAAAATACGCTTGCAATGCATATGATTATGGAATATGGGGGTATTTTTTCATATGAAAACAAATTTTAATTAAAACAATACAGCGACATTCTTTTTTATTAAATTTATTTAAAATAAAAACAACAAACAAAAAAATCTTTAAGGCGGCAGTTTAGCTTAAAACTAAAAAAGCAACAACAACAAATGCAATAAGAAATTTAAAAACAGAAAATTACATGCTTAAACACAAATAAAACCAGAAACTAATAGAATAATAAAATCTAATAAATAAATTTTGCCCATAATTACACACACACACACACACACACACATGCACATGCAATAATTCTTTTAATATGTAGGTACTCTCTCGCTCTCTCCCTCGCTCACTCATACGCACTCATACACATATAGAATCTAGAATATGTACTCTAAATAGGTATCGAAATATTTTTGTTTTCCATTTACACAAAAAAAAACACACACAATTTCGCCGTATTTATTTTATTTTTATTTTTTTATTTATTTGTTGTTACTGTTTTTGTATTAAATAAATGCAAATATTTTTGTTTTTGTTGTTGTTTTTGTCTTTCCAATACATACCACCACCATGTTTATAATACAGAATTAATTTTCGTTTTTTTTTGTCGTAACCGAAACCGAACTTTAGAATATTTTAAATATAACAACAACAACAACAATAACATTAAATACAATAATAATAAAAATTCTATTTACGCGACTTGAAATTACAACAAGTTTTGTTTGGATTTTGTTGTTCTGTATGTTACCTTGAATAAATCTTGTTTAATTACAATTTCATTCTATTCCTACCACCATAATATACCCTACACAACAGGTACATACAGTATGATTAATGTAATATTAATTTATGTCTTCCACGTAAAACTTGTAATTTTAAGGGAAAAAAATAGAAAAAGTTCATTGCAATTTTTAAAATATTTTTCATTCACACGAAGGTTTAAAGCCCTGTTGTTTGTTCAATTCCCAATAATTCCTATAAGCGTTTACGCAACAGAGCTAACAAGTTTTATGACAGTCCTAGATCGATACATACATACACAATTGGTCATTACAACCCTTCAGTCAGGATTACAACCTAGCTTCTCCCACCACTTATGATGTGTGTGTTAGTTCTACACAGATTTCAAACGACAAATTTTTGAGAAACTTTCTCATGACATTTTCATTTACCCTCAGAGATTTTGCCAGAATATGTTGAGAGGAAGTCGCTGAAGAAATATTTTTTCATATTTTCGTTTTGATGTGTAAGCCAACACACTATCTACTAGACTATGGCGACTTAACCCTAGATATCCTCGATTAGTTCCCATGAACAACCCTTCTCACAATCGTTTGACTTTTTTCACATGCCTTGGTAGCATATTGAAAGCATCGCCACCTTACTACATATTCTGTTGTTATTCCTGCTCCTTCCTATATAAGATGTCAACGGGTATTGTGTCTCTCCAGGTGTTATTTGATCCATCAAAGATTCTCGAGTATTCTCTACCCATGATACCTAGTTTCTCACACCACTTTTGCTATGTGTGTTAATTTTATACATGAGTGGCGGCAGCTGCTGTTTGAAATCGGCTCCGAACAACAGATTTTTGAGAAACTTTTCATGGCAATTTTTTTACTCTCAGAGATTTTGCCTGAAATCTGCTGAGAGGATAGAAATCTTTTTTCATATTTCGTTTAGTCGGAGCTGTCTGATCCTGGGTTTGAATCGAGGCCTCACGTCTAATAAGCCAACACACTATTTATTTATTTATTTTATTTATTTATTTATAGTAAATTCAATACAACAAGAACAAGTCTTATTTTAAAGTATTGGTTAGGTAAATGTCATATAGGTTTTTTTGAAATAATAATTATAATTATAATATAAAAGTGGAAATTTAAAGTTAATTTCAGTAAAATAATAAATTTAAGAAAAATAAAAGTTAAACTATATTATATAACATGTTTTTTTAAAAAGATAACATTTAGACAAATATAACATAAAAGAACAAAAAAAGAAAAAACATAACTATGAAAAGTGCTTAAATATGGCAGTTTTAAAATGGCTTGCATTCGATATTATTTGTAATTGTGGGGGTAGTTGGCTCCAAAGGCGAACAGAGTTTATGAAAAAGTGTTGCTCAGAGGTAGCTTTAGAATATTTCATACAATTTATCTTCTTTCCTCTATTAGATCTTGAAAATTTTATTTTCCGATATAAGTAGGGTGGTTCCTGATTATAGACAATTCTATGCAAAAGCAGTAGTACTCGGCACTTCAATAAATTATCAAACGTGATATTATAAATTTGTTTTGCATAATGTGATATGCTACTATTTCTTTTAATACCAAATACATATCGTGCAATGTTGTTAAAAGTGACATTAAGCCTGCGCTTACTAACAGCATCACAGCTAGCAAACAGCTCGCAACCATAAATTAGAGTTGGCAACAAGTAAGTTTTAGCCAAAAGCATTCGGATATCGATTGGTGTGAAATATTGCGTCATCCAAAGATTGCGAAGCATAGCAAACGTTTTTCCGCAGTTAGCTTTAATGTGATCCGACCAATTGAGTTGTTTGTTGAGAATTACTCCTAGATTTTTAACAGATTCAACAATGTTTATATCTATATTATTAATATGTATTGGAGGAAGATACGTCATAAAAGTTTTCGGTTGTCCAATAAGTAAAACAGCTGATTTCTTGGGGTTTAGGCTTAGTCCATTCGCAGATGCCCATAAGTAAATTTTATGTAAGTCCCGGTTTATTAAACGTATACAATTGGGCGCATCATCCACTTCACAACTAATGTATAGCTGCACATCATCAGCGTACATATGTATTTGACAATGTTCTACATTCAATGGAAGATCATTAGCATATATGGAATATAAAAGGGGACCAAGTATGGAGCCCTGTGGTACACCCCTTGGCATTGAACAACTTCTGGATACGTTTGAATCATGATAAACACTTTGGCTTCTATTACTTAAGTAAGATGATAATAATTTTAACGCAGTTGGGGAAAAATTGCACATATGTTCCAATTTATGGAGTAAAATGGAATGATGTACTGTGTCAAATGCTTTTGAATGGTCAAGCAGTATGAGAAATGACATAGTATGACGTTTATCAACTTGCAATCTGATTTCCTCAGTCACATCAACTAAAGCACTAATACAGCTGTGCTTGGGTCTAAAACCAGATTGCTTTTCATTAAGCAAGGAGTTAGTATGTAAGTGACGGCTTATCTGCGTATGTATTAATTTTTCAAAAACCTTTGATAAATACGGCAAGATGGCAATTGGCCGAAAACTCTTATCCGGTTTCAAAATCGGAACAATTTTGGCATGTTTCCACATAGATGGGAAAATAGATGTGGTAACTATAGTGTTAAACAAATGGGTAAAATAAGTGAGTGTATAAGGTAATGTCATTTTAACAAACTTCGGATGCATTCCATCATAACCAACAGCATTAGATTTTACATTAAGAAAGGACTCCAGTACCTCCTCTTGAGTAAAGTTTATAAAATTGAATTCATATGATTGTCGTTGGCTTAGGATTACGTTGTCATAAAAGTTAATATTTATAGGTGGCATGGGAATATTTGAAAATTGATAATTTACCTCGTTGACATCTATTATCTCCGCGCTGGCATTGTCACGATTTACTAAACCCATCCTATGAATTTCTCTCCATTTTCTTTTTGAGTCAATACAGTCTCGAAACTTATTTCCATAAAACATAGACTTGGAATTTCTTATCTTAGCATTTACAGCAGTTCTCGCAGATTTAAAAATTTCATAAAGCTCTGGAGTTTTAAACCGTTTCCATCTAGAGTATGCATGATTCCTGATATCAATTAGAGTTTTAACTTCGGAAGTAAACCAAGGTTTACTATTCCGTAGGGATTTCGATTTTAAAGGAATATATTTATCATAAAGATATCTTAGGTTGTTATCAAATAAATGCAACTGCTCATCAACAGCAGAGGTTAGGAATACATGATTCCAATCTAGAGATAATAACTCGGTACCAAGAGACTGATAGTCTATATTTTCGAAATCTCTGTATTGAAAAGTTCCTGTTTGAGCGCTCCTTCTAAGGTTAAAATCGTAAGATATAAACAGTAAATCATGTCGTGAAAACATTGGTGCAGACAGTTGGTCAAAGAGCAGCAAGCGTAATATATTATTGGTGAAGCAAAGGTCAAGTAAGGTGCTGGATGTGGACGTAAAATGGGTGGGATTTTCATTGTTAACCAGGTTTAGACCAATGGAGTTCATGTCCTCCACTAAACTAGTATCCTCCAAAATATTGGCATTAAAGTCACCGGTTAAAATTACATGGCTATATCCAAGAGTGTAAGTACTCAGCATTTCCAACATTTGGTTCGTATTGATGTTTCTATTAGGTCTATAAATTGTACCCACTAAGAGTTTATCCCTGTTGTTAAAAATTTCCACTAAAATGTACTCAACACTGTCACCAACTTCATTTCTGATAATCTCCCTGCACGTAATGCTAGCTTTCACATACACAGCAACACCACCACCAATAGTTGTCCTATCTGAACGAAAGAGTCGATATCCATTTAAATTATACATACTGCTACTAACATCCGTAAAGAACCAAGTTTCCGAAATGCATATAATGTCAATTTTTGAACCTTCAAAAAGTAAACGAAACTCGTCCATTTTATTGTTCAAGCTTTGAGCATTAATATGGCATATCTTAAGTCCAAGATCATTTTTACAGAGAATGCTAATCATAGTTCTCAGATTTTCCCTAGAGCCAACCCTCATATCATTAAAATCCAATATCATTGTAATTACAAATTTTCCTAACCATAACAATGCAAGCAAAAATTAAGTCCTCAAAAAGCACAATACATAGTATAATTACAAAATAAAAACAAATAAAAACAAATATTTTGATATTAACATATAATTTTGATAAAAAATGAATTAAAGATATAGATATTATGTGGATTAAATTAGTGTAAAATATTAGGAGAGCTAGTGTGAGATCGAAAAAACTGATCCAGAGCATCTAATTCCTCAATCTGCATCGGTTCATCGCTTCCCAATGTTTTTATGTATACGAATCCTCGGTGCGTAAATGCTGAAGAAATAATCTTATCCTTTTTTAAACGATGGGCTCGGAGAAATATTCGGTGGTTATCAGGCGTAAGATTCTCGTTCAAGTAAAATGGTGTTTGACTATTAAACCCAATTAGATTTAAGCGGAAAGGATCTTTGTTTTCTCTTACATAACTTTTAATCGACGTTAGAACATAGTTTCTATCATATGGTCTTGCGAATTTTATTATAATTGGGGCATCTTGCGCCTTATTAACGTGCCTATCTTTATTTATATATCTGTTGTTCTTTTTCATTTTTATTCTAAAAATGTCCTTAACAGTTGGGGGGTCAATTCGAATCACCCCACAAATTTTGCTGTATATTGCAAAAAGATCCTCATTATCATACTGAGGAATACCGTTGACACGCAATTCATCTGAAACTGCAGAGTTCTCTTTGTTTCTAACATATTTTTTCAGAGCCTCAACCTCCTTTTCTAGTTTATTATTTTTTTCTGACTGTGCTATTAATTTTTCCGACGCTGTCTTTTTTATTTCTTGCATATCTATTTCAAGAGCAGATACTCTCTCAGATAAATTACTTAACTTACTCATCGTAACAGTTAATCTCTTATCAATCTCATTTAAGAGACGTTCTTCATAATCACGGAAGACTTCCTTTAATAGACTTCCTTTATTTCCTGCATTTAATTCTCTTCAATATGAGTTCATCATAAATTGATTTGCAAATGCTGTAGGGCCGGAATATAGGAGCATATGGCACTGATGCCTTTTTGCCCTTTCCATTCTTCACATTCTCCTGAAATTTTAAGCCTGGTTAGGTTACGTTAGGTTAGAGGACGTGTTCTTGTCAATTAAGACAAGTACAGTACCCGGAGGTCGAATTGACCCATTGTACAACGTCCTAGTTTCTCACACCACTTATGTTGTGTGTGTTAATTTGATACATGAGTGGTGGGACCTACAGTTTAAAGTCGACTCCGAACGACAGATTTTTGAGAAACTTTTTAATGGCAATTTTTATTTACTCTCAGAGTTTTTGCCAGAAAAAAAAAATTCCAAACAGTCTTCTACCAAAAACTCTGAAACTAAAACGAATTTCCATGAAAAAGTTTGAATTCGACGTTAAACTGTAGGCACCGCCTCTCATGCATGAAATTAAAGCACACAATATGGGTAACAAGCTAGGCTGTCATCCGGATTTGGGATTGTAATGTTCTAGAGAGCAGAAGATATTTATGTATTCGAGTATTCTGTCTGACTAGACTTTGTTCATGATATCATCCACACGATCACGATAGTGAACAAGTAAAGCCATAGATGGCCTACTACTCGTCAACCCCTCACTTTATTGAAGCTCTTTCGTAAAAAACATTAACCATAGAACCTGACATAAATTCTTAAGCAAATGTTTTCTTAAAGAACTGATTTTCTTTAATAAAATCTGCATGGTTTCCGATATTTGTCCGCTAATATACTGACTTCTAATAACGCCCTTAACTCTAACATACTGTGGGCAATTTCATTGTTTTCTTTTGAACGTGTTTGACTTGACATACGTACATAATTCGTCATTACAACCCTTCAGTCAGGACTACGACCTAGTTTCTTACACCACTTATGTTGTGTGTGTTAATTTTATACATGAGTGGCGGGACGTACAGTTTAAAGTCGACTCCGAACGACAGATTTTTGAGAAACTTTTCATGGCAATTTTATTTGCTCTGAGTTTTTATCAGAAATTGCTGAGAGAAAGTCGCCGAAGAAATACTTTTTTTATTTTGTTTTGATGTCTCACCTGGGGCACGAACCGTGGCGTTACGTCTAATAAGCCAACACACTACCTACTAGACTACGGCGACTTCTTCGTGTTTGACTTGAAGGTACCAGGAATAGCGATAGCTAGGGACCTACATTGAACTTTCTATCAGACAGTAACAAATATAGCGGCCAACTTACATATCATAACATACACACAATCCCTATCCCCGCCACTCAACCACAATCCCGATGATAGGGTTGTTAATGATGTGACTAATAATGTATCTGTATGTCTTGACCTTTAACCTTTGTAAAGTTACAGACCAACATAAAACACCGTTCGCATTTAGATTTAGACAAACGATATTGCAAAATTTAATACAACTGTAGCGAGGACATGCTCTTCCTTGCCCTTTTTAACGTCGAGTCTAGAACCACTTTTTTTACTGCTAGAATTAGACCCCAGATTATGCAGATATGATAGTGGATGGATTGCAAGATAAATTTTTCTTTATTCCTATTGACATTTAATTTTATATCATCGTAAACTAATTCCATTTTCTCTTGTTTTTCTCAATTTCTTTACAGATTCCCTTCATTTAAATAAGAAAACATTTCATATGTGATTTGGTTTTAAAAGTAAATTTCCAAAAAAAAAAAGAAAAAATAGAATTCAATTTCAATTTCAATTTAAATTTTTTAACGTCAGTTTTTTATTTTATTTATTTATTAACAAAAGAAAATAAATGTTTTAAACACAAAATGGCCGAATGCTCGTATGCACGTTGTCTGCAAGAGAGACGTTTAATCAAGCGGGAGTTAATGAAACATTCCAAGGATATGCTGCAAATTGTAGGTAAGTGGCAACAATATTTGAATACATATTTTACATGACATTTTTCAAACGATTTTGTATAATTTCTTATATTTCTTATAATTTTTGATCTGTATAGAGAATACAATTGATTCGTATATTAAACGTTTTGTTTTAATATTTACAAAAAGTACTTAGAAATTGTGTAACAATGAAGAGAGCAAAGGAAAGTCTTGATTTCTTTTTAGCCACTCGTAGATATCAGAAATCAGCAATGAGTATTCAAATAGATGAGTAGAATCGAATCATACTCATAAATTCTGATACCTATACTCATTCATACTTATTTTAATACCATATAAGCTCCACACATATTCAAAGCTTGTACTCATCATATTCACACTTAACAACATGAATATGACAACGTATGATGTTGTTGATTTCGACTCTCCATAACTCAACATTTACAAGAATCACATAATAAGTATGATTAGCGTACGAACACTAAAATACTTACTAAATGGTTGTGTGTTTGCTGTGCTTGCTGCTCTGTCTTTTTTGCTTATGTGTCTTTCTTCTCTTTTTGTAAATGCAACAACAACTAAGACTGTATCGAATCATTTATAAGTATTATAAGTATTTTTCTAAAGTTATGAATCTAAGTGAGTAGGCTTATGAATCAAACATATTTCGATTGGTATGAGTGTGATGTCAACGTTGTACGCATACTCATTGCAACCTGCACTTATAAAGTAACGTTGTAGTGAGTAAGAATGAATCAGAGTATGTAGTTAAATTTCAATATTGTTGACTCACTTATATTGAAAATATCAATGCATTGCTGATCTCTGGTAAGTACCACCAGATTGTAGGAATTGGGACTTACTTTTACCACATATTTATGACATTTGAAAACAAAGTTTTTGTCATTGCAATTCACTTTCACTAGTTGGAGGCTGTTTAATTATATCAACTATAAAACAATGATGCATAAGGTGAATAAAAAAGATGGTGTCAATCTACGATATATGAGTGCTACAGTGAAAGCTTAGTTTAAAGTTAATTAGGTAGGTTCGTAGATCTCATGTCTGTCGGCAAGCCACTATGCTTTCTATAGAAAGTCTATATCTTCTGCAAATTTCCTTAGTTTCTTCAAGTCCACTTGTCTGGCTCCACTTTTCCGAAGTCGGCTTTGGCTTATTAGACGTGAAGCCACGTTTCTTCGGCGTCTTCCTCTCTGCAGATTTCTGACAAAACAGTAAATAAAATTACCATGAAAAGTTTCTCAAAAAATCTGTTATTCGAAGTCGACTTTAAACTGTAGGTTTCGTCACTCATAAATAAAATTCAACACACACAACATAAGTAGTGTAACAACCTAAGACTATGTCGACCACCATGCACGTAGACAGTGACAATAAATTAAAGCGTAGACTCAACACGTGGAATTTGGCATGCAGTTTACAAATATCGAGACAAACCAGACTTAAAATTTCAGGGGAATGTGAATAATGGAAAAGGCAAAAAAGGCATCAGTGCCATATGCTGCTATATGCCGGTCCTACAGCATTTGTAACTCAATTTATGATGAACTCATATTGAAGTGAAATAAATGCAGGAAATAAAGGAAGTCTAGCAGGTAGTGTGTTGGCTTATTAGACGTGAGGCCTCGATTCAAACCCAAGATCAGACATATTCTACTAAACGAAATATGAAAAACTATTTCTACGGCGACTTCCTCTCAGCAGATTCTGGCAAAATCTCTGAGGGTAAAATAAAATTGCTATGAAAAGTTTCTCACAAATTTGTCGTTTGGAATCGACTTTAAACAGTAAGTCCCGCTACTCATGTATAAAAGTAACACACACAGCATAAGTGGTGTGAGAAGCTAGGTCGTAATCCTAACTGAAGGGTTGTAAAGATCAATTATGTAAATATTTTAATCTCGAGCCTACGAAATTGAGCAATTATTACATAAGAAATGTTCCATCGATGCATTGCCTTCACTATAATGCCTGTACACTCCCCTAGCAACGACTAAATTTTCCTCTCGTCATAATCGAACCAGAGCAACTATGCAAGTCTTTCTGCTGTGCCATTGTCCTACAAGAGTCATTGTATCGACAGTACTTTGCTACAATCAACAAAAAAACTTTCCAATCACAAACAATTTTTAAATAGTTGGTCACCAGTCTTGCAACAGCCGATCGCTGTCATGTTGAAATGTCACGGCTTCATATCTGGTTATATACATACATACATACATAATTGGTCATTACAACCCTTCAGTCAGGATTACGACCTAGTTTCTCATACCACTTATGTTGTGTGTGTTAATTTTATACATGAGTGGCGGGACCTACAGTTTAAAGTCGACTCCGAACAACAGATTTTTGAGAAACTTTTCATGGCAATTTTATTTACTCTCAGAGTTTTGTCAGAAATCTGCTGAGAGGAAGTCGCCGAAGAAATAGTTTTTGTATTTTATTTTGATGTCTGGCCTGGGGCTCGAACCCTGGCTTTTCGTCTAATAAGTCAATACACTACCTACTAGACCACGGTTGGTCTATACTCTATTTTAAATGTATAAACTGGGTTCATTACAGCTTGCCTGTGATTGTCTTGACCAATTCCTCAGTAGCATGAAATTTTTACAAAATGCAGACATCCTATCAAACACTCTGACACAATGGTTAGATTAGAAGGCGTTCTGATGTACTTTCTTGCTTAGAGTTGAGTCAAAATCTGTGTCCTTTTTTCATTTACATACCAAAGTTTATTTTTCTGATCCTTTTCACTCCTTTAAAAGGACATAAAGTACACAGAAAGCGTTGTCGTTATATTGCAGCAAGTCTTGTTCGGTAGGGTTGATGTTCTGACTGCAATTGCGAAGAACTTTAATCATTCTCTTCTATTCTTCCTGAAAAAGTGGCCCTGCTGCCCTTATTTATGATGTTCTTGGCTAATTTCCAATATTTCTTTAGAATATCAGAATAATTTTACACGTTTTCGTTTAAATTATCGAGAATTATTAGTTTTGTGGCATTAAATAGTTGTCACGCCTTTAAAGAAGTCCTTTTTTGTAATTTTTTTTTTCACTTTAACTTTCTCTATTAAAAGAAAGTAGCGATACTGACCGATACGAATCTAAATTTACCAATAAACAGACGTAAAAAAAGTATCTTTGTATCTTTGGAAAGCAGACAGTAAAAAAAATTATATTGTATACACCGAAAACCGCTAATGCAGCTTAAGGGCAGATACATAAACTAAGAGATACAAGCCATCTAAAGGAGAAAAAAAAACTTTTTTTTGAAAAATATTACGACTGGCTTTCAGCATGCAAAGCTAAACCACTGCGTTATACGTATACAGTTATTTAGGAGGGGGATCTAGAAGCTCAACCAGCTTTATATTTAACTTTGTGTCACGGCCATTAGTTTCGGATCTTTTTTTTTGTTCGTTTTTGTTAATGACATGTTAAAAGGAAAAGAAATCTGTGGCTGTAGCCCTTTTTTTTACAGGAAGAATTTGAAAAAATTGTGATTATGTACACGGAAGATATGCCGTTAATAAATAAAGCAAAAGAAATAAATAAAATTAATTAAAATTTCTTGTTTTATTTTTGTTTGTGCATATGACATCTCTGCCTCACACCTAAGCGACTGAAATGAGACTTCATTCAAGAGGTATGACTGACATACGCACACATCCAATACCAAAGATGAAGAATCAAGGCCTGTCCTAGAATATCAGAAGACGTTTAACAATTACATCAGACACGGCACGGTACACATTATGAAGTCATCAAGTAGTGATCGCAAATGAGAAAGCTAATAATCCAGTTAATAAAGCTAGAGTATCGCCTGGGATAATCCAATGCCTTACAAAAAACTAGCTTACAGAAATAGGCAGGCATCGACTATTGTAGAACAAAGGGTACAGCAGAAAGGCTTGCATAGTTGCTCTGGATCGAATTTAATTAGAGGAAAATTAAGTCATTGTTATTGGATCGAACAGGCATTATAGTGAAGGTATCGAATCGATACAACACTACTTATGTAATTGCCCAGCTTGCGTAAGCTCGCGATCTGAATATTTAAACAACGGCACTATACATACACAATTGACCATTACAACCCTTCAGTCAGGACTACAACCTAGCTTCTCACAGCACTTATGTTCTGTGTGTTAATTTTGTACACGAGTGACGCAACCTGCAGTTTAAAGTCGACACCGAATGACAGATTTTTTTGAGAAACTTTTCATGGCAAATATATTTTTACTCTCAGAATTTTTGCCGGAAATCTTCTGAGATGAAGTCACCGAAGAAATGTTTAAATTTCGTTTGGTAGGAGATGTATGATCTTGGGTTTGAATCGAGGCCTCACGTCTAATAAGCCAACACACTACCTACTAGACTAAGGCGACTACAAGTTTGCATATTATCTCTGGAAAAATCCGCAAATATGTTAGTGTAGAGTAACTGTTCTGATGATTATTTTTCTTACTCAAGATACGATATTGTTACGTTTTCACCTTTTAAAATCGTCTGAAATATAAGCTCGTAGTTTGCAAGTAAAATAAAAATCAATTTGTGTTTAGTTTTAATTAAAATTCTTTATTATTCGCACAATTCTGTGTGTCACTGTTCACAACTTGATGTAAACAACAACAGTTGCTTTGTTTGTTATTCCGCTGTTTATACCCTTTGCATAAACAATAACAATTACAAGGCAATTATACGACAGATCTTTGTAACGGAGATCTTCAAACCACGATTACTCTCTTCAAACGCGCCGCATCTTCACACAGAACTGACTGAACTTCACTAACTCCGTCGACTGCTTTGCCTTGCCTTTTATATGGCAACGTAAACAGTCTGATGAATGTTTTTGAAAGCGAATGTTCGTGGCTTTGCCTTCTCGAGATCTCTATAAATGTATACATCGTTGTTGTTTGTGAATTTTGTTTACATTTATTCTTGTAGTGTTTGTTGGTATATTTTTGTTTACTTGTTTATCATTTTTTTATGCTGGTGTTTGTTGTTATATTACGCAGTGCGATAATTTGTAAACAAGTTCATTGTTTTTGTAGCTTTTGTATATAATTTTAATGTTAGACGATGTCAAAGCAAAACACCAGTGTCTAGATTTTCCATTTTCGTAACATTATATTGGGTTCGAACCGATTTTGATTCCGTAAAAATATTGCTTGAGCCTTCAAGTTAACCAGTCAAGAGGGTGGTTAATACCCTTAAGTCTTTATTATTTGATGCTAAACTCAAATGTCTTGCCACTGTTATTGAATAGCAAACGGCTGTTTGGATTCAAATTAGTCTCCGCCTTTCTCTATTGTCTGTCAAACTCCTCTTACCATTTCATAGAAAGATCTTCGTTCGAAAAGCGGTGTGGCCAATCCTCTCTTGTCAAGCTTACTTTTGTAAGCAACATATCTAATGGAAGATAATATTTAGAAGAAAGTTTATAATGTGCCCCAGCATTTCACATTAAACGGCGATCGCTGAAAATTATCTCATACACACAGTAGTTGTGAATTGCTTCGTTCAAAACCATGTGATATTTTAAAACTCTTCAAAGCCACCAAATTTCCAATAAATTTAAAGGAAAAACAGTAGGATTGTGTACATAAAGGCTATTGAAAATTAATTGCGGACATATCATATTGCAACAAAAATTTATTTTCCTTTAAATTCTTAAATTTAAGCTCCAAGTCAAACATTTTCCCTTAAAGCACACGCCATGGCATTTTTTTCTTATTTTTTTTCTCTTCCAGAATAATAATAAAAACAAACACTTGTTGCTTAAGATTTACAATATTTTTTCTTCAAACCAAAAAAGCATGAATAGAATACAAGAATGAAAATGAAGGAAGGAACACAAACAAGAATGTTACTTGCATAGCAATTTCTAGATTTTTTTTTTATATTAAAGTCCTTTGATTTATGACAGAAATTCTATGGCAAGTAAAGGAAAAGAAAATTGGAATCTTTAGCAAACTGAATATGAAAAATATTATGTACGATAATAGCATTTCCCCAATGAGATACCACACTCCACTCCACTGCCACCACTACTACACAAGCAGAAACTGTTGCATGATGTTGCAAGTAGAGAGTAGTGTGGAGAGTACGAATTTAATCAAAAAACTTTTTAGTTTTACTGTAAAAGTTCATTCCGTTTTTTCTTTGGTTTTTTATTCATAAATGTCGTCTTTTATTCCAACTGCTTAATATGCGAACATTATTTTTCCTTTTCATCTTATCCTTACGTTTATTTATTCTCCAAAAGCTTCCTTACCCTGCGTAGAAAGAAACGTTCTACTCGTAGTTGTATCCAACAATAGCAAGTCAAGTGTCTGTGGCACATGTCCACAATTTAGTGTGCAGTTGAAATATTTCCTTATTGCCACCTCAACACAGTTACCTGCTACAATTCAGTGCACACTCTCTCTCTCTCTCTTGTACTCTTGCCACACCAAAAGTATATTTGGCTGTAAACTAAAACGTACCTGTAACTAAAATTAATGCGATAATAAAAATAAAGAAAAAATATATGGCCGTGCTAAAACGTGTTCGATTTCATAAAGTCCTACACAATTAATTAAACCTTGTCTGTTCCACAAGTTACTACACAATTTAAAAATATCCACACAATAACTCGTGTATTTTAAACGATTTATTCGATCAAGCATCGAGCGTCAAGCATTAAACCTTATCATTAATCAGCTTAAGTACAGATTTAACATGAGGTTTGTATTGCGTTTTCTGATAATAACATTTGAAATTGGCATCAAAGTATGTAAAAGTATGGCAGAAATCAGTTTCTTCTCAAATGTCAATAGAAAAACAAGCTCAATCTTCCGAATAGCAACACTTAAGCTGATGAATTAAAGACAAAATTTTTCTACGACAAACTTACAAGATAAATAATAGCGGTATTTATCACGTTGCAACGGTTCAATTATTGTGTTGCGTTCCTACTTAGTAAAGAGCTGGTTGATCTCTTAAACGCCTAAGAAGCCCAACTCAAAGCATATTTCCCGCCTGATCTCTAAGTTTCACTAGGATCTAGAAACTCTGGGAATTTATAATTCAGATTCTGTTGCAATGACATGGATTCTGTATCCAGTTTGCACAGTAATTTCTTACCAGCAACCTATGATCACTAAGCCGCCTTGCCATGATCACACTACTAACGGATCATGAGAAGTTGGTCTAGCTTACACTGGATAACACAATGGGTCATATGGCCACCGAGTGAACTTGTGTGTGAGCGGCAAGCTACCCTCTAATCTAGCTTAACCTTGGATCATTATAAAATATGTTCAATCAATCCTATCAATGCAAATAAGTCTAATTATTCTACTGCTTCCCTAGCTACCTCCTCCATATTTGTACATCTCAAACTAAGGCTAATCTTGTTCAACAATTTCGTTGATGGATTTCAAGTGTGAAAGCGGTTTGGCTGCTAATGATGCAAAGCTCTGCATTAGTAATACGCGCAGACCAAAAGACTTCCACCACACACAACGAATTTTGGGTGACGTGGCATGACTCACTTCAAGAGAGTAGTATGGACTTCCCCTCACTTACAAGCCTTTAGTCAGGATTACAACCTAGCTTCTCACACCAAGCATGTTGTGTGTGTTTATTTATCTACGAGTAATAGAACCTGCAGTTTGAAAATCGACTCCAAATAACAGATTTTTGAGAAACTTTTCATAGCAATTTGCAGTTTCTGTCAGAAAAGTGTTGAGAGGAAGTCGCCGCGAAAAATATTTTTTCGTATTGCATTTTGTTAGAGATAACTGAGCTGAAGTTTGAACCATGGACTCCTGTCTAACAAGCGAACATACTACCAACTAGACTATGTAGTTTCAACAATGCCTCGAGCCACACTATGCGACCGATTTTGACTATATTTCATCAGAGGATTGTAGAAAGGAGAACTTCACGTTTTGCCAGCATCAATTGGCAACCGGGATTATACGATTTGACACCGTTTTGACACTTTTTTGTGCGCATCAATCAAAAACCGTGTCTACTCAGACAATTCCTTAATTTTGAATCTTTTAAAGCCCAACATTTGTCAAGTGAATGTCAAGTGAAATTCGTGGATAGAATTCTTAATGAATGTTTAAATTTTCGTTTTAATTTCTTTAAATTCAGTTTCCTATCCCAAATGTAGGGTTTTTCTTCTCCTTGCAAATACATGTTTAACGTGCTTGTCTTAAGTGTAACGTCCTTGTTGCTGTTTTTTCTTCCTCATTGTGTGTCCCCAATTCAAACGATAGTTACTGTTGTGCTGTTACACAAGAAGCAGAAAAAATTCACATCCTTGTTCTTCCCAAAAAAAAAAAAAATAGAAAAAAATTGTTGAGCAGCCAGGGTTTTTGTGTATACTTTGGTGACCCCAAACCTGTTGCCATTTACAGCAAAACAAAGAAGCAACAAAAAAATGCCCATTTTTTTCAAACATCTTTCTACTGCCAGAATAAAAGTGATGACGACAAGGACAATAATTTCTTTGTGTGTGTGTGTTCAAAGTTTTTTTTTCCTGTTGTGTTGGCGATTATTCGCCAAAGTAAAGAAAAAGTTTTGCTAAAAGCAGAGAAGCAACATGTTGTTGCAAATATATTTGTATGTATATGTCTGTGTGTGTGTGTGTTTGTATGTACTTGTAAAAGTCGTTGTATATATTTACCAGATTCTATGCCAAAATAAGGAGGAGTTTGACTTTCTCTCTCTCTCTCCGAAAAAAAAGGAACAAATATTGAGCAGATAATAAACCATACGGACTAAACCAATACCAACAACAGCTACAACAACAGCTGCACCCAAAACGTCGTTTGTTGAGTGTATGGGTAAGCAACGAAAATAAAAATAAAAAATAATGGCGTCTGCCAGTATCACAGCATACCCCACCAAAACCCGAACTTTACTGGTTGAAATAAGACGAAAAACTGCTTAATTTGAGCAAAAACCTAAGCAGACTGGGAAGGCTGAACTATTTTTGGTGTCTTTACTGTTGAGATACATGTTTGAAGGAAACATGATGCAAAAAAAGAAGAAAAAAGAAAGCAAAGTCAAATCCATTTCGATGCTTTGCTAACTATGACGTCGGCTACTACCCCAACTTATATTTTGTTAGACTTATTATATGTAAGTATTTAGAAAAGAGCTGTAAGAGAATGATTTCTTTAAAAAGGACGATTAAAATAAAAAATATAAATTTCCTGAAATTTTTTGTCTTGTAAGAACGGGAGGAAAACTACCATTATTTGGCATTAAACCAGCGAGTACTTACTTACGCGAGCCTTTACTTCAACCGTTTCCAAGTACTATTTTAAGCTTAATCCTGCATCAAACAGCACTTCAAGGTACTTTATTGCCTCCTATAAAATTATCTCATGTCCAACAACTCACAATTTTATGCGCTGTCTTCGTCTGTGCGCACTTAACAATAACGCTTTCGTTCCATATATAGCTAATATGAGGTCAGCATTATCTAGCCGTCCCTTATTCTGTCTGCAGTGTTGTTACATTTCGCTTCCGGCATGCCAAATCGTTTGTCCACCACAACCAATGCAGCATCGTCCTCATACCCCATAATCAACGCACCATCAGGAAAGCAAGGCTTAATATGCTAGCGTATATCGTATTCCACAATGTCGGCCTCATATGCGACGCCGTCTTTGATTCTGTATTCTCTTTGTTCAAAACAGTGACTAAAGAATGTACTTTTCATTCGTTTTAAGCAATCAGGCACGCCGAAATCTTCCAACGATGCCAGAATGAAGTCCCAGTTTACCGAATTGAAGGCATTCTTGACATCGAGTTCGATTACTGTACCGAATTTCACGCGGCACTCTTCCTGTGCATTAGGTCGGGCTCTGCAGGCCACAAATTGTTTGTCGTAAAGGCCATTCAAGCTTTCGTGGTATACTTGGAATCGATTACATGTTAAACGCTCAAAGAATTTGCCAATTGTTTCAAGCCTACATAATGAGGGCTGGCTTAGCTTCATATCAGGCTTGAGAAGTAGTACTAAGGGCTGCAGTTTCCATTTTTTTTTTAATTCCTGTTATTACGCAATGGTTATACATTCTCGCCGCCTTAAAAGAGATGTTCAGTACCTTGCCTGGTCCAGAGGTCTTGTTATCGTGTGTGCGAATTAGAGTATGTAGAGGAAAGACCAGAACATTAAACTCACTACTTTGCAATGCAAAACTCCATAAAAGATGTATGAAAAGTGGGTCAAAGGTTATTTGACAAGTTAATAATGCACCTGTTCACAGAGCCTATCCCTAACGAACAAATGCGTCATATTGTATCTGAAATCTTTACTACTAATAGCCTTGTGATATGGTTACATATGTATAGTATGTTATATGTAAAGTGAGTGTCAAAAGAAAAAGTACGTTAAAAAATATATATTATTAAAATACCGTTATTTTATTGAAACAAAAAAAAATAAAAAAATTTTCAAATATTGTCAAATTTTTTTGGGCGCTCTCCTTAAGTGGAAAACTTGAACTTGGTGATTGTTAGAATTTTATCCTTAGTGTACAGTTTTATTTGACGCTCACTGTGCATATATTCCTACATATATTGCAAATTCTTGTAATTTGTCGGAATTTTGTATGAATTTAGAATCCACGATTGCATTTCTTCATGCTGCTGCATTATATTTCTCATCGAATTCGAGGCAAGTTGCACAACCAAAAAAAAAAAAAATACACTCGGAAACACGTACTCACTCCGATGAAATGAAATTTTAATTTTTTTCCCCATATCGTATTAACGATATAACCCAGCAATAAGAAAACGTAGAAAGACGAAAAATTTTTGTTAAAAACTTCTTGTTGTGCGTTGCGTGGTGGTGTAAATGAGATGCAGTCAGTAGATGAGGTTGTATGTAGGTGGGCATTAATGCCATCGTTTTTTTTTCTTTTTTCATTCATCTTCCATACATCCACTTGTAGCTTTAAGGAAGTCAGCTGCTAAAATTTCTTTAAATTTTTTTCTTTTTTATTTTTTAATTTTCATTACATTATCAGGTTTATCTTTCTCTTTGCATGGTTCCTTTTTACATTTTTATGTTGAATTTTCTTCTTATCATTACTCCTCTATTATTTCTAATAATGTTACGAAATATTTTGTCCTTATGGGGAAATTACATTCCATGCTGAGACAGTGACGTGGCTGGGAAAATAAGGAAAAAAACTGAAAGCATTACTTAACAGTTATTTTTAGCAAAAAAAAAAAATAAAAATCAATGTCGTAGTTAGTAATGTTACTGATTTAAAATCGAGTGTAGTAGATGTGAGAGTTTATTACACGCGAACCCTTGACTCAAACCAGTGGTTCTGCCAAAAAAAATAAATAAAATCAAATAAAATAAAAAAAATTTCTTCGGAGATTTCCTCTCAGAAGACAGAAGAAGAAATAAGTCTGAGAGTAAATAAAAGTGTAATGAAAAGTTTCTCTAGAAATTCAGTATTTTGAGTCGACTTTAAACTGCAGGTACCGCCAGCCATGGGTAAAATGAACACACCCAACACGGGTGGTGTGAGAAGCTAGGTAGTAGTCCTGGCTAAAGAGTTTTTATGACCAATTAAGTAAGTGACTACCGAAATGATATAACTTTAGAAAAAAGTGCATCGTGCCATATATTGGCAAATACTTAAAGTCGCTTTTCAGCTTCCAAGTACAACGGCTTTACGGAAAACCATTTCCTGACCAGGTTGTAATACACTTGACTGATGGTTATTCAGACTTTTTAGAACTTTCAAAAGTGGAGAGCATATTGCTTGTTCAAACGTTTGAGTTACCTTAACAAAATGGAAACGAATCCAAAATGATAAAGAACTTATGTTTCAAAATCATGGGGTAAATACGAAATCAACTGTTTTAATTGATCAGCTTAATTGATTTCCAATTTAATTTCAAGATTTATTGGATTTACGGAACTACAGAGTATAGAATCATATTTTATAGCATTAACAGCACACTAGCTTAGATCACAACCACCCTAAACAGCTGTATTTCACTGCCTCTGTAAGCATTTCACTCGCTACGGTTACGGTTTTAGAAGACCAAGAAAAAAATACGAGAAAAACCTGGTAAAACTAAATATTTTCCTTACTCAACAGCAATAACGTTCACCAAGAGAACAGACGCTAAGCGAAGAATGGCAAAATATTTCAGAGACCAGCACACACATACACACACCCACAAAATAACAGCAAATTTTTTTGGGGAAGTAGCAGAAGAAGAATTACGAGAAGGATGTGAAGGATGTGAAATGAAATGAAAATAATAATAATAATGACTTGGCCCGAATAAAATAAAAACGAATCAACAACATTAACGAAATAAAAATTAAAGTGGGTGATGAGCCAAAAAGGAATGAGCAAAATGGGGCACAGACGATGAAAGCGATTGGCGTTAAAAAATTGTTGTTTTTTTTAGTTACAACAAAAACAAATAAATACATAGAAAAGGAAAATACACATACATACATACGTATGTATGTATTTATATATAAAACACTATACCAACAACAACACAACGAACAACAAGGACTATAAAATTCGGAAAAACCGGGTACAAAAAAAAAACAACAAAACGAAAACGAAAAAACGAAAACGTAAACGAACAAAATTCAACATTCAACATCATCGTTATCGTCATCGTCGTCGTTATACCATGGCACCAATTCTTCCTCTTTTTGTTGTTTTAGCGTTGTTGTTGCTGTGTTTTGTCAGGACTTGAAACGCAACCAACTATTACAACAACTACAAAATACAACAATAACGAAATAAAATACGAAAAAAATACCGAAACTACTGCTCAAACACCATATACAATATATACGAAAATATAGCAAAATTGTACATGTAGTGGTGATACGATAATGGTATGGCACAGCATGGCATGGTAATGGTATGGTGTGGTGTGCTGTAATCACAAGTTCTACTTTTCATGAGTAGTAGTAGTAGTAGTAGTGGCATTAGTGGTTCCTCTTTTGCTTGTGTATTTGTGTTCCATTTTTTTATTTCGTAACAAATATTTTTTTTCCTTTTTTTCGTTTTTTTGTTTTGCTTCGTCTTCATGACTGTATTTGTGCCCAAAAGAGAAGAAGCAGCAGGATAATGTGTTTTTCAGAGTTTTTTGTTGGTACGTTTTTTTTTTAAAGTCTTGATTGTGTCTGCGTGTGCATGAGTATCTGTCTGTCTGTCTGTATGGTTTTGTGCTTGCATAGAAAAAACTCTACAAAGGTATAAATTCAAGTTTCTAGCAGTACTTTGGTACTTTTTCTCTAACGGTTTTTTGTTGCACTGAAGATGTTAGCCGATAAACTTGTTCGGGTTAACATCTAAACCTTCCTTACTCAGTAGTTCTGTGTTTTAAACTCAGCTCATATTCATTTGTTCAATCCAGAGGATCTTTTTATCAAATGGTGGCCACCTTATTTGAATTTAAAACCAAAGAAATTTCTTGATCTAGTTAAGGGGAGAGAAATGATAAATGGCCCTTTATGAAGCCGGCTTACATGCATACATAATTGGTCAATTTCTATTATTTCGGCATACCCTCTATAAGCCCTATATGCCACTTATTCAGCACACCTATCCAGCTCAAGTGCATGCTTAAAGTCGAGACCTTTGCAGATAAAGAAGATGAAGTCGCCGTAGTATAGTAGGTAGTGAGTTGGCTTATTAGAAGTAAAGCCAGGGCTCGAACCCCAGGCCAGACATCAAAATAAATACAAAAAGTATTTCTTTGGCGACTTCCTCTCAGCAGATTTCTGGCAAAAACTCTGAGAGTAAATAAAAATTGCCATGAAAAAGTTTCTCATAAATCTGTCGTTCGGATCGACTTTAAACTGTAGATTCCACCACTCATGTATGAAATTAGCAAACACACCATAGGTGGTGTGAGAAACTAGGTCGTAATCCTGACTGAAGGTAATTGGTCATTACAACCCTTCAGTCAGGATTAATGGATCTAATTTCTCGCACCACTTATGTTGTGTGTGTGTTTTTTTTATACATGAGTGGCGGGACCTGCAGTTTATAGTCGATTCCGAACGACAGACTTTTTGAGAAACTTTTCATGACAATTTTTATTTGCTTTCAAAGTTTTTGCCAGAAATTTGCTGAGAGGAAATCGCCGAAAAAAATTTTTTTTGATATTTTCAATTTAATGTCTGACCTGGGGTTTGAACCTACCTGCTAGAATACGGCGATAGTGTCGATAAATGCTAGTTTCCAATGTAATTCGTGTAATTCTGTTTGTCCATTACGTGAATTATCTTAAGGCTTGCATTTGACAACTGATCACATGAGTTGCACTAAGATGTAAAGAGTCTCTACTCCGATTGTAAATGTCGTGTCTGATAGGGGAGCCAACTCGATGATACGGTTGCTGTATAAAGCTTGCCATACGTGGTAACGAATTATCGCTTACATTATAGAGCATAGACCTGGACAGCATCGCTACAAAAGTGCTAAATTCATAGGGGTTTCCAAAGCTGCTATCTTGGAACCACACTAAAAAAACAACAACCAGTCACCTTAGTCTACTAGGTATTGTGTTGGATTATGAGACTCGAACCCGTAGTTCAAACCCCAACTCAGACGTATCGAGCACAACGAAAAATTGAAAAAAAAATTCGTCGGCGACTTTCTTTCAGATATCTTGTGGCAAAAACTCAGAGACTAAATAAAAGTTTCTCTGTCTTTCGGACTCGATTTTTCCGGCCTCAGCAGTCCATAGTTCTTTGAGAACGATGTTGGCTATTCCATCACAATCAATGGCAATCACTTTAGGTCGATGATTACTAACATTTTTTGGCCTGAATTGGATTGTCTGAACTTGTAGTTTCAACAGAACGGTGCTAAATGCCACAAAGCTCACGTCCCATAAAATTTCCTGCATGAGCGATTTGGGGGCATGGGCACATGGAGGTAATGTGAACTGGCCACCGAGGTCGTGGGATTAAGTCTTGTGAGACTTTTTCTAGTGGGGTTTTCTGTAGTCACATGTGTATGCGATTGAGCCACAAGCTACTGAGCTTCTTAAAGCTAACATAACTGATGAAATCACTAAAATTCAACCTAATTTGTGCGCCAGAGTTATGGAAAAATTAACATTTCCATTAAACTCCACCTATAAAAGTTGTAGACGATGTTATATTCCGCGTATAATGGCATCAAGAGGTCTTTCCAACGAACAAAAATTTTTTTATTTGTATTTAAGGACCCTTTATTTTCCTGGCCTTCGTTAATAGGAACAACTGAAATAATAAACCAACTTCCAGGTGTCACCAAAATCCTTTTATTCTTGTCTCCTTGCAAAAAAGTACCTTTAAACGTACCTTTTGTCATCGTCATCACCGCCACCACTACAAACTAAATAGTTTGTGTAATAATGGTAAGAGTCTGTGGACGTACTGACTATATATACACACACACACACATATTTAGGAAACATTACGTTCTTGTCTTTTTCTTCATATTCTTCTTCCTTTTTTCTCATGCTTAAAGCATTTTTTGAGCGAATTTCATCGTTCCCTGTTTTTTTTTCATTCTATTCGTTTGGGTTTTTAGGTTATAAACGTTTCCTTTTCTTTTTTTTTCGAGAGAATTTTTCGTCTGCTCCTTAGTCTTCATCTTCTTCTATGGATGGTGCGGGATAGTGTTGTTGGCTGCAATATCTGATGCTGATGACGGCAATATTATGCAAGGCATAAGGAATAGCGAAGCAATAAAGGAAGCAAATGTTAAGGGACCCGATTTTTAGTTCGCCCATTTCAGTTGTTTTTTGTTTCCTTGTATACGGCACGACTCACACTTAAGCTTCTACTTCTACTCCTACTGCCAACATACAACAACAGGGAGCGTAGAACAAAACACAAAAAAAAAAAAACAAATTTTTTTTAAGAGAGAGAAAGAAAAAATGGAAGAAGAAGAAGAAGAAAATAATACGAAATTGGTTGCTTAAAATTCTGGTATATAAAGAGCTACAAGTGGGTGGTGGAAGCTATGTATGTTACGTTTTGTACGTTGAGAGTATATAGAGCACGTGTTTTTTGGTGGGGCCCTAAAAAGCCAAATACACAGGCAAATACATACACACACATATATAGGCACACACACACACACACATAGACAAACTTTTACTCTCAAAAAATAGCATTAAAAAGGACGTTAGTAAATATTCCTTTAGCAGCAGTCATGCATTTTAGCCCAGAACGAGAAGGAGGAGTTCCAGGTTTTCGGTTTGAGGGCAAAGCAACACAATTTTTGTAAATGTACGAGAGTTTGTTTGTGTATCCAAAGGATTTAGTTTTAGTTTAGAGATGAATTTAATAAAAAAAAAGAAAGAAAAGAACAGAATGGCAAACGAGAGAAAAACTACAACGAAAACTACAACAACAACAACAACAACAAGTAAAATAAGAAAATATGAAATTGAAAAAAATTCGGTAGTAAGGGTGTGTTCAATGCTTTTTCGTGCTTTCGTTCTCTATTTCGTTCTTCCTTTTTTGTGCAGTTTTTTTCAGTTTTTTTTTCGTAAATTAGATGCTGCCTGAATGTGTATGAGTGTGAGTGTGAGGATACATTATTCGTAATGAAATTTTTTTCGTTGCATATTCGACCGAAATAAGAAGACCCAACCCATTTTTAAAAAATAAAAACTAAAAACACTAAAAAAACAACAAAAACATTAACAGTTATATAAGCTTACCCGAATTATAACGAACAACGAAAATGATTCGAGCAGCTACAAGTGATCGCTAAAGCATGTTTGTCGAAAACAGTTTTTTTTCACTTTTCTAGCTGCTCCTCCCTCCTACACCTGCATGAAAGTAAATTCAATTATTTTTCTTTAATGCATCTCTGAGTTATTTTCGCATTGGAATTGCATTATTCCTTAAGCATTAATAAATAAAAAAAATAATTTCATTAAGTTAAATGACATTAAATGGTAGAGAATAATATTCTATTAAGGACAAGAAAACCTATCTTCTCACACCATCTACCTTGTTTGCGTTCAAACTGGAACGACAGATTTTTTGGCGAGCCTTATCAAAATTTTTGTTCGTTGGAAACACCTCTTGATGCCATTATATGCGGAATATAACATCGTCTACGACATTTATGGGTGGAGTTAATCTGAAATGTTAATTTTTCCATAACTCTGGCACATAAATCAGGTTGAATTTTACTGATTTCATCAGTTATGTTAGCTTTAAGAAGCTCAGTTGCTTGTGGCTCAATCGCATGCACATGTGACTTCAGAAAACACCACTAGAGAAAGTCAAACAGGACTAAATCCCACGATATCGGTGCCCAGTTCACATTACCTCCACATGAGAAGCCCATGCCCCCAAATCGTTCATGCAGGAAATTTTATTGGACATGAGTTATGTGGCATGTAGCACTGTTCCGTTGAAACTACAAATTCAGACAATCCAAATCAGGCCAAAAAAAGTTAGTAATCATCGACCTAAAGTGCTTGCCATTGATTGTGAAGGAATAGCCAACAGCCTTCTCAAACAACTATGAACCGCTGACACCGCCAGAGTCAAATCCGAAAAACAGATTTGAGAGAAACTTTTCAAGGCTATTTTATTTAATATCAGAATTATTGCCAGAAGACTGCTGAGAGAAAAATATTTTTTCAGAATTCGTTTTGTTCGACATTTCTACGATGGCTTGAAACCACGATTTCGCATCTAATAAGCCAACACACTATCTACTAGGCTATGGCGATTTCGCTGAAGCTTATTCTTACTATTTTCCGTTGATACAAACACGCTACCAGACTACTGCAACTTAATTTGTTAAAAATCCTTACCAGTGAAAAATTAAAATAAAAAATATTATTATTTCATAAGAAAATAAATTTAAAAGATCGAATTGTTAGTAAAGTTAATAGGTCAGTAGATTTTTCAAATGTCACAAGAAGAATTGATGTGATTTGATTTAATCTAACAGCGCACAAAATACGAGTACTGTCACGTTTTTACCTTTTAAAAACATTTAAAATATGAGCTCGTAGATTGTAAATAAAATAAAAATAATTTTGTGTTTAGTTTTATTTGCACAATTCTGTGTACCACTGTTCACTACTTGATGTAAGCAACAACAATTGTCTTCCTTTGTTATTCCTCTGTTTACACCCTTTGCATAAACAATAACAATTACTAGACAATTGTTCCACAGATCTTTGTAACGGAGATCTTCAGATCACAATTACTCTCTTCAAACGCACCACGTCTTCACACAGGACTGATTGAACTTCACTAACTCTGACGCCTGCTTTGCCTGGCCTTTTGCATGGCAAAGTAAACAGTCTGATGAATGTTCTTGAAGGCGAATGTTCGTGGCTTCGCCTTCTCGAAATCTCTATAAATGCAAACATCGTTGTTTGCGTTTATTATTGTAGTGTTGTTGGTATATTTTTGTTTACTTGTTTACATTACATGACTATCCAATGATTAAATTGTCGAAGAAGGTATCACAACTGAATCTATGTTGCTCTATTAGTTTTATTTCAGATTAAATCTGTTCTTTAAATCACCTTAAAAGCAGAATAGACTTCTTTAGGTGTAAGCGTAAACTTTTCAACTTCTTTTACCATGATATATCCATCCTTGGATCTCAACGCTGAAATTTCTATTTGAAGCCAGAATATTTGTTTTAAATGTTTCGTAAACAGGGGCTATTAAATGATTATAGAGAACCTATATTTGAAATGTAGCATAGTTACGGAAAACATAAGTAAAGAGCCAATTAAAATCTTCGAGTTATTCGTTATTCAATATTCATTTAGAATGTCGATGTCAATAAGCAGGTCGACGGAGATGACGTTTTTCGAAGGTTAAAGTTCCTTACCGCACTGATCTATCGAATAGGCAACGACAACTTGCTTAATGAAACTGAAACAAAGGGTAGAAATAATGACAGTTAAGTTACTTTGTAATGGAATTACATGCCTTAACCCTTTGACGGACACTGACGTCTATAGACGTCATAACAAGGGTTTCTGGGGGGACATAACGTGTATACACGTCATATATTGTTTCCTTCATAAAATCATTATACAGTAAGTGTCCCACGGGAAGGCCTCCTAAAATTTTAGTGTCCGTCGAAGGGTTAAGAGAAAGAAAAGATTCAAAAACTAAGCAGGCAGACATCGGTTGTCATCTGACACGTTATATATGTTGCAATCTATCGGATACTTCGAAAAAAAATTTAAGAGAACAAGTAAATACATATCACCAATGCATGTTGAGTGCTACAAAACTAAGTCCAGTATGGTGTTGAATAACAGACTGCACTCAAAATAGCTTGGCCTAACGCCACCAACTAATTTATCAGAAACTCTCCTGCATTGATGACAGCATCATGAAAACCCTCAATGATCCATTTCAAGAAATGTATTGATTAGGTGATCAGTACAGAAACGGTTGAATCTGAAACCGATTTGTTTATTTCAAAGTCCAGTGTGAATATAATTCGTCTATTACAATAAGTAGGCAAGGATTTTGAGGCATATCGCGGTTACTTACTTAATTTGTAACTACAACGCTTTAGTCAGGATTAAGACCTAGCTTCTCACACCTTTCATGTTGTGTGTGTTTTATGTTTATCCATATGTAGTGGAACCTACAGTTTAAATTCAATTTCTAACGACAGATTTGTGAGAAATTCTCATGACAATTTTATTTTTATTCTCGGAGTTTTTGCCAGAAATCCGTTGATGGTGTAGTCGCCAGAGAAATATTTTTTCATATCTTGTTTGATACGGGGTTAGAACTGCGGAGTCTTTTCTAAGAATACAGCGACTTCATATCAGCATTTCGCGTTTGCCAGGCTATTTTAAAGATCCTCGTGTATTATGAAGAGATGGATTTGAACGAAAGTAATTAAAAAATTACATTTAAAACAAGTGCGTACCTTTTAACTGTGGTAGGAGCTTTTCTTATTTCCTCGTTCCATGAAAACCCTGCCCCTGTCAGTTTGCAATATCGTCGTTGAAACTTAATGAATGTTGCAAACCTTTTCCGTGGGATATCGAACTGAATTGATCGCAGATCTATCGAGTTTCTTTGTCAATCCCACGGAAAAAGGTGTTATCGTATTGAATTGATCGCAGAACGAAGAAACTCGATAAATCTGCGATCAATTCAATACGATTTATTGAGTTTCTTCGATCTGCCATTAATTCAATACGATATCCCACGGAAAAGTTTGCCTTAATGGCGTTTGGCGAGAAAAATTGACTGGTAAAGATTTGCAGTCGACATCTGCTTTTATTGGGATGAGGATAGTAACGCAACATTAACCGCCTAGCATTCACGACCTTCTGTACATAAATTATTGTAGAAACTGGCGAAAAAAGAGAACACATTGCTCTCTTATTGCGTTGGTGAATTACCACATGCCTTTTGATTCTAGATAAGCAAGTTTTCGTCAATGCACATTCATTCAAAGGCCGGGGCCATAGTCTGAAGGATCGAAATATTTATCTATCAAATGCAGCCGCAATAAAAACGATTTTAAAGGAAATTTAGTGAGGATATATTGAGCACCATAAAGTTATCCTGTTCATCCAAGGACACACCTTAATTGGTCATTTCAATTCTTAAAATTCTTCAAGAAAATTATCGTTTTTCGTACATTTATTTCGATTCTCCTGATTTTTGTTGACTTTATTGAATGGAATTTAGGTTACCATATGGCATTAATGTTATACACGTATCTGTTGCATGCAACATCAGTAACAATAACAAAAACAAAAACGAAAAAATAAAATACATTTCTATATATATTTTTTTATATACACACACACACACATACTCTTCCAGATACGTTGCTTTTGTATGCGTTTAAAGGATGGTGAAAAAAGGGGGTTACGAACCGAAAAAATTTTTATAAAAAAAAACAAGAAAAATAAAAATTTTTAAAACTATTTCCTACACCACTACACTGGCACATTATATGTGCATGTATGTATGTATGTGTATATATTTGTGTTTGTATATGTGCCGCTATATGCTGTAGTAGAAGTGATTGAAAATAAAGGAAAAAAAAGAAAAGTTTCGAGTTTTCAGGAATATAATGCAACAACTTGTTGTATGGCATCGACGAAAACTGTTGAAAAACAAAATGGCGAAAAAAGCCAACAACAATAACTAAAAACTGCAAATTCTTCTTTAAAAGCTCGTCGTTTTTTTCCATTTTCATAGAATTTTTCCATTTTTTCCTTTTTTTTTTGTGTAAAAAAACAGTTTCGTGTGCTCGAAATAAGGATGACTGACTATAAAAATGGGAAAATATAAAACCCCCCACACCCTATTATATTTTTTTTATTATTTGTGTGCTGTATGTAGAGATATTTTATAAGCAGCAGCAACAGTACTATCACCAGCACCAGCACCAGCTGTTTGCAACAGCCAAGTGAAAAGTGGCAGTAGGAGTAGGTAGTTCCAGTCAAGCGAAGTTTTTTTTTTCTTTCTTTTTTTTTAATTTATTTTTTTGGGTGCTAAATTTTCTATGTTTCGTTAGGATGATGGTGGGAAGAGGAGCAAGTTTAAAGTTTTTTAATATTTTGTTATTACGTTTCACTGGCTGCATCATTGGCTGTTAGTTTGGTAGGTTTGGGATGGGGTAAGTAGCAACAACACAACACAACACAGCACAGCACATTTAAGGGGCGCACTTTAACCATAAAATTCTGTTGTTATACCATTTTCCCTTTCTTCTTCCTTTTTTTCCTTTTTTTTCGTCATCGTAGTAGTGCAACTAGTTTTTTGGCCATTTGTTGTTTATCAAGAGCTGTAATGGGTAGTACGTACATACATACGTATGTATGTGTTTGAGGCTGTAGTGTAGGGGTATTTAGGGAAGTTTCCTTAGGTTTTCTTTCTTTTTTTTTTCACTTTTTTTTAACGAAATTGTTGGTTTTTTGTTTTTGTCTGTTCTGTGCTCCAACAAGGTAGCTGTTGAGCATTTGAGTATGTTTTTTGGCTGCTTTCACGTTATTCTAGAGCATGGCTGTTTGGCTGTTTGGCTGTGTTATAGCTTTTGGCATTGTGCAACAAGTGAGTTTGGCAATAGCTGGCATCAGGACAACAGGCAGCAGCCCATATATTTCGTTGTTAACGTTTTAAATCGGCATAGTGTGTGTTGTTTAAACGTATAAAACGTCACTTAAAACTCCTCTATTACCGAATACTTAGCAGCAGACTGTAAAGCGTCGTTAGTGCAATACCCGAAGAAAACATTCTTTTTGGCAGTGTTTTTTGGTTTCTTAATGCTTTTTTTGTTTTTTGTTTTTTTTATTATTTTTGTGGGTGCATAGTTTGTGGCTGCACACAGCATCAGAGTCTTTGTCAACAATAATTGTTTGTTAGTCTTAAAAGCAACAGGCTTGTGGCAAGCACGCACATCTTCAAGGATTTTGTTGTAACTTGAAGGAAAACTTTCAAACTCTTTGGCAATTTCCGGTGGCACAATACACCATCACACTAACATACACACATACATTAACATATATATATAAACAGTGGTGTTTAAATTGTGTATTTGTGTGTGCTCAATAGTAGTGTTGACATTAATAACATTAACAACAATTGTGGCATCTATAGATGCTGAAAGAGCTAACAACTGTTGCTCTTTTCAATACAAACTAGCAACACAAAACAATTGTTAAAGCAACAAGTGGTTGCAAAATTAAATAAAAAAAATGGAAATATTAAGAAAACTTCATAGAAATTCGAGTATTTTTTAGTGCAAAGCATTACAAAGCGTTTTGTAAGACAAGAAAAGTGAGAAATAAGAACTGCACAGACCACATTTAAAGTGTTTAATTAATTAATTAGTGGGCGAAAGAAAAGGAAAGACGTGTACGACTGTAAAAGAAGGGTGTGAACGAAATCGATTTAAACAAACTCACTTAAACAAATTTTCTTTCAAGAGAACTTGATTGGCAAAAGGATATACGAAAGCAATTAACTTATCAGCATAAATATTTGTAATAAATTTCTATATAAAAAGAATATAACAAATAAACAGCTTAGTTGCAAAAAAAATCGGTTAAAGTAGTAAGTAAAATACGTGGAGAGATAGTAGTTGCAAAAAAAATCTTTTAAAGCAATAATTAATAAACGTGAAAAAACGCTACATAGACAACATTTTTTGTAAGACATTGATAAATTAATTTAGAAAAATTGTTATAAACATAAATATGTTTGTAAAGTTAAAACATTAAGAAAAATAAAAGGAAATAAAAAATTAATTAAAAAAAAAACATAAAAAAGAATAAAAAAATAAAAAATAAAAAAATTGCCGATTAAAAGCCAATTTCTCTTTAATAATAATGAAATTTAAAGAAGAGAATAATGCTAAAAAATTTAAAAAAAATCTATAAATAAATAATCAATTCCATGGTAAAATCTACAATTCATTTTTAATAATCAATTTAACTTATAAAAAATTTGAAAAATAAATAAAAATTAAATTAAATAAACTTACATAATCACTTACGGCATATGCTTAAACAAATTATTTAGAAACATTTAAACATTTAATTGTTATTAGAAATTATAACAAAAATATATAAACAATAAAAAAATATTACATTTATAACATTAAAATGAATAAATTTCTAAAGAAATGGTAAGTATTTGTAAGCAACATTTGAATATGTTTCCAATTTATTGTGGCAAAGTATTTTATGCAACTTTAATACAGTAATACCTCGATTTACATAGCGATTGATTACAAAAAATGGCGACATATGCATATCGAAACGCGGTAAATCGAATTTAAATTTAATTATACATCAAAAATTAACTTAAAAAAATTAAATTAATTAAAACTTAAAACTTTAGAAATTAAAAAACTTCTATAAGGAATATAAAAGAAAAAATGAAAACAGTACCTGGAAATTATAAATAAAATTATATGTACATCTTATCTCGTTTTCCACCATCTTATCTCGTTTACTTCAAGTAAAGCAAGATTAAAAATTTTTTGTGATAAGAATAAATTTTTTCTCAACGCAGAAATCTTGCTATAATCAAACATTAGAGTTTACTGCTCTGTCTTTGTCGACTCAACTCATTTCATATCCTTATTACACATACATAATTGGTCATTACAACCTTTCAGTCAGGATTACGACCTAGTTTCTCACACCACTTATGTTGTGTGAGTTAATTTTCTACATGAGTGGCGGGACCTACAGTTTAAAGTCGACTCCGAACAACAGATTTTTGAGAAACTTTTCATGACAATTTTATGTACTCTCAGAGTTTTTGCCAGAAATCTGCTGAGAGGAAGTCGCCGAAGAAATACTTTTTGTATTTTATTTTGTTGTCTGGCCTGGGGCTCGAACCCTGGCTTTTCGTCTAATAAGCCAACACACTACCTACTAGACCACGGCGACGTATCCTTATTATCACAGTCTAATTTATGCAATTTCTTTATGGTCTTTTGAAAGATTTGTCAAATCCAGAAAATCCTACTGGAGTGGGCCAAGAAAATCCTACTGGAGTAGGCCAAGATTTTTGTTTTCTGAGACCATCACTCAGGAGATGACTCCTATTCACGCTGTATATTGCGTTGAAGTACAGAAAAGATAGTAATAAAATCAAGGAAAAAGCCGTAGTGTGTGACGTTTTTTTTGATAACCTGTGTATATATCTCGGTTAATTTTTTTTTTTTCAAGGATAACTTTGTAATTATTCTCACTTTCTTTTTTATTATTGTGGTTAATCATATGGAACGTCATACAAACAATCAGACAATCACAAACACTTAGAGTGTCTGGTAAGAATCGAACCCTTGGCCACGCCAATTGAAGTTCTGCACCCTACCAACTAGACCATCAGAGCACTCAATAGTCAACACTTTCATTTTCAGTTCTCCATTTAGGTCGTAAGTAACTCCAAGCATTTTTCATTATCGATAAAAACGTATACTTTGTTGTTAAGAACTTCTATACTGCAATCGTATTACTATTAAGTTTGTTGTACTCACTTTTGATATATACGTCCGTCTTGCCATTTGTTTCCAGAACTAGCCAGTCGAATTGACGTTGAAGACTTGCTGAGTCGTATATCCACTATCTTCATTAAATAATTGTTTTAATTTACAGCAGAGATCAGCAATGAATCGTTTTTTCGCTACTCATAAGCACTCATGAAATATTGAAATAATGAAATAATAATGAAATAATTTGACTACTCTGATTCATTCACACTCACTCCAAAGTTGATTTATAAGTACAGATTGCAATGAGTATGCATACAACGTTGACATCAAACTCATACAATTCGAAATATGTTTGATTCATAAGACTACTCTGAATAGATTCATAACTTTAGAAAAATACTTATAATACTTGTAAATTAATCGAGTGACCCTAACCATTCATCACAATTTACAGTCTTAGTTGTTGTTTTATTTACAAAAATAGAAAACAGACACATAAGCAAAAAAACGGAGCAGCAAGCACAGCAAACACACAATCATTTAGTAAGTATTTTAGTGTTCGTACGCTATTTATACTTATATTGTGCTTCGTGTATATGTTGGGTTATGGAGAGTCTAAATCAACAGCATCATACGTGTTGCTAAGTATGAATATCATGAGTACTTCAAACTTTGAATATGAGTAGAGATTCCATTATTTTAAAATAAGTATGACTGCATATAAAAATCAGAAATTATGAGTGATTCGTTTCCACTCATCTTTTTGAATACTCATTGCTGATCTCTGATTTACAGACAGTAATATTTGCAGATTTTCCTGCAGCTATTATGTTTAGAAGTTGTTCTTAGAAAAAATCAGTTAAATATCGGAAAGGACATAAATCGAATAACAACGTCATCCAAAGATTACTGTTGTTTTGTATTTCCAACACATGGTAAATTGACTGGAAATATTATTTCAAATAAAAAAACATTTGCCATCCACAAGCCAATGCATTGGCAGAATAATGTTTATGAATAATGAAAACGCTTTAAATGTTAATTAAATAATCAAATTATGCTTCACTTAGGTTATTAAATATTGCGTTCAAACGAAAGATTTATTAAACGATTTCTAAAGACTTGAAATTCTTCAGAATAACTACCAAGCTTGTCACACCACTCATGGTGTGTGTGTTAATTTTATCCATGAGTGGCAGTGCCTACAATTTAAAGTTGACAGATTTTTTGAAAAACTTTTCGTGATAATTTTATTTTTACACTCATAGGTGTTTCCAGAAATCTGTTAAAAGGCAGTCGCCGGAGAAATATCTTTTCATATTTCGTTCTATTGGAGATGTCTGATAAACGTTACAAAAAAGCCGATTAATACTAACTAGACAACTTATTCTTCAGTTACGAAAAAGGCAGCAAATTCTAAATAAGATTGAAGATCGACCAACAACAAATTTTGATTTATAAAAGGATATATACCGCGCGTCTTAGTGGCCACTGGACGGCTTCAAAATGTGAGATTACTTGCTGCATCTACACGGATATTTCAATAGTTTCATGGTTTCGCGTATTATGCCTCATATGACTCATCATAAAATAATCATCGCACGGAACCTGACGAACTGTACCGTTGCGGTGTTTTTATCGTTCGTGAAGAAATTCGGTTCAGTAATATCGCACCAAACAATGCACTTTGCAGTGCAGATTGAAAGGACTTCAATTGCCTCTGAGTTTTTCTTTTTTTTAAATAAACTTTGACCCAATTGTGTTTTTTGACGTATCCATTGAATATTTTTAGATATTAAAATTCATCTTAATCTTTAATGCACTAAACAGTCATGGTTATCGTACGACAATCTCTTCGGTATGTACTCGTCGCATGCAAGTTGAAGCTGAAGATAAGCTAGTGTAAAATAACAGATAACATAGCAAGTTTACTTTCGGGGCAATCCAAATGTGGAGTAGGAAGAAAAGTTTAGAAGAGACGAAGAGAGCCAAAGAGGAGATTTCTGTTACACATGAGACTATTTATAGAAAGATAGTTATTTCTGAAAAGCGATCACTTCAAGCTCCAGACCCAGTAATGAAGAGAATGACCATCAGAAGACACTCTTGGAAGCTGCATGACATAAAAGTATCTGAGAAGAAAATACCTGGTTGCTTATCAAGAGCTAGACAGGGAGTTATACTTACTGATACCGAACAGCTTGAAGTGGCCGTGGTCTAATAGGTAGTCTGTTTGCTTTATAGACGCGAAGCCGTTAGATATTTTGAACAAAACGAAATAATGAAAAAATATTTCTTAAGGCGACTTCATCTCGGCAGTATTTTGGCATAAACTGTGAAAATAAATAAAATTGCCATGAAAAAGTTTCTCAAAACTCTGTCATTCAAAGTCGACATTAAACTGTAGATGCGGCCACTCGTGGATAAAATTAACACACTTAACATAGGTGGTGCGAGAAACTAGGTTGTAATCCATCCTGACTAAAGGATTGTAATGAGCAATCAAGTAAGTTAAGCACGATACCGAACAATATTGTGAGTTTGGTAGAACAAAAGAGTTGAGTTGAGAGATATTATGGAGATACACTATACGTAATAATGGCAGTGCATTAATAAAATTGTCGCAATACTTCAGCATCTCTACACCACAATAATAATGACTCAGGTCAACTTGCTTGCATTCTAGTCATAAAATAAAATTCAAAATTAAAACGACAATTCTCGTGTTTAAGCGAAACAACTTTCTTTTCCGCTGTTCGAAAAAGTTTGTTTAAAAAGAGAAACATTTTTTCCCCTTTTTAAGGAGGTTGAGTAATGGCATCATTTTCCTATTGAACAATAACAAAAAAATCCGTTCAAATTGTTAATAATCATTGAGCAACAAGTGAAATATAATTCGTATGCAGAATTCATGCTCCTCTAAGTATCCCAATACTGCGGGATATCCAGCACAAAACAATTCCAACACCACACAGATGCTGTGAAGAAAGAAAAAAAAATAGTTGCAGTATCACATCTAAACATCTAATGCAACAAACCTGTTGCATTTCAAAAGGAATTTTTTTTTTGTTTTTTTCAGCATTTTTTGTTAGCAAAGGATAGGGAGTGGCGAGGGCATTTTCAATCTGTGTATCTGTCATATACTGTGTACACACACGCTGTACAATTGTTTGGCAAAAATGCTGCATTCCCAAAAAAATAATCAACAAGTTTGTGCATTTGATGCGACGGTTTTTTTCTTTGCTTCGCTCTCTCTCTCATTTTACTGTGCTCCAAAAAATGTACCTGCATACCATATTGTGTTCAAAAAAAATACAATAAATTGTGCAAAAAAACAACAAAAACATTTGAAAAAAAAACAGGAAAACTAATAACAAAACCCAACAACAACATCTAAATAAACTGTTGATTGTTTTGTAAGCATGTGGGTGTATGTGTATGTATATATCCTGCGCTTTAATATATATTGTTATTGTTTTTGTTGTTAGTTTTTAGCCTGATTTTTGTTTTTATAGTTTCTTTTGCCTTCTCCATAAGTAAATGCGTATACAAGAGAGAGAGAGAGAGAGAGAGAGTGAGTGTACACATGCTGGTTTACTACCCCAACTCCTGACACTTGTTGACTGTGATAACTGTTATTGTGTATGTGCGGTGCAGTGTGGTGTGGTGTGTTATGGTGTGGTATGCTTTTGTAATCGTAATGTGTCTACAATTATTCTCCATTATTTTCGAACAATAATGGCACACACACCGAAGAGAGTGAGAGTGAGTGTATGTTTAAGTGTGTGAGATTATTATGCATGTATACCTAGTACTAGAGCAACAAGTGTATTCCTCTCCTCTTTAGCAAAACCCAAACTCTTGTCGATTCACAACTGTTTCCCCATAATCCACTCGTCTGTTGTGTTTGTGTGTGTGTGTGTGTTCCTTCACATTTTGTTGATTTCCTGTAAGATTTTTTTAAGAATCTTTTTTTTTTTGTGTAACAGTTCTGTAAGGATTCACTTGTTGATTTTATGTTGCTATTTATTTTAACATTTTCTTCTTCTACTTGTTTTTTTTTTTTTTGACAAAACTTTTAAACTTTCTATTGGAAAAACTTCCTTACTCAACTTGTCGTTCATTTTCTTTCCTCCTTTCTTTTTTTATTTTTTTTTTTTTGGGAGGGGGTTGGCAAACATCATTTTATGCTGTAGAAACGTGTTTGTTTTGATGTAAAACTCAAGTTTCTTTTGAAACTTTTTTAAGAACAACTCCTTTCTTTGTATTGTATTCCAAACAATATGTTGAGAAAAAGACGTCAAATGAAAAGTTTTCGTCTGTGCTTCATATTAAATCATACGCTCCGTTGTACGCGTCATAGTTAATGTAAGCGAATATCACTTATACGCCGTGGATAACTTTTAAATTTGATCGTTAAAGCATTTTCACAAAAATTAAATGCGGTTTTTAAAACGCTTTTCAGTTTAGATTAGCGCAAGTCAGTATAATTGTCGTATACCAATCAAATGACATTTTAAAACAGAGATTCGCTTTGAAAAGAAGCTGTCTGTACTTCCACCATTCGTTTTCACTGAAACGAGCTTAAATGTAAAGTCAAAAATCTATCATGACTGTACCTCCAGCAGCACTCCTCAAACATTGTAGGTAATTAGGAAAAAAGCAAAGTCTGACGATTGTTCCCTTTTTGAGATTATTTGGAAGAGGTTTTGCTAGGATTAGAGGGTTCGCCCATCCAAGATATTGCCAGACTTTTTGGGGGGATGTCGATTACGGTATACAATGGACACTGGGAGTTCAATTTTAATGGATAATATGGTCAGAGTATGTGACTTTAACGAGTTGTCCGCGGTGGCATTGTTTTTGCGAGTGTGAAAGAATAGCGGGGTGTAGCGTAGGTCCTCCTACGCCCCGAAAATCGAGACTGATACATGTTCGGGGGACTATTTTCAGTTGAAGGCGAAGCTTTACTGAACTCTATCAAATTGATAAGAGTAGTGCTTCCAGGCAAACATATTTACGTCGGAATTGGTAGTTATTTATGTGGTCAACCAGTCCATTATGCCAGCTTAAGGTTAATTTGCAGGAGATTCTCGTGAAGTATTTGCACAGATATGCGGTAACATATACTGTGTACGTTCCGTAATATTGCGACGTTGGTGTTAATGTGATTCCAGGTGAATAAACGCAAGGAAGGGAGCGAATCAGATGAAGCAATCTGTCAGATCTATCTGGTTATACTTCTTATAGGTGATCAACCAGGGCTTTAAACTTCAGACTATCATGGCACCAGCCTCCATGTGAAGATGTACTGAATCTAGGTTTTCTCATCGGTTACAGTACCCTAACCCAGGAACAGTTTGTGGAACATATGTGTCCTATTTTCCGCCTGAGACTGATGAATAGATTTCACTACAATGCCGCGTACTTTCACGTATTTTGGTAATATTCCTGCTACTTCGCTGTGCAATAGTGTCGCTTTGACATTTTAGTCCATAACTGCAATTAGGGTTTCAATGCAACGAAAGACCTTGAATTTATAAGTTTACCTCATGTGATTCTCAAGCTTCATTAGCTGGCCTATTTGCTTCTTTATTTCTGAGCACTGCCTGGAAACTCAGACACAAATAATGCGCATTCTACTGCACCTGAAAAATTTTTAAATCCCTAAATCTATATTCTCTGAACTAATTTCATCTGGCTCATCTCACGCCATCCAGAGAATATGGTGAGGTAGGCGGAAACATTATCTGGTTTCTTTTTTTGGTTTTTTTTTCCATTTCGCGGTGAGTAATTAAATGAAATTTCGGTTGAAACAAATTTACATTTATAAGTCGATCACAAGGAAACAATAGCAAATTCATGATTGTAATCGATTTTTTGTGTGCATTTGTGTCCGTTTTACGATACAGAGAAATTAACTCCTCCAATGCAATTTTCCAATAAAGGATATAAAAAAAACTGTGGTCTTCGACAATTAATGATGATGGTTGAGATGAAAAACAAACAAAAAAGAAAACCTAAAAAACAATAAGAGAAAGGAGAAAATTGCTTCAAAATAATAGCACAAGACGAAATTGGAGACATGAATGTGAGGAAGGAAAAAATGCTTAAATTTTCTAAGGATTTTAAAATACATTGAAAAAAAAAGAAAGAATTGAAACAAATTTGCAGGGAATACTGCGAGTAGCGAATATTGTATTCGAATATTAAAAATTTATTCGTGACTGTGCATAACGCCGCATAACGCATAACCATGAGATATCATGAGTATTCAAAAAGATGAGTATAATCGAATCAAACTCATAATTTCTGATATTTATACACATTCATACTTATTTTAATGTCATGGAACCTCTACTCATATTCAAAGTCTAAAGTACTCTTCATATTCATACTTAACAACACGTATGATGTTGTTGATTTTGACTCTCCATAACTCAACATATACACGAAGCATAAAATAAGCATGATTCGCGTACGCATACTCACTAAAAGGTTGTTTGTGTGCTCTGCTTGCTATTCTGTCTTTTTTGTAAATGCAACAACAGCTAAGACTGTAAATGTTGATGAAAGATTAGAGTAACTCGAATCTTTTATAAGTATTATAAGTACTTTTCTAAAGTTATGAATCTAAATGAGTAGGCATATGAATCAAACATATTTCGAATGGTATGGGTTTGATGTCAACGTTGTACGCATACTCATTGCTACCTGTTCTTATAAATCAACGTTGTAGTGGGTACGAATGAATCAGTTGACTCACTTATATTCAAAATTTCATGAGTCCTTATTAGTAGCGAAAAAACGATTCATTGCTAATCTCTGATAATCATTCATACTTTTAAGCCTTTAAACTAAATTGAGAACTCAAATTAGTTTGCCTTCTTTTTTCAAATCATTGTGAATTATTCTCTATGTATTCAATAAATCAATAAAACTCAAACCCCTACTCAAACTTAAGGAAATTGATATACGATGCTATATATGCAATAAGACAGATAGAGATGGACAACCGAAATAAAACAAAAATGAGAAGCAAAACATAAGAAATTTTAAGGAAAAGAAAAAAAATAAAAAGGGAACGTAAAACTCGAAAAGAATACATTTTCAATGAAAAAAAAATAGGAAGATAGGATGTAAGAAAACAAAAGAAAAGAAGAAAATTTAAATGAAAATAACCACAAGGATAAAATGCTGCAAAACGGAAATGCAGATAAAATATTTTTTCTGCACTTGCTTTTTGGGTGGGGCAATGTATAGGAAAAAATTAACTTGAAATTAATTGCGTTACAGGGTCTTCGAATGTCGATAACGATAATTATTGTTGTATATGACTTTGTGCGATTTGTTTGCCATGATATTTTTGAATACGCCAGAATCTAATAAAAAAAATTTTAAAAATTTTCAGTCGATGCTGAAACAAAAAAAGCCCCTAAAAAGTGCAGTTGTTTCTGATCTAATAATTTTGATGTTGGAAATGCATCTCTCTCTGGTCTATCAATTACTTAAAAAGAAGGTGAAGTCATGCCCCCTGAATTAACAGTGAAAAATATAATTAAAGTCGCTGTAGTCTAGTAGTGAGTGGGTTGGCTTATTAAACGTAAGGCCGTGGTTCAACCCTTGGTTCAGACATCTCACCTAGTTCAGCAGTCTTCTGGGAAAACGTCGGAAATCAAATAAAGTTGCCATGAAAACTTTTTCAAATATCTCTCGTTCGGAGTAGAATTTAAACTGTAGGTCCCGTCACTCATAGAGAAAATGAACACACACAAAGTGGGTGGTGTGAGAAACTAGGTCGTATCCTAACTAAAGAGTTGTAATGGCCAATTCAATTTTAGAATCACTGCTAAAATTTATTAAATGATTATAGGCATTAAAAAGTAAATTATAAAAATATGTAAATTGATAGGAAATAATACAGTAGGATATGGATGTGCATAGTACATTTATTATCCTAATATGATGAACATTTTTAATTTATTTTTCTTTTTATTTTTTTCTTACAGGTAAGTGAAAAGAAAAGTGTGACTCTGGTTATTTCCGTGAACACTTTGTGAAACTTTTATAAGATAAGTATGTATTTCATTTAAGAACTCAATAAGAATACACGTTTTACATATAAATTAATACACTGTAGTCACTGATGTTAGTCCAACAAATTATTATTCCTAAAGGTTTTCATCAATATTAGAATGATGAAAATAAAATGCCACGGAATGGAATCCTTTAAGTCAAATAAATTTGCAGACATTGTAGTTACACTGGAATTGTGTTGAAATTTTCGAGAAAATACTGTCGAGTAACTAAATAAAAGTTATGAATCTAAATGAGTAGGCTTATGAATCAAACATATTTCGAATGGTATGAGTTTGATGTCAAGGTTGTACGCATACTTCTTGCAACCTGTACTTGTGAATCAACGTTGTAATGTGTTCGAATGAATCAGAGTATGTAGTTAAATTTCAATATTGTTGACTCACTTATATTCAAAATTTCATGAGTGCTTGTGAGTAGCGCAAAAACGATTTATTGCTGATTTCCGATTGCCACCCATTTTTTAAGAAAGTCTCTATTATTCACAAACCAAAGAATCGATATCTTTTTAACATCACTGTATACATTCAATCGATCTACACGAAAATAATCTTTAAAATCTTATGAAATGAAAAGAAAGAATTACAAACAAAAATTCAATCAAACAATCTGTCAGTCATTTAGTTGCATATCAAGTGTGTGTTCATTCACCCAAATGACTGTCACTGCATATTTTACATGTTGTTTTTGTTGTTGTTGCAGTTGCTTTTGCTTGTTCATTTATTTATTTATTTTTTTATCATTTTTACCTCCTATTATTGTGATTATTTTAACTTAAACTTGACTTACTTTGAACTTATGACAACTGCAGCAGCAACAACAACAATTAACCTCGCCCAATACTGCTAATAATAGAGCACAACAACAGCAGCTAAAAACAAATTTAAATTATCAATATACACACATACACATACACATAAATGCATGCATGCATTTGTATTTGTTATGATTTATACAAGAGAGAGAGAAAGATCATCTCTTTTTATAATAAAAATCATAAGTAAGCCGCAATGAATTTACAAAAACAAAGAAAAAATCTTAAAAAAAAAACAGAGTGAAGGAGCGAGAGAAGTTAAACCAGAAAAGTTGTTGTTGTATTTTACAGCTACGTATAGATGTATTCATCATATGGTCGCTTATATTAAAAAAAAAACAAAATAAAAATAAAACCACAACAATAAAATTGAACATCTGTGCGTATTTTGATTTGTATAAGTATGCATGTATGCATTTGTATGTACGCATATAAAAGCGTAAGAATGTTTGTTTTATAAATGTTGTTACTGTTATTGTTGCCTGTAAGTTGATTTGTTGTTTTTTTGCTTTTCTGAGTTTTTTAAACTCTTGTTAAGCTTTAATAAGTTCTTATTATTCTTTATCAATGTATGTGTGTGTATGTATTTTTATAAAAAAAAATCTCTTCAGTGTAGTTATTATTGCCATTGCATAGGCATTTCATACGCACAGCGCACAACACACAACGTATACAGTGTCAAATGCGAATGACAAGTAGTTTGGAACAGCTTAATAAACACCAGCAACTTTAATTGCGGCTTTAGAGTCTAATTTTTTATAGATTAGTGTTAGGGAACACATAGATTAGGCCTAGGGCCTGAATTTCTATTTACAATGTAGTATAAAAAGATCTCCTTCTTTTAAAAGTAACAAAGACCAACGGACAACAACAATATACACACATCGTACGGTATTCAGAACTACACAAACAAGTAACCATTAACGTACACGAATGTGCATCTTTAAAACTACTTACTAGAAACGACTCTGCAGAGTATAAGTTCGCGTTTAGCTTTAAAACTTTCTCACATTAAATTCTACCCCTGCCTCTCCAACCTTAGGATTATTCCATTTAAGCTGAAACACCGAGAATAATTTCATCCTTCTCCTCTTCACAGTGCGTGCTTTCGCCCACACTGACCAAGCACATAGTAAATGTCGCTCTAATAGATCGAAATCGGGGTATACAGAGCCAGCAAGTGCAAGAAGTTTGATTTTTTCAGGAGAAAATATTGCCGAAAATCATCTTAAAACTCTACTTAAAGTTTAAGATTGATCAGTAGAAATAGGCTGACATTCAAACTGTCAGCTAAACATGCAATATCGACCATTTAGACTCCTGTGGCAACCTGTTTTGATGAATCTAAGAGCCTTCAATGCTTGTCAAATGGTGTCCCTCTCTCTCTAAATCTTTCGATTTACAAACTCTCTGCTTAGATGTATGTTTGTATGTATGTGTACATATATATTTTTTTTTGATGTGTTAGGCTTGTATGTTGTATGTGTGTGTATTTGTGTATATGTATGTATCTATGAAGTTACAATTCGAATATCGTGGAAATAGACTTTCGGTAAATGCTTCCGCGTAAATGTCGCACAAGTCAACAAGTTGCCATTTGCAATGTAATGTGGTTGTTATTGCTGTTACTAGAATGTTGTTGTTATTGTTCTTCTTATTTGCTGGTTTTATTATTGATGCCAATAGCATGTTTGCAACTTTATATACACATTGTTATTGTAAATAGTTGCAGCTCAACAGCAACAACAACTGTTGCTTTATTATTGTTGTATCTGTGCTCTGTACTGGCACTGTTGCAACTGCCACCCATATTAACTCACTAAGTGGCTGCCTGACAGACTATTTCACTAAGTTTTATTACAATGTTTCCAACTCACCATTGCGACTTGCCACCACCACTTCGATACCCCCGCTCTATGTCAACCATGCATAACATTTATTGTCTGTCATTTTTATTGTTTGCTCATACGGCTATTACGTCTTTCCCTCTGGTAAGACAACAAGACAAACAGATGGACAGACAGACGTCCATAAGTATGTTGCATTCGCAGCCGCATTCGCATTCGCATTCGTTGTCAATGTACAAGGCCAACGTGTGGCAGTTTACATTTTTATTACAATATAATGATTATGGGGCGATTTTTTTTTATTTTTGTAGTGAAATGAAACGAAATGAACATAATTGGACATATTGAGACACTTATTCATGATTTTTAATTCGCTTACATACATACATACTTATACAGTACATAGTATGAAGTATATTCAGTACATGGAAGTATAAGAATGTCTCTCTCTGTCTGTCTGTCATATCCAGGCTTAACTCAATGCTCAGATCAAACTGTAAACACTCGTATAGTGCAGCTTGTCAAACAATGACTTGCGCAAACAATTCAAAAATATTACCAATTTCAAGCTGTTGGTATTGTTGTTGTAATAGTTTTCTGGTTTTATGAAATTTTTAACATTTTATCAACCAAGACATGGCCTGTTAGTTGCTAAAAACTAAATCTTGTGCTGCCAAAATTTGTATCATCAATAAACAACTGCAAGACATATTGTCCAACGAATTCCTCAGTCAATCTAGTGCCGACCACAGCCTCACAGCCTCAAACTGATATGAAGCAAGCAGTAGAAAGAGGCTCGTCATAAAATTTTCGGCAGGTGTTCGGCACAGTACGTAATCAGGAAATCACTCCGCTTAAATGAAATACTAGACACACAAAGCCATTACTAAGGCGCTCTAAGTTCTCACACGAGCCCATAATCACTTACTCAATACCAATAAAAATTGAAGTTGTTGCGATGTTCTATATCCCCCTGGTTTTCAGCGTAACAATTCCTAAAGGAATGACCTGGTATTTACACATGCAGCTCGAAGACTGAAACCATCATATGCAAATGACAGCTGCATGTTTCGTCATAGTATTAACCAGCTACAGATCAGGAACCCTGATAACCGCTAATTCCCTAAGAAGCATTAAAAAGCCTTAAGCCTACTACCTTGCATTTGTGCCTTTAAAGTGCTGATCCGCAACAAAAGTTGTTTTCGACCGTCCTAGCCTCTCCTTTATTTGCTTATACGTACATACATACATAATTCGTCATTACAACCCTTCAGTCAGGATTACGACCTAGTTTCTCACACCACTTATGTTGCGTGTAGTAATTTTATACATGAGTGGCAGGACCTACAGTTTAAAGTCGACTCCGAACGACAGATTTTTGAGTTTTTGCCAGAAATCTGCTGAGAGGAAGTCGCCGAATAAACACTTTTTGTATTTTGTTTTGATGTCTGGCCTGTGGCTCGAACCCTGGCTTTACGTCTAATAAGCCAACACGCTACCTACTGGACTACGGCGACTTATTAGCTTATAATCCGCAATAAATGATGATGCCTGTCTTGCACAATCTAGTCCTAGCCATCGGAACACAATACGTATTCAAAAATCCTATTAAGACTATAAGAGGCTCTCTGCCCAGGCTTAGGATGCATTCCATTATGCAGTCACACAGATAATTATGCGTACCCCCCTAAAAATCAGTTTTTAAAAAAGTGATAATATATGGACAAGTCAACTGATTTTTGCGTCAAATTTTTTGCTTTCCGTCACAGCCGAACAAATTATATTTGTTCTCATCACTAAATATTACATTCGCCCAAAAATCAGCTGACTTGTCCATACATTATTGGGCGAATTCCAATCGTGGCATTTTTCTCGGCAATCGGCTGCGGAAACCGTTTTTTCTCAAAACACTTCGAACTGTTTCGGAATGCACAATAATACTGTGATCACTTTCTGCGGTATTCCGTATTTCTACGGCTGTAGTCCTAGGATTTTTATCCACAATACATTTTATATACCGGGCTACCCTTGGAGAAATTGTATACGAAATATACGTCGTACGTATAATTTTCTGTGGTGCCATATTGGTTTTAAGCAAACTGTAGTCACTAATTCATAGATTTTGGGAATCTTTTTTCTTTATTTAAGTAAATGTGTCGTTACAGACGCTAATGTAAAGAAATTTTAGATTAGAAGTTCATTACTTTTTAAAAAGTACGTATAATTATCTGTGTGACTGTATCAGGATCCCAGCAGCCTGTAATTTCTACAATTTCGATGTGACACGTCTACTGTTTGTTTGGTTGTAAGAAATTAAGAAACATTCCGTTTGATGCGCTCATAACGCCTTATCGAATTCCAAAAGCCAGCCATTTCATAGTATTGCTACGTATTCTCGTAGCCGTAGTTTAGTAGGTTGTGTGTTGATATGTTAGAGGCCGTGTTATGTGAGGCCGTGAGGCCCAGGTTCAAACTCCAGCCCGGATATCTCAAACCAAACGCAATATGAAAAAATATTTCTTCCCACAATTTCCTCTCAGCAGTTTTTCGACAAAATCTCTGCGAGTAAATAAAATTGCCATGAAGAGCTTCTCTTAAATCTCTCATTCGAAATCAACGTTAAACTGTAGTTCTCGCCAGTGCTGGATAAAATCAAAACATGGCATGAGGGTCGTAATCCTGTCTAAAGGGCTGTAAGAACAAATTAAGTAAGTTTATGTGTTTAAATTAAGCAACACATTGTAATTGATAAACGATCCTATAAACTAAAAAATCAAACTTCATACATACATAATTGGTCATTTCAGCCCTTCAGTCAGGATTACAACCTAGTTTCTCACACCACTTATGTTGTGTGTGTTAATTTTATACATGAGTGGTGGGACCTACAGTTTAAAGTCGACTCCGAACGACAGATTTTTGAGAAACTTTTTCTTGGCAATTTTATTTACTCCCAGAGATTTTGCCAGAAATTTGCTTTTTGTATTTTGTCTTGATGCCTGGCCTGGGGCTAGAACCCTGGCTTTACGTCTAAGAAGCCAACACACTACTTACTAGACTACGGCGACTTCAAAATCAAACTTCCCATTGTATAACAAGCAGGATTTATACGTTTTAATTTCTGTGACAACTTACTGGCAACGAACCCGTATTTTTTATGTGGCAACTTCTAGAACTTAATGTTGATTTATTTGTTTCATATGTAGTTTTGTTATTGTAATTTGGTTTTTTTTAATCTCTATTAAAATAAATATAAATACTTTGTTGGTTTTTGATTGTTTGTGTTTTTATTCCATTTTCGCCACACTGTATGACTGCAAGGAAGACAACTCACAGTTTGTGAAGGGTTTTCCTGATTCATTCTTTCAGAGATTTTAATTTTCTTTTTGAACAGTTGCCAGATGGAAATTACACACGTTATTAAAGGAATTAATTTATATTCGTGATACGTTTACAAAACAGTGACGAAAACCCCACAACAATTTTTGCAAAATTCTAAAAATTTGCCAAATTAATTGATTTTTTACAACAAAAAAAAAAAACATCTGACACTAATACACACCCATACAACAAAGTAATGTACAAAGTGTACATACATATATGTACACTGACTGGCACAAAAAAATTAAGGGAATAACAAAGAAGCAACGAAAAACAAAATACGGGAATTCAATTACAAAAACACTTACACCGCCTGTACACACAGTCTATAAATAAAATATTGGGATAGGGTAGGGTACAGTTAACCAAAATGACAACAACAACAACAACAATACGAATAACAACGAAATGAAAAAACAAAACAAACAAAAATACTTCAAAAATAAAACAAAATTAAATACAACAATAACAAGCAACAACAATAATAATAACATGCCATAATACAAGTACCAGTGAGTGTGTCTCTCTGCCTTTGTTGTTGAGTTCTTTGGCTCTATTCAACTCACGCTTCCCCTGTCCCTGTCACCGTCTATGACTGTTTCTTACTGTACTAAACTAAAACTTTAGTACTCTGTACTAAAGCTTAAACATTAAAGCAGTGCACATACATACATCTGCATATTATATTTACATTTTTTTTCTACACACTCACTTACATGCACAAACATCTACTCATTGATTCATGCTTACCAGTCAGTCATTGTCAACTTATTTGTGCGAATAAATTTTGTAAATAATGTGTATGTGTGTGTGTGTATGTGTTTGTTACTTACTTATACACTAACAACACAAATTTGAAGCCATACAAAAATAACAGAACATTAAACAAAAAAATACGAGAATAAATTTTTCTTTTTTTTTTTTTTGGTTTTGGTTTTACGTTTAAAACAGCAACTGCTATGTATAGTACAAATAAAACAACAACAAAAAATGTAAGGTTATTAACCATGAAAACAACAACAACAACAAGAACGATAATAATAAGAACGGGAACAAAAACAAACCGAAATGACATCAAACAAAATGAAATTTAAAAATAAAAACAAAAGAAAATATTCTACACACACATACATATGAACATATATACTCGTACATGTGTATATAATCAAAAAACAACAACTACAACAAAAAAACAAACATTTTTAAACATACTATATAACAGCAACAACAGCACGTATCAACACAATGACTGACGTTAAACGTTTCTGTTTTTCTTTCTTTTTTTTTGTCAAAATCTTCCGAAAATAAAACAAAACATAAGAGAAAATATCAACAATAACAACAATGCTAAATATAAACGTGAAAGAGAGCAACAATAATAAACATAAGCAGGGGAAGGGGAGAATTAAAAAACAACAACAGAAACAAAATAAAAACGATTTGACTGACAAATTTCGTATTGTGGCTGGTCAAGAAACGAAGTCATACAATTTCCTGTTCAGTTTTGCTTATTTTTCAATAATTTTTTTTTGTTCATTTTGTTGGGTTTTTTGAACTTCTAAAAACGTAATAAAATAAAAAAGAAAGAAATACAAAAAATATTTCATTTAATTGAAGAATGATCATATCTGTTGTGTTGTACTGTTAGGCGTATTAATTTTGAAGGCTTTTATGATAGAAAATCTTTTTTTTTTGTAGCTTAAGAGACAGTTTACTCAGTAATAAAACCAGGATTACTTAGTTAATTAGTCATTAAAACCCTCCATTCAGAAACACAATTTAGCTTCTCCCATCACCCATGTGGTGGGTACCAAGCTTATCCATGAAGGATGGGACCTACAGTTTATTGTCGACCCCAAACCACAGATTTGGCAAACTTTTCATGGCAATTTTATTTTACTTTCACAGAGTTTTTGCCACAACACTGCTAAGAGACAGACAACGAAAGAAATATTTTCTCATATTTCGTTTTGTGCGAGTTGCCTAAACTCAGATTTGAACCAAAGGTTCGCGTCTATTAAGCCTATACGCTGCCTACTATATTGCAGCCATATTTTATTTTATTTTATTTGATTTCTTTTCATTTGACGCTTTTTTTAAGGTGGTAAAGACAACGGACAACAACAATATACACACATCGTACGGTATTCAGAACTACACAAATGAGTAACAGTAAATGTACAAGAATGTCCATCTTTAAAACTACTATCTAGAGACGACTCTGCAGAGTATAACGTTTATCTTTAAAACTTTCTCACATCAATTTCTACCCCTGAGTCTGCCTCTCCAACCTTAGGATTATTCCATTTAGGCTGAAACACCGAGAATAATTTCCTCCTTGTTCTCTTCACAGAGCATGCTTTCGGCCACACTGACCAAGCACATAGTAAATGTCGCTCTAATAGATCGAAATCGAGGTATACAGAGCCAGCAAGTGCAAAAAGTTTGATTTTTTCAGGAGAAAATATTGCCGAAAATCATCTTAAAACTCTACTTATAGTTTAAGATTGATCAGTAAAAATAGGCTGGCATGCAAACTGCCAGCTAAACAAACAATGTCGACCATTTAGAGCCTTGTGGCAGCGTGGTTTGATGAATCTGAGAGCCATAAATGCTTGTCAAATGGTGTCCCTCTCTCTCTAAATCGTTCGATTTACAAATTCTCTGCTTAGATTTATGTTTGTATGTATGTGTATATATTTTTATAGACTGCTTTTCATGTAACTCGATTATCATATTGATTATTACACAAGGCGTGCCTAATTTTGCTCAACTCAGGCACAAAAACAACAAACTAACTCCCTTAGATTATCTCTAAGTGTGTGTGTGAGCGCTTAAATACGTTGTAAGCTTCTCTTTTTCTTCTTCTTATTTACTGTTCAAGTCTTTTTCGACAACAACAACAACAACAATAACGAACAAATCATAAAAATACAAACAACAAACAGACAGAGTAGCAGCAGCAATTATCTGTGACCTTAACGAAGTTCATGTAGTTTTTTTTTCGTAAATTTTTTTTCATTTTAATTGCAAGTCAATTACATTTTTTTGTTTTTTTATTGAAGGAGCTTTTCGTTGTCATTGCTGCTTTTGCTTTTGCTTTTGTGGTTGTTGTTGCTGCTGTTGCTGTTGGTGTCACTCTGTTGCCGTTGCTGTTGCAGCTGTAACTACTTATTGTTGCGTTTCGTTTCTGTTTTTTTTTTGGGTTCTTTTGCATTTCGAGTTGCAACCCAGTAAAAAAGACGAGAAAAATTCACAAAAAATTCCTCAGAATTAAAGGTTTTGTGTGCTAAAGAACTCAATTCTCATTAAAAAGCAAAACAAATTCAAATGCAATGAGTGGAGCTGATTTCGTAGCGTTTTACGTTTGGTGTTCTGGTGTCTAAGAATTGATTGAATTTGTTGTCATCAATTAAAAATACAACGAAAATCAATTTAAATTGCATAAAATTGTCTCCCAGAAATATTTCTATTTCGTAAGAATGTCTAGGCAAATTAAAAAGAGTAAAGAAAGGCAAACGAACAAGCAGGCAGGCGGGCTTCTTTATTAATTTGATGGCACTTTTTGGTTCTGGCAGCTGAAAGTCAAATTTGTGCTATTTTTCATAACACAACTGTATATGATTTAAGCTTTTTTGATGATACCGTCCGTTCAATTTTAATTATGCAAATGACTTCAAATTTCATGTAAAATGAATTTCTTAAACATGAGGGACATTTTAATAGGCGGTAGTATTGAAGTGTTTAGGAAAATTAACTTCAATCCGTAGCCTTGTTTCGTTTTTATATTTCTAGGTTTAAATATTCTCAATCAAATAAAAAATACTAACAAAACCAATACGATTCTGCAGAAGGGACACAAGCACTCGATATGATCAAGTTCAAATGCTTTTTCATAATGAAAGTCTTTTTATCTCCAAATACTGTCGTTACTATTGGATTTTCCAATGGAGACTTTCGATGTTTAACAGTTGATAACGGCCATTTTGTTGAAGCTACTTCTGTCAAATCAATTGTTATTATTCAATCTCTTTTGAAAAATCATCACGGAATGGGTATCGCATTCAACAACAGGTGCAAATAATAAATTTGTTTTACCAAAATGGCAGCGAATTGGCAACTGACACTTATTTTTATCGAAAAGTCATCGTGAACAAAGCAAAAATGGTTGAATTTGTCACGATACGAATCCATATGATATCCAAGAGCGTATAATACTTAATTGGCCATTAACAACCCGATTAACGGATTTCGGCATGTCTTAACACATTCTTCTAGGCGCCCCCTCTGCTTCTTGTGCGCCTACGCGAGTTGGTCACAGCAATCGATGACAGGGCTGCCTCGCTTTGGTCATTTCAACGCAAACAAGGTTGTAATCTTTGCCGATTTCCACAAATCCCCGCATCAAATACTCCTTTCGCTGAAGCATCCTCCTGGCCGAGCCAGCGCAGCCGCTGGATGTTAATGCGCTGCACAACGTCCATGTGGTTGAAGGGCTCTTACAGTTCACTGTTGGATCAGATGCGGAAATCATCGGCAAATCGATGATCTTACGTAGGTCTTTTCTTTCGAATACCCTCTGCGCCACAAAGAAGAACGGGGAGGATGAGCGTCTCGATTTGGGGCTGTCGGCGTAATGGTTTCATATTTCTTTGAAAACGACGTTAGCCAGGCCACCACTGTCAATGAGGATTTACCACATCTGTTGGCCTGAATTGCCATGAAAAGTTTCTCAAAAATCTGTCGTTCGGAGTCGACTTTAAGGTCCCGCCACCCACCTGTGGATAAAATTAACACACGCAACATAAGTGGTGTGAGAAGCTAGGTCGTAATCCTGTCTGAAGTGTTGTAATAACCAAATTATGTATGTATATGTATGTATGTTGGCCTGAATTGTTTGATCTGGACACCAACGACATTTGGTTTCAATAACACAGTGCTACGTGCCACACAACTCATGCCCCACTGGATTTTCTGCACGAATGATTTCAGGGCTATCACGTGAAAGTGATGTGAACAAACCACTGAGATCGTGAGATTAGACTTTCGCTTGTGAGATTTTGTTAAGATTCTGGTGTATACGGATACAACACAAACCACGGCACTCCTTAAAGCCAATATAACACGTGCCATTGATCAAATTCAGACTGATTTATCTGCCAGAGTCAAAGAAAATTTTACATTTCGAATGAGCTTCACACAGAGAAGCCGTTCGCGGTTATTAAATCGATGTATAGGTCTTCAGGATGATGCCATACACAGACTTTGTTTTATCTCCTCGTCCTTTACAGTAGAATAGTGGCACAGAAGCTGTTGTATACTTGGCTTCAACTCCTCGTATTTTCGAGTGAAGTAATGGCACAGCAGTCGCCGTAGCCTAGTAGGTACTGTGTTGGCTTATTAGACGGGGAGGCCACGATTCAAACGGCTGGTCAAACATATAAAACGAAACGAAATATGAAAAAAGATTTCTACGGCGAATTCCTCTCAGCAGATTTCAGGCAAAATTCCGGGAGTAAATAAATTTGCCATGAAAAAGTTTATCAAAAATATGAAGTTCGCGATCTACTTTAAATTGTAGGTCCCGCCACTTGTGGATAAAATTAACCCACGCAACATAAATGGTGTGAGAAACTAGGTTCATAATCCTAACAGGAAGGTTGTAAGGATCAATTCTGTATGTATGTATGTACATGTCTTTAATCAATTCATCCATGTAGTCAAATTCTATAATTTTGATATACGATTTCTGTTATGAGTTGAATATGACTGAATGAAAACTCTTGTAGGAGAATCACAATCATATGCTGGAATATTTTTCTGTTTCGAATCTGAAATTTCGAATCATCTGAAATTGTTTGTGTTAAGAAAACAGACAGCAACTTCACCTTGACTCGCGTCAAGCCCAAGGAACATATGTACATACATACAAATATGTAAATAAAAGCATTTTTTACATTTACAATGAGATTGGCCCTTGCGAACAAAAAGCCTCGTTGCAGTCATTGATTTATCGCGCACAACTTAAATAAACATTTTTTTGTTGTTGTTGATTATTTTTGTTTTTTGTTTGTTTTTGTATGCCTTATTGTTGTTGTACTTATGACTTTCGTTATTATCAAAAAAAAAAAAGAAATAAATTATTGAAAATAAAAGCAAAAAACCTAAACGTGAACGATAAGCGGGGGCATTAATTGTTTAAATTGTTTATAGAACAACAACAACAACAACAAAAAAACGCTGTATATAATCAAAACTCCATACAAAATGCTTATCGTTGACGTTTGTTTACACTACATACAGTACAGATTAACTTGTAGAACTTACAAATGGAAACGCGGTGTAATTTTTACAAGGTTCTAGGAAATGCGTACAAAAAATTTTTAGAAAAAATTTTTTTTTTTAAAGTTTCCTCAAATAAAGGAACCTTTTTAAAAAAAATTTACTTACTTAATCTGATATTAAGACTTTTCAGTCAGGATTGCAACCTAACAACTCATATCACCCATGTTGTGTGTGTTAATTTTATCCATGAATGGCAGGAGAACCACAGTTTAAAGTCGATTCCGAACGATAGATGTTTGAGAAACTTTTTATGGCAATTTTTATTTTACTCTCGCAGTTTTTACCAGAAGAATGCTGCTTAATGGCACAGAAAGAAGTATTTTTTCATATATCGTTCTGTTCTAGATGTCTAAGCTGGGCTTTGAACCACGGTTTCACATCCAATAAGCCAATACACTACCTACTAGACTACAGCTACTGTATTTCCACAATTGATTTTTCTAATTCCAAAGCAAGTAGCCGACGTCTCTTTCTGAGTGAAGTAATGGCACAACAGTCGCCGTAATCTAGTAGGCAGTGTGTTGGCTTATTAAACGTGAGGCCATGGTTCAAACCCCAGGTTAGACATCTTCAACAAATATTAGTCCGTCAACTTCCTTTCAGCAAATTTCTGGCAAATTTCTCCGAGAAGAAATAAATTTGCCATGAAAATTTTCTCAAAAAATCTGTCGTTCGGTATGGACTTTAAACTGTAGGTCCTGCCACTCATGGATAAAATTAAAACACACATCATGGGTGATGAAAGAAACTAGATCGTAAACCTGACAAAAGGGTTACAATGATCAATTATGTATGTATGTACATATGTATGTAATTCCAAAGCAATATTCTGTTTGAAAAGGGGCCATTCCCCAACTGTTGGTTGGTCGCATATAAAAAAGTGAAAAGAATTCTGCCGTTATTGGTTTTTCCATGTGGAATATTTCATTAAATAAACCATTTTTCCCCCCGTTTCATTTTTGAAACACTTAATTACGCCAAATGAAATTCGTTGTGTTAACACAACGACTAACAGACAGACTGTGTGTATGTGTCATTGAAATCATTTAAGCCCACAAATCACGAATCGTTTGAAAATAGTTTTTGTTTTTAGGCTTGGCCTAGTGAATCACAAAATTTTTTAATTATTAACAAGTATTGTTGTTGTTCCTGTTGTTGTTGTGTTACAATTAAATTTCATATAAAAAAATACATTATTGTACGAATCTTGGTTCATTTTATTTAAATACAATTAATTATTCATCATTGATATAATTATTCATTTCGTTTGTAATACGAATAAAAATAGCCAAAAACCACTGTGTTTTCTTAAATTAAATTCAAACTGTTTCTCATGCAACCACAGAGCTTTTAACAACAAAAAAAAAACAAATTAAAAGAGTAATACATACCAAAAAAAACAATAACAAAAAAATATAAAAAAAACAACACACACACACATACAGGAAAGGAAAGAAAGAAAACAATCTCTTAGAAAAAGAGCACGAAAAATAAATAAAAATTAATGGTGAAGTCGCTGTCGCTCTCTCTCTCTGTGTTCGAAGTAGAAAAACCAAAATGAAATTCTTCTCTTATGATTTTTTTATTTTTGCTCTCAAATGCATTTAAAAAATATACGCGATATTAAGCATTGCATTTCCTTTCAACACTTACCCATACATTCACAGCTCAACAAAGGAAATGCTCAGCCATTTAATACAAAAAAAAAATACTTACACTTCACCAACACAATTATTTGTTTTCGTTGTTCTCTGTATTTTTTTTTTTAATAATAAAAGAGAGCGCTTTGCTTTTGTGTGTGTATGTGTGTGTTTCACGTATATAGTGTAAGGGTCTCTTCCTTTTTTTACTTAATTTGTTACCACACTGTTGTATGAGATGAGTAGCCCACCATAGTCTTATAACAACATTGGTGTTATGCTATGACCAAGCCAATCATATAATCTTAATCCAGTTGAGAATCTTAGCGCACCTTTGAAAACTTGATTAAAGAAACAAAATAATCAAAAAAAAAATGTTCAGTTCAGTGGCATAACGTATAAGAAATATGGGTAAGACCTACCAAAATGTTATCACTTCCATGGCTAACATGGCCTAATAAAACCATACAAAATATTGAGACATACTGCAGCTGTTAACATAATTATACAGTCATATTGCTCATAAACGACTGAAGCCATTCGTCAAAACACTGATTGGACCTTATAAGTGCGGCTACAGACCTAGCAAATCCACCATCGACTAGATATTCATACTACGTCAAATCCTGGAAAAGATCCACGAAAAACAACCATCTTTTCGTCGACTATAAGGCAGCCTTCGATATCCCCATAAAAGATCGTGTTTTGGCCGCAATGTCTGAGCTCGGCAATACCTGCGAAGCTGATAAGGCTATGCAGAATGACGTTGAGCAATTCCAGCAGCTCCGTCAAGGTAGGAATGGACCTCTCCGAACCTTTTGATACCCTGCGAGGTTTCAGACAAGGCGATGCCTCTTCAACTTCGTCATGGTGAGTGTTCTGCGGAAGGCGGGAGTGTATCCCAATGGCGTTATTTCTCAAAAAAGCGTCCAATGTTCAGCTGCTTGCGTACGCATACGACATTGACATTATAGGACGCACGAAGCGAGATGTTACTGCTGCTTTTAATGCTATTGAACGGTAGTCTACTAAGATGGGTCTGGCAGTAAATGAGGGCAAAACGAAGTCTTTGTTATCAACAAGTAGAGACGTGCCGCGTATTGGTTCTCAGATTACGGCCGATAACTATAATTTCGATATTGTCAAGGAATTTATTTATCTTGACTCCGCCGTTACCACCAAAAAGGCTTGGACTTTATTAAGCAGTGATGCAGCAGCCTTGAGATTATTCGAGAGAAAAGCCCTACGCAAGATCTTCGGTCCAGTGCAAGTTGGCGATGAATTCTGCATCCCATCCATGTCGTTCAAATGGAGGAGGATGCTCCGGCGAGTCGGGTATTTGATGCAGGGATCTGCGGAAGTCGGCGAAGAGGACCACCTTGTTTGCGTTGGAAGGACCAAATCGAGGAAGCCCTTTCATCGATTGGTGTGCCAAGTGTTGTAGGCGCGTAAGAAGCAGAGGCGCCTGGAGGGATGTATTACGGCAGGCCGAAATCCGTTAATCCGGTTGGTAATGGCCAATTAAGTTAGTAAGTAATATTGCTCATGTATGTACAGTGATGTGAAATAATAAACACCAATGTTAGATTTAAAGATTTGATGAGAAAGTAAACAAAATGAGGAAATTTTGATGCGAACGACAAATTTGGGAAACTTTTCATGACAATTTTATTTTACTTCCAGAGTTTTTGCTGCTGAGAGAAAGTCATCAAGAGAAATATTTTTTCATATCGAATAGTCTGAGTGCAGGGGATTGAACTGCGGGCTCTCAACTAATAAGGCAACACGTTGCACGCTAGTGTCTTCATAATACACTTGATTACACTCAAGACATTTAACACGAACTTAACTGTTAGCGCTACCCTGCAGCTTTCTCATACTGCAATCAATTCATCAAAATTTGTCTTTGAAACATTTATTTGAAGACTAACTTCTGCCGAATCATCCAATTACGCTTGCATATCGTATAATCTGAGTCCAAGTTCGCACTTAGCATCTGAATTGTCTAGTGACTCATGGTACCCCACTATCCTTCAAGGCTTGTTGTCAATTGCTCTCATTGCAGATTAAAGAGTTGATTTTCCGTGGAACTCAAACTGCCACATAAACCATAGTGCCTGTAGCACTTTCCGTTTAACATGCTCAAGGGAGTGTGTTTATTAAGAATACATACGTAGGGCATGCACAGTGAGCATTAAAAGAAGCTGTACATTAAAAACAATATACATTAAAAAAATACCGTTATTTTTATTTTAACATTGTTTCACTGTCAGTTTTTAGAATTCAAATAAAAAAATTACAAAAAAATTTCGATATTTTATTAAATTTTTTCGGGCGCTCTCCTTAAATGGTAAAAGTTGAGTTCGGTGATTGTTAAAATTGTATCCTTAGTGTACAGTTTCTTTTGATGCTCACTGTATGTCCAGCATTGTAGTGCAATTGCATAAGCTACTCAAAAGTGGCTTGAACTTACTTAAACCTTGAAACGTAAGCCATCGCAGCACTTTCATTAGACCATCCAGTCAATTCTTGAAAAACTCTGAAATTTTTCAACGTATTACGAGAGGTGAAGTCGCCGTGGTCTAGTAGGTAGTGTGTTGGCTTATTAGACGAAAAGCCAGGGTTCGAGCCCCAGGCCAGACATCAAAATAAAATACAAAAAGTATTTTTTCGGCGATTTCCTCTCAGCAGATTTCTGGCAAAAACTCTGAGAGTAAATAAAATTGCCATGAAAAGCTTCTCAAAAATCTGTCGTTCGGAATCGACTTTAAACTGTAGGTCCCGCCACTCATGTATAAAATTAACACACACAACATAAGTGGTGTGAGAAGCTAGGTCGTAATCCTGACTGAAGGGTTGTAATGACCAATTATGTATGTATGTATTACGAGAGGTGCTCTGTAACCAAGAAGCCAATCTTTCCTTAAAATTGCTACAAAATGATTGGCAATCTCATTTAGTGCTCCCAGCAGCAAATGGATTTGCGACCCACTGGTCTGAGGGAGGGAAATAACTCCACGAATCTACAAAATTGATGCAAAGAGAATGCATCTGAAAGAGGCTAAAATGAGGACAAGTTGCAGCCTCTGATCATTTAGTTTTTTTACTTTGGGGATCGTTGGATCGTGGATGTATTAAAATCGAACGGAAAACATTTCCCGCTTTCGTTTTTTCCTTTCATTTTTCTTTTTCTCACTTAATAGGCGGTATTGTTTGGCTCTGTCTGTACTCTCAATCTACTTGGTGTGTGTACGGTTTGACTATTCGTAATAGTGTTTCGAAATTGTGATAATCTGACTCAAAGTGTATTTTAAAACTCCTGAATTACTCATATTCAATTATTTTTAATTTAAAGAAGAAAAAAATTCCACTCATCAGCTCATATGGCAAGATTTTTTCGATTTTTTTAAAACAAAATATAGATCGTCTTGGTGGTCACAGTCTAAACGAATATTTTTGGAAAGGCTTGGGTTGGGTTCATTAAACGCAATCTGCGAAAAACCACAACTTGTGTTGTGGTCATTCAAAAAAAAGTTGTTCTTTTTCTTTTGTTTTTTTTTATTAAAAATACATTTAAAAAAAAATTATTTTATTTAATTTGATAAATTCGTTCATAACCGTTTCGGTTTTTATCAAATCGCATTGCAATTAAAAAATTTCTTTTACATTGTCAAACAACGGCCAACACGGTAAACGCAGTAAAAAATCGAATAAATTCGGGAATATTTTTTAAAAAATTTATTTTTTTATTATTTTTGAAAAAAAAAACTTTTTAAGTGATGCCAATAAATTGATATTCTTCATAGAAAAATATTTTATAAAATATAGTTGCAAAAATAATTATTGAACGCATGAAAACGTTTGTCTTACGAAAACAAGCAATTGCTATTATTACAGGCCTGTATTGAATAATATTTTAATGGATTTTTAAAGCTTTGCAGTTGAAATAAAAATTTAAAAAGTGTTAGGATTTGGTAAGTTCTCACAACACATTTGTGGCTCAAAATTTTAAAATAAAGAAAGTGCGCTCAAATACCGGTACCCGCATTAGCCCACTATTTCTGTAGGAAGACTCAAAGATTTTTGAGATGTTTTCAAACAAAAACAACGAGTAAGGCCTTGTTTATATAAGACGAACGCTTGCAGACAAACATCTGTTTGCGTGAAAAACATAAACAAAATTAAGTGTTCGTTTGTCGTATAAAAACAGGGGGCTGAGTTTAATTTGTTTAAATAATTTTTGATTAAGTCTGGATACAAGAGTTCTACTGCAGTTTATGCTAGGAAATCTTCGCTGAATTGTAACAAAATAGATTCTATTTTGAAACCAAAAAAAATTATGCTAGTCTGACTCCAAAATCAATAGAAAACGGTTGTATTTGTAAAACGATGAAACGGCGATAACTTGAATCTGTTTTGTGGCAATTGCTACGATGCAGCTTTAACCAATAGGAGAGGGTATATGTTCGTCTGGACAATTTTAGTTCACTCACAGCTTTAGTGAGTTCCTTTAAAATCTGAGAGCTTGCTTAAGCCACAAGCAAGATTTTAATGACGTCACTTATTCCTCTCATTTCCTTTAATGACTAAAGGGCCGTCGAAAAACATATCTTCTTCTGTCTTATTATTGCTTTGCTTTGATTTATTAGCCAAGATAGGATTAAAATTGACTGTCAATGTTGAAGCTAAAATTGTTGGTATGGGGTTCGATACGCTGTACATTTCTATTTGTTGAAAACATATTCTTTATATTGTTCTCATTTACTGCCCGACCTATATTGACAGACCCCCGTTCTATAGCGCTAAAGAGGATAATGTCTTTCTTGTTATGCCGTGATTTTGATTGCCCCAATGTTGTGCCGGATTTTCAAACTCTGCCGACTACTTTCAAGGGGGCTGTATGCTTTTTTGGATCATGTAAGTGACGCAGAACTTTGTTCTGACAGATTCCTCTATGTGTTGCAGTTGCTGTACTACCGTTTTATTAAAATGCGCGCTCATTGAGACTGAAATGTCAGGAAGCACTTTTCTACCAGACTCCCCGCTCTTCTTAATGTCGCTGCATTTCCGTTCAATAGTTTCGCATGTTGCCGTAGTCTAGTAGGTAGTGTTTTGGCTTATTAGACGTGAGGCCGTGTTTCAAACCCTCAGCTGAGAAATTTGAAAAAATATATCTTTCAGAGACTATCCCTCAGCACTGTTTTGTTAAAAAAAAATTAAAATTATCATGAAGAGTTTCTCAAAAATCTGTTGTTCGAAATCGGCTTTAAACTGTTGATCCCACCACTTATGGATAAAATTAACACACACAACATGGGTGTTGTGAGAAGCTAGGTTGTAATCCTGACTAAAATTGTTGTAATGACCAATTAATTAAGTATGTTTCGCATAGACCCCCGTTAAATATACGATAATATTTATCGGAACTAAACCTATTTATCCACTTGACAGACTTTTTTAACAATAGGAAGGCAGTTTTGCAAACACAGCATAAGAATTTTTTTTGTTAAAACCTGTGAAAAGAATCTGATGAATACAGTTCAGATATACATATTTCCCTCTAATTTTTAATAAAAAATTTTCTGCAGTTGTGAAGTTAAGGAATATTTTTCCGGTTTCAGTACGAATTCATTGAAATTTTCTAAAAATTCTTCTAGAAATTATAAAAATAGTTCATTTGGCTTTTTATACAGAGAGAAACACAATGCATTTTTGAAAGGGTCAAAACAACTGCTACTCTTTCAATATACGAATATTATTTCAACAATTTTAAATACGGCAGTTCCACGTTATTTTTTTTTTTTTTCTTTTTTTGTAGCCTTTTGCAAGTTTTTGTTGATTTCTATTGAAGAAATGAACAAAAAGTGGAAAGAAGAGAAATCTTTTTCTAGTTTTTTAACGAAATTAGAAATTCTAGACATTGCAAAACAGAATTTATAAAATGAGATAAAATAAAAAACGCTAAACTATGGCACATAGCATTTACAACAACAACAACAACAAACAGCAGTAATAATAGCCTATTATAGTTTTTTAACTACGGCTTGGTCTTCACAAATTATGATGAAATTACACAGAAAAATTCTTTAAACCACATTTTGTGATCTTTTCTTTTTTGTATTTATTTCTACTGTTTAGTATATAAAAGCAGCAACAACAACAAAAGTAAATATTAGGTAGAAATAATAAAAACAAAAAAAAAGTACGCGAAAGAAACGAAATAAAAATGAAAAAAGAAGAAAATGAATTGGAAAAAAAAGAGAACATTTAGTGTCTTAACAAATTCTTACAAGATGGCGTTCTTTTAGACCATTTCCTGTTCTCACCATTTAAAAACAAAAAACAACAAATGTTACAGGCAACAACAACAATAGCAATTGCAATTGCAGTAGCAATAACAACACACAAAAAAACTAAAAACTAAAGACTAAACTTAATAAATACAATGAAATGAAATGAAATAAAATGAAATGCAATGAATTCTACTAACAATACTTAGCCAAACAACAAACAAATCTTTTCATAAATAAAAACTACCCGAACAACTTAAAGGCAAAAAACTACAAGACCCAACAACAGCAGCAAGAGAAACAACCAAGAAAATCAACAACAACAACAGCGTAGAAAAATAAAGAATTTTTCTATAGAAATTCATTTCAAACAAGGGGACAAAAACTTATTAAAAACACACACACACACACACTTACAATTCACATTTCTATGCTGCAGCAAAAAAAAAACGATCAAATACGCATACAGTCTCAATCGTATGAAAATCGAACTGTTGCTACTTGTACTCGTATATTCATACTCTGCACATAAATTACTAAAACGATGAAAATGGTAAGAATTTTAAAAACAACTTTTTGTTCAATTACCAAACACTGTGCGAATTCTCGCATACACATACACACACACACACACAAGAAAGCCATGCACACTTAAACACTTTTTATTTGCAATTGCAATCATTTAAATGTTATTTTATGTGTAAGCGTTATGAAAATACACTTGTATTCATATACACTCTCGCTCTCTCTCTCTCTCTTTCTCTGTCTGTCTGTGTGTGTGTTTCTTACTTTTTAAATCGACTCATTTGAAACTCAAGAGAAATTACTTCAAGAATAGAAAACATAGAATAAAATAGAATGAAAAATAGTTTAAAAAAATTATAAAAGCCAACAACAACAACAACACAACAGCAATAATAATAATATTAATAATGGTAATGGCGATTTTACGAAAATTTTATAAAAAACTATAAAAACAACAAAGAAAACACAACAACAAAAAACAGCATGTACTTAAGATAACTCGCACTCTCTCTCTCTCTCCGTGTCACTGTTCTAGTACAGAACGCGCAATAATATTAGCAAGTCTGTAATAATGACAATCAAGCGTTTTTTTACTAAATGTGCTCTTATAATAATGGGTGATTGACTTCAAAATGCAAAATGCATTAAGAATTCTAAATTGTGCAGTAGATAGCGTGTTGACTTATTAAATGCTAGCCCTTGACTCAGACATCTCGAACTAAACGATGTATGAAAAAACATTTCTATCGACGACTTTCACTCAGTAGTCTTCTGACAAAAACTCTGAGAGTAGAAGATTGCAAATAAAATTAAAATAAGTTTGTGTTTAGTTTTAATTTAAATTCTTTATTATTCGCACAATTCTGTGCGTCACAGTTCACAACTTGATGTAAACAACAACAATTGCTTTTCTTTTTTATTCCTCTATTTATACTTTGCATAATCAATAACAATTACTGGACAGATCTTTGTAACGGAGATTTTAAAACCACGATTACTATCTTCAAACGCACCGCGTCATCACACAAGACTGACTGAACTTCACTAACTTACTTGCCTGCTTTGCCTTGCCTTTTATATGGCAAAGTAAACAGTCTGATGAATGTTCTTGAATGCGAACGTTCATGTCTTCGCCTTTTCAAAAATGTAAACATCGATGTTTATTTTATGCTTGTGATTGTTGTTATATTAAGCAGTACGATAATTCGTAAACAGGTTTGTTTGCTATATTGTTTTGTTTTTGTAGCTATTGTTTATAATTTTAATGTTAATCGATGTAAAAGCAAAACACCAGTATCATGATTTTTCATATTCATAACAATATTGTACTGCTCTCGATCTACACATTGTCAGTCTCTATAATTTCTCCCTCAATCCTATTCCCTTGATTGACTTGAAGTGTTGTTTAATGTACGTAAGAATAACTTTTCATTATGGAATCTATATATTGGGCTTAAGGCAATCCCTATTTTAAGCTGTGTCAGATTAGAAGGGAGTTTATTGCCTGCTGGTGGATAGTCTAATGTACAATTAAAATTTGAATGAAAGTTTAGAATGTCTTAAACCTACTTGGCTTTAGAATATTCTCCCTCTCGCCTCTCTTTATCTTCTCTTGAACCAATTATAACTTCATAAGCTTGTCATCCCACTTCAATTAATTAAATTGTGGTTCCAAAAATATGCATTGAAAGCCTATTGTTTTGTGAATGGTTAACTGGCTTCCACTGTTCCGTCTCTATTGGACTTATATAGATAGAAATGCGAATTTCAATGCAAATGACCCGTAATGTAGGTCCAATTGCTGTGAATGCAGTAGAATCGAGAAATTCAGATTCTATTAACAAAAGCGATATTTACAGCAGAGCGTACGTTGCGAAAAATTTGTAACGCTTTCAGTCTCTTCAAATTTCTTTATAATCTTTCGCAGTAGGTCGATTTTGACAACCATACTCGCGATATAATGTTCGAAAAGTGGCCATGTTTTTTTTGGAAGTTTTTTACACATTCTTTGATTGTTAAACGATTTATACATGTAAGTGTTAGATGATCACTAAGTAAACTCTTCAAATGAATGATATTTAACATCTGACAGCCTTGCTACGTTGGCTCTTTTAAAACCACTAAATGGAAAACCTCAACTAAGCTGACTGTAGTAAAATTCCGGTCACAACATAGAATAACTGAACCATTTTTAAGTACAAACAGGATTAAACAAATATGGTCAAAGGGAACAAAGGATTCCAAAAATAAAAGCACATTCTAATTCATACGCTTTCATACAAAATACAATAACGAAACAGTAAATCTAATGCATTTGCATCACTGCATTTCAAATAGAAAAAAATTCTCTCTTTTTTCTCTTCTACACACTCACACGCACGCACACGCACACAAGGCAAGAAGAGAACTAGAAAAAAACAGAACAGAAACGGTTTTTAAAACATGAACATTTTGCACGTGTGTAGAATAAAATATTTTCTTGTTTTTTGTTGGTTTTTTTTTCTTCTAATTTTTAAAAAGCTCAAAACGGTTAAAAACGGACAATAACAACAACAACAACACGGAAAAGAATATGAAAAGAAATGAAAAAGAGGTTCTCGTGTTTTTATGGGGAGGTTTAAGAAAACGCTCTTACAATACTATATGTGTCTCGAGTACGCGTGTGTGAGTGTGTGTATGTTTTTTGCCAAGCAATGTGGTAGAAAAAAAAACAGTAAAACAGAAATGAGAGACGATTTGTATTTTTGCCTGCTTTTTGTTTTATCCAGAAATGAGTTGAAATTCTAAGAGATGACAATAAAAAGCTGAGTTTTTTATTTTTCCTTGTTTCTTTTTTTGTTTTTTCTTAGCTTCTTTTTTGTTTTCTTTGCTTTTTTTTGTTTTTTTGTAGAAAATGCAATGAGTTTTACTTACTATATGAGTATGAGTATTTATTATATTTTGATAGCAAAACAGCAATGAGAGCGTATGTATGTGTATTAATAAAAATTTTGTTTTAAAAAGTGTGGTGAATTAGTTGTTAATTATATGGTGGTGGTAGTAGTGTTCTTTGTATCGGTGTTGTTGTTGTTGAACTTAATTAAAATAAAAAATAAGAAATTGATTGGTATGATGACATTAAAAAGCAGTAACAACCTGCATCAATGTAAATGATATTAATGCTAAACTCTTGCACTTAATTAAAGAGTTTCTTATCATAGGAGAGAGAGAGAGAGAGCGCGAAAGAGAAATTAAAGACATTTGAGTTGCTTTAGTTTGTACTTACGCTAGGCTTATTGAGTAATTGTTTCAAATGCTATTTAAGAGCCTGCACTTTTTATAAGAGTAACGCTGCTTTTGCAGTGTAAGAGTGATAATTATGGGCACCGACAAAGAGTGACAGTTAATAAGGACTTGGTGTTAAGGATTTAAAATTTAATTTATAATGGAGTTTTTGCTGCAAAAAAAAACTGAATGAATGAAAAGACTTATCGGAAGCTAAATACGTTAATGAAAGAGATCCAACTTACAGGTGTCGCTGTTCGCAGATACAGGCAGCAAAAGCTGGTAACCCTATCATTCCAAAATCTGGGTCATTACAACCCTTTAGTCTGGATAACAACCTAGCTTCTGACAACATTACTCGTGTGTCGGAACCTAAAGTTTAAATTGTCGGCTCAGAATGATAGATTTTAGAGAAACTTTTCATTGCACTTGGATTTGTTGTTGCCAGACAGCTTCTGAAAGGAATCGCAAAAGAAATATTTTCTTCTTCTCTCTAAGTAAGGGTGTGAACCACGGGGTTACGTACTTCTTCCCACTAGGTTTGAGCGCTAATTTTTCTCTTGGTACTTTCGAAATAGATGACAACAAATATTCCCTTTGCATGAAAGGTGCCACGCCCATTTGATAAAAATAACAAAGTTTTGTATTCACCGCACTAACAGTGATAAATTGAGAAGAGTTCATAACAAGAAGTCTTGAAGATTAAGAAATAAAAATTGAAAAATAAACAAAAACCAATAAGTCCGTGTCTTTTTAAACTGGACGCCCTTGAACTGAAATAGGAACACTGCTTCTATAACACAGAAGCCTGGTCAATATATTATTGTCAGTAGACTAACCCGAGATTAAAGGCGGAATTAAAAAAAACTTAATTCTTTGCAAAAATAGCAAATATCCAAGGGTTAGGCTACAAATTTGCTGCCACTGGTCTTCTCTTACATATATTTCTACGTGATTTAGTGTAGGTATTTGGCAACTTGCCTCACTGTATTGTTATCGGAACTAATAATGATTTAATTTCCAATGCCAAACGGTGTTGAAATTGAAATCAATCTTTAAAAATCCATTGAAATTGTCCAATTTGATCCAAAATCCACGTGTACTTCCTATGTTTTTACTCTTTATTGGTGTTTTTACCCTCAGTCGTTATTACTCAGAATCAGGAGAGAACTTTTGAGTTTTTCTTCCAAACAACAACCTGTGGCCATGAATTCTTTTTCTGTGTTTGCAAAAAACGCCACTCATTCTTTGAATGTTTTTTTTTTTTCGTTTTGTTTTGTTTGAGTTAAACTCCCAAAAATCCAAGATAAAAAACAAAACACAACTTGAGTTTGTTTACGACTCTTTACAACATTTACGATGCAACATGCAACATGAGCATGGTGGAGATTAAATAATAATAAAATCCATAATAAAACATTTTTATTACATCAAACATACAACACACAACATACAACTCATACAACAAAACAGTGGGTAAGTAATGTAAGACACAGAAAATGCAAAAATAATAAAAACACCAACAACAACCAAATAACTGCGATGGTATGAAACATTTGTGTGTCAACAAAGTCATGTTTCTTTTATCGGTGTGCGTGTGTACGTGCAAGAGACAGTGTGAGAGAGAAAGAGAGAATATTCTTTTTTTTTTGATTTTTTTGCAACTCCCCCTTTTTTTAATGAGAGCCTTTGTTTTGTTCTAGCGAGAACCGTTTTTTAACACAGTTGTTATTGTTGTTGTTTTTCTGGTTGTATAAAAAACTGCACTCACTCTTGCTCACTTGTTGTAATGCTATTTCCATCGTGTTTATAAAATGCAAGCACAAGTAAGTCCAATTGTTTGTGTTTGTGTGTGTGAATTTATTGTTTATTTTTCTTAGGGTTCTCGGGTTTTACATGGCAAACGCTTTGAGTGAGTTAAACTTATAGATTCTATGAGAGAGCGAGAGTGTGTGCTTCAAAATTTAAACGATAGAGCATATACAACAACAACAACACAATGTTTATATGCAAGTATGTAAGGGTATGTAAATATTTTAATATTCTCTGAGAATGAGGTGGTTTAACATACACACTCTCATGTTTTTATGTTAAATTGCATTTTTTTATAGTTAATGTGGTGTGTTAATGTTGTTGTTGCTGTTGTTGTTGTTATCGTATTGGTGATAATGGTCTGAGCTTGAGTTGGTTTGAGTTTTTATACTCAATGGCGGTTTTTTTTTTGCTTTTCACTTACACAAACACACGTTAAGTAAAATTCTTTTTGCTTTACTCTCATTTACCACTACCACTACTATTGCTACTGCATTCATAGAAATAAAAAGCTTCATATTTAGCTGCTGCACTTTTTTTTCGTGTGTGTTTTCTTACCATAAAAAAATTGCATTTTTTTATTCTCTGCATTTTTTTTGTTGTTGTTGCGTGTATAGGTGTGTATGTGTGTATGTTGGTTGGTTGTGTGTGTCGTTTCAATTACAGTTTTGCGCTCCATCATTCTTCTTTAGAATAGTTATAATGTGGTGGTTTTTAAGAACAGAACGTCGGGCCAGCCAACAGCAACAACGTTTGCGACGCTAATACGTCACACAAAAATCGACGACGGACGACGTACGTACGTAAAAAATGTTTTGCGAATATTTTTCCCGTTTATGATACGGAAAATTTAAAACAGAAAAACAAACAAAAAAAAATTTATTATAAAAAAATTCGTTGCAATTTCATTTATTTGCCAAATTTTCGGGGGGTTCTTATTGCCTGCCAAGTGTGTAAAATAGTTAACGTGCGTGCGAGTGTATGTTTGAGTGTTTGTATGTGTGTGTGTTAGTTTTGTGAATTTTAGGGAGAGGAAGAATGCATAAGAGGATGTGTGCGCGTGTATGTTTGTTTTTTATGAAGCCTCGCCGCCATTAGTCGCATTTATACCAGGCATACGATATGCAACGGGAACGCATTTTTCGGACGCGGCCCGAGTCGTTCCGAGTAGCGTCCGATCGTGTCTACCAATAGTAAATATTATTTAATTAATCTACACACTCAAATTAATAACAACAATACCAAAACGGCGAAGCCATACGTTAATAACTATTCAAAGCAACAACAACAACAACCACAATAATATCAACAAAAAAGTGTAACAAATTAAAAATTATTAAATAATTTCTTATTCTAAATACATACATACATACGTACGTAGATATGTACATACGTACGTAATGAGTATAGCAAAAGAGAAACCCAAAAAAAAAATTTTAAGAGAAAAAGTGTGTTTATAACAGAAATTAACAAATTAATAATAATTTATTAACAATACATACATATGTACTATGTATTGCAATAACAACAACAAAATAAAATAAACAACAGCGTGGAAAGAGCGTCCAGTATGAGTGTAGTCAGTGTGCGTGTGTAAAGTTAAACGTGTATGTGTGCGTTACTCTGCATTTTAATTTGTTTTTTTTTTTTAATTTTCTTTACATCTCCCGGTTTATTTTATTCTGTATGTGTGTGTGTGTGCGTGTGTGTGTGTGTTTTTTTTTACAATATTTATTTATTCTTTTTTTAAATAATTTTTTTTAATATTTCGTTTACATGCTGCTTCACTTTTCTTTTGGTTTTTGTTGTTGTTGTTGCCGTTTCTGTGCAATTCTGGTGTTCTGTTCTGTTCTGTTTTTGTGTGCATTTTTTTTCATTAAATTTTTTGCGTTTTTTTGTGTTTTTTGTTTTGCTATTTGTCAAATTTAACGCGTTTTAACGTTTATTGTTGCCATTGATTCTGTTTTTTTACATCGTTTTCCATTTTAGTTTGCAATCGTTGCACTACGCGCTCACTTGCTCGCCGCTGAATAATAATAACGCTCCTCCAACAACAGAAACGCGTTCTTGTAATAAAAAAAACACAAATTATAATTAATATTATTATAATACAACAACAACAACAACAAAATCATATCTATTTACACTTTTCTTTATGAGTTTTACATGTAAACGCATGGGTTTTTTTCTTAAATTTATTATGTTCTTCAATCTTTGTTTTCATTTTTAAGCTTAGAATTTAAAAATGTTTTGATTTTATTTTTTTTTATAAAAATTTTTATTAAAAAATATTAACAAAATAGTTTGCCAAATTGCGTGAGTGAGTTTTGTGTGGCTTTGCAATGCGGAAGTGTGTGTTGCTTTTAATAAAAATTATTTAAAATCAAGGTTTTTTTTATAAAATTATAAAAAGTAATAAAACATCGTGTTAAAATAAAAAATGACAAGAAAAAATATAACAAATATTAAATAAATAATTTAATAATTTAAATAATTTAATAATTTATTTAATTAAAAAATAATTAAATACGAAAATTAATAAAGTGATTTAAACTATAAATAAAAATAATAAAATAAAATTTTAATAGCATTACAATAAAATAATATTTTGTTTGTGACAATAAAAATAAAATTAAAATCTTAAAAAAGTATATAAAATCAATGAAATTTAAATAAAATGTTGCTGCATAAAAAATGTTAAAAAATTATGATTTTATAATTAAGTAGTAAAGAAAAAAATTAAGGAAGTGTAAAATTAATATAAAAACAAAAGAAAATTAATATGAAGGCAATTTAAAATAAAAAAAAAATTAATAAAAAACCAAAAAGAAATAAAAAAAATTTAAAAAAAGCTTATAAATTATTATAAATTAAATAAAAATTAATAAAAATTAAATAAAAGATATTTAAACCAAAATTTAAATTATTTTAAACTATCTAAGAAGTAAATACATATGAAGGAAAATATAATTTAATAAAAAAAAATCAATTGAAAATAAATAAAATATAATAAAAATTAATTCAGTAAATGTTTTGTAATAAATGAGATAAAAATTAAATATAAAACAAAATCAACATAAAACATTGAAAATTCTTCACCCTGCTACATAAAATAAAAATTAATTAATGAAAACTATGCTAAAATAAAGGCATAATTATGAAACAAAACAAAAAAAATATATACTTTAATTTACATTCTAAAAAATCATTTAATTTGCAATAAATTGTTGAAATCTTAAGTTATTTGTACAAAAAATATATTAAAAATTTAAAATAAAAATTGTATACTCTATTTAGAACAGCTTGGAATAAAGCATTATAAGTGTGTGCAAGCTTTTGCAAATTTAAATGCAAAATAAAAAAATTAAAAACTTTTGTTTAAACGTTACAATAATCTTATAAAATAAAATAAAAATTAATCAAAATATATTAAAGTGTGACCAAAATACCTAAAAATGTTTAAAATGGACTAATTTTAAGAAAATATTGAAAAGTAATTGTGAAAACCATACAAAAATAAAAAATACTGTATTAAGCCCGTATTAAACAAGAAATTTAATTTTTAATTTTAACAAAACAGTTGTGAAAATATGATTTAAAAAATAAGTAACTTTTTTAAAATATTTGAATTAAAAAAATACAATGGAAAATTACAAGAAAATATTAATTTCAATATACAATGATACAAAAATGATTAAACGTGTATTTATAAATATAACAAGAATTTATAAAAATTACAATTCAAACCAAAAAAAAATAACCGCAGATTTGTATGAATAATTTTTACAATTTTAATTTAAAAATATTGAAATTTTTTTTTTGCAACAGTTAGTAATTAAATTCCATGAAACTTAACCGAATGTAAATTATAAATAAAAAGAACGAATCAAATACATTCTTAATACAAAATTATTTAAAAAAATTAAAACAATTTTCAATTGATTCAAATAGAGAGAGAGAGAGAGAGTTTACATGCAATCTAAGTGCCGATTAAATTAATAAATGACTTGTAAACGAGTAAAAATATTTTTAATTGCAAGGAAATAATAATAATAATAAATAATAATAATAAACAAAAGGCTGTAAATTAAATAAAAAGGAATTAAAAAACCATTTTCAAAATCTATCAACCAAATAAATAAAAAAATAAAAAACAATTTAATTATTGGTGTGTGAAAAAGTTCGATTAACAATTTGATAGCTTTTCCTATGCTCAAAACGAGCTTAATGCAAGCCATTTTGATTGAAACATTTTGCCATGATTTCCATCAGTATAATATTCATGGATTTTCTACGCGAAACGCATTTTGTAAGGCTCCATGGTATCTAAATTTACACCAATAAACGAAGATCCATATGGATCGAAACACTATCTATATTCGTTTCTGCCAGGAACGCAGTTTTATTGATCTATTTCAACAGTTTCAATCGAATTACTTGGTTCAATTCCGTAATTTTTGACACTGGATATCGGAATCAAACGTATGATCTACAGCAGACAGACAGCATTATCTGTCATGGTGTTGTTACCGATTTTGCCAAAGTCTGCGGTACTTCACCTTGCTTCGATCATGATCTTTGTCGTTATGCGTTTCTGAAATATTAAGATTTTGGTTCATTTTTACCGGTGACTTGTTAATAAAAACTCGATTCATTGAACCTTGAACTACTATTTAGTGAGAAATGTTTAGTTCAGTAGGAACGCTGCTAGGCTCCTAATTATTCGTATATCAAATTTTTTCCATGTTTGCACTGATTTTTAATGATTAGTGAGTGTATCATATCAAAATCAAATCTGATTATTTCTGTTTTAAGCATCCTCTCCTTAAACTTCACAAATTTTTTCAATAGTCTTCAGAGCGTTTTGTAACCTTTCTAGAATATAAAATCAAATATGTATAGTAGATAAATTTGTTCAACTGAATAGCAACATGCAGCTTATAATATCTCCGGCCTGAAGCAAAAACAGCCAAGTGATTTTTGTCAAAAGTATTATTTTCGACTGTTATGCTGTTATCGCTTAGAATCACAAATTTCACCTTGCAAAGACAGTATAGTGTTGTCTGACGCAATTAGTTTTATTAAAGATATCTATCGACAGTTTCTAATCGACCTTTTTCGCATTAAAATAAAAAATTATGTTACTGATATAGACTCTTTTTTTTATTGTTTTAAATTATTTTTTATTGTCTGTAAAAGCAACGATAAAAAAATAATTAAAAAAATAATTAAAAAATATTAAAAATTTAAATTTTAAAATCTTTCAACGTATACAGCAATAGCATAATCTGTAATAGAAAATATATTTGTTTTAACAATAATATGGATTTTTAGTTTAAACAAAATTATAATTTTAATTTTTTTAATTAAAAAATTTTAAACAAAAATATTTTATTTGTTTTTATACACTTTGGAATGAAATTCATTTTTCATTTTAGGAAATTTTATACATTTCAATGGAAACTTACATACATACTCATATAAAAGAAAATGTATTTAAAATATTCCAAAGTATTCTTTAGAAAAGAAATGCGTATTAAAGGTCCTTCTGTTCTTTATAATATAACATACGTTCTTAAGGCTTTGAAATTTTATATTTCATTCATTTGCAAGGTTTCAAGTTTTTGGATGTGATAACTAAAATCCCTTGTGATAATTTTGTGTTAAATTTTAACCAATTAAACTATTTATGAAGAGTATGTTCTTTAAAACGAAATGATATAATGTAGAATACGTGTATATTTGTCAATGTTTCATATTATTAGACAGGAATTCAATATTTTTCTTGATTAAATTAAATTATTTTAAAAGAATCTTAGCTTTATATAATTATCGTTGTTTATTTTTCATTGCTTTGTAATTAATATTAATTAAAGTCTTAATTATTTCTTCAATTATTTATGATTGAAAAGCTGCTTTAAATATCAAAATTTAATATTTAAAAAAATTGTTAAATTTTCATAGCATAGTAATGTTCCTATTTACAAGGAGTATGCTGATAATAATTAAAAATAATTAAATTGGCATAAAAATCTCTTCGGAACTGGCAAAAGCTATAGTTTCAGGTCCACAATTTTCACAAAATAGTAAAATTCAATAATAAAAAAAAAACAATAATAATATACAATATTGCGCACCAATTACTTTATTTTTCTTTGTATTTAAAATAAATAAAAATCAAATATAAATTAAAAGATATACAAATTTATATTGTGTATAATAAATTAATAATATTTCGTTAAAAACTTTACTTAAAAAATAAAAAATCAATTCTCCTAAATAAAAATATTAAAAATAAATTTAAAAAAAAACAATTAAAAAAAACAATTAAAAAAGCTAAAAAAATATATTTTATATCGTTAACAAAAAGAATACAAAACAAATATACGACCGTAACTCTGAATTTAAAACACAAACAATTATAAATGAAAAATAATTAAAATGTATAAAAACAACAAAGAAAAATTAAATATTTAATTTAAAATTTATTTTAAAATTTTTATAAATTATAAAAAGCATACATAAATATTAAAAAATACATATATAAAACGGTGAAGTGTAAATAACCAATAAAAACAATAGTAAATTTAATGCAATATTTAATAATACAAAAAAAATAAAACAAAAAAATTAAAACATAAATATAAAAAAAATCATACATTTGAAGAGAAAATTTTAAAAATAAACAAATAATAATAATAACTAAAATATAATAAAAAGAAATATAAATAAAATGTGTTCTTATAACAAATTATAAAATCAACGAACTAGCAAACAAAATTTAATTTTAAAAATAATTCTGAAAAACCATAAAATTTTAAAAGAAGTTCACAAAAATAAAGTGAAAATAATTTTTTTTCGTTTATATTTCAAAACGTGCGGCATAAATTAAATATTATCCAAACAATGGGTTATCCATTCACCTAAATAAAGTTTAAAATGTTCTATCGATTTATTATTGGCATCTTTTTTAATTGCTTGGATTCTGAAACTTATTTCTACTTTTAAGGTTTAAATTTCTAAATAAAAAAATTTGCTAAAGATCTTTTAAAAGATCGAATTCTCTTATTATAAATCATATTCAATCAAATTTTTTCATTACGCTATTTTTGGTAAGAAAAAGGAAAGTTAACTTCACTAAAAGATGAAAACATCTACCATTTTCATAAAGCCTATCTTATTAATACACGTACTTAAGCAATATTTTTTTAAATATTTAAATACATTATTTCCAAAAAAATTTACCTCTCGTGGGCTCACAACAGCGGCACTAACTCTTTTAATATTCTGAACGCTAGGCAAATAGAATTTTTTTTTATATAATCTTATCACATCAAATATAGTCATCCTCAATATATGGGCTCTTCGAACCGTAAAAAAACCACTCGAAATTTCAGGTCTGTTTTACCATAATTGAGAACATTCGAGAGGCTCCCAAGCTGGTTGCTGATCGCCTGCCTAATCTCCTGTTTCAATGCTTCATGCCTTTGCAAAGTCTGTGATTAGATGGAGAACCGAAGTAAGCGGTATTGTACAGTGACATATAAGGTGTTACGGATACTTTTCTAGCAGCTTCACAATCCAATACTTTTTAGTGTCAAGCAAGCGAAACCGACTGGGATCTGTTTAAAGATGCTAGTTTGTTCAACAAAGTCGCCGTAGTCTAGTAGAAAGTGTGTTGAGAGTCCGAAGTCACAACAGGGGTGGTGTGAGAAGCTAGTTCGTAATCCTTACTAAAGAGTTGTAGTGACCAATTGAGTACGTCAGTTTCTGCAATGTTTTGTAGCAACATTTGATAAGCTTTCATGGTATACAATGAGTAACAATTGTCTTAAGACTGCCTTACTATTTGGAAAATTATTGATCGTATTCGATTAAAGCGTACTGACCTCTGTCGGAAAAACAATAGCAGATATTTTCAGCAGAATCAATTCATATTGTTTGGGTGCGGAACAGCAGCACCGAAACCTTGACTGTGGTTGGTGGTGCCAACAAAGCATAAGACGCTAAAGCCCACTGACGCATACCAAAGCACTTTGCAAATAACTTTGCTATTAAACAAGGATATATACTCGTCATATACACAGATGTAGTGGCATTCCGCCTCACGGAGCATCCAAAGTTGAATTTTCAATAGGTTATCACTGTACGAATTACACCGAGACAAGCAACTTTCTTAACTCGGTCCAGTATCGTGCATATGGTGGAGACAAGAAAAAGAGAAAGAGCGCGTATTTTTATTTTAGAATTTCCGAATGTGATCTGTTATGGACGTATGAAGAGACGAATTCCATATTTTTTGTAGCTGTGTGTAGGCCTACTTCAATATTTTTGTGATCATACTTGCCAGACATTGAAATTAATTTCTGAATTGTAATGGATATTGGAAGTCGCCGAAGTCTAGTAGGTAGTGTGTTGGCTTATTAGACGTAAAGCCAGGGTTCGAGCCCCAGGCCAGACATCAAAACAAAAATACAAAAAGTATTTCTTCGGTGACTTCCTTTCAGCAGATTTTTGGCAAAACTCCTGAGAGTAAAAATAAAATTGCCATGAAGAAGTTTCTCAAAAATATGTCGTTCAGAGTCGACTTTAAACTGTAGGTCCCACCACTCATGTATAAAATTTAACGCACACAACATAAGTGGTGTGAGAAACTAGGTTGTAATCCTGACTGAAGGGTTGCAATGACCAATTATGTATGTGCGTAGGCCTCTTTCAATATTTTTGTGATCATACTTGCCAGACATTGAAATTCATTTATGAATTGTAATGGAGATTGGAAGTCACCGAAGTCTAGTAGGTAGTGTGTTGGCTTATTAGACGTATAGCCAAGGTTCGAGCCCCAGGCCAAACATCAAAACGAAATACAAAAAGTATTTCTTAGGCGACTTCCTCTCAGCAGATTTCTAGCAAAAACTCTGAGATTAAATAAAATTGCCATGAATAAGTTCCTCAAAAATATGTCGTTCGGAGTCGACTTTAAACTGTAGGCCCCGCCACTCATGTATAAAATTTAACGCACACAACATAAGTGTTGTGAAAAACTAGGTCGTAATCCTGACTGAAGAGTTGTAATGACCAATTATGTATGTATGTAGGGCTCCTTCAATATTTTTATGATCATACTTGCCAGACATTGAAATTCATTTAGGAATTGTAATGGAAATTGGAGAAAATATAATGAATCAGAAGTTGTGGCATTTACACGCATACTTGTGGGTTCTTGGTGATGTTTGTTCTGAAGCCGACTTTATTCGATTATTCAGAGAGATAGTTTTGCTTGTTTCATGTCTCTGAAACAGTTTTAAATGACTAACCCTTCCCACAGTACAGTGTGTTGTTACAGATGCTATGCATTATTAAGCAATTTCCAGATATTTTAATCGATTTCCAATGCCTTCTTTAGTCTGTAACCAAAATGTTAAACAATAAAACCGCTTTCTATTAACGTTAAAAAATTGTTTGACATATTAAAACGCCACTCGTATTATCGCTGTTACTAACCTTTTCCAACTGTACACTGTACTTTACATTATTATTTTTTGTCCCAAAGAAAATAAACGAGTAGAACCTGACTGCTTCTGCTTCATTTCGTCTCCTTTTTTCTTTGTTGGATTTTATTTTTTGGCATTTTTAATATCCTTTTATTTTAGGATTTTTTTAATTTCTCTTCTTTTTAAATTTTGTTTCCAACTGATTTTTATTATTTTTTTGTTTTTGTTGTTTTTATTATTTTTTGTTTTTTGTTTTTTGTAACTAAAAATGGTTGTGAATTTTTTCTCGTTCGAATATAAATTTTCTGTAGCCAACCAGCCAGCCAGCCAGCCATCATAGTTGAGGAAATCCCGACGGCAAAGTTTAGTTAAGAACTCGACTATGTAAGTATGAATGTCGACGACAAAAACAACTACAACAACAACAAGAAATATGAAAAAGAAAGAGAATAATAAAAAAGTAGAACGTAAACGTAAAAAAAATGGAAGAAAGGAAGAAAAAAATATAATAAGAACGCAGACTATATTTATTGCAGGGAGAAGGTAATGAGTAGAAATAGACCAGAAGTGGATCTCAGGCAGATGCTGGCTGACATACACTTTGTTAATGGTTATAAAAACAGAGTGTTGGGAGAGGGGGGGAAAGGGGAACGTAGATTAATGCTAAACGTTGAAGACGCTATAGTTATGCTAGGTGTGCAATTTTCGTCCAAAAAAAAATGTTAAATATTACAAGAAAATAAAAAAGGAGACAGAAAAACTAAAAAACTGACAAAAAAAATTTGTTTTTTTTTTTGTTCCTTGTTATAACGAAAAAAATTGTTGAAAAAATTAATTTTTTTTGTTACCCACCAAAGATATTTTTCCATTATAATGGCGTCGATTTTTTTTTGCATTTTTTGGTACGTTTATTTTATTTAGTTTTTCTTACGTATTTTTGATAAACGTAGAATTTTTTCTAATTGAAAGTTTCATTTTGTATACTTTTTTAGATTATTTTTGGCCTTCAGGTTTTTAATTTTTTTTATTTTTTTTTTATTTTTTGTTATTTTTTGTCTTCATCTCTGTTGTCTGCGTTTTATAGGAATTAATGCGTTTTTTTCTTTGCTTTTTTATGCAAAAATAAAAATTTTTTATTATAAAAGGAAAACATAAAAAAAATAGTTTTTCAAGCACCAAATTATGGACAAGTCCCTTTTGCTTAAAGGGGAATTGAGAAAAAAAGTAAGTGGCAACGAATAAAATTGTTCAGCTCCTTTTAGAAAAATTTATAAAATTTTATAATTTTAAAGGACATTGCCACTATAAATTTATTTTTTTGGTTACATTTATTTATTACTCTTGATCTCTTAAAATTCTTGTACGAAGACCCGTCAAGGCTTTAGTTTGAAGGACTAACAGTGTTCCTGTCAACACAAGTCTGCCCATTAAGTTCTAACAAAATTTAAAGAAATTTTAATAACAGAATGAAAAGAATTTTGTGCAAAGATCTCTATCCTATTTTGATGATTTGGACAAATTTTATTTTTTGAAAAGCATGACAAAATTGGATAATTGTTGCACTTACTTAACTTAATTTGTCATCACAACTTTTCAGTCAGGATTATAACTTCGCATCTCACACCATCCATGTCGTGGATGTTAATTTAAGCCATAAGTGGCGGCACTTACAACTTAAAGACGATTGCGAACGATCGATGTTTGAAAAACTTTTCGCGGTAATTTTATTTAATTTCAGAGTTTTTTCTTTGTTTTTTGAAGGAGACTGCTGAGAGGAAGTTGCCCACTGAAATATTTTGTCACATTTTGTTTTTTCGACACGTACTCGGGCCTAATAAGCCATTACACTACAGAAAACGATGTTTTTTTTAATTTAAAATGTCATTATTCAGTGCCGAAAAAAACTTCAAGTACTCTATTCTGAAGTAAATCGTACGACAATCAGAATATACGAATCAAATTCCGTTTGTGAGTAAGACAAAATTGCTCGATTATTTTCAACTTAACTTGCAACATGTTGACTAATGTTATGCTTGTTTACATATTCCGGAAGTTCTCAACATCCTAAAAAAGATGAAAACCTTCTGTTCGTATCGGATCCAAAATCATTTGCTTTTGACTGTTCGACTGTGGCCTTAGTTTGACTGGTTGGTCGCATCTGCTTTTTTTCGCTTCAGTCCTAAAAATTTATTTTTCTGATGACATTCAAATAAAATTTTGACGTGCATCAAATCATCCTTTAACTTCTATCATCATTAGCTCATGTGGTTTGTAATTTCTTTGCCTTTAAATGCTTACAAAGTTTTATAACTTCTGTAGGAGGATTAGTCCCCAATGCTTAAGGAAGTTTTCCTTTCTAACAATTTTCACGGTCTAATGCTCGAACATATTTAATAGATTTAGGTGTTCTTTATCTTCAAAAAACGGTGCCCTGGTAGACTAATGGGTTGTGTGCTAGATTATTAGCGTGAGGGTCGTGGGTCCGATTCCCACCGAGTTACTCAACTCGTATATAATTAGAATATAATTTATAATTGTATTGTAACTAATAAATAAATATCTTCAAAAAACCGCCGTAGTCTAGTATGTGGTGTATTAGATTATTAGGAGTGAGATTTCAGCTCAGAAATAGCGAACAAAACGGCGACTTCCTCTTAGCAGTCTTCTGGCAAAATCTCTAAGAGTAGATAAAATTTGTATGAAATGCATTCCAAAAATCTGGCGTTCGGAATCGGCTGTAAATTTTGGGTCCTGCCAATCATGATTTAAATTAACACTCACAACATGGATGGTGTGAGAAGCTAGGTTGTAAACTTGAGTAAAGGGTTTTAATTACCAATTAAGTGAGTAGATGCATAAATATTTCCATACTGTAGGTTTTTAGAAAATTTCGTTGCAAAAAGTATAAGAAGAGAATTGCAAAGTGTCCTTTCAGAAAATGTTTATAAAAAAACATTTTTTGTTAAAGCATGTATCTTCGTCAGCTAGTAGACAAGGATGTTAATATCATGTGCACCAGGTGCTCGCTTTAAATTACTTCCACTAATAAAAATGATCTTTTAAAAAACGAAGAATTTTTTGTTCTTCAGAAAACTTTTTTAAAAAAAATTTGTAAATAATTTTACTTTTCACGTAATTTTTAATAGGAAATCGGTATAAAAATGCTTTTAATTGAGGGTCAATATAAATCAAGAAATGATTGGTTTTTTTCTTAATTTATAAGCCTCAATATAGGCTTTTTTCTATTTTTTTAATAAAAAATTTATTTTTGTGAATTTCAAAACGTGGCTTTATAACAAAAATTTCAAAAATTTGCAAATGCACGCATTTGTAAGATTATAATTAAATAATATAAACGTGTTAAATTAAAAAATAAAATATTTCTACAAAAATTAATTTCTTTTATTTTTTTTCTCACTGTCTCTAAAGGTTTTTTTTTAGAAAAACTTAATTTCAGAAAAAAAATTATTTAAATTATAAAAAAATTAACAAAAAAAAAAAAGGTTTTGTTAACAATCAAATTATTTTTGTTAAAATAAAAAAGAATTTTTTTGTAAAATAATTAAAAAAACGCAAATAAAATAAAGAACGATTTTTATAAACAAGTAGAAAGAACTCTAAACAATATTAGCAACAAACAAGAAAACAAAACAAAACAGTGCAATCATGAACAAAAATTTTTAACAGGAAGAAATTAAGAAAAATAATTAAAAAAGTCAAGAAAAGTTTAAAAAAAAAATTTGAAAACTTTTGAATTATTTTGCATGGTTTTTTCGTATTCATAAACACATACCACAGCAACAACATATCAAATAAAAATTAAAAATATTAAAAAACAAAAGAGGAAAACATTTTATTGTCAACTACCAAATAAGAATTTAAAGGCAAAAGAAAACATTTTATAATACACATACACATGCCAAGCAACACTTTATATATTTGTTTATATACATTTATTTAAGGCTGTTATATACTTGTGTGTATATAGAAAAATTATATACTTTGCGTGTGGTACATATATACATACTTACGTATACATATATGTAAAGCAACAAAAAGAAAATAAAAAACCAACAACATTCCAGTCATATTAACAGCTCGCCATTATCCTGCAGCAGTGATAAACCTAGGCCAGAACAGCGGCAAAGGCACAGCACAGGCAGCTGCAACACCTGCAACATCAAACAACATCACACAAAAAACAAAAAAAAAACGTAACAGCTCCTGTCTACCAAATACAGCAACAAAAACAACAACAACAAATAAATAAATAAATAAAAATAATAACGAAACATCAACAATAAAAAACAAAAAAAAACTTAAATTTAAAAAAAAAAGAACTCAGCCTGTTTGCCTGCAATAATTATTTAAAAAAACGCCAGCCCGCTTGTATGCAATAATTATTTGAGAACAAAAAGTGCGTGTGTATTTACAACACATTGTCATCAGCACATAGTGGAACAGACACAAGCAAATATTTTTTACTCTCTTCCTTTTCATTTCACCAAATGTATGCATATACGCACGTACGTGAGTTTGCGAGTGTGTGTTAGTCTGTACTTAAATTTTCACCGAAATTCAGCGAGATAAACAAGAACAGTGGCCAACATTATTTAAAAATCCCTCATTATCATTTCATTGTTATTGCAACAGAATTTAAATCGTTTCAATTGGAAATTTCGCCTCTTTTTTGTTAAAAAAAACAAAATTTACGCACAGTGCTGAAACGTTGCTTGATTTTTTTGAAATTTTCCAAAGAAAAAAAAAGAGAATTAAAAACGCATTCCAAACTAAAATAGACGCATTCGTGTACGTGTTTTATTTACCCCGTGTGTATATACACCATCCGCCAGTTAGTGAACGACAGCAAGCAGAGTGGTTTTTATTTTTTTTAAGTTTGAAAAAAAAAACATCCAACAACAACAACAACAAAAGTCACATAAATTTTGTTGATATCAAACGAAATTTTGTTGCGGAAATAATATTTAAAAAAAAATATGATGCTATGCACATCAGCGCCTATGAACCATGTACGTATTATTGTTGCTACACCATATACTCATTTATTTTCCTCTTTTTTTATTATTTACTTTAAGTATATAAAAGTATATCTATCGTATACATAAGTATTTAAATTTTATTTTTTAATTTTATACATGGATTTTTTTAAATATTTACTATATACATACCATATGTATACCTATATACAATATCTAGAATGAATCAAACTTAGTAGTACGAGCAGTTTTTTAAAGACACTCAAGCAATTGCAGCCTCTCAACCAGTAGGACCCTGTGTTATTCCCTTTAGAAACAACTAAAACCGATGAGGTATACATACAACACAGTCCTTGCATTTACTCTGTGGCCACCCTTGATATCATAGTTCATCCTCTCCTTTTGTAATTTGTTATCTTCACATCAACACTTTCTTTTTCTTTCATCTCGTGTATATTTTTCTTATTTTATTTGCATATATTTTGGTACGAATTTTCTTTATATTTTCCATGTCTAATAAGCCTTACTTAATTGCTGATTACAACCATTCAGCACAGGATTACAGCCTAGTTTCTCACACCACTTATGTTGTGTGTGTGCTAATTTTATCCATGAGCGTTGGAACATACAGTTTAAACGTGAACTTCAAAAGATAGATTTTTTAAGCAACTTTTCAAAGCAATTTTATTTTCTCAGCGTTTTTTCCAAGAAGACAGCTGACAGAAAGTCGTCAAAGAAATATTTTTTCATATTTCGTTTTGCTCGAGATATCTGATCCGGGGGTTGAACAACCAGACTACCTACTAGACTATGGCGACTTCATAACCTTACATTATGTCATTGTTCTTTACAATCCCTTAGTAGGGATGCACTCGTTTTTTGTATACCTTTGGGCCGCCCTAATAAATTAAGTTTGCAACACCGAAAATAAGTTTTTTTTATTTCACTCCAGAAATATTTCAGACACACAAAATCGTTTTGAATATTTCTCGTGGTAACCGGTTTCCTTGTCTCCTACATGAATAATGCTGTTAACAAACATTTGATTTTGCAAATACAGTAAGACCACGCTTAACGCGGGGGATACGTTCCAATAAGTTCCAGCGCTAAACGAAATAACGTTAAGCGAGGCAACAAATAAATCAATTGTGACGCAGGGAAGATGTATTCGTACTGCGATTGCGACAAAAGAGCGCTGAAAAAGATACATAGTATAACAACAAGTATCAATACAGTTTGCGATTTAGGGGAATCCCAAAACTACCGCTTACTACGAAACAGCGTTAAGCGGGGCAGCGTTAAACGGCGTCTTCATGGAAAAAATTTCTTCAATGCCTTCAACTTCTTCTGTTTTTGGCTCACCTGAATAGTATTTGCGTTATCTATTGAAACGATCACTACCGAACCGCATTACTGAACTCAGGCACCTTGCCACCTATGAGAAATATTTTTTGTTTGCAAAATATACGACAAATTCGAAGAAATGCATGCAGCTTAGTAAGGAATTCCACTCCCGTTCCAACTTCTTCTCCTTTTCCAACTTTCCTATCTCCTTCACTATCCTCTCTCTCTCTCTCTCTCTCTCTCTCCTCTAGGTCGTATTTAAAACGGGTTATTTTTACCTTTGGGTATTTTGCTTGCCCCAATGACAAGTACACGTCCTCAAACCTAGCCTAACCTATTACAGAATCACAAAATGTATGAGCGTTCCGAAGTCTTTTGTAAATTTCTTCTTTTTAAGTTCAGAATTTTGTAAACGCTTTTGGGGTGTCTGTTTCAATACGATTTTATTTAAAAAGAATTTGCCCAACCCTGGTTTTTCATTGTTTTCTTTGTTTTTCAAATAAGGAGTTAAGAAAACCAAGTCGAAAGTTATGAAATATTTTAACAGATCAGTCATTAGCAATTTATGAATCCCATGCTATGTAGCTGCCCAATTACGCTCCTTAAATTTAAAACCCTTCACACTTGATAGCCAAGTTTAATGGAATAATTCATTGCAATTATTTTTACACTATGTGTGCCTCTCAGAATAAGCACAGTATTGTAGACTGTATGGCCATTATCTGCTGTTTGTCTCCAATCAATGAATGTGATGAACACGATGCATATTTTGAATAAAAATTATCTCCTTTAAAATAATTTTTTTTTTTGCAAATATTTACACGATTACATACACCCCGTTTAAGATTGTTTCAATTTTAAATCAACTTTTCTTTTACAACAACAACCACAACAAAATAATTAATAAAAAAATAATAATAAAAATTAAGAGAGAGAGAAAAAAACCAGGCAGACAAATTTAAATCAAAATTGCCTTGAACTATAGAGAGTCCTTCAAATTTTATACAACAGAAAAAATGGCAGAAAAAAACACAAAAAACTTCTGTAAAAAATTTTTATGGCAACAAAAGATGATTTAAAGATCAAGTAAATAAGCATGAAGAAGGCAGTAGCAGCAATAATAACAATAAAAAAAATACAAAAATTGCTTACAAGATACAACAACAACAACATCAACAACATCTTTAGCTTTAATACTGACTGGTATTTGGGCGAAAAAATCAAAAAAAGACGCTCAAAAAGACTTACTCACTGTAACATGTGTAGAGGTAAAGTAAAAATAAAGAAATAAATTGTATAAGCAATGTAAATAACTATGTAAAGTTATATTGTATGCATAAATAAATATATGTATGTACAGATGTGTGTATACATGTGTATGTATGTATTTATAAGTATATTAATTTACGTATTTAAATATTGTACTTAAGGACGCAAGTTCAAGAAACTTAAAAATATCCAACGTACGTTCATACATACATACATATGTAGTGTGTACGTATCACATGCGAGTATAAATTTACAAGTTTACATTACATTATTGTTTACAATTACAACAACAACAACAACTAAATGAATAACTGCATCAATAGCTAGCTGGTTGACTAACTAACTTACTGTCTGATTGACTGACTGACTAACCAACTGACTGTCTCTGTCAGCTAGTCTGAGCAGCACCACCACCACCACCGCCACCAATTGTGACAAACATCTGTGCAAAACGAATCTCCGTAATGACGAAATGACGACTTGGAAAACTATAAAGAGATGTTAACTACTGTCGTTGCTGTTAATGATTACGATGTGAATCGTTTAAAGTGTAAGTTTGTGTGTGTGTGTGTGTATGGGTGTTTTACATTTACATTTTCAAAAGAGCAACAACAACAACTATGTAAAGTGTTAAATAGTTGTTACATTTACAACAACCTTATCACCAACTTGAGTCTTTTTTGCATGAACATTTTCGATTACGAATTTCTTTTTTTTTTTGTTTTTTACTTGTGTCGTCAAGATAAAATAGAAATGATCTGTTTAATGTAAACATATATGCGAAGTCAGTGATTTTTTTTACGTTTACATACACATATGTTTACACATATATATGTACTATAACGAAAGTTAAGTTAGAATTCGAGATTTAGGCAATTAGAGACCACTTCGGAACTATCCTTTATAGTAGCCATACTCCCTCGCTTCTCTCACCACTCATGTTGTTTGGGTTAGGTTTATCCATGAGTGTTGGGACTTACAGTTTAAAGTCCACGCTAAACGATAGATTTTTTGAGAAACCTTTCAAGGCAATTTTATTTTACTCCTGGAGTTTTTGCCAGACGTCTTCTGAGAGGAAGTTGTCGAAAGAGATATCTTCTCAATTTTGTTTTGCTCGAGATGTCTAAGCTAAGTTTTAAACGCCAAATAAACTAGCACGCTACCAACTCCTGGGGAAAATTAGGTGGAACCAACTAGACCACGGCGATAGTTTTATGAACTACAGCCCTGTCTTAAAGAATGAAAATAACACTCTTCGTATCCCTCCGAATGCAACAGCTGTAGTATAGAGATGAAACGTTGTCTATGAACAGATCAGATGAGTAATTGCTGGCAGCCCAATCCAATTCTAAGGATTGTGAGGCTTTGCGCGTTGAACATAAACACCGAATTAAAATGAATTACGAGCTGTAAGATCTTTAGACTGAGGTAAACTATATGAATATACAAACACTATGATTGCTTAAACACACTCCGTAAAAGCATGTAAATAAAGCGACAATTGTTTAAAGAGTTGCGAAAGATCTGAGCTCATTATTCACAATTGAAACATGTCCTAACCATACATAAATACACACATAATTGGTCTTTTCAGTCAGCTTCTTACAACACCTATGAAGTGTGTTTTAATTTTATGCATGAGCGGCAGGACCTATAGTTTAAAGTCGACTCCGAACAACAGATTGTTGAGAAGCATTTCATGCCAATTTTAGTTACTTTCAGAGAGTTTCTGGTCCACTCTGCTAAGAGGAAGTTATCGATGAAATATTTTTTCATATTTCGTTCTATTGGAGATGTCTGGCCAGGGGATCGAAAAGTGGCCACACGTCTAATAAGCCAACACACTATCCAGTAGACTACGGCGGCTTACTCATGTCCTAAGCACAATCCTTTCGGTATAGGTCAAGTGTGAATGTATGAAACGGTTTTAGAAGCTGTTATGCAATGATACTCTTCTAGTCCCACAAAAAATAACATCGTATTATTGACCATTGGGCATCTCTTTAGTCAGAATTACAACCTAGCTTCTGATACCATACATTGAGGCGACCAGTTATATTAAAACATGAAAGCATTCAGTACCACCGAGATCCTATTCTCCTTAAATAATCGTTCCCCCTTCACTTGTTTGTACGGATGAATGTATTTCAAATGCTTTCCACACTAAAGCATTTCATGTCAACCTTAATATGGATTTCAGAAATATTTCAAGAAGAATTCAAACAAAAAAATATCAACGAAAATATTCGTTTTTTTTATGCAAATGAAAACTCAAGCTTATCATTTTCGTTGGTAAAATATGACAAGAATATGTAATTATGACCCAAATATTTCACAATAAAAAATATACTCGTATATGAAAAGGAAATCAAAAAAAAAACCAAAACATTGTCGTCATCACCATCTGCTGCAGCAGTAGGAACACCAACATTTTCACCAATAAAACAGAAACTTGATTGGCGAATAAGAAATCATGAAGAGCGATAACACAAACCTCTTCCTTCATACAAATTAGCAACAATAATTACAAAAAAAAAAAATGAATTTCTTTACATTCGTATACAGTATCGGTATCATCAGAAGTGTAACATTTTGAAACAATCTCCGCTATTTGTTCACTAAAATGCTGCTGAAAGGAAATATTTATTTTTGTTTTACAAATTTTTTTCCGTCTTATCAAACAAAATTCATTGCAAATGTAAAAAAAAAATTTAATTTTTTCTTTAACAAAAGCGGCATTTTGAGCTCATTACGCCACGGCTTGCATTTGTTTTTGGTGTGAAAAAAAAAATTTGAGAATTTTTTAGAACAAAAAAAAAATTGATTAAAAACCACATCTCATGGCCTTAGAAAAAAATATTTTTAAGCTTCAATTTGATCGACGTTATCAACGGCCGGCATTAGAGCTTGAAAAAATGTAAAACTAACATTCTGTTGCTAAATTTTTTCATATCGATTTCTATTTCTACGTTTCAAAGCTTGAAAAGGGCAACACATTTAAGTGAAATTTTTTAATATTCCCTCCACTTCCAAAAGCATACGAGTATGTTAGTATCAGAGAAGTATAGGCATCAGAGATCAGCAATGAGTATTCAAAAAGATTAGTAGCATCGAATCATACTTATAATTCCTGATACTTATACGCATTCATACTTATTTTAATATCATGAAACCCGTACTCGTATTTAAAGTTTGAAGTACTCATCATACTCATACATTACAATAGGTATGATGTTGAAGATTTCGACTCTCCATAACTCAACATATGCACGAAGCACAAAATAAGTATGATTCGCGTACGAACACTAAAATTAAAAGGTTGTATGTTTGCTCTGCTTGCTGTTCTGTCTTATTTACTTATGTGTCTGTTTTCTTTCTTTATGTAAATACAACAACAACTCAACGAATCATTTATAAGTATTTTTTCTAAAGTTATGAATCTAAATGAGTAGGCTTATGAATCAAACATATTTCGAATGGTATGAGTTTGATGTCAACGTTGTACGCATACTCATTGCAATCTGTACTTATAAATCAACTTTGTAGTGAGTATAAATGAATCAGAGTATGTAGTTAAATTTCAATATTGTTGACTCACTTCTATTGAAAATTTCATGAGTACTTATGAGTAGCGAAAAAACGATTCATTTTTGATCGCCGATAGGCATTAATGCTTATACCCAATATTCTTTATTTTTTTAGGATTTTTTTGCTTGCTTTCAAAATTGATTAAATCACACATACATTCAAAAGATCTGTACAATAGATTTTTATTAACATTTAAAACTTTAATCATAGTGCATATTTTTTTCCTTTTTTTTTGTATTTTCGCTTTTAATTTATTAATTATTAATTTATTATGTTCAAATATTATATGTGTGTGTGTTTTTTTCTTCTCTTTTCCTTTAGTTTTTAGAAAATTTTGTTGCTTCTTGGAAGTTCTGTTTTCAAAACGAAATTGAAAAAAGTAAAAAATATGAATTCTTATCAGTAAAGCTAGTTTGCATTTTATTTTAATTTATTAAAATAGTTTTCTTATTACATTTAATGATAAATAAAAATAACAAAAAAATTAAAACACTTGCCATGGAGTGATGGTTAGTTGCATTTCAAGGAAATTAATTTTTTTTTTAATTAATTTTAAAATCATTAAATTTAAATTAAAAATTCAATTAATAAAAATCATAACCACTTACATTACATAACTTACTTAATTGCATCTTACAAGCCTTTAGCTAAGATTACAACCCATTTTGTCACACCACCAACATTATGTGTGTTAATTTTATCCATAAGTGGCTTGAAAGTCGACTACGATCGACACATTTCTGAGAAACTTTTCATGGCAATTTTTTTTTATTTTATTCTCCGAATTTTTGCCAAAAAACTACTGAGAGGAAGTCGCCCAAAGAAATATTTTCTTTTTTCGTATTTCATTTTGTTTGAGATTCCTAAGCTGAGGTTTGAACAAGCTAACACACTACTTACTAGGCTATGGCAACCACAAAGTGACAAATTTTGCATTGGGACTTGGATCTGCACCCTTACAAAATTTAACGGAACGAACGGAAGTTCAACGACCATATTATGTTCGTATGTTCACTAAATTAGCTGTGAAGCAGTTGGCAACTGATCCTAAATTTCATCGAAAAATCATCTTCAGTAATAAGGCCCGTTTCTGAATGATACGTGAATGGGTACGTGGATGAAAATTGTCGAATTTTGAATGACACTAATACATATGCGATCCAAGAGCATTCCAACAAAGCTACTGTTTGGTGGGGATTTTGTACTGGCAGCGTTATATCTTTGAGAACGATGTTATCCAGGCCATCAATATCAACGGTATCGATACTATTATTATCGATAAATAACCAACTCCTTTTGGCCTGAACTCGATAAAATGGACACAAACGATACTTGATTGGTCATTTCAACACTTCAGTCTGGGTTATGGCCTGGCTTCTCACGCCATTTATGTTGCGAGCATTAATTTTATATATGAGTGGCGGAACGTACACTTTAAAGTCAATTCTGAACGACAAATTTTTTGAGAAACTTTTTCATGGCAGTTTTATTTACTCATAATATTTTTGCCAGAAATCGGCTGAGAGGAAGTCGCCGAAACAAAACGTTTTTTAAAATTTGTTTTGTAAAGATGTTTGAATTGGGGTTTGAAGCGTAGCTTCAAGCCTAATGAGCCAACAAACTACCTACAAGACTACGGCGGCTACGAACACTACCGACATGTTCAATAAAAAACGTATGTCACATTGCATATTCTGCACAAGTGATTTGAGGGCATGGTCATCTCATATGATAAATGTGATGTGAACTGGCTACCAAGATTTTGAGATTTGAACCCATTTGACATTTTTCTTGTTGGGTTTTGTTAAGTCGCAGATATGTGAATATGCCACTAACCATAGCTAACCTCCAAACCAAGGATAAAGCGAACAATTGGTTAAGTTCAGCCTGATTTAGGCTCAAGAATCATGATAAAATTGAATATTTCGAATGAACTCCATTCAGAGAAGACGTAGCATACTTTTCTTCAATGTTAATACTGACACCAATAGTGCTTTCTAACGAATAGAAAAATTTCTGTACTATCTCACACAGGCTTTTAATTTAAAGATACTTTCCGAAAATATTGTATCAAATAATGGCAAAAACGGCATAATGGCAACAAACAATTAAGAAAATAAATGCGAACATATAAACAAACAATTATTAAGAAAACATAAATAATTTTCTTTCTTTTATTTTTTTTTTTTTTAATTATCAGCCTTTGGATATCTTAAATCAAATGTTTTAATTCAATTAAAACGAAAACACCTGACTATCGTACACTTTCAGTCATTATCAGCCATAATCTTTGGCCAAATAAATTTCTATTAAAAGATTTTAGCAGAATCATAAAGAGCCCGTCATAAATTTCATTTCATTTTTAAATGGTAAAAGGAAATCTACACTCAACATTCGGAGCCGAATATTGTGTGTTGCAAATTATACAATCAAATGCTGAAATAAAAATAAACAAACATTATCAACAACAACATCAATACAATAACAACAACACAACACGAAAATCATTATCGTCAGCAGCATCATTATCACCATTATCATGATGATGATACTGCTGCAGTAACAGCTGCATTAGCAGCATCAGCAGCAACAGCATCAACATCATCAACAATGACTTTAACAACTTTATCAGCATCTAACAAATTTGTTGTAATAATGTATTACAATTGTAACATTAAATTGAAAATTTAACACACATGCACACACACTTTCACATTTATTCAGACACTTGTAAACAAAGAAGACGACGACGACAACGACAACGATGAAAAACGATCGAAATAAAACGTAAACGTACACACACTGGCACACACACACTTGCCCATGGAGAAAAGCAATGGAAATGTAAAACTACAGTCAAGCCAGGAAGATTAGACGTCGTGGCTTTTGTTGTTGCAACAACTTGGCGTACAACAAGTGTTCCATGGAGACAGCATACTAGACTCGGCTCAACTCTATTCTATTCTTTTCTACAATTTTTGTTTTTGTTTTTCTGTTTTTTTTTTCAAACACGTTAACAGCTGCCACAGTATCATTTAATAGTTGCTGCTGCCACTGCCACTGCCACAGTAAGGCAGCTGCTGAAGCAGCATTTGGCAAACAGTAACATGAATGAATTGGCGCTTCCAATGTCATTCTACACCTTGTAAAAATGTACACAAAATAGAAAAAAAAAAACTAAAAAAAGAAGCAGAGATAGTCACTCTACTCGTATGAACCCTACAAAATATAATGTCTGTCTGTACATGTGCATTTTATTTAAGTTTTTCATCTCTTTTTTTCGTTGTTTTTCTTGTTGTTTTTGTGTTTTTCAATAAATTTACATACAAACACACTTATGTAGTTGTTTAGAAAATCTACCATTGCAACTGTAAGTATGTATGTATTTGCATCAAATGCATGCACATGTTGTTGCAAAGAAAAACACAAAAACAAGAAGTGGAAATAATCATTTTAAGCAGGCACGGAGAGAGAAAGAGAAAGCAAGAGAGCCAAGAAAGGGTCCGAGATAGTAAAAACTAAACTTTTCTAAATTTGCACAATGGGCATGGGTGGTGAAAACTGAGAAGAAAAAGAAAATAGATTCTTTGAAATCTTTAATAATAATATTTACTGTTCATAATTGCACAATGGGTTCTATTTAGCCATTACTTTCTGCTAATCTACATAAAGAATCGCATAAACCATGTATCTATGCATGGTCAGATAGGGCTTTGCTAAGAAATCGATGTGCTAACGCTGAAAAACGTCTTTAAATTGAAGTAAAAATGTCAAGCTTTTCTCAAACGAGGCTCTGTTGTCACAAAATTCGATTTAGTTGAAGTAAAGAATAAATATTGTTCTTGTTCCTCATTCATTCTACGACTAAGTGATCATAAATGACAGTTATTTAACCTACAAACTGCCATATAATAAAGTAAAGACACAAACCCATGGTCAATAGATATTCTATCTGCAGTGATATCAGCATTTTTGAAGTGTTTGGTGACCAAATCCTTTAAAAAGGATGTCTCCGAAGAAAGGTTAGGTTAGGTTGGAGGATGCGTACTTGTCAATTGAGACAGATTTTTAGGAAACTTTTCATGGCAATTTTATTTACTCTCAGAGTTTTTGCCAGATATCTGCTGAGAGGTAGTCGCCGAAGAAATACTTTTTGTATTTTGTTTTGATGTCTGGCCTGGGGCTCGAACCCTGGATTTACGTCTAATAAGCCAACACACTACCTACTAGACTACGGCGACTTCTGTCTTCGAAAAAATATGTGTTCAGATTCGTTTTTGTTCGTTTGTAGTGTAAGCTTGGGTTTGCACCGCAGAGTTGGGTCTAGTAAGCCAACATGCTAACTACTGCACTACACCACCCCCAACTAACAACGATTTTTTCGCGTTTCTTGCAATGCCTCTTGTTGCATGATGTTATCCTGGTTAACATGATTTCTGCACTCTTAGACAAAAATATAAACAATTTCCCTCTGAGGTTAGGAAATCATCGCTTAGAAAACGCTTCCGTAACAAACTTACTAGACACGAAGCAAAACTTTTCTATCTGACTGGACTGGAAACAACTCTCATTTTAAGTCTACAATGTCCTGTCGAAAAACCAGTTAGGAACCTCAGGTTTTTTATTGATAGTTTGATGCCGGACTCATATCTCTTTTTACTGTTATTTACCAACAAAATTTTTGATTGCCTCAAACCAATTTGGTTTGAGAGTATGTTGGCACCTTCCCTTTTGTTGATCATACCTTTCCAAATATCCACTTCCAATCAAAAGCAGTGTTCTGGCACTAACAACGGCGTGAACGATTCCTTTCTTGCATGCTCGTGTGCTTGCTTATTATGAAGAATATGCACATGACCCAAGATATGGCATTATTCTGCCTACCAAGATGGTTCACCTTGTCCAGACATCTTTAACCTATTTAGAGCCGAGTGCTCGAATAGTGTCCTGACCGTCAAACCGCACTGCTTTTTTTCTTTTTTTTTTTTGTACCCCCATTCCCACTTCAATTAAGCACATCTTTCGATGGCATAAACTTCCGCTTGGAAGACACATGCGTGTTGCTCAATATGCTCGTAATATTTCATTCTGCGACCAAATAAGCCGGCTTCTGATCTAACGTTCGTTTTTCACCCACTGCACTGTATACTACAAAATAGTTTCTCTTTTAAGAGAATATGCAGCTCTTTGCTCTTTGTTACTAAACTTGCAACGCAATCTCCCAAGTTATAGAGTAAACTGGTTCTTTCCGGGGACACAAGCTATAAGCCAATAGAATCTTTAGGTCCCGAAATACCCCAATGAATTTTATACTGGACTGGAAGCATGTGTATCATGTTTCTGCTGTCATGCCTACATTCTGTTTTCAGTATTTTTTTTCTTCTATAAAATTTCCAAACTTTTCAAGCCATAGTGCAAGAGTTAAAAGCGAAATACAAAGTTTTTAAAAAAAAAATTTTATTCGAATTAAAAAAACTAACTTGCAGATGCATTAAAACTGCAAAACTATAAAGGGAAATAGAAAGAAAGAAACAATAAAAGCACAGAGAGCAGCTGTTTAAAAAGGGAGTCAGTGTCAACAGCATATGAAACGTTAAACTACTGCAGCGGCAGAATAGCAAAAAAAAAGCTTAAGTCGAGTATTAAGCACAGCTCTGTCACAAATAAAACAAAAAAAAACTCCAGTCAAACAGAGGAAAAACTTAAGTGAGATAAAGAACTTTGAATATCTAGGCAGGCATTTTAGTTGGCTACTAATAAAAAAAAAAAAAAAAAACTGGAGGCAAAAAAAATTATGCCAGAATACCTAGAAAACTATTCGAAGACAACAGAAAAAAATGGAACAGGGAACAATACAACACACACAAAAAAAAATGAGTAAATGAATGAAAGAAGAAAAAGAGGAGGAAGAGGAGGAAGAGGAAGAAGAAAAAACACAGCTTAATACAGCTGCAACATGCAAACATGCAGATGTAAATCTATTCAAGAGAATGCATGTTTTTTTTTCTTTACTACACAATACAACACCGCCACCATTCCATTCCATTCTATGCCAAGTTGAAGAAAAAAAACAACAACAAAAAAGGCGCAATCATTACAATAAGAACACAATAAAATGTAGAAGAAGAAAACTATTGCACACACATAGAATTGTGTGAGTGAGTGTAAGTGCGTGTGAATACTGCTGCCACATATTCAATTCAAACTTGCAACATATTTGCCTATATGGACGGCATACATACACACATACATACATACAGTCTATTTCAGTGAGTCAGTGAGCCAGCCATTCAAGCCAAGCTAGGCTGGCTACATTCACTTATGGCTGCCTTAGTTGTTGCTGGTTTGTTGCAAGTACTTTTTCGATTTTGTTGCAGTTGTTTAGCAGCAGCAGTTGCATTTTGTGTTGCAATTATTGTCAGAGCAGGTGAATTGCACGATTATTTTTAAGTTGCCCGCCCGTATTTCGTTTCGTTACGTTTGTTTCATTTTCCTTTGACTCTGTATTTTTTTTTTCTTTTTTTTTTGGTGCAACTGATTGCTGTTTGCAGTTGCAGTTGCACTTGCTCTTATTCTTATTGCTAGATTTAGATATTGTTGCTGCCGTTGTTGTTGTTGTTGTGGCTGTTTAGTTTTGAATTTGCCGCCGCCAGGAATATCAAAACAACAACAACAACAAGCACAAAATCATAAATAAAGAGTGGCTCTTTAAAGGAACAACAACAACAACAACAACAACAAAACATTTGAATGTTGAATGCAAAAAAGAAAAGAAAAGAAAAAAAATTACCAAGAGAAACTGAAATTTTTGTTGCAAGCTGTTAGCCAAGTTTTGTTCATAAGCTTTTTGGTGGAGTGATTTTAAAGCTTCTCCTACTCCGGCTGCAATTCCTGGGTTTTCTTTACCTATTTTACCACGAGGCTGCTGTAACTGCTTTACAGTTGCTTCAAAGTAGCATTTAAAGTAAAACGTACTTCTCTTAGTGCTAATACACGTAGTTGTTGTTGTTGTAGTTGTTATTTTTGTTGGTTGCAATATAGAGTAACAGCTTCCTTTTGGCATTTTGACAATTGTACGTCGTCATCGACGTCGTCCGTTCTTTTTTATTTATTTTTTTTCGTTTTTTGTTTCTTGTACTTTCATATCAAAGTTGGGGGAATAAAAAACACAAAAAATACATTTCGTTGCCAGACAGTTGTTTCCGTTTAGAAAATGTTTGGCAACAAAAAAAAAACGAACAACAACATTTTTTTGTTTTTTTTGTTTTTGTTCTATTGCTGCTACTTTTTCTTCATCTATTATATGTTGCCTGCATTCAAAATCCATCCATTTTTTGTAGGTTTTTTTCTGTTCTGCCTTTATATAATACAAGTGGTTTTTTATTGACTGTTTTTCCAATTTTTTTTTTTGTTTTCTTCTCTTTTTCAAATTCGTTGTACAGATGAGAGTCGAAGAAAGAAGCACTCATGTCTAGTTGCTGTTGTTTGAATAGTTTAAAGAGTCTTTTATATGCCTGATGATGATGATTTGTAGGTTGCAATATCGTTGTTGATTTGTGTTCTTTTGGCAGTATTTCCCCTCTCTCTAAAATCCGTGGTATATATATATCTAACTTTAATGGCGAATAATAACTGGCGAATGTAAATTATCAACATGTGTCTGTCAAATATACAGGAAACGCTAACGATTACCTTCCATAATTTTTTTTTAAATTCTCATGGAAAATTTGAGTAAAGAAACGTATCATTTTGCCACACTAAAATTATTGTATTGTTGCACAAATAAATTTGTAAGTATGTTGCATGGCTTCTGGTAAATGTCAACAAAATAAATTTTCAATTAAATGTTCCTTAAACGTTCCAGTTTTAGTTTTCTGGATTTCAGTTTAATTACTCCAACGTCAAATGGCAGGAGCGATAAAACACTCCTTGCTATACGTATATGCATTAGATCCCGAAGAAGTTCATTATATCTTGAATAAGGAGTTTTCTTTTGTCTATTATGCCCATAAATAATTGGTCAAGTCTAGCTTGCAACCCAGCTTCTTAGTTTTGTTATATTGTGTGTGTGTTAATTGTATACATGAATGGCGGGACCTACAGTTTAAAGTCGACTCCGACCGATAGATTTGTGAGCATCTTTTTCCCGGCAATATTATTTTCTCTCAGAGTTTTTGCCAGAATGCTGCTGAGAGGCAGTTACCGAGGTTTGTCGAGATTTCTGGCTTGGGGTTTAAAACGTGACCTCACGTCTACTAATATATGGCGACTGTCTCTGCCTATTATTACCGTAATAATGCTACAAAGAAAATTTCTTGGATTACGTCTCCCATCAAACGAAATATATTTTCACAGTAAAATGTCTCGTTTGTCTCAATAATTCTCGGTTGAATACATCTATTACTTCTGCTTCCATTGCAATCCATAATTCTAAGCAAACAGGGATAGTGCAACCGCTTAAAACTATTTTTCTTTCTTTTATTACAACCTCAGAAATGTCACAGCAAACGTAGTTGTACTATACAGAGGCTAAACTGGTCTTGAATGATCTCCCTTTTTGAAATCGCTGTAGTCTAGTTGGTAATCTATTGACATATTAGAGGAGGGCCAATACGAAATATGAAAAAATATTTCTGTCGAGGACCTCCTCCCAATAGTCAACTGATAAAAATTGTATTAAAATCTGTCTTTCATAGTCGACATTAAACAGTAGGTCCCACTCCTCATTGGTAAAATTAACACACATAACATGGGTGGTGGGAAAAGCTGGGGCGTAATTCTAACTAAAGGGTTATAATGACGAATCATGTAAGTAAGGTACACGCCTACTATCTAGGCAACAGCATAATTCGTTACGTTTTAAATATTTTCGTACACGTTCCAGCAGTGTTAAGGCGTGTACTACGATGATTCTTTTAATACCACATGTGCAAGCATGCATGTGTGAACACTAGCAAAGACACTTTGATTTCCATTCTCTTAGAGCCCATGTATGGCATACATTTCATATCGTTTAGGAAAAATGCCTACAGCTAAACCACCTCTTACACATCGTGGTTCATGCAATTTTCATGAATTCCCGAATGGGAATAAACGCTGTAGTGATTGCAGAAAAGTCTACCCAAAGGACCCATGAGGCCCATTATAATATCACAGTTTTCAATTTTCCCCTATTCCCGGAACCATCCGTAGCTTCTGTTAATGCGATTTTGTCTACCAGTATTCATGCCTGACAGTTTCTTCAAATCGTCCATATGGTGAGCTCTTTATCCAGAACGGATGTCCTGAATCTCACTGAAAGCTAGTTCCGCTTTATCATGTCGTCACCGCTTCCTAAAGTCCCAAATTCTTGCAGGGTCCTTGCATGACATGTATTTGCTTCATGACACTGTCTAGTTGCCCAGATAAACGCCTACTAATCTTAGCTACTAAGCCCTTACAATAAAGATCAAGCGAAAAGGGACATCGAATTGACTCAAGTGCTAACTTAGGTAGTCGTAGCCGTAGTCCAGCAGGTAGTGTATTGGCTTACTAGACGTGAGGCCGTCTAGTGAAAAGTTTCTCAAAAATCTGTTGTTTCGGGACGACTTTCAAATGTAGGTCTCGACTCATGGATAAGATTAACACACATAATGTAGGTGGTGTTCTCACTAGGTTGTAATCCTGATTGACATACATACATACTGGTTTAAAGGTTACATCGAATTCCAGTGTTTATTAGGCCTGCTTAAAAATTCATTAAATATTATAGAAGTATAGTAAAACAAAGTGTCGTCCTTATTTTTATAACTTAAAGTCTGTGTCATGATAACAACAGTCCAAGAGTAACCTTTCAAGAAAAAGAAAAATTAATTTAAACAACGACAAACGAAGGCTCAAAAGATTCTTCATTTCATTTTCAATTCAAGGTAAACAGCTCAGCAACTCAATGACGTATTTATGCAATAAGAAAACAAATTCTTTTTAAATGATTTGTATACATTTGAAAGAAAATCATTTCTATTGGCCATGTCTATGGCCTTGTTCGAAGCTTTAGGCCACTTAATAAAATAAAAATTAAAAAAAAAATGGAAAAAATCTCTCCATTACTTTACTTTCTTAAGCATTTTGTCTCGTTTGTTTTTTTAATTTAAAATCAATTTAAATGAAATTCATACAAAACAACAACAACAACTACAAGAGCAATAAATAATAAAAAGTATGATTATTTATTATCGTTGCTGTTGTTGTTATTTTATTGTTTAAACAAAACAATTATCACTCACTCACTCTCTCACTCATTCGCTTAGCCATACTCAGTCATCTTCAGTCGTTACGTCCCTGCCTTGCCATCATTTCATTCTCATGCCCATACCCATTCCCTGTTGTATACACTATGGGAAGTTAGTCTGGTTAAAATGTTTAGTGTTTCATTATTTCTTTTTATTCTTATTGTTGTTGTTGTTGTTGTTACTAAGGGTTATCATTTTCGAGGCGTAGGTCAGTTAAGTTTTTAATTTTATTTAAAAAAAAAATGAACAAAATGTGGAGGAAAAAAAGCGAGAAAAAGCATTTGTAAAGATTAAATTACGAAAAAAAAAGTGTAGACAATACTAGAATTGCGCTAGAATAAGACAACAACAAAAACAACAACAATAATAGGGAAAAAGTTAAAAAGTTAAATAAGAATTTGAGCAGAAAAAAAAACAACAACAAAAAAATTCCTAATAAAATAAATAGTAATTATAGTAGTTGAATACACTCAGAGAAATAAAATTAGTTGGTTGAACAAATTGAAATAAACTCAAATAAATAAATTATCTGCGAAGATTGTTTTTATAACCGATCATAATCAAGCAATAAATTATTTTGAATTTTCTTAAAAGTCAGAAAATTATTGGAAAAAGGGTGAACATTGGAGAGGATTAAAGCGCTGAATAAAAGATTCTTTATATTCTTATAGAGCAGACAGTTTTCAATGGTGATCACGTTTAAGAATAATAAAACAAGCTCTGTTGAATGGCAATATACTCGCTCCCCTTAGCATTTTTAGACTTTTAAGAGGCATTTTGAACAGTCTATGGCAAAAGCAAGCAAGATTTACGGGTGTTACAAACAAGATAATGCAACCTGTAAAGAAACTTTACATACATACCAGAGATCAGCAATGAGTATTCAAAAAGATGAATACAATCGAATCATACTCATAACTTCTGATATTTTGACGCATTCATACCTATTTTAATATCATGGAATCTCTACTCACATTATCATATTTATACTTAACCTCACGTATGATGTTATCATTCGACTCTACATAATTCAACATATCCATGCAGTACAAAATAAGAATGAATCGCGTTCGAATCCTAAAATACTCGCTAGAAAGTTGAGTGTTTGCTCTGCTTGCTGTTCTGTCTTTTTTGCTTATGAGTTCGAGTCACTCGAATCATTTATAAGTATTTATAAGTATTTTTCTAAAGTTATGAATCTAAATGTGTAGACTTATGAATCAAACATATTTCGAATGGTATGAGTTTGATGTCAATGTTGTACGCATACTCATTGCAACCTGTACTTATAAATCAATGTTGTAGTGAGTATGAATGAATCAGTAGTTAAATTTCAATATTGTTAACTCACTTATATTCAAAATTTCATGAGTTCTTATGATTTAGCGAAAAAACCATTCATTGCTGATCTCTGATGCATACATACTACATACATACCTAATTCGTCATTACAACCCTTCAGTCAGTATTAATTTGATCCATAAGTGGCGGAACCTCGAGTTTAAGGTCGACTCTGAACAACAGATTTTTGAGAAACTTTTCACTCGATGGTCTCATGTCTCGTAACCGAACTCATTACCTACTAGACTACGGCTACGACTACCTACGTTAGCACATGAAACATTTCGCTGCCTCTTTTTGCTTGATCTTTATTGTAAGGGCTTGGCAGCTAAGGTTAGACAGTGGCATAAAGCTAAAAAAAAGTCATGCAAAGAATCTTCGAAGAAATTGGAACTATCGGGAGTGGTGACTAGCTGATAGCGCTATCTATAAATCTATTCTGGATTTTATTTACTCTTATAGTTTTTTTCACAAGAAGTCGCCGTAGTCTAGTAGGTAGTTTGTTGGCTTATTAGACGTAAAGCCAGGGTTCGAGCCCCAGGCCAGACATCAAAACAAAATACTAAAAGTATTTCTTCGGTGACTTCCTGTTCGACTTCGTTTTGTTCTAGATGTTTAACTTGGAGTTTGAAGCTTAGGCTCATCTCTAATAAGCCAACACACTACCTACTAGACTACAGTGACTATACATAAAAAGTCTTTACTCTCTTGATAGCAGTTGCGTCAAAACGAAACTAATATTATTTCTTCTTTCTTATCGTTCTGTAAGGAACTTAGGATTGTCACAAAATAGCTTTCCCACTTTCGCATTCTTCTCATTTTTTCCTCTGCTTTTGTTTCAGTCTCATTAATCAAGTGTTTCCCATGCAAAAGATCTTTCCTTACAACTTCTAGAATGGTAGAGTTACAGTAAGTGAACATTATTTGAGTTGCTGTGCTGAAAATAAAAAAATAAAAATATTAAACACAGTTTGTATGACAATCTTCCATCAAGTCTGTTATTATCCGAAACCGTTACTCGTTCAGCATACCACCGAAACCCAACAGCAGCTCAGAAACCGTTGCCCTTGTCAGTTAACTGCCAAACATTATGTATGTTCATGCGATAAAACAATTTTTGAAGGAAGTGCAAAATAAGTTACTTGAAAATCTAGTCAGAAACGATTTTGTAATGTTGCTGGCTGTCATGTAAAGAATTTCCCATTTTCTCTAAAAAAAGTGTCCTAAAATGGCTTTAAGTATTTGAACAATTAGTGTAGATTTGTTAATTGAATCTTATACGGGGTGTCAACAAACGAAACTCATAATAAAATATTTCACAAAAATTCTAAACGATTTTAACGAAAACAACAAATAATTTGACACCTTAAAACATTTTAGCTCATGTTAATAGAAATGTACACATACTATAACCCAGTAAACCATTTAGGTAGCAGTGGCAACAAACTGCATTACATAGAACTTCTTTAAACAAAAGTAAAGTGACTATTTTGATAGCGTCAGGCAAGTGTCAATTTATATAAATATATTAAAGCATAAATGTTTGTGGGGTTACTTAATCTAGAATCTGCTAAAAAAAAAATGTTATACGTTTTTGGACAAAGATGATTGAATTTCACAAATTATTGTTTCCATAAGAATAGTTGTTTGCTTTTTCAAAACATTTGTTAGAATTTTTTTATTTTTAATTTTTTTTTTAAATTTTTATTGTATTATTGTTGTTGGCATTGCTATATACAATAAATTAAATTGAAACAAATTTATAACAAAATATATACACACGTTAATTAGTACCGTAACTGAAATGGTTTCGATTTCTCACAAAATCAAGTCAAGAATGACTGGCTGTAAAAACCGTTTCAAAAAAGCTTAAGCTTGTACTCCTGACTTCTAACTATTAGAAAGGATAACAACAACAACAACCAATGGAGATCAGACCTTTACAATCAATACAAAAACTCAATAGATTTTCAAACCCTTCAATGTTTCTAGGCAACAACATATGGCAACCCTATCATTCTAGAACCAGCTATAGCAGACCAATCGCCTGGAAGAACATAACAAATGAAACTTAAAGAAATAAATGGAAAGAAGATGCGGAATATGTTTTGTGGGATCCCTAGGAAACATAGTATAAAAATCTATCGCCGTAGTCTAGTAGGTATTGTGTTGGCTTATTAGACGTGAGGTCACGGTTCAAGACATCTCCAGCAAAACGAAATATGAAAAATATTTCTTAGCGACTTCCTCTTCCTTTCTGGCAAAAACTGTGAGAGTTAAAATAAAATTGTCATGAAAAATTTCTGAAAAATCTGTCGTTCGGAGTCGACTCATGTATAAAATTAACACATACAACGTAAATGGTGGGAGAAGCCAGGTTTTTAATGACCAATTATGTAGGTTATGTATGTGTAACAGAGTTCATCAGTAATGAATCGTTTTTTCGCTACTCATAAGCCCCCATTAAATTTTGAATATAAGTGAGTCAACAATATTGAAATTTAACTACATACTCTGATTCATTCATACTCACTACAACGTTAATTTATAAATACAGGTTGAAATGAGTATGCGTACAACATTGACATCAAACTCATACCATTCGAAATATGTTTGATTCATAAGCCTACTCATTCAGATTCATAACTTTAGAAACATACTTAAAAATAGTTATAAATGATTCGAGTGACTCGAATCATTCATCGAAATTTACAGCAGCAACAGTTGTTGTTGCATTTACAAGAAAAAGAAAAAAGACAAAGCAGCAAGCAGAGCAAACACAACCATTTAGTGAGTATTTTAGTGTTCGAACGTGAATCATACTTATTTTGTGCTTCGTGTATATGTTGAGTAATGGAGAGTCGAAATCAACAACATCATTCGTGTTGTTAAGTATGAATATGATGAGTACTTCATATTTTGAATATGAGTAGAGGTTCAATGCTATTAAAATAAGTATGAATGCGTAAAGTATCAGAAATTAAGAGTATGATTCGATTCTACTCATCTTTTTGAATACTCATTGCTGATCTCTGATGTGTAAACAAAACGTTTGAATACGTTTGGAAAATTTGGAGAACAATGCTCCTTAAGAAATTTAAGCTGTCAATCGTATATTTATAGAAACTTACACTGCTAGTGTTATGTAATATAAAATGCTGTCTTCTCGTCAGTCTTCTGGACTTGGTTACTTAATTTCACTCTGCTGTTTTTATTTTCTTCCGTTGAAATTACTTTGATTCTGAACATTTCTTCTTCTATTTCATCAACGCAATTCCACCTTTTCTCTTTTATCATATTTAAAAAAATAAATAAAAAAAAAGAAGAAGAAGAAAAAAAGCCACCATAAACAATAAACAAATGTGCCATAAACATTCGACTGACATTGATGAACGTACGTTAAGACATGAAACATTTGCGTAAATGACTGATGGTCGCTCGTTCGTTGACAACAAAAACGAGCCACTTTTGATAATAATTTCGTGAAATGAAAACGGCTGCTTGTAATGAAATATGGGCGACTTTTAATTTTCTTTAATAAACCATTCGAAAAGACAACAACAACAACAATAATTCAAACACAAGCATAACATAAAAAGCAACGAGTTAAATTTATTAACAATAAAAAACAAAAAACAATTGCAATAATAACAACAACAACAACAACAAAAACAATACAGTTAAACAAACGTTATTATTTTAAGTGGCATCAATTTTGTTCTTTTTTTCTTTTTTCTTTCCAAACTCAACTGAACGAATAGAAACAATAAAAAGAAAACCTTTTTATTTGAGCTAAAATAAGGACAATTACACCAACAAACAGAAAGAGCCTTTAAAAGCGTGCTCAAGAGTTTTGGACTTGCTTGGTCTCATCAATTTGATTTATAATGGCTTCCGAGAAAAGGTTTTTAATCAGAATTTCCTTGCAATTCATCTTCATCATTTGTTTTATATTTGTTAAGCCGTTAAACCAGTCCTTGGTGTATTTGTTTTTCGCTAGAAATTAACAGCAAATGTAACGCATACTGCCTGTTGCGAATATAAGCGTTCAGTTCAGTTCAGTTCAATTCTATTCTGTTTCATTTTGTTGTTATTTTTGTACGTCTTTTTTTATTCGCTTCTATTTTTTTTCGTATAAAAATGAACAAAATATTGTGATGGACCGACCGACTGTTGGACCACACCTTAATAATCACTTAACAAAAGACAAAAACAAAAAAAACAACATGAAAATGAAAATAATTTACAAAATTGCATTCGTTTATTTAAACAATATTAGTGAAATGAGTATCAGGATCCCTAGAAAATTTCACCCTGGTTCAGGACATAAAGTGGAGTCAAGAGAATTTTGTTTTTTTTTTTTTTTGTTTTACACTGTAAACATAAGAAAGTTTAAGTAAATGTAAGCAACAGTCCTAGGGGGGGTGTATAAGAAGTTGACAGAGATGGTACAAAGGTTTTGGCAAATTTATTTTACGGTTATACACGAAATAATCGAATAATTTAATCGAATTGAAATTCGGTTTGTCAAATTCAAGGGATTCCTGCTGACTTACTTAATTGATCATTGCATGCCTTCAGCCAGGAATACAACCTAGCTTCTCACAGCACCATGTTGAGAGGTGTTAATTTTATCCACGAGTGGCTGGACCTACAGTTGAAAGTCCATTCCGTATGACAGTTTATTTGAGAAATTTTATCTCAAACTCAGTGTTTCTGCCAGAAGACTGCTGAGAGGAAGGTAGGGAGGTCGGTTGAGTTATGTATGAGCGAACACACTTAGATCACACACAGTGCCCATTGTGTTTCCACAGTTTCACATTTTCCCCTAGTCCAGGAACCACTTGGAGCTTCCGATGAAGCGACTCAGACTGCCAATATCAATGCATGACAGTTTATCCAGATCCTCCATAAAGTAGGCACCCAGGTGCCTCTTTCTCCTCCGACCAAGTGCCGGGCATGCGCACAGTAGGCGAGGAACAGTCTCATCCTTCTCTTCATCTCCACAGCTTCTGCAGAAATCATTTGCAAGGTGTCCAGGACAAATACACCAAGCATGCTTTCCAATAATACAAGGCCCCGTAATAACCGCGATAACAGTGCTGAGGCTACTTCTTTGGAGTTTAAGCAGACCTACCGCGCACTTTTTATCTAGCCTTGGTTAGCTTTTCTGCGCCGATCTGCCTTGTACTGTAGACTATGTCCACGATTGCATAGTTAATTATAACCTTGCAGGTACCCAAAGGAATCCCTAACGTCGAGAATTCATTAGAGAATTTGATCGTCGTGCCTTTTCTGGCCGGTTCACGCGCTCTGCTAAAAAAAAGTCACCGAAAAATATTTTCGGAATTTGAACACACTATTTCTTAGACTGTGGCGACTTCAATCGTAATTTTTTTCTCTATTTTCCTTGTTTAAAAATTTAAAATTCTTCAATTTACGAATGGCTATGGCCTTCTAAAGAAAACGAATCAATATTTGTAACGAAATACTCATCAATTTCACTTTTCCACAACACTAAATAAATAGCAACAACAACAACAACAACAATAACAGCCACTGTATCTCCAAACGATATTAAATTTCCTGTTGAGGTGTTTACTTTTAAATGAACATGAATATCCTGTTGATTTGGCGCCATACTACTGCTACTGCTACTTCTACTCTCCTTCGCACTGCTGCGCCTCCAAAACCATATCCTTTCTATATAAAACAGTTAAAATTAAAACAAGGACATCATTTCTATACACACACACACACAGATGCATACATAATAGTTTATAAATATTTTTGAGTGTGAGTGTGTTTGTATAGTTTACGTTTCTCATTTTTTTTTTTTTATCAATTTAATAAACAATAACAATAACAATAGCCCCATAATTTATTGTATAATTTTTTCTTTTTTTAATAACAATTAAAATTTCAATTTCTTTCGAACAACAACAACAAGTGCCATAAAATATGAAAATTTAACACTTTTTCTATCGAATTCAATACACACAAGTAAGCTTACACAGATGCATAGACGCTTATATACATACATACATTCACACTTTCTTTCATTCACTGTTACTTGGTAAAACAAAAAGAAAAATATTACTTATACGCCCTCAGTTATCTTCGTTATTTTTATAAGAGACTTGGCATCAGCCTTATATATAGGATGGATGATGGTGATCAGAGATCAGCAATAAGTATTCAAAAAGATGAGTAGAATCGAACCATACTCATAATTTCTGATACTTATACGCATTCATACTTATTTTAATACCATGGAACCCGTACTCATATTCAAAGTTAGAAGTGCTCATCATATTCATACTTTACAACACGTATGATGTTGTAGATTTCGACTCTTCCTAACTCAACATATACACGCAACACAAAATAAGTATAAATCGCGTACGAACATTAAACTACTCTCTAGAAGGTTGTGTGTTTGCACTGCTTGCTGTTCTGTCTTTTTTGCTTATGTGTCTTTTTTCTTTTTTTGTAAATGCAACAATAACAGATAAGACTGTAAAATTTGATGAATGATTCGAGTCACTCGAATTATAAGTATTTTTCTAAAGTTATGAATCTAAATGAGTAGGCTTATGAATGAAACATATTTCGAATGGTATGAGTTTGATGTCAACGTTGTACGCATACTCATTGCAACCTGAACTTATAAATCAATTGTACTGAGTACGAATGAATCAGAGTATGTAGTTTAATTTCAATATTGTTGACTCACTTATATTCAAAATTTCATGAGTGCTTATGAGTAGCGAAAAAACGATTCATCGCTGATATCTGACACTGATCCTCTGCCTTTACTGTTAAAATTTGTGATACATTGGTAACACTGTCCTATGCTTAAATCGTTGAACCTACAACGCGCTTTGATTGCAATGCCGAAGTAATGAGTTTTTTTACAAAATTGCCACGCCTTTTAAGCTGTTGTAGGATTTACGATGACAATTTGCATTTCTTTTACTTGTTCTTTGAATTGCGATTATTGCGGCTGGTTATTGCTGAGTCACACTAAAAACGTCGTTCAGTATAGGAGTAGATAAAGCTGTAGCAAACATTTTTTACCACAGTTTAGCAAGGGACCATCTGAAGAAGCTTAATCGGCTTTGCTGTGTCCCAGATCGTGTAGGAGTTCTGGACAATGAGCAAGCAGACGAGCTGACAAAGAGGGAAGCTTCCACGCCGCTTCCAATCCTTCTGTGGAGTGGGAGCAGATGTTTGAAAGGATATGCTCACGAAAGGAAAGATAAAGAGAGGCAAATACTCTTCTCATACCAAGTGGGTTAGAGGTAATAAAAACTTTTTTTATTATTTTGGGTTGCCAGATTTCTGGCAATAACTCTGAGAGTAAAAATAAAATTGCCATGAAAAGTTACTCAAAAAATCTGTCGATCGGAATCGGCTTTATACTGTAAGTCCAGCCACTCATGTATGAAATTAATACAGAACAACATAAGTGGTGTGAAAAGCTAGGTCCTAATCCTGACTCACGGGTTGTATGTATGTATGTATGATCATATTGTTTATCTATATATTGATAGACCCCGAAGAACTTTCTGATCCATACAATTTAAAAACAATTTCACCTTTTTCTGAAACTCTTCTAAAACAACTTGCATTTTACATCTGACATGTCACATGTACCGCCACTGCAAAATGTCGACATGTCGTGTAACAATAATATGAAGAATCATCTGACAAAACATTTGTCAAAATTCAAAATAGAGATTTGATCCGATAATTAATGTGTACATAAATACAACAATTAAAATGGATTCTAATTAGTTTTCACAATCCATACGTAGACGACGGCTATGAAATGCAAAAACTATAATCGATGACTTTACGCTGATATTTTATTTTAACTGGTTTTACTAATTAATATTTCAACAAATATTAATCTTGTCATAAATAATACTGTGTGTGTTCATCTGTTGAAATCAATTTTTATCGTTTATTTGTTAGTCACCACATGCGGCGATCAGCTGTAACGCTGACTTCCGCAAACTTGATTGCCGATGAACGTTTTGAGCCTGTGCATATAGTTTTGCTATCTTTGGTTGTCGAAACAAAAATTACTAAACGTTTGTAAATTTAAATTTTTAACAAAGAGATGTACATCGTAATTTAATTTTTGTTTTTAATTTTTGATTCCTTTAAGGAACATGGGGCAGTTACAAAGCAGCTCATCCGGTGTATGGCATATAAGTTAACTGGTCACTATATTGACGATACATAACATCTTAAGAGAACTGTCCTTTATTCTGGTGACAGTATTTGATGGTTCGTGTCATCGGTAGTCCTTTATTAAGCTCTAAAACAAAATGAAACGGATTTATGTAAATATCACTGTGGTGTAGCATACCAAACAGAATATTTTTCAATTCATTTTCAAATGGCTTTTGAATATTTTAATTGATAATTTCTTTCTTTTCTTTAATTTTTTTTCCTTTTGTTTTCGTTAACATCTGTTCTGTTTTAGTTATTTTCGTTTGATTGCTTTGCCAATCTAAACGTTTTTAAGATAATTTTTTGTCAATTATTTTGTGGTGTTTTTTTTTATTCGCTTTCTTTTCCCTCCTCTCTAGCTTCTCTCTCTCTCTCTCTGCCATACTCCTTTTCTAACTTTTTTTTTTGTTAACATTCCCTGACCCAACGACGACCACCTCTCTACCAGCAGCAGCAGCAGCAGCAGCAATATTTCTAATTGCGATTTAATCATTTTGTGTATTGCGGCCTGTTATATTGTTTGTTTTTGTGTGTTTCTTTCTTTGTTTTATTTAGATTGTTTTTGTTGTTGTCATTATTTTTGTTACAATAAATATTTTTTAATTACTTAAATTGTAGTTCACAAAAAAAAAAAACAAGTACTAAAACAAAAACAATAAATGTTTCGCTTACAAAAGAGTCTAAAGTATGTTTTTTGACATCGCAAATGTTTTAAATATTCTACACCGAAAAAAAAACAGTTTGGAAATAATTCTTTGATTGGGTTTTCAAAATTCCGAAATTGATTTTATTATGAGAAAATTTTACGGAATTTAATGCCTGTTGAAATCGCCGTAGTCTAAAAGGCGAGAACATGGTTCAAAGCTCAGCTAAGATGTCTCTAACGAAATATGAAAAAATATTTCTTTTGGCTTTCTCTCAATAGTTTTCTGGCAAAAACTCTGCGAATAAATAAGATTGCCATGAAAAGTTTCTCCAAAATCTGTCGTACGGAGTTAACTTTACAGTTTAGATCGTGCCAGTCAAGGCACATACATACATGAAGCAGAGATCAGCAATATATCGTTTTTTCGCTACTCATAAGCACTCATGAAATTTTGAATATAAGTGAGGCAACAATATTGAAATTTAACTACATACCCTGGCTCATTCGTACACACTACAACGCTGATTATAAGTACAGGTTGCAATGAGTATGCATACAACGTTGACATCAAACTCATACCATTCGAAATATGTTTGATTCATAAGTCTACTCATTTAGATTCATAACTTAAAATACTTATAATACTTATAAAGGATTCGAGTGGCTCGAATCATTCATCAAAATTTACAGCTGCAACAGTTGTTGTTGTGCATCCCTTGCGCTGACCAACTTCTTCCTCTTCCCTGATTTTGGTGGAACTTGGTCAGTACAGGGACTGCGTTCACCCGTGGCATCACAACGGGCCGCTATGCGTGCTCAAGTGAGCTTTGTGAAATCAGAGCTACCACTCAGACCTAACCTAACCTAACCTAACAGTTGTTGTTGCGTTCACAAAAAAAGAACAAAGACAGAGCAGCAAGCAGAGCAACCACACAACCATTTATTGAGTATTTTAGTGTCCATATGCGATTCATACTTATTTTGTGATTCTTGTAAATGTTGAGTTATGGAGAGTCGAAATCAACAACATCATACGTGTTGTTAAGTATGAGTATGATGAGTACTTCAAACTTTGAATATGAGTAGAGGTTCCATGATATTAAAATAAGTATGAATGCGTATAAGCATCATGAATTATGAGTATGATTCGATTTTACTCATCTTTTTGAATACTAATTGCTGATCTCTGGTAATGACCCATGATGTTGTCAGCCTACAAAATGCATCAAACTATACATCATGCAGCCTATGTTGGCGGCTCTTGAAGTGCTTCTGGCTTCTTTTCACACCGAAATTTGCAATTCTGTTTGTTGGTTGAACCAAAAATGAGTTGAAGATTATTTTTAAATAGAGAAATTTATAGCACGAATTCGCTCTTCACTGAGCATTTCTTCACAATGCCACATATGATGAATATTTTTATATACAAAATAGGCACCCTATTTTTACAAATACCTTTTGTCTTATAAGAAAGAAACTTGTTAGCCACAGAATTTCCATCTAAAAAGTTGATTTGTTTATGGAATTAAAATTTTCATTTGAAATCAATTCAATTCCCTTAATTCTTTTCAGTGTAATTATTGGAAAATATTTAACAAAGGGTTACTCAAAACGCCAAAGTAATAATTATAAGTTAAACTCTATAGTTTTAGCAAAAAAAATTAAAAAAATTTCAGTAAATTGTACAAAAACAAAAATATTTAACGAAACGATACGCGATATGAAACGATACAGAAACAATGGTTATTAATTATTGCATCGTTATTAACTGACATTGCAAAAAAAAATTTCATTTTATTTGAACAACGACGATATAAAGCATCAGCAACAGCTGCAACAACAACAAAAAAGCAATAAAAACCATTAAAACTAAATTAATTCTAAAATAATTGTTACATAAAAACAACAACAATTTTTAGTTGTATTAAAATAAATCCAATAAAAAATAAATCGAAAAAATTTCAATAAAAAAAACCCTCTTTTTGTAATGATTAAAGAGTGTTTTAGAGGGTTTTTGAATTTTAAGCACAATTACTGCTTACACATTAGAGAAAAAGGAAATTAGAACTGATTATAGATTCTTAGAATTTATTTAAAAAAAAAAAGAATTTTTCTTTATTAAAATTCAATTTGTTGTCTATAAAAACTGAAAATGATTACAATTTGTTGTCAGTTTACTTGGAATTCACATATTTTTTTTTTCTTTTTTGTGTTTTTTATTTAAAATAATATCAGGTTTTTTGTTTTTGGTATTGTTTTTGGAAAATCTAATATTTAAAGTTCTTGGGAATTTTTTTTTATATTTTCGTTTGTATTAAAAATTTTTTTATTTTTTTTAGTTTTTTTTCCAATGTGTGATGAAATTTAATCATTCACATGTGGTTTGCAATTTTACCGACACAAATTGTTTATTTATTGAATATCAATTGATTGAAATTGTTTGGAGTTTTTTGTTTTTTTTTTTTTTTGTTTTTTATTATTTATTAGTACACATCTATAATGGGTTATCCAGTTAGTGGTTTCAACGCCTTCATTCTGGCAAAGCTATAAACTGTTGAATATTTCAACCAGAGATCAACAAAGAGTATTCAAAAAGATGAATAGAATCGAATCATACGCTTAATTTATGATACTTATACGCATTCATACTTATTTTAATATCATGGAACCTCTATTCATATTCAAAGTTTGAAGTACTCATCATATTCATACTTAACAACACGTATGATGATGTTGATTTCGACTCTCCATAACTCAACATATACACGCAGTACAAAATAAGTATGAATCGCGTACGAACACTAAAATACTCACTAGAAGGTTGTGTGTTTTGCTTATGTGTCTATTTTCTTTTGTCTTAAGTGCCTAACGACTAAGACTGTAAATTTTAAAGAATGATTCGTATAAGTCACCGTAGTCTAGTGGGTAGTGTGTTGGCTTATTAGACGTAAAGCCAGGATTCGTGCCTCAGGCCAGACATCAAAACAAAATACAAAAAGTATTTTCTGGCAAAAACTCTGAGATTAAATAAAAATTGCCATGAAAAGTTTCTCAATAATCTGCCGTTCGGAGTCGTCTTTAAACTGTAGGTCCCGCCATTCATGTATAAAATTAACTCATACAACATGAGTGATGTGAGAAACTGGGTCGTAATCCTGACTGAAGTGTTGTAATGACCAATTATGTTATGTATGTCTGTGATTCGTATAAGTATTATAAGTATATTTCTAAAGTTATGAAACTAAATGAGTAGGCTTATGAATCAAACATATTTCGAATGGTATGAGTTTGATGTCAACGTTGTACGCATACTCATTGCAACTGTAGTTATAAATCAACATTGTAGTGAGTATGAAAGTATCAGAGTACGTATTGTTGACTCACTTAGACTCAAAATTTCATAAGTGCTTATGAGTAGCGAAAACAACAATTAATTGCTGATCTCTGTTCTACACATAGTTTATGTATCAATTTCTTAATATGAGAAAATATTTCTGTTAAGATAAAAATCTTCAAATTAGAAACCAAAACTTACAAAATAAAAAAAATATATATTAAGGCTGAGACTTAATGAATCTATTAAGAAACATAACAACCAGCAAGCAAATAGAAAAAAAATTTTACAAATTTATACCACAAAATGGAATCAAATAGACCAGCAGCAGTAGCGGCAGCAGCAACAGCAATGGCAACAGCAAAGCAAAAATAAATAAATTCAGCGTAAAGGCAAGGCTAGGCAATGCGAGGCAAGGCCAGGGAATACACAGCATGAAAATGCATTAACGAAGCAATTAAAAGCAGGCAACAATTTAATAAAAAAAAAACAAGGGGGTAAGAAGCATGGGAATTAAATGGAGAAGTTACGATGAAGCAAAAATTACAATTATTAGTCAAATAGGCTGAGACTTACAAATACTTTAACAACAACTCTAACCTACTCATGCATTTTAGATTTGCAATGCAGTGGTAAGAGAAGGGGGGAGGGGGTGTGACAGAAACATTTTAGAAAATGAAAAACGCACGTTATTAAATAATAAATTTCATTAAATGACATTAAAACTCGTTGTGTCTGTATTAAATTTAAATTTAAATTTAATAATTGTATTATTTCAGCAACAACAACAACAACATTTTCATTGTAAATATTAGATTTCGTTTCGTTTAACTTCTCTTATTTATTGGATTAATTTATTAGCTTTTATTTATTAGTTTAGTTGTGTATTTTTCTCTCTTAATTTTCTAATTTCCTGGTATTAATATTGCCTGGAAAGTTTAGAAAGTTTCACTGCAAATTTGCCAATTAATAAAAGCGTTAATTTGTATGACAAAAATAAATCAAACAAAATTAAAAATTCATTTATTTCAACAGGGAAAATACTACACAATGTATTTCAAATATTATTTAATATCATACATAGGCACAGTGGGACAGATACAAGTTTTCATAGCCAATTTTATAAGTTGTTTTCATATTTGTCTTCAAGTCCATAAAGAACACAAAGGATATTTCTTTATTTAAGTTTCTTGAAACATGAATTTAAAGCTAACAGCTGCCATGGCATGCCAGTAAGAGAGAGAGAGAGAGAGTTGTCATTAGGGTGTCAACACGATTTATTTTGGCAATTTTATTTCCTCTCAAAGTTTTTACAAGAAGTCTGCTGAGAAGAAGTCACCCAAAAGTAATATTTTTTTTCATATTTCGTTTTGATCAAGATATCGGAGCTGGGAGTTTAAAACACATATACTCGTCTAATAAATCAAAAGAGTGCCTACTAGACTACGGTGACTTCTTCGATGCACTCAATGTCACTTTCATAAAGCAGTATGAATATAACATTGCTGTTGAATATTCGTATCTCAGTTCCCCCAGAGAGTTCTGTTCTTGATATCCTCACAGATTACCCAACATGGTCCTTGATTTAATCTTCAGATTATAAGCTCAGTGATTAGAGAAAATGTTGCCACAGTTTTCATAAAAGGATAGATAAGGATTGTAGATGGATAAGGTATATGCACACAGGAAGGTTATTCGATTGCTGTTTAGTCTTCTGCAAGGCTTTTTACGTTCGAAAATATGGCATATTGTAGTCGCCGCTTATTAGACGTGAGGCAGTGATACAAACCTCATCCCTTACTTCTCGAACAGATACGAAAAACTCTGAGAGTAAATAAAATGGCCATGAAAAGGATTCTCAAAAAAAATCTGTCGTTCTGAATCACACAACATAAGTGCTGTGAGAAGTAGGTCGGATTTGCAAATTTCACAAATTTCTGAACCAATGCAAAAAACCGTCTTAAAATCGAAGAAAGATGTCAGACAATTATAAACATTTTCAACGAATATTTCTGAAATTTTTTAACCGTATGTATACTTTTGTGGCTGAATGTATGTACATGGGAATATTATTTGCAGATCTGTCTATCAAATTCTCGAATTCCGTTTGCTGTCCAGTCTTCTGCAAGGATATTTACGTTTTAAAATACATCAGCGCAACGCAAGCTAGAGATCTTTGTAACGATTAGAACTTCGGATTCTTTTATCGCACATAAAATTCTTCAAGCCATTAGCTTGGCACTCAAATTTTTAAGAAAATAAAATTACCGGGAAAGGTGTACGTTTTTGCAGAGACAAAATGCGGCATGTAATCTCGTACACTATCAAAAAAGAGCTAAGAAGGAATGCGAACAAAGAATATTTATCACCTGCATGAGCTCCATGCCTTCAAGGAGCTCACACAACATGTATTTTATATCTGACTTGTCAATTTGCTAAGTCGCATGTAATTCTGTAAATTTGGGCAAAAATGTTTTTTGCAGATGATTTAAAACATTCACTTTTCAACTTACTTCTGAAATAACCTCTCTAAAGATAGCAAACGAAAATATCGAATCTATACGTAGAAATTCAAGCACAATTTTGGATAGCAAACCGTTTTACAGATGACTACACATTCTCATTTAAAACAAATTATTAGCGTACCAGTTAAAACATAATACAATCAAGCTGATTTTGCAGAAGCAATGTTTTAATGTCATTACATGACGTGTACAAATTATGACAAGTCACATGCAAAATACATGTCATGTCTTGAAGTAAAAGCTTCGTCTTGATAAATTTATCAAACTTCTGGTTGTACTTTAATTTAAAATGAAGTAAGATTTTTAAATACATGCTTGCTTGACACATTATTTAGCCAGTTATTCCCTCTTCCTGAGGAAAGCAGGGCAATAGTTAAACACACCTCTTTGGAAATCGCTCTGGCTACTCTGAATGCTTAAGCTATTGTTTGGAAACTTTTAATCATGATCAATCATGATTTGTTTACAATCATAAACAAAATTTATAATTTTTTTGTTTGTTTTTCTCAGCGTTTTTAAAACAAAATTTCTTATGCAGTTTAAGGCCTACAAAGGCTTGAGAAACAAATCCCCCGCAAATACGTAAATGATAATCTACACCAGGTAGACTTAAAAAACAAAGCTCTTAAAGTTAACAACAAAAACAATAAAAACAACAAAAGCACAAAAAACAAAGCCAACAACAAATTTTTTTTTGTAAACAAATTGCAGCTGAAATTTTCAAGGTTTTCCAGTTCATGGATTTGCAAACGACAAGGCGACGGTCGTTGCAATTATTTTGTTTTTGTTGTTGTTGTTGTACTAGCATTATTGTCTGTTGTGGTCGCTGGCGTTTTCATCATTCTGGCTTTCTGTTTAAGGCAAAAACTCAGCGTTATTTTGTTTAAACATTTCATTTTGTCGTGGTACGCGTGAGTTGTTTTCTGGCTGTTGCTGTTGTTGCTGCTGCTGCGGCTGTTGATCAGTATTGTCAACTCTACGCTTTTATATGCTCATTAAAGTGTTTTTTTAATGTTGATGTGGCATTCAAATCTGGAGATAAAAATGATAAGCAATTATGATGGCATTTTTTTTTTCTGATTGGAAATATTTTGGCATGTGGGTTTGTTGGGTTTTTTCAATTTTGAGGATCTCTGAGGTTAGGAGCTTATTCGCATATAACTGCGACATAAGAACATACCACAAGAAAAATTCTAAGCGTGTGGCCACTTCTCATGTGAGATGAGTATGCCCTCAAAACGCTTGTGCGGAATATCTAATATGGCTTGAGCTGTATGAGCTGTAGACCCATTCTGTTGAAAGCACATGTCGTTGGTGTCCAGATCATCCAATTCATCAATTAGAGTGCAGCCCTTGCGCTGACCAACTTCTTCCATTTCCCTGATTTTGGTGGAACTTGGTCAGTACCGGGACTGCGTTCACCCGTGGCATCACAACGGGCCGCTATGCGTGCTCAAGTGAGCTTTGTGAAATCAGAGCTACCACTCAGACCTAACCTAACCTAAATCAGGCCAAAAGTAGTGGGCAATCATCGAGGAATAGTGCTAGCCATTGACAGTGTTGGCCTGGCCAATGAAGTTGTCAAAGAAATGGGGTTGCTGATGACACCAGCTTATAAATCCACATCAGAGAGTGACTTTTGAACTTGGCATCGATTCAAATTCGACAATTTTGTTTCTTCATGTATTAATTCATTCAGACCTGGGTCTCATTGATGAAAAACGTGCACTACATTGCCCGAATGTTGAATGCTACATCTGACGATTGTAATTTTACAAAACAGATTGATTAAATGACAACTAATTTGACAGCTGTAGCTTCAACAAAATGGCCTTTATCAACTGTCAAACATCGAACGTCCCTATTGGAAAAATAAACGCTTTTTTAATGAATTTTGGAGTTTTTCTTATTTAAAGTTGACAACTCTACAGCTGCTGCTGCTGATGATTTTAACGTTTTTGTGTTTATTATTGTTGCTGTTGTTATTATTATTTATTGTATTATTTACAAAAACAAAACAAACAAAAAAACTATTGTTGTTGGCGCTCCCCCATACAAATATTTTTTTTTATTAAAAATAATTTTTATTTTTTTGTTTTTTTTTTTAAGAAAATGTTAATTTTATTTAGTTTTTATATTAAAGAAAAATTTATTTTTGTTTTTATTTTCTTAAAAGAAAAAAAAAGAAACATAATTTATTGTATTGCTTTTGTGTTTTAAGAAAATATTCTTTTTTATAAAATTTTTTATTTTTAATTTAAAATTCTATTCTTTTGTTTTTTTTTATTAGTGTTGTGTTGTTGCTTTTTTCGTGTATAGTTTTAATGCGTCTTTTTAAAAAACGAAAGAAAACAAAAAACAAACCAAGAAATCGAATATTTCCCACCGTATCTTTTGTTTTTAGAAGACAGAACAGAACAGAACAGTATCAGCTTTAAATTAATAAAAACAACAACAAACATAATTTAAATAATTTTATAATAAAACAGTAAAAATTCGCAAATGTTTGTGTGTTTAGAGCACATTAATCTCGATTAATTTATTACTACAGTTCTTATAGAGATTTTCTCTGTACAACAAAATACGGCAACAAATAAAATAAATTCATTAAATGAAGGCATACATAGACTACACCCTACATATACACAATAAACAAACAAATATTCCCCCTTATGGCTTTCGAAATTGTTCAAATTCTAGTCAAATAGAATAAAAAGAAATTACAGAAGTCGACTAAAAACAGGAGCGACATGATCTGTTCCTCTCCATTTTATACAAAAAATAGCTGAAAATGTCTTTACCATCCTACTATTTCCTTCTCTAAAAGCGTTACAGAGACAGCACTACGTTACACTAACCCGTTCTAGAACATGTTCGGGACTCAATTATGAATCGTCAAAGAACCTTTTCATACGTGTACCGCACACAATGTGTTAAATAACTGATCATACTGGCTGGTAGTTAGGTTAGAAACGGACAACGATGCACAAAGACTCTTCGTAGTCTGCAGTGTCATATTTATTGCCAAGGTCTCCAAAGCTGAATCTAAATTCATCAGGTATTGGATTGAAGCAGATTCATCTGTCGCTTCATAGAAACGACGTTGTAGACGAACATGTATTACTGTTTGGCATCATGTTTGTTGTTGATGTTACACAAGGCTAAGGGATGGAGAATTGCAACCCAGTTTAAAAAGACAAAATGCAAACAAGGTCTTTGTCCTTCCATTCGAATGTTATAGCAGAGCCATCTCATCCGCCAGATGTTAATGCGATGCACAACATTCATTTCGTTGGTCAGCTCATACAGCTCTTTTTCAATCAAATGCGGAAAAGATTGGCAACTCGTACTGGATCGATGACACTTTTTTCTCGAAACCTCACAAGGTTGCTGCATCGGTGCATAGCAGTGTACATGCTTCTGTACCATAGAGAGGTACAGCAATCGTGCGTACGAGAGAGGTCTCTGCTGTTCAATTACCTATTGAGACCGTAGTATTACCCGTGGGTAGGTGTGATCCTTGTGACGCTTGATCTCCAGACTGACAGCATTTTTGCTGGAGCCATATATACATACATAATCGATTATTTCATTCCCTTTATTATTACGGATTACGACCTACAGGATTACGACCTAGCTTCTCACACCACCGACATTGTGTGTGTTAATTTTATCCATTAATGGCGGGACCTACAGTTTAAAGTCGATTCCGAACGACAGATATTGTGAGAGTTTTCATGGCAATTTTATTTTTAATCTCACAGTTATTGCCAGTAATCTGCTGAGAAGCAGGCGCCGAATGAAATATTTTTTCCGTATTTCGTTTCGTTCGAGATGTATGACCTGGGGTTTGAACCATGGCCTTACGTCTAAATAGCCAACACGCTACCTACTAGACTACGGCGAGCTGGAATCAAGATAAACAAATTCATTGACAACAAAGAAAGTATACTTATCGATCGTAAACTGAGATCGGATACGATCCAAGTCCTTAGTTTTCGACAAGAAAAATACCTCGTTTAGCCCTCATTTAGTGGGAAAAACTATCCTGATTCAAAAGCGCTAAAGGCTGTAGAAACATCTTGCTTAGTACGCTCAATTCTGTCAATGTTGACAGCGTATGCAAGCAACTGGACACGTGTGAGACTTGAGCGCCATTGCGATGCCCTTCAGCCTTCCGTAGAAAACACTCCATAACGAAGTTGAAGAGGCTGCATGATGGGGGTGTGTCTTGCCTAAAACCTCTGACGGTACGAAATATCCGCTAGAGATCTAAAAATTTATTCTAGAAGGGTGTCTCTACAGCCAGCAGTTTCTCTTTCCCTTTAATGTCTAGACATTTTTTTATTTATTCAAGCTTCAAATAACATCAACTATTCTGGCTTAGAGACTTGATTTTCACCAGTATACGAGTACATACATAAATATTTAAAAATTTGTTAGTAAAAGTAGTTTCACTTCACCAACCTTACCAACTAAACCTTATAAAATTAATACCAATTGTAGCTCATCGGAGATTAAAAACTTCTATTAAATATGCGCATAAACCCGGGGCATAATTATAAAATTTTTATTAATTTATTGCCAAGAAAATACATTTAAATTACAAGTAAATTTTCTTTTTTTTTTTTGTAATTTTAATTAACATGTATGAAATTGTAATTTCGTAAAGCTTTTAAGGTTTAATAAATTAATTCCAAAGAATTTTTAAAATTTCGCTTCGCCACATGACAGTGGCATAAAGTATCTCTTTTAGCTGCTGATGTTAGAGACAAAGTTGAACTTTTAAGTGAATGAGACATATTTAACGGAATTGTACAAAATATTTTCAAACATGACTTGAATTTTTATGGGCTTTAAACATGATTTCTTTAAATTTTTTTTTTATTTTTTTTATTGTCTATTTGGTATGCAACAGTGATAGGCCAATGTAAGGTGTACGGTTAATTAAGCTTTATAAGGGGAATAAATTCAGAATAAAATTTTCATATTAAAGACACGAAATCAAAACGAAATGATTTATTTAAACAGATATTTGCCTTCCAAGTAGAACGCTGCTAATTACTACACCCCAATTATGTTCAAAAAAAAAGGACAAGATTGTGTTTGTTTGTTTAACTCTAATATAATCCACCTACCAAGTTTCCCCAGTTTTTAGGCTTGTTTTGACCATTTACAGCCATTTGGGGGGAAGACATTTTTCTTTTTGAAAATTAATCATCGTGATATCTAATGATCATGTTCTCAACAGATTATTTGTTTCTCTGCTTGCACCATGAAAGACATGTCAAATTAACAGCTGGCACGCAATACCACCATCACCCCGGACCATGGCCAAATACTATGGACAGGAAAAATATTAAATTTTATTTTGCCTTCTCAAAAAAAAAACGAGAAAAAATCGTTGAAATAAATTGAATTCGAGGCGAGTTTTAAGCGTAAATACGTATTAAAGTTGAATTAATTGTAGACGTCAGTAATATTTAGTTGCAAGTGATGATGTGTTGCTTACATTTGAAAACATCACCGTAAATTACACTAAGAAATCTAGACACAAAACAATAATAACAACAAAGAGAACTAAAAAATTAAAAAGATCTCCTGCTGTTTTATTTCTCTTCCAAAGCATATTTCATTAACATCATCATCGTTATTAACAGCTTTGGCTGTACACTACATGCACAAATTGTAAGAAAAGCTTAAGAAAAATGGAAAACAAAAAAAAAAGTAGACAACAAAACTTGACACGGCTTAGCCAATAATAATAAGCCACCAAGAGATTAAAATGCAGACAATTCCGTGGCTTATAATCTTTAAAAAAAAAGCTTTAACAAGTGCTGTATACTGGTGGCGAGTAGGCATCAATTTTCAATTGTTGCTGCTGTTGCATGTTCTTGTTTTTATTGCAATTGTTGCTGTTGTAGTTTGTTAAGAACACTAATTGCTATTTAAACACATGTGCTGCTGCTGCCGTTAAAGCTGCCGTCTGTTGTTTTTCAAATCTACTTCATGTTAAAGGCGTTTTTCTTTTCGTTTCGTTTTTTTTTTTTGAAGGATTTTCCTGTTAACATCGTGAAAATTAAGAAGAAAACTTTTTAAAATTTTTTATCTCTTTTTCTCCGTCAAATGCGCGTCAATGTATGAGAATCTGAATCTGTTTACAATGAAAGCAAAAGGGAGTATTTTATCATATAAACGAGGTTAAAAGACAATTGTTTTCTATAAAAATTTGAACAAAAATTTTTTATTTGCCAAACTTTTGGTTCCGTTTGAGTCCTTTGTACAACTTTAACCTTCCAGATTTGATCGTCTTCACTCTTCTGAAGTCGGATTCTTATTCTTCATTTTATAAAGTGCAACACCTTCCAGCACTGGCATTCGTCTTTCGCTTCATCAACATTATCTTACCTCGATACAATCGGAGTTTATATATCCTGCCCTTAGTCTTGGTCGAATCTTTTTGCATTCTTCAGCCAGTAGGCCATCATCCATAAAGATCTTATAGAAGTTTTAAAAGATTTTTGAGAAAAATTACAGAATAAAAGCATCGGACATTGAAAACATCTTCATTTGTACAGTTCTCCCCTGAGGATACGACCAACTATGGTAGACAATTTGTTGATTTGTACAATGGAATTTTTAAAAACCGAAGCAGGAGTGAAGTACTTCCTTCTGTAACTGGATAGGTTTCAGCCTATCGTGCTTAAAACCTTAGTCGCTACAGGCTTACTTACACTATCCTTAGCTAAAGATGAACAACATTAATGTTAATCTCTCTACACCAACCATGAGAAGTTCTTCTCCAAATTCAACAGCGCATGAATCAATATATTTTGGGTTTGTTCTAGAGAGTCGTGATTTTTCCTTACCACATTAGCATATTTCATGCCGCATTTGAAGATAAGCGGGGAGATATCTTCTATTACATAAAAATAGATTGTTGCAAAATGCTCCTATATTTCGGGTATAATTCCTAATGACTGTAATCACGTTTTGCCATATTTAGGCTGTCCCTCCTTTGGCATAATACTGCCAGCATTACGTTCTTCTTAAAATCATAGTCCTTGTGAGACATGAAATACAGGCGATGAATTTTCACAAGTTTTCATTGCTGACATTATGTCCCCTTTTTACAACTAAGCTTAAAAGTTTCTGTATTATACAATGCAGTATTTAAGTTCAAAAGTTTGATTGAAATCGTCATAGTCAAGTAGTCAGAGGTCGCCCTAGTCTAGTAGGTAGTGTGTTGGCTTATTAGAAGTAAGGCCACGGTTCAAACCCCATGTCCGACATCTCCAACGAAACGAAATACAGAAACAATATTTCTTTCGACAGAATTGAGAGTACAAAGTAAGATGTTTCTGCAGCCTTTAGCATTTTTGAATCAGGATAGGTTTTGCCACTAAATGAGAGCAAAACGAGGTATTTTTGTTGTCGACAACTAAGGACTTGGATCGTATCCGACTTCAGTTTACGACCGCTAACTATACTTTCGTTGTCAATGAATTTGTTTATGTTGACTACAGCTTGCCGTAGTCTAGTAGGTAGCGTGTTAGCTAATTAGACGTGAGGCCACGGTTAAAAACCCAGGTCATACACCTCGAACGAAATGAAATACTGAAAAACTATTTCTTTCGGCATCTGGCTCTCAGCTGGGAATAAATCTGAGAGTAAAAATAAAAATGCCATGAAAATGTTTCTCAAAAATCTGTCGTCTGGAATCAACTATAAACAGTAGGTTCTCGGCACTCATGTATAAAATAATACACACAACATAAATTGTTTTTATAAAAAATTTTTCAGCAATTTTCTGAGAGTAAAAATAAAATTGCAATGAAAAGTTCGTCAAAAAACCGTCGTTCAGGGTTGACGCTTAAACTGAAGTCTCCCCCAGTTATCGATAAAACTTAACACACACAGAATATGGGTGGTGTGAGAAACTAGGTTGCAATCCTGAGTAAAGGTTTAGTTTTGGTTCCAACACCAAAAGTGTAGTTTTTTATTTATGCTATGCAGTGATTGCATACCTTTAAATAACTGCCTGTATTGAATCCAGTTAACTAAAATGTCTTCCAACGTTTTTAAAGAATCTAATTTTGTGTTTAGAAATGTTTTTGTTTGTATTTTTTTTTTACAAAATTTAAAAAAATTTCCAAAGAAAGAATTTCTTTTTTTTATTTCTTCAATTCCTAAGACGATCGTGGTGGTTATTATTATTATTTCCATAGCAGTTGTTCGAGAACTTTTTATTAAAGTTTTTTTAAGAAATTAAATCAAAAATGAATAGAAACTAAAATAATTAGATGCAGTCCCTTACATGCATATACGGCCGGCCTATGAGAAAAGCCAATCGAAATGGTATCTTTAGTTAGAGAAGAAGAAGAACAGCTGCCGCCATACATGGCACTTTATATGCATAAATCTACAGTACATGCAAGTTAAACTATTTAGTAATATGCTGGCTATACAAGATCTAACAATGTATCTATGGATGTGTGTATATGTATGTGTGTATGTATAAGTATATGTATTTGTATTTGTTATAGCAATTATATAAGCACTTTGCATTAAATGCAATGAAATACATTGCAATGCAGCTAATTGCCCTTGTACATAATGTTGCATATTTACCATATTATTATGATGGGGTATGTATGTATGTTGTTGCCACAACTCGGGCACTGTTTATAATATGTTGTGTTGTATTGTGTTGCTTGTTGCGATGTTACATTTACCGTGCTGCTGCTGCTGCTACTGGGCCAGTTACTTTAGCATTAAAGCTGATGATGTTACTGTTGCTTTGGTTGCCTATTTATTTGAAATGCAATTGTTTTTTAACGAAATTAAATGCCTAGAAATAGTTAAAATAGAGTAAAAAAAACCCAACAACAAATTATAAAATAAATGCATACAGACAATCTCATTTGGTTAGACAATATTATTATACCCTACAACCATCACATTAATGTTGGGGCCATACTTCGCTTGATTCAATACGACTTTTAGAATTGTGGCATAAACGTCACACTATTTGCTTATGTGGCATTGTACTCAAAGTAAAGATCAGTTCAATGAAATTTTTTAGCTACTAGAGCGAGTTCCATGAGGTAAAGCGTTTTCAGCATAATTATTTTATAAAAAAAAAAAACTTTTTTGCGAAACTTTCCTCGGACCTTGAATGAAAATCCTGAAAATCTATCCCAATATCACAACTTCAGATATCAGTCAGTGTTAGCTTTATATCGAAAAAAAAAATCAATTGATTAAATAGACAGAAACGAGCCTATCCAGTGCTGAGATTAAGGACGTAATAGTACTCAAGGTAAAGATCGAAATTCGAGGAAATTTACCTTTTAGTCCACCAGAATGGGAAAAACATTTTCAGCGTAATTATATTATAAAATAATTTGCTCAGACCTGAATAAAAATCCTGTTAAAACGACTTGACAAATCGTAATAACTTGAGGGTCAATACTTGTTAATGTACCCTCGGAAGCAAAAATGTTCTTGAAAATTGAAACATTTGCAAAGGATTTTCGTTTGTTAGTCTATTCTAGTGAAATGACAAAAATTAGTGAACAAGAGATTTACAGCTCCGCCACATGCCATAACTATTTCCTTTTTTTGTACTGAAGAAATCAAATTGCGAAAATCAGTGGTTATATATTTATTTTTGGACAGACATTTCGTCCAGTAAAGTTGATTCATAATTACTTACTAAATTGGTCATTACACCCCTTTAATCAGCATTACGACCTAGCTTGTCACACCACCCATGCTGTATCCATAAGTGGCGAGACGTACCGTTTAACGTCTACTCTGAAACTAAACGTCTTTTTGGAAACTTTTCACGGCAGTTTTATTAACTATCTTCTGTAAGAGGACTTCACGGAAGAAATATTTTCTTATATTTCGTTTTGCTTCGAAATATTTTAGCTGGGGTTTAAACCACGGTTTATTAGCTGGCAACATCATTACAACGTTGTAGTCAGTATTACAACTTAGCTTTACACACCACCCATGTTGTGGTGTCCGCCTTAAGTGGCGGAATCGAAACTATGAAGCGAACTCCGAGCAACAGATTTCTGAGAAACTTTTCATGGTAATTTTATTTACTCTCAGAGTCTTTGCCAGAAAACTGCTGAAAGCAAGTCGAAGTAATTAATATTTTTTCATAATTCGTTTCGTTCGAGATGCCTGAGCTAGGGTTTAAACTACGTACTCGCGTCTAAAAAGCCAACACACAATCTACTAGACTACGGCGACTTCAAAATTGATTCATAATATACATTTTTAATCGATTATGTTCATACAAGGAATATCAGAACAAAGCATGGACGCCTTATTCATATTAATTCTATGCTTGGTGTCAATCTTATTAATCAAATGTTTCTTAGCTAAGCAAGTGATTGATGTACTGACCTACCCAACAACGCTCTGTGTGTGTATCAGAGGTCAGCAATGAGTATACAATACGATGAGTAGATTCGAATCATACTTATAATTTCTGATACTTATACGCATTCATACTTATTTTAATGTCATACTCATACTACTCATATTCAAAGTTTGAAATACTCATGGTACTCATACTTAACAATACGCATGATCTTATTGATTTCGAGTTTCCATGACTCATCGTATAAACGAATCACAAAATAAATATGATTCGATTATTATTCGCTTTTTAAATCGATATTTGATTGTAAACCTAAACTAACATGAAGTTTTATGGTGTACCCAATACATACATATGTACATAATTGGTCCTTACAACCCTTTAGTCAGGATTACGATCTAGGTTCGAACACCACTGATGATGTGTTTATAAATTGTATACATGAGTGGCGGGGCCTACAGTTTAAGGTCGACTCCGAACGATAAATTTTTGAGAATCTTTTTCACGGCAATTTTTTTTTATTTAGTCACAGAGTTTTTGCTTGAAAACTATTGAGGAGAAGACGCCGAAGAAATTTACTTTCCATATTTCATTTTGTTGGAGATGTCTGACCTGGAGTTTGAACCGAGGCCTCACGTCTAATAATCACAGAGTTTTTGTCAGAAAACTGCTGAGAGGAAGACGCCGAAGAAATTTCATTTTGTTGGAGATGTCTGACCTGGAGTTTGAACCGAGGCCTCACGTCTAATAAGCCACACACTACCTACTAGACTACGGCCACTATACATATATATGTATATGGTGTACCGAATACTATTTTAAATTCTTGTCATTCTTTTCACTTCGTGTTTGCTATTTAAGGTATTGTACTGTACTATGACATTCGCAAAATCTTGTACCATAAAGATTTCTAATATTGTAGGGTAATTATATAGTCGATGTATGTATAACAATATTACCGGGTTCATATTTAGAATAATTTTGTTTTTGTTTTCTTTCCGTTTTTAATTATTTTGTTTTTAATATTATTATTTATTTAACATGCGAGTGCATTAGTTGCTGTTTTATTTGTTTTATTTTTCAGTTTCTAGTTCTATTACTGCATCTCTGTATTGCATTTCACTTGAAGTTATTTTATTAGAATTTTTTTTTCTAATTTTATTTTTACTATGCATTCTTTTGTAACTTTTTTTCTTCAGCCTCATCTTCATCATTGGTTCTATACCGTGTTTAATAATTGTGTAAAATAATAGCAAAAAAATAACAACAAAAACAACATCAACAACAATAAAATTTAAAAAGCCTTCTTTCACTTATAATGTAAATTAATTTACATTTTTTTCTATTCTCTTTTCTATTTTCTTTTCTATTTTCTTTCCTTCATTTCTAATTTTTTTTTTTTTTATTTCAATACATTTCGTTACGTTTAATTCATTCGTTTATATGGCAAGCAAATGCAATGCACGCACTAAACGTTATTAAATGTTTGAAAAAAAAACAGAACAGAACAGAACAGAAAACATAGAGAGAGAAAGAGAGAGAGAGAGAGAAAGGCAATAAAAAGTCATTACAACCCTGTTTATGTTTACCAAACCAAGTTACTTAGGAAATTATGGGTCTTCCATAATAATTTGCCAATAGAAAGAAAGCAAAAAAAAAAGTAAAGAAAAACAATTTCTGCCTATGCTACTACGCTGCAGGGCATTAATTGTTGCCAGGCTATGTTGTATTGTTATACACCGGCTCGGTACATTTTCTTTTAATTAGACCAACAATATACATACAAACATTTGGCATTTTAGTCTTTTAACCGGAAGTGCAAAAAAAAAATACCAACAACTACAACAACACCAACATTTATTAACAACAGCAATAAGTGAAGTTTTTTATTAAAAACAATAAAAACAACAACAACAATTATTTTGAAAAAAAAAAAAACATTTTTATTGGCCTTAAAAGCATTTGATTTGAACAAATAATTTTATCAGTTTCACACTCAGTTTTTTCTATTTTCATTTTCTGTTTTCTATTTCTATTATTTTTCTAATGAAACACTAAAGTAATCAAACAAAAATGTGAAAAAAACACGTGGCTGCAAATAATTTCTTTAAAATAAATTGAAAATGAAACTCAAAATTTAATTAAAAACTACACCGGATCAGAATTAAAGATCACCTGGGATTGGTTTGTTTCAGGGATCAGCAATGAATCGTTTTTTCGCTACTCATAAGCACTCATGAAATTTTGAATATAAGTGAGGCAACAATATTGAAATTTAACTACATACTCTGATGCATTCATACTCACTTCAATGTTGATTTATAAGTACGGGTTGCAATGAGTAAGCGTACAACGTTGGCATCAAACTCATACCATTCGAAATATGTTTGATTCATAAGCCTAATCATTTAGATTCATAACTTTAGAAAAATACTTACAAATGATTCGAGTGACTCGAATATTTCATCAAAATTTAGAGCAGCAACAGTTGTTGTTGTATTTACAAAAAAAAGAAAAACAACACATAAGCGAAACAGACAGAGTAGCAAGCAGAGCAAACACACAACCTTTTAGTGAGTATTTTAGCGTTCGTACGCGATTCATACTTATTTAGTGATTCGTGTATATGTTGGGAGAGTTATGGAGAGTCGAAATCGATAACATCATACGTGTTGTTAAGTATGAATGTGATGAGTACTTCAAACTTTGAATATGAATAGATGTTCCAAGGTATTCAAATAAGTATGTATCAGAAATTATGAGTATGATTCGAATCTACTCATCTTTTTGAATACTCATTGCTGATCTCTGGTTTGTTTCTCAGCTACTGAGTACAGTGTACTGTACTATGTGGGAGATTAAGTGTGTGTTCTTTTACCTGTGGCCAGCGGATTAGAAAAACAGACCAGTTTTTCTAAGTGTAACGAAGTCGTCGCAGTCCAGCTAATTAATCTCGAACGAAATATGATAAAAATATTTCTTTTGTCAACTTTCTCTCAGCAGCCTTCTGGCAAAAACTCGAAATTGTCATGAACATTTTCTCCAAAAACTCAGTCGTTCGAAGTCCATTTTAAACTGTAGTTCGCTTCACATACATACATAACATAATTGGTCATTACAACCCTTCAGTCAGGATTACGACCTAGTTTCTCACACCACTTATGTTGCGTGTGTTAATTTATACATGAGTGGTAGGACCTACAGTTTAACGTCGACTCCGAACGACAGATTTTTGAGAAACTTTTTCATGGCAATTTTTATTTACTCTCAGAGTTTGTGCCAGAAATCTGCTGAGAGGAAGTCGCCGAAGAAATATTTTTTGTATTTTGTTTTGATGTCTGGCTTGGGCCTCGAACCCTGGCTTTACGTCTAATAGGCCTACACACTACCTACTAGACTACGGCGGGTTCGCTCCACACTCATGAATAAAATGAGAAGCTAGGTCGTAATCCTAACTAGAATGTTATTATACTCAATTAAGTATGCAAGCGGACTTTATTCTTTAATTTTACTTTAAAAAAATCAACAAAATTCAATAAAAATTAGCAATAAAAATTGGTGCATATAGCATAATTAATAGATAAGAGTATTCCCTGTATTTGTTCATTACAATAACTTAATCTCGCCTTAGCCGATTTCATATTTTACGTGGTGATATGCTGCTTACGGTCAAGCAAACGTTTATTTTCAAAATATTTTTTTCTTTCTTTTTTTAGAATATTTTACTTCCAAACAACTAAACTGATAATTTGTAAGTCTTATCTCGTTTCCTTTGTTCCCCCTCCTACCTCTTCGGCTCTTTTCCCAACTATCGAAGACAAATTTCTTTAGTTTTTGTTTCTTTTTTTAGGTAATTTTTTTATTTTTTTTTATTTTTTATTTCGCACTTTAAAATTATACGACCAAAAAATATTTTCGTTTTTTATATTTATTTGTTCAACTAGAATTTTTCTGTGTTTTTATTTGTTTTAAACAAATATTGTGTGAGTTGATTGGTTGGTTCATATAATTAACACCTTTAAGCACAAATATATGAAGACGAATCTTCATTGTTTAATGGGCAAAATAACAACAAAAAAAAACTAAAAAACTAAAATAAAACAACAACAAATTGTTTTAAATAAATAAGTAGACATAAAGATTAGCATTTTGTAAAATTTAGTATTTAAACTTTAAAAAAAATAAAATTTAGTTCAAGTAACACTATTACATGGGGTGTTAAGGTCGACCATATGATAGTCTCTACAGCCCTACGTAGTTTTTGAAGTACTTGCACATGTATGTATGTACATGTGATGAGATCAGTAGCCTAATTCAGTTTCACACAACTGTCACAGTCGGCATAAAATTCGGAAAGCTTCTGCAACAAGCTATCGTGGGTAAAGAATCATTTCCCTCTGCAGTACGTTCTACTAGCCAATATATAGAAAGACAGATGAATAGTATGTAGCAATCTAAGATTTTTCGGATAAAGTTTCCCCATTTTACTAGAGCACACAATCCGCTGTAGTGGCAATTGAATAGTGAAACACACAAAATACATTGAGACGAGGGTTTAACGAGTCAATACAGTTGGTTAGAGCACATAAAATCGCACTGCCAAGGTCCACTTTTTTACAATGTAAACAGACGCAGCTCGAAGATTGCCTTATTCGAATACGGATGCTTCGGATCATCATTGCCACTCATACAGCGAAGAATGAACGAAAATAGCGAGAGAGTTTTCACGTTCAATATTACACTTTAGGATATTAGAGATTCCTCCGCTTGATCTTAACTTTACTCAGCTACCTTGTTATGATGGTCAGGAACCAATTCATTATCAACCAGTGGCCCTTAATTCATTGTATGTCCCCGTACTCTATTTACAGCAGCCTTTTGAGTCAACAAGCAACTTTATTATACATTGCATGTGTGCAGATGCCTGCCACTTACTCTGCTGCAGCGATCAGCAATGAGTATTCAAAAAGATGAGTAGAATCGAATCATACTCATAATTTCTGACACTTAATTCTGGCTTATTAAACGTAAAGCCGCGGTTCAAACCCCAGGTCAGACATAAAAACAAAATACAAAAAGTATTTCTTCGGCGACTTCCTCTCAGCAGATTTCTGGCAAAAACTCTGAGAGTAAATAAAATTGCCATGAAAAGTTTCTCAAAAATCTGTCGTTCGGAGTCGTCTTTTAAACTGTAGGTCCCACCACTCATGTATAAAATTAACACACACAACATAAGTGGTGTGAGAAACTAGGTCGTAATCCTGACTAAAGGGCTGTAATGACCAATTATGTGTGTATGTATGTATGTTTTGAGCAAGCAACTTTATTACACATTGCCTGTGTGCACATGCCTGGCACTTTCTCTGATGCAGCGATCAGCAATGAGTATTCAAAAGGATGAGTAGAATCGAATCATACTCATAATTTCTGATACTTATACTCATTCATACTTATTTTAATATGATGGAACCCAAAGTTTGAAATACTCATCATACTCATACTTAACAACACGTATGATGTTGTTGATTTCGACTCTCCCAATATATACAAGAATCACAAAATATGTATGATTCGCGTACGAACACTAAGGTTATGGGTTTGCTCTGCTTGCTGCTCTATTGTTTTTGCTTATGTGTCTTTTTTCTTTTTTTGTAAATGCAACAACAACTAAGACTGTAAATTTTGATGAATGATTCGAGTCACTAGAATTTTTCTTAAGTTATGAATCTAATTGTGTATCCTTATGAATCAAACATATTTTGAATGGTATGAGTTTGATGTCAACGTTGTACGCATACTAATTGCAACTTGCACTTATACATCAATGTTGTAGTGAGTACAAATGAATCAGAGTATGTAATTAAATTTCAATATTGTTGACTCACTTATATTCAAAATTTCATGAGTGCTTATGAGTAGCGAAAAAACGATTCAATGCTGATCTCTGGTACATATTGCCTGTCTACACATGACACCATATATAAATGCCTGCCACTTACTCTGTTGTAGGGTATAAATGGGCGAATTTAGTACAAAATTTAAAATAAAAACGCAAAAAAAACTAACTCCACAGATGCTAAGAGCAAAAACAGGTTAAATTCCAAAAATTTAATTACACACTAAATTTTAACTTAGAAAACTGAAAAGAATTCTAGAACATGTTTTGTTTTTCTCAAATCTTACGATAGGATTTAAACAGTTTTTTATCACTGTGATATTTTTATGCAATGGAATTATTATTAAGAATAGATTAAAGCGTAACAGAAAGGCCAGATGGCTGCCCTTATTGCAAATAAAATGTATAATAAATTTCAATTCTTATGTAGAGTTCCACAAGAGAAGATAAAATTTCGATATAAATTTTTAGTTGCTTAACTTTTAAAGGGAATTATATATGTATGTATGTATACTCCACGTTCTATTTTAATAAATCATAAAAGCGTACATTTTAATATATAAAAAAGAAAAATATTTAGGAATACAAAATTGGTTCGTAATAAAAATAAATCGTGGAAGTTATAAATGTTTTTACTCTTCTTTATGATTTTTGTTTGTTGCAGTAAGCCATTGAAAACTAATGCGGTAACAAACAAAAGCGTGTTTATTTCAAAACTTTACGTCTATTAATATGGCAGCACTTTTATAGTGAAAATAATAGTTCCCATTGCCAAAATAATAGTACCATTAGAAAACTTCGTCGTAAGCTACAGCTTTTTTTTTGAAGCCGAGTAATTGTGGCGGTAAGGAATAAGGAATAAGAAAAGCCCTGTGTTATGTTAGTCACAGTTTCATCATCTGAATACAATTGAATCGTTTGCGAAATATTCGTCTTATTAATCCATTATGACTACGATCGGCTACCTATTTCAGGACTTGTTAAAAAAAAACTTACCCGCCTTATAGTCCACACCTTGCATGTACAACAATAGTCTTCGTCCTGTTCGAAGATTTCAGAGATTTGACAGTTTAAAACGATCACCCTGTTGAATCTGCCTCTGTTCAAATTAGTTGAACCTACACAATTGGACATTAAAAACCTTTAGTCAGGATTACGACCTAGTTGGTCACACCACTTATTTTGTGTGCATATATTTTTGTATATAAGCGATGGGACCTACAGTTTAAAGTCAACTCCGCACGATAGATTTTTGAGAAACTTTTCATGGCAATGTTTATGCTCTCAGAGTTTTTGCCAGAAATCTGCTGAGAGGAAGTCGCCGATGAATATATTCGATTAGTTGGAGATGCCTGACCTGGGGTTTGAACCGAGGCCTAGCTACTACTACCACGGCGAAATTAACAACACGTTCAAATAACAAAATTGTTTGATCAAAATGGGTCCTCCTTTCGGGCAACATACCGTGCGAAAAATCATTTTCAGCTATGAGGCCTATTTCTATATAAAGGGGAATCGGAACAAATTAAATTGTTGAATTTGGAACGTTACGAATCCAAATGAGATACAAAATAGCACAATTCATCATAAAACCGACACTAGTTAGTGTGTTTCAGAACGGTGTTGGCCAGATCCTCATTGTCATGTGGCCGCAAGAGAACGGCGCTATGTCTCATATAGCAAATGGCGCATTGAATATTATTCATGAACGATTTGAGAACATTGTCATCTCATGTGAAGATAATGTGTACTGTCCAACGAGATCATTTCATTTGCCCCCTTTAACCTTTCTCTTGTCGACTCTTCCTTATGTCGCATGCGGTTCACAAAACCAACATAACTCAAGCCATTGGTCAAGTTCAGTCTGATTTATAAGCCAAATTCATGGAAATTCATGGATATTCCACACATAAGGGTCAATAGGTCTTTCTAATGAATAGAAAAATTTCAATGGTATCCCACACATACCTTGCTATATAAAAATTTCGAAATAGGCAACGTTTAATGAAGGACCCGAGATAATGTGTTTCGAACGATACAGAGCGAAAGTCCATAATTGGTTTGATTTGTTCTTTGCCTTAAAAAATAAGTTTTTTTTTTTGGCGCAGAGCTAATAAGTAGTCACAAAGGGTCATAGCTAACGACGGAGGCCATAGGTAAATATTAAATTTATATTGAGCCAATCGTTTCTTTCTTTGCATTAGCTTTATATTTTATTTGCTTTTTTTTTTTTGTTTTTAATTCTTGACTGTTTTAGTTGTATTCAAGCTTTTCCAGCAAAGAAAGTTGTTATCCTACCATAGCGAGCGCTACGATGATGGAGCTGCCATCTGTCATTGCTTAATAGCGACTTCCTATGTAATAATGTATGGTGTAGAGTAGTGAAGAATCTTGATCGTTGGATTCTGCTCCTTTGTAAGAAAAAAAGAGTTGTCTGGTCTTTTTGAAACATTTTTTAATGATTTTATTCTCTATGGAAAGGAGATGATTATTTGGATCTTTTCATTATAAATGCTGTCAATTTGCTAAACATTGCTGAGTTGGATGTTAACAAGCCAGTTTTCTCATTCAGTTGTTTTATGTGTATCAGAGATCAGCATTGAATCGTTTTCCCGCTACTCATAATATATTATTTAAATTCAATATTCAAATTTAACTACATACTCTGATTCATTCGTACACACTACAACGTTGATTTATAAGTACAGATTACAATGAGTATGCGTACAACGTTGACAACAAACTCATACCATTCGAAATATGTTTGATTCATAAGCCTGCTCATTTAGATTCATAACTTTAGGAAAAAAAAACTTATAATCCCTCGAATCATTTATCAAAATTTACAGTCTTAGTTGTTGTTGCATTTACAACAAAACTTTTCTCATCCAGTTATTTGTTTGTATATCATAAAATTCGTTACAGTGTTGTAAACGTATTTTTTAATATTAAAAATTTTATGCGTAACCGATTATTTGCAAAATTCGTTTTTAAAAATCATATTTTTAACCCAAATTCTGAAAAAAATGTTCATTTTCCCACTTAAAATAAAACAAAAATACGTCGATTATTACAAATTTTTTAAAACTTTCTTTTAATTATTGTTGTTTTGTTGTGCTATTACAATACAAAACCAAGGTGAAGTCTAATTATGTACGCATAATAATTTCAGATTTTCGTTTTTTATTTATTTTTTTAAAATTTTTTTTAATTTCTTTTTTGTTGTTGTTTTTACAGTTATTTGTACTTGTTAACGAAGAATTAAAACAAAAACCTAAAACTTAAATTCTGTTGCGGTTGTTTTAGTTTTAAACATTTTTTTTTAATTTTTTTATTTTTCGTTAAGTGTTAACAAAAGAACGGCAAATAGAAAAGTGACAGCAACAACAACAACAAAAATTTTAATATTATAGATTGTGTTGTATTTTTAAAAATTTTTTGTTTATTTTCTATTTTCTTATTGGAATTGGTGGGTAAAATTCCATTCGTTAAATTCGCATTTTGCTTAAATATTATTGGATGTTATTTTCATATCGAAAATGTTGGCTCTTTTCATTATTGTTGTTGTTGTTTTTGCTGGCTGCTACTTAAACAATATTGTTAATACGAGAAATGTTGTAGTTGTTGTTGTTTTCGTAGCAGTTATTATTCGCTGCCATTTGGTTTGCATTCGCAAGAAAAAATTTGTTTTTTTCCTTTCTTTCTTTCTTGTTTTTCTAGCATTTCTTTTTTGCATTTTATTTTTTTATTGAACAAATTACAACAAATTTTTAACACCATTTGTGTACACAAAACGGCATTATAGTGCCACATGCCATTACCGTGTAAATATCATATTGGAAGCCGGTTTTTTTATTTTCAATATCTAACAACGATCGGTTTTAGCAAGTTTTGATGATGATTATGAACGAACGAACTTCTTTATTCCAATATGATATTGACAGAGTCATTTTCTATGCTGATTAATGGTATTAGCAAGCAAGCAAGCAATATAAAAATGGAAATTCTAATAGGAAAAGTCAAAACGAAAAAAAAATATTAACAACATGCCACACAAGTTCATAAAAATATTTGAACACATTAAAATCTTTCTAATAAAGTTTGAGTGGCATTTGGACAACAATGCTTACGGACGTAAATAGAAATATTTAATGTTAATATAATGTTGAACACGTTATCATAGAAATGTTGCATAGTCTCGCCTAAAACTACAATAATTTAGGAGCTGTTTAGCATGACAAACGGAGAGCCTATACCAATTCCAATATACGACAAATTTGAAAGAAATACTCCCATACTTCAAAAAGCTAGGGATGCCTAAAGTTGCTAAAATACCTACCACATAGCTATAATAGAGGACTTCAGAAGAAAATTAAATTGAGATCCTTCCGCCTTTTTCAATGCTTTTTCGTACCCTTGTGGGTTACACTTACTGGCTTTCCTTACAATAACGTTACCTTTCTCAAAACATAACCTACTCAAATCTATTTTCGTTTGACCTGGTGTTTGTTCAGATGGTCAGCACCCATAGTAATTTGTACCCCACCCATTACAATTGTCTTTCACCAGTGAGTTTTCAACAAAAACCTTATACGCCGGCATATTCATATTGGAACTCGTTGCACAATTGATGTGATCGTACTCCTTGTTTCATTTCCGCATACGAATAATGAAGTCAAGTAGAAATTAAAGATTCGTATTGCTAAGTGTTCGCCTTTTAAAAAACAGTATTTTATTATTTTTGATCTCCTCCTTTTTAATCTCAAATAAACCTATGAATTTTATGTCACAGTATAAATGTGTCATGTATTTTTTACTACCACTCACTGACAGCATTATCTCTCGCTTTATCTATATACATATATCATTGATATTCGCCTTGTCAACTTCTACAACTGCATGGTCTCTTCAGGAGATATGTATTTATGATTTTTTTTTTAATAATTTTAAATCGTTGTAAGCCATATGTGCAAAAATATATCAAATATAACCATAAAAATTCAAATTTATAATAAAAAATTCAATAAAAAATAAAAAAAATATCTGCAAATACTTTTCCCATAAAATATCCAAACAGTTTCTAATCATCGTATTTTATTTTATCTATTTCTAGGTAAGTGTGATCAATACTTTAGGATTTAAAGATCTGTTAAATAAACCAGTAAGTACAACACATTTCTTTTTACTTCACAAATTCCAAGCATGTGATGCATAATTTAAATCGTTTCTTATTCTAATAACCCAAACAAAATTTCGATTTTCTGAAAACCGTTGAACTTGAGAATAATTACCGCTACTCTTCATTTTTCTTTTCAACGAACCACTCTTACAACTCGAGGTTTTGTATCTGCTTAAGAGGAGGAAACTGCTTTCCACTCTCTTCTCCAATGCCCATCTCTCGCGAGGCGCAGGCTTAGGTTACTTAGGTTACCTACCTACTCTTATAACTCCTTAGAAAGATTCTGGTCTCATCAGTAGTGTGGAAACTACCATCCTCGGAATTCGATTTGTCTTCTTAGTCCTGTCTTGCTGATTAAGCTTTACATTCTAAACTCGCGAAAACTTCATAGAGTAGAATACTGTATTGGTGACCTGGCTGTCAGTTAGTGTTGCTATGTCTCTTCATCACCATTAGACGTGAGACCCCAGGTCAGAAATATGAAAAAATAGTTTTTCGGCGACTTCCTCTCAGCAGATTGCTGGTAAAAACTCTGAGAGTGAAAGATAAAATTGCCATGAAAAGTTTCTTAAAAATCTGTCGTTCGAAGTCGGCTTTTAACCGTAGGTCCCGCCACTCATGTATAATGTCGTAATCCTGACTAAAAGGTTGTAATGACCAATTATGTATGTATGTATCGCTTATTCTCCGTACTTCCTGTTCTAGTTTATTGAGCGCATGTTTCAATGATGTAAACCTTTGCTCGAAAGCAATTTTCCCCATGGGCTGCAAATATTTCACTTTTGGATCGAATACCGCAAGTGTTCTTAACTCATCTGTGTCCATCCCTTAAAAGAGTATTTAGCCTTCACTCTTATTATTCATTCTCTTTGCAAAGCATTTCCAAAAAGCACTGAGCTTACTGTTAAAAAGAAATTCTGATCAGTAAAAAAAAATGTTAATTTCAATTTCTATTAATTTTGAATTAATTAAATTGAATTAAATTTCAATCTGCTTAATATTGTATTGAAAACAGAAAAGTATGCTAATGTTGCGTTTTTCTTTTTCCTTTTAATTTTTATTTAACAATCAGACAGTGACAAATGATTTTTAAACATTTTTTAAATAATAATTAAAAATAAAAAAATAAATAATTTATAAAATAATTAATTACATGCCACTAAAACAAATTCCCATTATTTAATTACAATAAAAAAAACGATAAAACAAAATAAAAGAAAACTTTACAAACTGACTCAAGAAATTGAAGAGAATTACAAATAAAACATGAAAATTACATTCAAACTGCCCGAGGGCACTTAATCGTATTTGGAATCTATTAAAAACGTGAAATAAAATGTGAAAAAAAAATTATTAATTAAGAAACACAAAACAAAATGCAACAACAATAACAACACTAACAAAAGTAGATAAAAATTATTAAAAAATAAATAAAAAACAAACGCGAACCGGTTAAATATTTAAATTAAATTGTTTTCCAATTTAATGTAGAAAAACAAAAAAAAACAAAAAAACACGAAAAAAGTAAAATTAATTAAATTTAAATACCTGAACCTGTAGCTGTGTACCTGTGTACCTGTGTACCTGTGTACCCATAATTCTAAAGGTCAATGGTTGTACAACAAGGAAGCATAAGTTTTTATATTTAAATGCCTTTTTTTTAATGTAGAATTTTAACAAGTCGTCTGAAATTGTTTAAAACAAAAAAAACAGCAGCAAAAAAAAACTAAAATTGCCAACAACAACTACTGCTGCATATACTAGCTATAATAGCCACATTTAATAATACCAGCAACAGTAACAACAACAATATCAACAATTTGTATTGTGTGAGAACCACCTCAATTAGCCAAGTTATTAAATGCTGTAAATGAATGTAATTTTCGTCTCGTTCTTCTATTTTACATTTTTTTTTCTGTTTTTTTTTTTTTTTTTTTTTTTGTTATAACAATTTATTTTGTTGTTATTCATTATAATATTAACAACTACCGCACTAACAGCAACAATAACAAAAATGTATATAAAATATTAAGACTTAATAATTCTATTTAATCAGACCGGTTTTTAGAATTTGTGAATAAAAAAATATTTCCTCGATTAGAAAATTATTTGCAAAAAAACAACAAATTTTAACAATTAAAAATTAATTTAAATAATCTATTTTATATTTGTTGTTGTAGTTGTTGTATTTTATTGTCTACCTAAAACAGAAAATTTAAAAACTTCAAATAACACGGTTTGCGCCTTTAGTTCTATTTGATGCCAGGCTATCGCCAACCTCAAATGCTAATAAATTTCTTCTTCAGGTGTAGTCGTGGGCCCCCATATTTTTTGCTATCTTGTACGAAAGTCTCTAGGCAATTCAGCGTAGTTGTAGCCAATAATAAACTGTCATATAAGGACACTGCAGGCTCTGTTGTATATAAACCCGTTGCATATTACATCACCGTAGTCTGGTAGGTATGGGGAGATCAGCAATGAGTATTTGAAAATATGAGTAGAATCGAATCATACTCATAATTTCTGTAACGTATACGTATTTATACTTATTTTAATATCATGGAACTTCTACTCATATTCAAAGTTTGAATTACTCATCATATTCATTCTTAACAACACGTATGATAATGTTGATTTCGACTCTCCATAACTCAGCATTTACACGTAGCACAAAAGCAGTATGAGTCGCGTACGAACACTAAAATATTTACTAGAAGGTTGTGTGTTTGCTCTGCTTGCTGCTCTGTCTTTTTTGCTTATGTGTCTGTTTTCTTTTTTTGTAAATGCAACAACAACTAAGACTGTAAATTTTGCTGAATGATTCGAGTCACTCGAAGGGGATGAGTTTGATGCCAACGTTGTACGCATACTCATTACAACCTGCACTTATAAATTAACGTTGTAGTGATTACGAATTGATTGATTACGAATGATTACTTATATTCAAAATTTCATAACTGCTTATGAGTAGCGAAAAAGCGATCTCTTATGTTGCATTATAAGACGTCAGGCCGTGGTTCAAACGGCATTCCAAACATCTCCAACACAAAGAAATATGAAAACAATATTTCTCTTGACAACGTCTTCACAGTAGTTTTCTGGCAAAAACCCGCATGAGTAAATGAAATTTCCATGAAAAGTTTTTCAAAAATTGTATTTTGAAGTCGTCTGTTGCTCCCGCTAATCATGTATAAAATTAACACACACAACGTAGGTGGTGTGAGAAGCTAGGTCATAATCCTGACTAAAAGGTTGGAATGATTAATCAAGTAAGTTAGCATATGATACTGAGGATCATAGCAATGAACACTATGGTGAGATTAATGGAAGACAACTTTAATGCAAGATTCATCAGGGAACACTGTCACCTAACACCTTAACTGTTCCCTAGATAGTACCAATAAGCTCTATATTCTCAAGTCCAAGGGATTTGAGACAATCTACACTTTTTTTGGGTAATTACAGGGAAAAGTGTTTTAAATTACCCGGAGGATAGTAACTTGAAGCATACAGGTCGCCATAGAATTAAGGAAAAATTGTTGTAGAATAAGTCTGGATTCAAGCTTAATAGCAGAACACATACACGGATTTGTGCGGCGTTAATTCAGCTTAGAGGAAATCACGTGGGTGTCTTTCAAGTTATAAGCAAGGAGTTATTCGAGCAGCATATTGATATTTACTAAGACAACAGTATTGAGGGAGACAACATATATATGTTGAGGGGATGTTCAATATAGGTTGGGGGCAGTCCTGCCTCTACATTTTGCTTTTTGTTGCAAAAATTAATCGTTGCGCAGAAAACATCGATATATTTTGTGATACGTCTATGCAACATCGATGCTCCTTTGTGATGCATTGAATCAAAAAGAAAAATTCATGGCTTTTTTCTAATGCCCATCAATTATTGCATTTACTCTTTACAATTCTGTTCAAAACTGGTCACACGTACGATCTTATCTCCTTTATTGCCTACGGAAGTTGTTATTTCTATTATTGCCTTCCACACTTTAGGGAACAGAGGGCGGTCACCAAACATCAAGTCTTATCATTTTATTATGCCTTTGCTTTGCTTCAGTTTTATTCAACACGTGTTTTTAGTTAAGCAAGTTTTAGAATAATAGAGTTGCCATGTGTCGTTGTCTTAAATCAACGCTCTATTTGAAAATGTGTTCGATTGTTGCATTGTGTGTAAAGGTGAAAAGCTTTTACTCTTTGAATTCTTTTCTTTTTTAAGATACGGAGGCACCAATAAGTCACTTCAGGACCTAGACTTTGTATTCATTTTTGTTGAATTTGAGAGTCTCCAAAGAGATTTAAAGCAATAAGAAATTGTGTTAATTGGGTGAAGAATTGTTTTAATTTGGAATTTATTTAGTTTAAGTTGTAGTTTTTTATTATGTTCCTTTGTAGTTTGTTTTTTTAAATTCTTATCTCAATTAGTACTTGAAAAAGTACTTTTAAAGGGGAAACCCCCCACTTTGATACAAATGAAGAGTGTTTAAACAGAAGCCTTACTAAGTTGCCCCAATTTCAATGATATTCTCAAGTTACGATTTGATTATACAGCGGAAACAATAACTACCGACACACTTGAAATTCGATAATGGAATTTCACCAAAAATCTATTGATAACTGATAACATAATGAATTATCGCATGTGTGCTATCGTTAAGCTAACAAATTATTATCGAATGTAAAACAATCAAGGGCAGAAGAAGTGAAACGCAAGAATGTTGATTCAAACAAGATTTGAGTAATTTTTGTTTAAATTAATGAGAAATGGCGGTGCCATACAAAAACTGCCACAAATCCGTAAAAAAAAAATCGTACAAAATCTAGCAACTAAACGGCCAACCATTCAGCCAATCTTACGTATGCGGAATTAATTTTGAACAGAATTAAAAAAGAAAAAAAAAATTTCTAAAAAACAAAAAACAAATCCGACTGGCATCATGATATCAGGCATTTAGTATGGCTTTCCGTCAGTTTGTCAGACGGTAGCAAATATTTTTCTCTTTTTTTTTTGTGTTAATTTTTAATTCTCCAACTAAATATACATTTTTCAATCCGATGAATGTCACTGCCTGTCTGTCAGTCTGTTGTTTCATGCCATTTATGGCTATGCTGTGCATAACAGGGTGCTGTAAGAGAGAAGTTGATTTTAATTTAAAAAATTATTGAAAAAAAAATATTCTTTTTTAAAAAAATTATTCTGTTTTACAAATTTTATATACATATATGTATGTATACATTATATAGTATATATTTATTGCATTTAATTCTCGTCTATTATTTGTTTTTGTTTTTAGTTTCTAAACTTAACAAAAACGATCGATCGAAGTATGTAAAAAAATCAATTGCTTTCAATTTCAAGGTTTTTACGGTCGGTTTGAAAATTCCAATTTTTTTCCATTTCTTATAACAAAAAAAAAACAAAAATACTAAAATACAAACAAAAAACTTGTAGTTTGGTGGCTTAGAAGCATTGTTTCTATGAATTCAAGATTGGTTATGGGAAAGAGTGTTTTTCTACAGAAAATATTTGGAAACAAAACTTTATTTGGCATTTTTGGAAAAGTAAATTGTTATTAAAAGTCACCGAAGTCTAGTAGGTAGTGTGTTGGCTTATTAGACATGAGATCAAGCACTAGATGAGACACCTCCAACAAAACGAAATATGAAAAAATATTTCTTCTGGTAAAAACTCTGAGAACAAATAAAAAATTGCCATGAAAAGTTTCTTAAAACTCAGTCATTTGGAATCTTTAAACTTTAGGTACCGCCACTCATATATAAAATTAACAACCACAACATAAATGGCATGAAAAGCTAGATCATAGTAGTCGCCGTAGTCTAGTAGGTAGTGTGTCGGCTTATTAGACGTAAGGCCAGGCTTCAAATCCCAGGGCAGACATCAAAAAAAAATATGAAAAAATATTTCTTCGGTGACTGACTGCTTCTCAGCAGATTTCTGACAAAAACTCTAAAAGTAAATAAAATTGCCATGAAAAGTTTCTCAAAAATCTGTCGTTCGGAGTCGACTTTAAACTGTAGGTCCCGCCACTCATGTACAAAATTAACGCCCACAACATAAGTGGTGTGAGAAGCTAGGTCGTAATCCTGTCTGACCAATTATGTATGAAGCTAGGTAGTAATTCTGACTGAAGTATGTATGTATGCATGTAAATTGTTATTCAAACAATCGTTTGTTTCAGTTGCATTCATTAAGTTTTTCCAGCTCTGCTAGTAATTTGTGTGCTATAGCAGGTCCTGATACGATAAGATTGTCCACAATCAACGGATAAATAGATTTGTTATCGAATATCATATATTTTACGTAGTACTTGTCTTCCTCGTAGAGCATGTCTGTCCTTGGTCGAATGAACAAAGAATCGTATAATACACAACAAATAAAAAATTCAATTTCCAGTCGCACTTTCTGTAGTCGCCGTAGATTAGTAGGTAGTGTATTGGCTTATTAGACGTGAGGCCGCCCAGGTCAGACATTTTCTACAAAACGCAATATAAGAAAATATTTCTCCGACATCTTCCTCTCAGCAGGTTTCTGGCAAAAACTCTGAGAGTAAATAAAAAATTGCCATGAAAAAGTTTCTCACAAATCTGTCGTTCGGAATCGACTTTAAACTGTAGGTCTGGCCATTCATTTATGAAGTGAACACCCACAATAAAAGTGGCGTGAGAAACTAGGTCGTGATACTGACTAAAAGGGTGGAATGACCAATCAAGTAAGTAAGCATATCATATTGAGGATCAGAGCAATGAACACTGTGGTTAGATTAATGGAAGACAAATTTAATGCGAAATTCATCATTGTCACTTAACACTTTAACTGTTCCCTAGATAGTACCAATAAGCTCTATAATATCAAGTCCAAGAGATTTGAAACAATCTACACTTTTCTTGGATAATTACAAAGAAAAGTGGTTTAATTTTTCCATCAAACTATCGAGAAGCAGCCGGAGAATAGTAACCTGAAGCATACAGGTCGTCATAGAATTAAAGAAACTATATATACTATATATGCAAATCTAACATCCCTCTTTCCTTACTTGCGCAACCTATTTCCTCGATTCTAATACAACACACTACATAAGAACGAGTTTTTTTCTTGACTGTTGATTGTGCAAAAAATATGATCTTAAGCACATTGTTTATATAGGAATAGAATTTCTAATTTTTTTTATGGTTTCAATAAAAGAAATTACTTTTTCTCCTAGCCAATATACATACACATGCTAAACACTATTATGCATTATAAATATGTTATAATTGTTGTTGATTTTTGTAATTTTTATTAAAAATGACAGCGAATTTTTAGATTTTTTTTCCTCTTCGATATTTTTTCTAATTTCTAATTTTTCTGGTTTTTTTTAACGACAACAACAACAACAACAACAAGACAAAGTTCATAATATAATTGTAAAGAATCAATGCAATTGGTGTGGTGTTTGTTGGCGTGTTAAAAATGGTTGTGGTTTCTAAGAGTGTATGTTTAAAAAAAAAAAATTTTTATTTGCTTTTTTTGAAAAATTTTAATATTTTATAAAATAAAATATAATGGTTTTATTGTTTTTAACAAAAACTTTTCTATATGTACATATGTATGTATGTATGTATGTTTATCTCTGTAGTTTTTTTGTTATTGTTTAATATGAATTTTGTGTAACGAATTCTCTATAAAGTTTTGTGTCTTGTTTACTTAAATAGAAAATGACAATCCCAAGTTTGAAAAAATGTTGTTTTTTTTTTGTTAATTTTTTTACACGTATTTAAATGACGCAGTTTGTTATTATTTATTATTGTTGTTGTTTTATTTTTTATATTTTTTTTATAAATTTTTATTATACTTCATATAGATTTTTGTAATAAAAGGAATATTTCGTGACTTGTTGTAAGAAAATAAACAACGAAAAATACAAAAGAAACAAACTTAAGAAAAGATAAATAAGTTTGAGACAAAAAAACACCGTAGTTTACTGTCAAAATATTGAATTTTTTTTTTTCATAATAGTTTTTAAAATGTCAAATGATTGCATTTTATAAGGCAAAGCATTTTGTTTTTATTTTATTTTTTTTTTTTTCTTAAAGATTTATTGTTTAACTTTATTCGTTACGTTACGTATATAATTTGACCGGAAATAAAAGCCAATACGTGTATGATATCATTGCGAAAGTTGTAGAATATAATCATGCCTTTTTGTTTATTGTCATCAAAGTTATAATAAGTAATGAAGGTCATCTATTGATTTCTTATTAGAAATTCACAGATGGCTTAAAGTCCAATTATTTTCAAATATTATGTAGGTTTAGTAATAAATGCAAATACTTTACGAAGTTACTTCCCAAACAATACCAGCAAAAAAATGCCATGCGGCAAATAATTCACGCAGCGGCAAGATTTTTCCTGGTAACAGGCCTGTTGAAGAAGTGTAAAGTTTTACTTATCTTGGCAGCCAAATCATTACAGATGCTGGTGCCGAAGTCGACTATGAGACTCGAGTTGGGAAGACAAAAACGGACCATTACACGCCTTCAAGAATTATTTATCTAATATGACCAAAATATTTGATGCGAATGAGAAAACAGTATTGTACGGAAGCGATGACGTGACAGTGGAAACAAAGAACAAACTGCAGGCTTTCATTAACCGTTGCCTTAGGAATATATTTTGCATATAGTGGCCCCTCCACTGGATTTGCAATTTAGAACTTTACCGAAGAGGAAGACAAACACCCATTGTAGTAGATATGATATTGCCGCGATCGTCTGAGAGAAGTATAATGAAGATGCTTGTAAAGCGGGTTAAAGTCTTCTGAAACGAATATTAACTGGTCCACCTGAATGATGCAAAAGCAATTAATAATAACTCGCTCTGCATTTGCCTTCTTCTGGAGCCTACATTGCGCATATCAATATAAAATGTACTGTAGAAGTAGAGGCCATTTCATGAGTATTAATTTGATCAAAAAATATCTAGACGAGCAGCAGAAAATGTTCATATATATGCTTGTAACACTCCTACTTACTCACTTAGTTACTTAGATACTTGATTAATCATTACAGACCTTCAGTCAGGATTCCAGCCTAGCTTCTCACACCACCCATATTGTGTTTGTTAATTTTTATCCATGAGTGTTGGGAGATACAGTTTAAACATCGACTCCAAACGACAGATTTTCTAAGATATTTTTCAGAGTTTTTGCCGAAGATAGATGGCTGAGCGGAAGTGTCGAGAGAAATATTTTTTCAAATTTCGTTCTGTTTGAGATGTGTGAGCCAGAGTTTGAACTACGAGCTCTTATCTAATAAGCCAACGCATTACCTGCTAGATTACTTCAAACACTCCTATTTTATCAAAATCCTATGGCTCTTAACTTCTACTTAAAACACCAGTTCTTGTCTCCATATGAGATTCTGTATCTAATAACCATTGAAACTGAATTCATTCCCGATTTTAATTTTTTCAAAGATATCGTAGCATAATTTAAAACGATACAAATTCTCTATTTTTAATAAGTGCTCTTTCCCATTCAATTTTGAAATTTTATGATTCAATCTTCCTTTGAATCTTGTAATGTTTGCAGTAGAATTGGCCAGAGGTGATTTTCTATTTCATTTTCTTTCCATGAATCGGTTTATATTTTCTTGATATCAATTAAGTTTAAACAGACAGCAACTAAGTTTATAAGTCCTCAGTCCACTGGTAATTTGGATTTGCGCCTTCAACTGAATACAGAATCTTTTTTGATAGGAGTTTGCGACAAAATTTTAGCTGTTGTGTCAAGCAGTGGACAGAGGGAGAACCAGGGAACTACTTGAGGTCGACAAGAAAACAGGTTCTTATACTATGGAATATAGGAATTCTAACTCGGCGCAAGACCTTTTATATAAGTGCCCTTCACTTCCGCGCAGACCGTGTCAGTTTTTGGCTGAATGAACGTTGGAATATCTGGGCGTAATGGCGAATGTGTTGACTGGTTTCATCCAGAGCTTGGAGTAGTTCAAACCTATCATGACAAGAGGGCTTACCTCACACCGGGTAACATGCTTATAAACGGGTAACATTCCTATGAATGGCAAGCTACCTGCTGACCTGACCTTGACATCCTTTTTAAGATTTGTTTTTATGTTCCTTTTTTCCTCTTTTTTTACTTTTAAAACACAATTAATTATTGAATCAAAATAACTACAGATGTACATATGTTCTATGACCACAAAAATTCACTCACTATTACAATCGTTTAAACTCCTTTAAACACTTCATATAAACTTCAATGTTAAATGGTCCTATAATGTGAAGTGTTCCTTCTTTTCTTCTTTGAAAACCTAAATGCAAGAGCATAAAATGATTATTAGAACACTTAAGTAATCAAATAAAAACAAGCCGCATGCCACATGCCACATGCCACATGTATGGTAAGTCAACTATTGTATGTATTAACCACATACACACACACACTGATTTAACTTGTTTGGGGGCCTCAATTTTCGGTTGATTAACAAAAGTGTTGTTGTATGCAACAAGACTCAATAGTAAGTGGCCAACTAAAAATACTTAAAAAAGAAAAACAAAACAAAAATCCTTAAAACCAAAAACAAATACAAATACAATGTACAACACTACATGCACTTACACTTACACTTACTAAAACTGTTTATTTAAGAGCAACAAATACTGCCTTACTGAGTGCCTATGTATGTTGCAAACATAATAGTGCAACAGCGTACAAGCAAATGATAACGACATAATGCAACAAGTGGTTATATGTATGTATTGGTAAATATACGTGTGTGAGTGTACAAGAGAATTGCCAAAAATAAAAACAAAAAATAGTAAAAAAAAAACATCTCATACAACTGAAGGAAAAAGTTACCAAAGTCAAGTGTGGCCAAAAATAAAAAACAAAACAAGAGAAAAAAAAGAAACTCAACCAGACAAATTTATAAATTGTGCTACAAACGGCTTAAAAGAAGAAAAACAACTACCAGCACAACATTATGATCAACATCATCAGTATGGATAAGGCAACAATACGGGGACATACATGTATGACATGAATGTATGTGGCTAGGCTTGTTGAACACACATACATACATCTACAAAAGCATTCACACATATAGAATATGCTTGTGGCAACTGTATGCTTGTTTGCAACAACATAAATGCACTTGTCCTTTTCCTATACACAGACATACAGCCACTTACACTTACACTTGCACATAACCAGACTCACTTAACGTTGCCAAATTTAAAGTACCCATGCATAGCTGTGCCATATATACACATGCCATGCATACCATCCATATTAAGGATATGATGGGATAACAAGCAAATTTTGATTGCATACAGATCAAGTTAATACCGTGCATTTAAAATATTCTTCTTATGCCCTTAATAACCGAAAATATGAAAAATAACAAAATAACAGACACTGTGCCAAAAAAAAAGTGTTTTTTTCGTTTTATTTGGCGGAATATCATAAATTTTTCCCCCCAAAAAAAGAGACATCAAATCTGTTGGCGGAATGAAATGTAAACGAAAAAAAAAAACGTTACATCAATAGCGCAAAAAGTGGCGTTAATACGCTAGTGCAGCACACACATGTTATGCGTTTTAAGGCACAGACACAAATAACCAGCAACAAAATGTGAATTGGGCAATTGACGCCATACATGATAGTCCCGCCAGGCAATTTTTTTTCGGCATTTTTTTTTTCTCTCCTTTTTTTTTGGTGAATATATTGGCTGGTTTAAATAGTAATTTCTTACAGAATGTATGCACATTGCAAATTTTGTTTTAAAAATTAACAACAGAAGAAATTACTTTCACTTCCAGCCAATATTGCAGCAGAAAAAAAACGAAAATTTACCAAAATATTGTATCCTTTAACAAAATATTCTTTCATATGGTGGCGAGCCTGCAAAACAGAATGGCTTAAATAAGTGCAGGCAAAAAGCATTTGGGCATCAGTGCAATCAAGTAAAACTTCGCTGGAAAAAAACTGAATAACAAACGGCAGGATATTCCCCAAAAAATATGAGGCTGCCTTAACAAAATTGGGCAAAACGTATTGCCTGTTTTTAGGCATTTCTTTTACACTTACACACATACTCGTGCATGTACACAATGGCAGAAAAACCCATTCAAGTGCTTATCTTATATTGTGTGTTGCATTTTTATTATTTCATGTTGCAACCATCAACAGCATCAGCACGTACAAGTTGTTTGCATATTTATTCATACATTCTTTCATTCAGTTCCTCATTCATTCATTCATTTATTCATTTTCACATTCATACATATTATAGGAGCTCAGGGATGTGGTTTTCCTTGTTGTTTTTTTGGCAAAATCTGATAGTCTGTCTGTACTTAACTGTCTGCTGATTTTTAAACAATTTTCGAGGTTTTTTTTATACTTCCTCTTTTTCCCCCTCTCTCTCTCTCTACTCTCCCGGAACATGTGCATTTTTTAAGTGCTCTTTTGTAGGCCATATTGTTTGCAGCTTATTTTTTTGACTGAAATTTTCTCCCCATTTTTTCGGTATTTTTTTGGGTTTTTTTTTGTTTCTTTTGGTAAATAAAAAAAGTGCCAAAATATGCGCTGCCATTTATTGCTGGCAATTTTTTTCCAGGTTTTTTTTCTTTTATTTATCGCTGATTTTTTACGAAGCAATGCGCTATCATTTACTCCTTTCGACCGATTATTTGAATTGCATTTCAAAAAAAAAACTTTTTCCATGAAAGAGGCTTAAAAGGGATTTGTATAGGAATTATTCATATTAATTAAAGTCAATTATAGTTTTAATAACAAATAAAATATGATTTAAATTGTTTTCGGAATGTATCAACAGAGGGCAATTGTTTACAATTAGTTTAAGAGTCTAAAATGTGCCTTCTTACCATACCAGTCCTTACTCTACATCGTCTGTCTTTCGAAGAAAACACTTCAGTTACCTCGTCTATCTTTAAAAGAAAATACTTTAGTTGGGAGAGTAAAACATTTTTTATAATCAAAAATACTGCACACACATACATAATTGGTCATTACAACCCTTCAGTCAGGATTACGACCTGGCTTATGTTAATTGTTTACATGAGTGGCGGGGCCAACAGTTTAAAGTCAACTCCGAACGACAGATTTTTGAGAAGCTTTTTCATGGCAATTTTATTTTTACTCTCAAAGTTTTTGTCAGAAATCTGCTGAGAGGAAGTCATTGAAGAAGTACTTTTGTTTAGTTTAAAATGCCTGAGTTAGGATTAAGCCAATACACCACCTGCTAGACTACGAAGACTTCAAGTGAACATATCCTCGGATTTTATGAGAATTTTAGTTCAGCATGCTACGGTCCCAAATGCTCTGAGTAACTGCAGGCCAAGTTAAATGGATAGGGTGTCAAGTTTATTATGAAATCCCTGTACTTGCCATTCCCTACTAGTCTAGAACCTGTCAGTCGTTCTAAGGTAAATGACACCTTCCGTTCTGAATTGGTCATGGCAATAAAAAGGATTCCGACCTAGTTTTTCAGGCTGCATGTGTTTATTTTGTCCATGTGTTGAGGGACCAACAGTCGATGTCGATTCCGAACAACAGACTTGAAAATTATTTCATGGCAATTTTATTTTAATCTCAGAATTTTTTTCAGAAGACTGCTGAGAGGAAGTCGGCGAAAGAAATATTTTTTAATTTTTCGTTTTATTCGAGATGTCTGGTGTGAAGTTTGATTCACGGCCTGGCATCTAACAAGCTAAAACACTACCTACTAGACTACGGTGACTTCAGATAAAAGACTTCAGATCTTAGAAATAAAATGGTCTACCAAATATTTCCAACTGCGAGCCTTTTCCTAGTCAAGACAGCTCGCCTAGTGGACGGTAATAGCGGCTTATAATGCATATTAACAGAGAAATTTAAAAAAATTTTATATTTTGAAGATTGCCTTGTTTATAATCAACAAAGAGTAGAAATAGCTGGCCCTTCAATAATTTAATGCAGTTGTCAATATGATCGCGGACTTCCACAATTAAATAATTACATGGCTATTAGCAACGTCTCCAATTTTTTTTTTTGAGAAATTTTTCATGGTCGTGTATTTACTCTCAGAGCTTTTGTCAGAAGAATGGGATGAAATAATTTCTTCATATTTCAATTTGTTCGACATATCGGGGATGGATTTTAAACCACAGGATCAAGGCTATCTATTGAAGTCGTCGTAGTCTAGTACACTTGTTCGTTGGCTCACTAAACATGAGCCCTGGATTCAAATCCCAGGTCAGACATTTCAAACAGAAACGAAATATGAAAAAATATTTCTTCGACTTTGATTTCTGGCAAAAACTCTGAGAATAAGTAAAAAATTGCCTTGAAAAACTTACTCAAAAATCTGTTATTCTGAGTCGACTTTAAACTGTAGGTCCTGACCGATTTATGGATAAAAATTTATACATAAGTAGGGTAAGAAGCTAGGTAGTAATCCTGACTGAAGGGTGGTTGTAATGACCAATTATGTTAAGCCGATATGATGGAAGATTTCCCGACATGTCGTGGATGGACTTCGAAACAAGAAATCGCGTATATCTACTAGACTACTTCGACTTTGTCTCAATTATTCGTATGGCAGCCAAAAATTAAACTCTTTTGATAAGACAATCGTTTCTAAAATGATTCCAAACTTTAATATCATTGATGCTGAGTGCATTATCTACTTTGTGAGAGCTGTTGTGGTGGTGTATCTTCCTGCTGTCTCAAAATTTCATCCACTCTTTATATGACTGACTGACAGTTCCTGTGTCTAGCCTAATACATGATTATTATGAGATTTTAATACTAATACTACATAAACTTAAACTTAATTTTGGTTGCATTAAGAATTATTTATTGAAAGAATTTCTTGTGCCTTCCCATTGCTTTGTTTATTTTTGTAAAATCGAAAATCTATTATAAAACAAAAGTTATTTTTAAATGCGGCATTTGAATATCGAAGTACGAGCATTCATTTCATTTTCATAATCCATAAATTTTATACGTTTTTATTTACTTGCAATATGCTTGTTATGTGCCCTTAAACAATTGAATCATCCAGACGTATCGTAATTGTCTGCTCTTTAGGACATAAAATTCATTTTAAATTGTCAGGACAAAATAAAATAAAAAAAAAAATAGAAAACGAACATCAAAACCATTGTATACGAAATAGAAAATTCAATTTCCTGTAAAAATCATTGAAAAAAATGTAAAACGAAACTCTATAAATAAATACGAGTATAAAACACTTCAATTGTATATACACATACATATGTACATACGTAAATAGAAATTTATTTGTTGTAGAGAGTAAAACTATTAGAGACGAAAATAAAAATCATTAGAAATAAATTTAAAACTATTTTTACACACACAGAAACAATGTACAAAATGCAACAGGCTGCTGCATGAAATGTTCACAAAAAAATCCTGTAAATAAAATCTAAAAAATCTAATATTGGATGCAACACGTCCTTAAATCAATAAAAGGAAAAACGAACCAACTCATGCTTTGGCATTTCTGCAAACATTTTATAACACTCTCTCTCTCTCTCTCTCTCTCTCTGTAAATAACAATAATAACAACAACCACTATTAAATCTAATCACAATAACAATTTACAATTTCAATTCATTCATTCATTCATTCACACAAGCATTCATTCATTCAATAGTTTAAAATGCCGTTTTTCTGTTCTGTCCTTTATTCACTTACTCAGTCGTTTATTTGTTCATTCATTCATTCATTGAATTCGGAAATTCAATTTGGGTGAACAGCAGTAGCAGCCACAGCAGCAACAGCAACAGCAACTGCTAAACGAGAGTATTTTGTTATTTAAATACTCATCTAAACTGGCAACCTCTATAATACTCACTCCAATTCCATTAAAGCCATTTACAAAAATTTACTGGCTGGATGAAGGTATAAACAGAGAGACAGACATACTACATACAGACACAGACAGCAGTGTTTAGCAGTGGCTAAACATGTTGCAACAATAGTGGCAACAGTTAGCTAAACAAGCACCCAAAAGTAAACTACAGGTAAAGAATGGCACACAGGTTACACTAAATAGAGAAGGTCTTTTAAAATATGGCCAAATAGCATACAAAAGTTACCGTTGTCTAGTAGGTAATTTGTTAGCTTAGTAGACGTGAGCCCATGGTTCATAACCCAGCTAAGACATCTGAAATAAAACGAAATATGAAAAAATAAGGAGAATATTATTTTACTTACTCTGGAGTCACTTATCTGGAGTCGTTGTAGTCTATTAGGTAGTGTGTTGGCAGACGTCTCGAATAAAATGAAATTTGCAAAAATATTTCATTCGGCAACTTCCTCTCGGCAGTCTTCTGAGCAATTAAGAACGGACTGACAGGCAAGCTCATGAATTTCAGAATATACCTAAAAGCCTATCCTTTTAACTTGTCCTGCATTTGGGTTTGGTGGACTACAGTATGCCGAAGTAAATATCTCATAAAATAAGAAGATAGGTTCACTTGAAGTCGCCTTAGTCTAGGAGGTAGTGTAAAGGCTTATTAGACGCAAGCCTGTGGTTCAAATCCTAACTCAGGCATTTTAAACAAAATGAAATATGAAAAAATACTTCTCCAGAGACCTCCTCTCTGCAGCAGCAAATTTCTGGCAAAAACTCGGAGAGCAAATAAAATTCCCCTGAAAAGTTGCTTAAAAATCTGTCGTTCGGAGTCGGTATTAAACTGTAGGTCCCTTGACTTATGGATAAAATAACACACATAACATAAGTGGTGTGAGAAACTAGGTTGCAATCTTGACTAAAGGGTTGTAGTAATAAATTATGTAAGTAAGCAAGATTCTAAGTTGGTTTGCTAAACCCAGTATCACCCCTTCAAGCATAAGTTCTTAAAATTTCAAAATTCTTTAATTTGTTCACCAATTTGTTTCGCCTAATGTTGCACCCTTTTGCCTACATGCAACAAATGCTTGTAATGTATTTATTATCTGTGTGTCGGCAGAAAGCAACTAAAATTGTTGTTGTTATTTAGCATACAGAAGAAGAGCTAGAAGAATGGTTGCAAAAAGAATTTATTTTTTAGATTTTATTTTTCATTTTATTTTCGGGATTTATGTAACAGAACCATTAAAATACATACACATACAAACCTGCAGCACATAAATGTACAAGGACTAACACATATTTATATAGACATACATACATATGTATGTATGTATACATATAGAATCTAAAATAAATGCCTGTTGCACAATCTGTTATTGAATACGATACATACATGCACATGCCCATTCATATATGTACATACATGCACACAATTTGATAAACAAACTAAAATTCTATTCTATTCTACTAGAAAATTTGTATTTGAAATATTTAGATACACACACAAACAAACAAGCACACATACACATACACACCACGACACAGATACAGACAATATACATATGTATGTATACGAGTAGAAAATTCACCAAAAAAAAAAAACAAAAATCTTTTCATTCATAAAATATTTGTTTAGTTTTACTCCTGTTGTTGTTGTTGTAGCATGCAACAAGCATAGTAATGTGTGTGTGCGTATGTGTGTGTTTGTATATAGAAAAGCAATAAAAATAATAGAAATAAATTCAACATACCGGCTTATTGGTATTGTTTTAGTACGTTGCAGTTACTGTTCTCGTCTTTAACAGGTGCGGACACAGATAAATATTTGATCATGTGATGCTGACACACACACACACACACTCAACTTATAGGGTAAGGGAAAAAGTATGTTTCTTTTACATTCAGGAGTTACAGAAGCAACGTTTTAAGTGTAAGTTTTTCAACGGCTCAGATTTCATTCCTTTTGAAAGTCCGTAAAAACTTAATAACTTCAGGAAGCTTCGTATGCTCGCAGTAGAATTCTGCAGGCCCTTAAAATACTTGTGGTTCTTCATACTCATATTTGACTACAAAATCTGTTATTTCAGATTGCCAAAGAAAATTACTTTCTAACTTAATTGGTGATTACAACCCTTCAGTCAGGATTACAACCTAGCTTATCACATCACCCTTGTTGTGTGTGTTAATTTTATCCATAACTGGCGCATCCTATTATTCGAACGACTGATTTTTGAGCAGCTTTTCAGTACAATTTTGTTTTATTCTCAGGATTTTTGCCAGAAGACTGGTGAGAGGCAGCCGCGCAGGGTTTTAAATTACGGCCTCACGTCTAATAGGCTGATTATGAAACCCCAATGCCACTACATTCATATGAAAGCGAGTTAAGGATGTAGATGTTCGATTTGGATTTATTAACGTTATCTATTTTTCCTCCACTTCCCATTCTCTCCTTTCCTACATTTTGAATCCCTCCATTATTCTTCCCTCTGTAAGTACGTTGTACAATGGGTCAATTTGACCTCCGGGTACTGTACTTGTCTTTATTGACAAGTACACGTCCTCTAACCTAACCTAACCTAACGTTATCTATTTTGAAATGCTAAAAATTAACACCTACAGCCAGTAGAACAAAATTAAATTCAAATTCTTTTTTAAAAAAGAATTTTTTTCATTGCCCCATAAATTTTTCCACAAACCATACAACATCCTTGTAAAACAACTTCAAATGCTTTATCTAAGCAGAAAATATAAGATCTTCAGATATTTACCACAAGTTACTTCAACTTTTCATTCATTCACTAACTTACTCATCCATTCTGTTGTTCATTCATTCATTCATTCATTCATTCAGTTGAGTGTTGTTTTCTTTCTTCCCTAAAAGTTTACAATTTCTTTAACAAGGCCAGCATGCACGGTTTACTCTACGAATTCAATTTTATTTCTTCAACTATTTGTCTGTTGAAGAGGAAGCCAAGCAGGCATTAAATTCTTAGATTTTTTGGCAGCCAAAGAAACGTTGCTGATGCTGTGTTGCAAAACAGCAACAGGCAGCAAGTAATGTATGCTGTACACACACACACACACACAACACACGGGTGCATAAAACCACTGCCAGTAAAAGAGAGTTTGAATCAGCATTTTCATGTTTAATGTTGTGTGTGTGTGTGTGTTGCTTGCTATCTGTACTAGTACTTGAGATTGTGGTTGTTATTGTTGTTGTTACAATAAAACAATTTTTGAACATAAAGTTGTTGGGTTTTATTGTGCCGCATGCAACAAGTGGCAAACGAGAAAACTATTTTTATTTAAGTTTTCTTGTCTTTTTTCTTCTTACTTTTCCTTCAATCCGACTCTAGACAGTCATTATGTCGTTTGAAATTATCATCGTTTATATTTGAGATTTTTTTGTCTCTTGGCATCAGAAATTTTCATGGCGTTAGGTGCAGGGATTGGATTGGTTTTCTTTTGTGGTTAAGAGATTTCCTTACTTAAAGTAACATTTTAATTCGATTTGAAATGTTTTCAGATTGCAGCAACGTTTCACAAATCATTGTGAGGCTAACAAACCTACAGAATATTGGTCGCTTATTTATTTCTTAAAAATTAGATTCGATTACTTATCCTTCATACTTAACCTCAAAGTAGATTTTTATTTCAAGACAGCTCTGCGTTTCGGTCGTGAAATTGTGAATGAAATTCCAAATAACAAATATCAACCCCGCTTGTGTTTGATTCAAACAAGAAAAGGCTACTAAAGAAGATCGTTGTTTGAGTGCCACATAAATGTCCACAAACGAACTTCATTGTCCAGATTAATTATCTTTAAAACCCTACTGGAGTTACTTATGGAGTCTTAATCATGGGCGGAGGTCATTTATATTTCAGGAATGATTTCAAAAACTAAATTGATTGAATTGCAAACAACAAGAACAACAACAAAATGAAGTTGAATGTGTAATGAGATTCCGTTGAGCTGCTACAACATGGCAATACAATCACTTTTATTTTCTACAGCCTACAGCACAGCCCTTTGAACATGGACTTAAGCTCGAATATAAATTCCAGTAATCTAGGTTTTAACACCTGAGAGAACAACAAATCGCCTGGCCCCTCATCTCCCCGTAGAAGATCGAATCAAAAACTAACAAATCGCAAGTAAGCTCAAGCAACTCTAGCTACCGACAAACAATAGAAGGCAATTAGTCAAAAGTTTCCCAGCTCTGTATTCCATACATCTTCATAGAGGACCAATCTACAAGAGACGGACATGCTATCATACTTTAACTTGCTAAAGTAAGCCAATCAACTGTTTATCCTAAAAACCTTGATGTGAGGAGATAAGCCATTACCCCGACTGAAGAACTGTAATGATGAATTAACTAAGTAACAATTCAAAGAAATATTAATGAGATGATAAAGAAAATGATTTTTGATGGCCTTATATTCGTATATTCGCCGCAGTCTAGTAACCAGTTCGTTGGCTAATTAGACGTGAGGCGAGCCTCCAAACCCCAGGTCAGATCTTCAACAAAACGAAAAATAAAAAAATATTTCTCCGGCAATTTCATCTCAACAGATTTCTTGCAAACACTCTGAGAGTAAATAAAATTGCTATAAAAAGTTTTTTCAAAAATCTGTCGTTCGAAGGAGACTTTAAAACTGTAGATCCCGCCACAATTTAACACACGCAACAGAAGCTAGGTCATAATCCTGACTGAAGGGTTGTAATAATCAGTTATATATGTATGTATGTAACTCTAGCTACAGAGAATTAGTCAAAAGCTTCCCAGGCCTGTACTTCATACATCTTCACAGAGGATATTATTTCTAGCCTACGAGAGACGTTCTATTACACTAGTAAACCAATCAACTGTTTAGTTTAAAATGAGGGGCAAGATCGTAAACCTGACTAAAGGATTGTGATCAACAATTAAGTAAGTATGGTATTGAAACTGAAACAAACCGTAGATAACGAAGAAGATGATTATTGTGATGGCTGTGTATGCTTTAAAGCTACGAAAATGGATAAATAGATTTGCCAATTATTATATATAAAATTTCATCACTAATCCGTGATGGCCCTCCAAAACTTGACGGAGTTAGTTGAAACGTTTTGAGACAACCACAGTTTAACCTAAAGCTTGCACTGAGAGCCCTACTATTATTTGTTATATTTAAACAAAACTGCAAAGAAATGGTAGTCAGTATTGGATAACAGAAAATACTTTGTAAGGACAATATCTAGCCATACAAATTATTGCTGACCAGCCGATAATTCACTGTGTTTGGCTGAGAAGTTTTGATCTAACCAGGGCTCGCACTGCGTTCTTATGTATCTGATTACAAAAATTAAAAATTATTTTGATTTCGTAAGAAAATAGTGGGAAAAAAAACTTAAAATCTTATATTTTTCTAAAATCTATTGTGATTCTTTTTAAAAGACTGCAGAAAATAAAAATAAAAAACAATTGCCTACGAATAGGCAAAAAGTATTACATTTATGCAACATACTCACACTCATTCATTCTCTTGCATGCATACACATGCAAAAATACACACACTCGCATTTCCACAAAAACACTTAGCCAGTGTACAACAACAAATAGTGTGTGGGTGTGTTTCTAAAAACGTATACATTTTTTCATGGGTAAGGGTGAGTTTCGTTGCCTTTTTTTTCTTCTGGTTTTTGTTTTTGGTTTAAATGTGCATTATAGTTTCGGTTGTTGTTGTAGTTGTTGTTATTGTTTTTGGTTTTCATTAAAATACGAACGTACACACACTCGCACACACTAAAAAATAATATCCACAACTTTTTACTCGTATGTTATACGAGCATTGCATTATTCTCTCTCTATCTCGCTATCCCTATCTCTCTCTATCTCTTTCCTTAATATTTTAGGCTCATTTTAAAGCTTTATGATTGGCCAAAAATACAAACACAAATACTTACACACTTCCACTCACACAATTAAAATACCGTTATAATAATAATAATAATAATGAATGCAACTACAATACACACGAACAAGCATAAGCACATGCACAAGTGTTGTATTGTATTTTAAATTATTGCTGATGATGGTTTTTTTTCCTTTTCTTTTTCATTCGATAGTTTTTGTTGTTGCTTTATTGTTGGTGGTAGTTGGTGTTGTTGGGATATTTTTTTTTGAGGCATAAAATATTTTTTTAGAATTTCTGCCTAAATTCGTTTCCATGTTTTCTTTTTTGGGGCTCTGTTTTTGGGCATGAAATATGGTTGGATTTTTTAGAGGGAGATTGTTTTGTTTTTTCTTTCTTTCTTTTTATTCTTGTTTTTCGTAATATTTTTACGTTAAATGAAGGAAAATTAAAAACACTTTTGTTGCCAAAAGAAAGAAAACTAGCAACCGAATTGAACACAAAGTGGAAAAATTTTGATTAAAAACGAAATCATAAGAATTAATAAATCGATGTGGCCATTTCGAATAGATATGGCATTAGATTTGGTATTTTCATTTAAAAAGTCTACTTAAACTCAATTAAATTAAAATAACGGTTTATTCATGTTCATACACATACATATAAGCATACATAACTGATCATTATAACCGTTCATTCAGGATTACAACCTAGTTTTTCACACCAATTCTGTTGTGTATGTTAATTTTATGCATGAGTGGCAAGACTAACAGTTTAAAGTCGACTCCGAACGACTGATTTGTGAGAAACTTTTAATGGCAAATTTTATTTAGTTTTTGCCAGAAGTCAGCGAGAGGAAGTCGACGAAGAAATATTTTTTCGTATTTCATTTTGTTGTAGCTGTATGACCTGAGGCTTTAACCGTGTCCCCACGTCTAATAAGTCAACGCACTACCTACTAAACTACGGCGACTTCTTTTAAGTTAAATAAATTACATAAAAGTCGGCGTAGTCTAGTAGGCAGTGTAAGGCCGTGGTTCAAACCCTAGCCTAGACATCTCGAGAAAAACGAAACTTTGAAAAAATATTTCTTTCGGTGCCATTCCCTCAGCAGTCTTCTAGCAAAAACTCTAAGAGTAAATAAAAATTCCATGAAAAGTTTCCCAAAAAGTCTGTCGTTTGAAATCGTCTTTGAACTTTAAGTCCCATCCCTAATGGATAAAATTAAGTCACACAACATGGGTGGTGTGAGAAACTAGGTTGTAATCCTGATTAAAATATATATATATATAAGTTCTTGTTGTTCCTATAAGGAGCATAGGGTCTGACTAAAAGGTTGTAATAAGCACATACATGGAAATAGTGGGACAAAAGAACGAATGCATAGTGCATTCTACGGGCCTATCGACAACAAAAGTGTGTGCTTTCCGGGAAAGACGAGTAGTATCTATAAATATATGATTTTCGGAAATTAAGTCCCTTAATTTCGAAAAATCCGAATTCGTTGCAGTAGCGATATAATAATGAAATACAGGCCACATTGTGATGGTGTTTCAATGAATCCATAGAGTGAGATACCTCATCGTCATTAATAAGCACCTTCGCCCATTTCTCTACGTGGGCTTTGAGGCACTCATATCGGCATATTTTTAATCCTAGAAGGCTGTGTTGTGTAGAACTATTTCGTTTAATAACTAAGTTACGAATAATTAACAGCTGCTAGCTTTATAAATTATTGCATTTGAGACAAACCACGTATCAAACAATATGTCATATATTACGACACATGGCTCGTCTCTCCTACTTTTTTTAAGTACACACGCATAGCTAAATTGCATTTTAGCACTTCCATTCTGTAGGTAATTCACTTCAATCGTGTCACTTGCTTAAAACAGAAATATTTTCACAGAAATTAGAAATTAATTTTTGGAAAAATAAAAGAAAAACAAAAACAAATCGCATCATTCATTTCATTTGCAAACGAATTTTTCCACAATTTGTTTAACCCCCCTGCAATGGCATTAAGTTTTGGCATGAATGCCATGCTAATCGTTATCAATTTTTTATTAAACGAACAGTATCACCCATACAAGATAATGAAGACTGGCAAACAGACAAACGACTACAACGATGACAAAATTTAGGTGTCTGAGAACAGATTTACTTTACCAATGGGTTAAAGCATTCTATCCCCCACTGACTTTATGATAACATGGAAACATACAAGCATTTATAGCCACATTAACACACACAAAAAGTTGTCTTTTGATTCACCAATAAATGGTTAGGTGACCATTTGTATACAAAAAGAAATCTATAGAAAAATAAAGACAACAAACGGCACTACATACACACTAATACACACACACGCACCTTAACCGCTCAAAAGCTTTTATGTTTTGTTCTCAAATACAAATAAATTTTGCATGAATTTCAATGAAAAGAGAAAAAGTGCGTAACCTTATGGTCTTATGGCCCCCTTTTCTTAGTTTAACACGCACACACATTTACATATATCGCAAGAGAGGCAGAGAGAGGCAGAGAGAGAGAGAGAGAGCAATAAAATGCACATCCTTTTTTTAAAATTTCTTTGCATTGAAAAAATGCGTTTTTATTGTATGCATAGGCCTTGCTCTGTGTACATACATATGTAAGTGGTGTGTGTATAGAAATTTATTTGTGTATAGAAATTTGAAAATAGACAACAACAACAATAATTATAAAAAAAAGAAAATAATTTTGCTTTTGCTTGTGTCCACATAGACCAGCTACATACATACATACATACATACAAGCAATATTTGTTTTTTTATTCCATTCATTACATGACTGCATTTTTCTTCGTATATGAGCAGCACATACAAACGAACATATGCTTATACTACAGAATTTTACTTAAGGGATGAGTGAGTGAGTATAAGTGATAGGTGCAGGTCGAAATGAAAATAATGAAAACCTAAGACACAACGAACGAATGGAAAAAAAGAAAAGAAAATATTTGCCAAGAAACAGTCTGTTTGAGTTTGGATTTTTCTTTCAATTTTAAATTTAAATTTTAAAATACGAAAATAATGATGAAAATTTGTTTTCGTGTTTGGTCGTTTTCGAACCTGGATTGCATAGGTTTAAGGTCAAACATTTTAACCACAATACATATGCTCAGAGGGCGTTGTTATGAGACCATGGGCTAGTGGCAACTCTGTCAATCTAGAACATTCAACTGCAGATCAATCATTTGCTTAGAACGAACAAAAGAAAATATTGAGGAAATGTGGACAATGATTTGTGACAACCTCTTCGAAAGCCAACACCTGCTTCAATGATGGTTTACATCGCAATAATTGACAATGAATGTTGAGCACTAGCTTTCTGTGAACAGCACAGACAATGTTCACATGGTTCATTTATTTACACGCCCACTTTCAACGATGTCAATTACGTCACACAGTATTCGACCCATGATATTAACATCTTCAATTAGATTCGCTCTCTACATACATACATACACAATTGGTCATTACAACCCTTCAGTCAGGATTATGGACCTAGTTTCTCATACCACTTACGTTGTATGTGTTAGTTAGATACATGAGTGGCGGGACCTACAGTTTTTTAAAGTTGACTCAGAACGACAGATTTTTTTGAGAAACTTTTCATGGCAGTTTTAGTTGCTCTCAGCAGATTTCTGATTTCATATTTACGTTTTGATGTCTGACCTGGTCTTTAAACCGTGGCCTCACGTCTAATAAGCCAACACACTACCTACTAGACTACGGCGACTTTACTCTCTACAGTCTTACCATATTTACAGGAATATGACCAAGCTCCGACGCAGCCTTAATCATCATTTTGTTTTATCTGTTGGATGTCTAGTAGTCTCCTAAGTAGCGTATTGGCTTATTTGCCACGAGGCTGTGATTCAAATCTTAGTTCAGACAGCTCGAGTAAAACGAAATCTAAAAAAAAAAATTCTTTCGGGCGGCTTCCTGTCAGCAGTATTCTGGTAGAATCTCTGAAAGTAAAATAAGATTGCCATGAAAAGATTCTCAAAAATCTGGATAAAACTAACGCACACAATGACATGAGTGGTAAAAGAAACTAGGTTGTAATCCTGACTAAAGTGTTGTAATGAATAATTAGGTAAGTAAGTAAGAAGGCTTGTTAGATGATGTCTTGTTTCTGGCAACTGAACACAGCGATTGAAAATGTACACCTTTAACCCGTTATCTTATATGTTTGTGAAACGTGGACATATTACAAGACTTTATCAAAATATGCTTGAACTCGATTCTTTAAAATTTTGTGGCTCGATAGGCAACCGCGCTCATGACAGTAAACTCCCCTTGGAAATATAAAAAAAAATTTATGATAATGGAAATGTTACCCGTAATACAATTTACTGGTAACCATAGTGTCGACACTACACGAAGACGAACTTCGAGAGGTATTGCCTGCAGGAAAGAACAGAAACTAATGAACAAAAACCTTTTTCTAATAAGAGCAAGTGGTACTAATGTAATGTAATAAAGCAGTCGCCGTGATGTAGTAGGTAGTGTGTTGGCTTACTATTCGTAAAGCCCGGGTTCGTATCCCAGGTCAGACATCAAAAATGAAATATGAGAAAAAAAAAAAAAAAAAAAAAATATTTCTTCGGCGACTTCCTCTCAGCAGATTTCTGGCAAAAACTCTGAGAGTAAATAAAATTGCCATGAAAAGTTTCTCAAAAATCTGTCGTTCGGAGTCGACGCTAAACTGTAGGTCCCGCCACTCACGTATAAAATTAACGCACACAACATGAGTGGTGTGAGAAGCTAGGCCGTAATCCTGACTGAAGGGTTGTAATGGCCAATTATGTATGTATGTAATAAAGCAGTGTGTGCATATAAACTTCTATCAATTTTTTATTGCCAATTAAAAAATGTTTAAAACAAAAATAAAAATATTTAATTAATCTTATAAAATCAATTGTATAAGCTCATGTCCATGCCCAGTTATTTAAGCATTTAAACGGAAATCAGCAACACCTATAAGAGACACAAACATACACACACGCTGGGCACACGCTCCCTATCATACTCGCACATGTTGTCTCAACTCACTCTCTTGCACGCACTGCCATTGTTTTTGACAAACGATGAAACCGATGATTAAAAAGAAATTCTTTTACACACACATGATTGTGATGATAAGTATGTACCGTTAAAATGCATGCTATTGTATTATACATAGGAGAGTCTACATGCCTGGGTATGAGCAAATATAAGAGAATGTCATTTACACACATTTACATATGTATTGCATGTACATAGTATATGTACCATATAAGCTTAATATGTACATAAAATCTTATATACAGACAGGCACAGACAGACAGACACACATAATTTTTATATTTTTTTTTTAAATAAAAATAAAAAACGTTTTTAATTTTTATGGACAAACAAAAAAAAGAGAAAAAAATATTGATTTTTCTTTGTTGTTATTGTTGTTGTTATTATATTCTCTTATAGCCTTACATATTGCCACCATTATTGACATGTTGTTGAATTTTTCTCAATTAATTCCAGTGAATTTTAATGTTAATGGCGTTGCTTGTTGTTGTTGCTCTGTTGGCAGCACATTTTTTTTGTTTTCTCGTTAATGTCAAAATTAAAAAATACCATTAATTCCACTTTTTTTTATTTGTTGCAACGAAACATGCCAACATTAACGAAAAAAAATATTCAACAAACAGGAGAAAAATATACAAAACCAATTGCAACAAAATATATATGAAAACAGAACAAAAAAAAACATCACATTTAAATTTCAATTCGTTTTTTCAGTTTTCCAATTTTTAATAAAACATACATACTCTCACGCATACATACATGCTATTAAAAAAATATCCTTCTATCCGCTCTATTGCTCGTTCTCTCTCCCTCTCATGCACATATTAAGGGGTCATCAGTGAGACTTATATGCACATTTTACGTAAACACAGGTTTATCTGTTTGCCAGACAATGTCAGACAACAGTGATACCCAATAGGCAATATAACATGAATTTAAAATTTAAATAATAAGTAAAGCATACACTACCACTATGACAGTTTTTGGAATGAATCCAAGTAGGAGTCAAAAAATCCGTATCAAGCTCAGGTTTTTAGATAAAAAAAACAAAAATTAGTCAAACTACCGTCTAATACATCAACTCACTACCTACTAGACTACGGCAGCTTTTCTCCAAACCTATTGCTCTCATAAATTTCAGAATGCTGTTCGATGTCAACAATGACAATTCTCTGCTTAGCACTTGATATACATCCAGCAATTTTTTCCTGGCATGCATTAATATCCTACTGGTTGTAAAAATGTGGTCTCATGATTAATTTTCATCGTCACAGAGTACTCGGTGGGGCTCGATAGAACACACTCTAAATGAGTGTAGCCCGAGCCTGTAGTTACCTATTAAAAGACCGCTCCCTGAATAGCCTGATGCATGATTCAGATCTTCTTTTATTGTAGTTGCCCAACGAAAGTTTTGATTGCCTCAAATCCATTTGGATTGAGAAGAGCCTCTCAAATATCCCCTCCCACTTAGATCTCTTTTTATTGTAGTTTCCCAACGAAAGGAGAGCTCCTTTCAAATCCATTGAAAAGACCCTCTCAAATATCCCCTCTTACTCAGATCTCTTTTTATTGTAGTTTCCAAAGGAATGTATTGATTGTCTCAAATCCATCCCTTCTTTCTGCACAGAAAGTTCTGGTCCTATTAGCGGCTCCTCCCCACCTCGGAATGCTGTCTGCTTGCTCATTGCCAAGAATTCCCACATGATCGGGCACCCAGCAGAGCCATACAATCATTGATGATTAAATCAATAAGAGCCTGTGTGTCAGATGGTGTTGCTATATCCCGCTTCTTTTACCTCCTATCCAATTTGAATTGAAAACATCTTTCGATGTTATGGACTTTCGCTTAAAACACCCCCAAGTTTACCCATAGGCTCGAAATATTTCATTATGGAGCCAAAAACTCCTGCTCCTATTCGAAGATTCGTTCTTTGCCCATCTGTATACTACAAATTTCTACGCAGATCTTTAAGGAAGTTCTTTAAAAATAATTCTAAAAAAGAGTAATTTTTTGTAATTCGCAAAAAATGGTTTGCTGGGTTAGTTTTGATTATTTTTTTTTTTTGTTACAAATTTTTGTAAAAATTTCAATTTTTTCGCTTTATTTTCGGCATACAAAACATTTACATTAACGTTACTACACTGAATAATGATTTCCTTTGCATTTATCCTTCGTCCTGCTGACATGACATTCGCTTTACAGTCATGACTACAACAAAAATTAACATTTTTTTTTTTCAGACAAAAAAAGAATATTTTTTTTCATTTCCAACTATTTACGAATTTAAAAATAAAAATTGCAAATTATATATACATACGTATATATATACATGTATGTATTTGTATTATGTACAATACATAAACATTAATGTAAATATATATGTATGTATGGAAATATATGCATAAGTACAGTATATAACAGACCGAAAAAAAGCACAACAAATAAAGTTTTAAACATTTAATTACAACAACAAAATGCACAAAAAAACATTAAAAAATTAATTTTAAAAAAATGTACGAATATGTGCACATACAGTATATAAAAATAAAAAGTGCGTGCTGTACACGCATATATTTTTATTTTTTTTTTAGTAAGTGCGTGTTTAATATATAAAAAGTGCAATAAAAAAGGAAGAAGAAGAAGAGAAGTGTATGTATTTAAAACTATTGTAAATGAAAGTCTCCCTTACCCCGCAATAGACAGTAGAAAAATAAAAAAATTAAAAAAAAAATGAGCAAGAAATATTTAATTGTTGTGGAAAATAGTTTTTTTTTCAGAAAGACCAGAAGAATTTTCTTTTTTTTTCAATATTATTGTAAATGCAAGCAAATTTGTTTGTGTTGCCTAAATACGTGTGCGTGAGGATCTGTGTTTAAGGGAAAAAAAATGAAATGAAAAAACAACGCATTTCAACATGCACTCACTTTCCCTTATACATACACTGTATGCAAGTACAGTGTTCTTTAAAATATTTTTCTTTTTTTTGCTTTTTTTTGTTAATCAACCCAAACCTATAGAATTTTTATAAAGTCATGTATGACATTTAAAAATATAAATAAATACGCTGTTAATTTACACCACCAAGCAAATATTTTCAGAGCCTTTTTAGTGGTGGTAGGGATACGTTTTGATTGTGCTGAAAAAAATCCATGAAATGCAAGCCTGAATTCCATTTTAATTACACCAATCCACTCGCTACGCATATATTCCAAAAAAATTTCATGTAAACTTATTAATTTTGTTTCCTATAATTGAAACGAGTTTTATTAAAGTCGCCGTGGTCTAGTAGGTAGTGTGTTGGCTTATTAGACGAAAAGCCACGGTTCGAGCCCCAGGCCAGACATCAAAACAAAATACAAAAAGTATTTCTTCGGCAACTTCCTCTCAGCAGATTTCTGGCAAAAACACTGAGAGTAAGTATAATTGCCATGAAAAGTTTCTCAAAAATCTGTCGTTCGGAGTCGACTTTAAAAACTGTAGGTCCCGCCACTCATGTATAAAATTAACACACACAACATAGGTGGTGTGAGAAACTAGGTCGTAATCCTGACTGAAGGGCTGTAATGACCAATTATGTATGTGTTTATTAACGATAATATTTTTTGAACGATAATATTTTGCCTTTTTTGGATTAAAGCCGTCATTCCATCAATAAGGAACTTCTGAACATAAAAAACTTATTTTTACGCCATTAAGTTAGCTCTGTTCTCTCAGTTTCTGGCGAGTCTTAAACAATGTGTGAGGCGTGGCGTTGCCTTTATGGAACACAACATCTTTTCTGTCGGTCGATATTTACTTACTTAATTCGTCATTACAACCCTTCAGTCGGAATCACAACCTAGCTTGCCTCACCACTTATGTTGTGAATGTTAATTTTATGTGGGATCTACTGTTTAACGTTAACTCCGAACGACAGATTTTTAAGGATCTTTTCATGGTAATTTTATTTTACCATCAGAGTTTTTGCCAGAAAACTGCTGAGAGAAAGCCGAAGAAATAGAGATGTACGAGAGCTGGGTTTTGAACTACAGAAGCTCGTCAAATAAGTCAACATAACACCTACTATACTAGGGCGACTTCCATTCTACGTATTGCTTTGTAATTATCCTGACTATTTAAGAGGATATCTGATTCTAACATTCTAAACTCAACAGGCAATTAGCCTGTTATTCGATTCTCTAATATTTTTTTTTTTTTGTTTTGCTACAAAAGATTAAACTCCCATAAATTGTTTTCACTCACTGTTACTTATAGAAACTCTTAGGAAAAGTTTTGCTGGGTTATTGTTTAGCATTTAAATACTCATACGCATACATGCACGCAAACTGAAATATTTAAACAAACCCACACTCTTGTTCTCAAAAAAAAATAAAAAAACTCACATAATTTGTTTTTGTTGTTATTATTATTGTATTTTATCGTTATGTACTGTTTTTATTCTTCATGTATTTCTCTTTTTTTTCTCTACATTTTCATTTCCAAACCCCAAAAACTGCACCTATTTAACGCTGTTCTATGCACACTGTTTGATTTTATTTCATTATTATTGCCGTTGCTGTTGTTGTTGCATTTCTCTTTATAAAAACTTTTGGTTTTGTTTTGCATTTCTCCCCACTGTCACCAAAAAATAAAATTTATTTTGTATTTTTTTTGTGCGTTTACAGTGGGAAGAGAAAGAAAGTAAATGTGTAAAGCTATAAATGTGATTAAGTGTGTATGTGTGTGTGTGTGTGAGAGAGAAAAGAGAAAGAGAGTAAAGGCACCTACTTTTTTTTGGGTAATAATAACAACAACAATGTATTGTGAATTTAAGAAATATTTGTACAATAAATTTAAAGCGCGAACGAATGAACGAACGAATGGCAATAATATTAACGAGCCAACGAACAAACCGAATTGTAAATAACATTTGTTGTGTATGTGAGTGCGTGTAAAGAATGCAGGCATATAGGCAATGTAAGACTTTTGAAATGATTGCATAAATTTGCTTTCAATTCAAAACAATAATGTAATCGAAACCATATGCCATATTATACACACGAAAATGATTGAAGATCTTTTTGGGGATATAATTTTCTGAGATTTGATTTGATTTGTCAGAAGACAAGCTGTGCCACAGGCTTTCTTTCAAAAAGTGCTCTGTTACTAGGCAAACTTATCATACTAGTATCTAGGATTTAAATAAATTAAAAAGAAGGGTGGCCATGTAGTTTGTGGCTGCGTTATGTTTTTAAAAAACTTTAAACGAAGTATAAAAGAAAGTTGTGAAGATATTAAACCACTTCTTGCTCCTAGCTGTTAAAAATATTCCTACGTTTAACCACATATCATGGTTTCAGAATGCTGAACAACAATGTCGCAGACGTCTAAGCCGTATATGTGATGAGGTTGCAATAATTTATTTCAAATAAATGTTTAATCTTCACAGAAGCTGCCATTAATTGGCATCCATGCCGTCCAAATCCAAGAACTATAGACTTCTTCAAAGTTTAGATCAATAAAATGACTTGTTTGACGCTTATAAAGGAAAGTTGGGTTCGGAAATTGAATTCCATCGCAGTGTCTTCCTGCCAAGCCACCATAAGAAGTTCGAATGAACAATATTACTCTTTTGCTTCGAAATATGAGAGAAAAAAAATTGTCATGAAAAGTTTCTCAAATCAGTCGTTCGCAGTCGACTGTAAGTCCCGCCAATCATGGATAGAATTAACCCACACAACATGGGTAGTGTGTGAGGAGCACGTTCGTAATCCTAACTAAAGGATTGCAATGACCAATTAAGTCAGTAAGTAAGGTAGCGTAGTGAAGTGGCTTAAGGGCTCCTATTCCAAGCCATGCCGTCAAAATTCGCATCGGATAGGAAACAAAACAATTTTATCCCCTGTTTTTGTAAAACAAACGACTTCAGACAAACGTCTATTGGTACGGAAACAAAAACACTCAACTTTGTGTTGTTCATACAAAAAGACGTTGGTCGGTAATCGTTTGTCTTACAAAAACAGGTCCTTAACCACTGGTTTCCGAATTTTAAGAATGAATAGTCTTTATTTTCGCTCTATGTTAGACATTCGGAAAGAAGAGCAGGCAGTGTCAACACTTGAGAAAAAATAAAACCCAATGCTACAGTATAATATGCATGCTTGAAAACTAATGTTTCTCGGTAACATCAGCTAGCAATACTAGTTTCTTAGGATCAATTATCGTAAATCGAATTTTTTTAAATATCCTGCAAATCACAAGTAATTTTTTGAACAATGCTTAAATTTTTATTTTAAACGTTTTTTTTACAAATTTTTTTCTGTCGTTTCTATTATTTTCAAGCAATTAAACTTTGTTTGTTGCTGGAAATATTAATTAAAAACCAAAAACAAAAACAAAAAAAAAGGAAAGAAAATCTATTAAATTCTGTTTACTGCCATCGGCTTTAAGAATTTTTATTATTTCGTTTGACAAATACTTGTTGCAATTATAACCGTTAGATTTAATGTCACACAACAACAATAATTAGAAAGAGACAAACAATTGAGGAAACCTCTAAAACAAAATTGTGTGTGTGTGTGTTGGTTTCTCTTCTTTTATTTTTGATTTTTTTGTATCATTTTCAAGAAAATATTACAACACATTGACAACATTTAAGACAAGTGGGACAGTAAAGTCTCAAAATGCAATCTAACACACACTCACGCACACACACACGCACACTCTTGCATAAATGCCTATACAAAATGAACTCATTTACATATAGGCGCCTAATGGCAGGCTACAATATTACATGCAAATGAAAAGGGAAGAGAAGTGAGGCGAAGGCATAAAAATGAACCTAAAACTGTATAGTATAGGCAGACATAAAAACAAAACTCTTACAGTTAACCTCTAGCTAAATAACATTCTAGGCAACAAACAAAAACAACAAAAACAACAACATCAACAAAAAAAACTACGTTGAAATTCTATTTAACATTTGAAAAACGAAAAAAATAAAATGCTGCTGCTTTCTTTTACTCAGCAGTAGTTACTCACTCTCACTCTTCAAAGAGACACACGAGCACACACACACACACACACATGCATATAAATACTGCTTTGGCAATACATCATTACTCTACAAAGCATTCGTTGTCGTTGTAAAAAAATAAAAAATAAAACGAAGACAAATTATAAACAAACATAGCTATACATACGCACACACGCACACACACACATGTACATGCGTAGCTAAATACTATATAGGCATGGAAAATTATACAAAAACAAACTATTTGCACAATATACGGTTAAACAGAGAGAGAGAGAGAGAGTATGAGACCTTAAGGGAGAGAGTAAGCGGCCGAGTAACATTATGGTTTTGGTGAAAGATGGCAATGAAGTTTATAACGAGTATGCATGTCTATGGCCAAGTCTATAACCCAAAGAGAATTTACTGCTTGTGTTAGCGAATATGTGTCCGGGTATGTGTATGATGTGTGCTTTAGTAGACAAGCTTTTTGATTTAAACTTTGTCTTTAGCTTTTTCTCTTTTTCTTTTCGTTTCTGTTTTTTTTTCGATTTTCGTTTTTGTTGTTGTTGTTTTTTTTTCAAGCAACATTCTTTTGTTTTATCATACGCAATTTTACGCTGCAATTGCATGCGTATAAGACTTCATTAAAAAATGTATAAGAGTATGCATAAGTAAATGAATGTGTGTGCGAGTATGTCGTGAGTGTGCCCCTGTTGTATGTGTGTAGGGATTAAAATAAAACACAGAGTAGGGAGATATTTTTTTAAGGGAAATGACGTAAAAAAACGTTATTAGTGTGAGTAGGTTTTTTTTGGTAAGGGCTCCCATAAAAGCAAATGGGAAGTGAAAAGTGCATGTGCAGTAGATAGTTGCACATATACTAAGGCAAACACACACATACATACATATACTGTATAAAAAGTACGATTGAACGTAATAAAAAACGAGTTTTTTGTTTTTTCCAACGACAACAACTGCACAAAAAAATGTACGAAAACAACTGCATAAACTTTGTAAGCGCTGGTGTAGGTAAACTACGCAATGTATGTTAAATATCACTGTGTGTGTGTATGTATGAGTGTATATGTGATTGTTTTTGTGTCTGAAAATATGTTTTGGGTTATTTACAGTCACAGAAATTTATAAATGGTTTCCATAACAAACAAATTTATCGTAAAAATGGCTTATTTTTACACTAAAAATGGGAACTTGTTTTATTTTCTCTTCTTTAAGGAACATAAGCATCTCTAGCTTCTCACACAAATTATGTTGTATGTGTGTTAATATGTCCACGAATGGGGGCCCCTCAAGTTTAATCCCAACTCCCAAGGATAGATGTTTTTGAGAAGCTTTTCATGGCAAGTTTTATTTTACTACCAAAGATTTTACCAAAAGACTGCTAAGAGAAACTCGCTGCAAGCATTATTTCTTCATATTTCGTTGTTGTTCGAGGTATATGAGCTGGGGAGTGAACCTCAGGCTCTCATCTAATCAGCGAACACACTGCCTACTAAGCTACAACGAATTCAGACAATGTTTCAATGGTGCATACATACATTACTTGATGCTATTAAATCATTTATGATTTCATTACCATCGTTTTATGTGATCCACTTGAAACTCATGTTCTCTTGTTCAAATCTCCAACACTGTATGTGCTCTATTATATGTACGTATGTATGTGCTGCTTATAAACGTACTGCATGAATATTTTTCGTTTTTCTTTACAAACAAACAAAACGAAAAAAAACGTTGTTGTCGCTCAGTATCAACCCTATTTTAGTTGATGTTGCTGTTGCCAGCAAACATAAAATGCGTTTGCATTTTATGCGTTTTTAAACGTCACAAAAAAAGAAAAAAGAAACGAACACACACACACGAAATTTTGCATTTTTAACGAAAAAAAACAGAAGAAATGCCAGCATAAAAAATCGTTAACAAAAAAGTTTGAGTCTCTGGAGGACATTAACCTTTCTGTGGTGCAGCATAAGCAAAAAAAAGACAAAAAAAAATAAATGAATATTGTATGGTGGCCCATTGGAAAATGTGCACACACTGTCAGTGTTGCTACCTCTCCTATGCTATGTTAAAGCCTATGCTGTCGCTCTGGCTCTCTCTCTCTCTCTCTCTTTGCCTCTCTCTGGTTACATGTTGGCACAAATACTAATAAAATTTTAAAAAAGTTTATTAAACAGGCGTTCAGGAGTATTTATTACACTTAAGTACGAGTAGAGCATGTGTTAATTTGTTAACCTTTGTTATTGTTGTTGTTGTTAATTTAATTGTTGTTGTCACTGTTGTAATCCATAAATGTTGCCATAGTCGTTTACAAAATTTTATGTTAAAATAATTGTTTATTAAGCAGATTTTTGGATCGTTCAAATTTTGTTTTTTTCTTCCTTTGAAAATTTAATTTTCCAATCTTTCATTTGCTTTACAACAAAAACAACAATTAAGAATTATTTTCTTTCCAAATTTTCTAATTAATAATTTGTTTTTAGTCTGATTGGAGGTTTCTTTTCTGCATTTTTTTCTCTTTAATTTCATTGTTTTGTGCCAGTTAGGCTGCTCTTTTTATAATTTCAAAATTCTAGTTTTATGCCTCCTAATCCTCTCACCCTTTAAATATGATTAGAAAGTATAAAAAGAAATCCTTAAATAAGTAGAAAAGAAATCAACACACACACGTGTTTTTATTAAAATTTTAAAGAAAACAGCAACACTTACACACAAGAGCACTAAATTTGCTTGGCTGTTGTTAGTGGTCATAAGCGTTTAAGCAATTGCTTTGAAACAAAATTATTTCTCTTAAAACATTAAAGAAACGTCCCTGCATATGCCGCAACAAGGTGTCTTAAAAGAAAATGTTTATATTTGTTAAGCTTAGAACAGGAACACAAGTACTTCAAGAGGCATACGAGGTATATTAAACAGTAGCATGGTTCCTGGCATTCACTAACATTGAAGGGGTTTACCAAAATTATAATGCAGCATCTGTAGCGTATAGCAGAGTCCTGAATATTACAGTTTTACAGCTCTAATTTGTTTTCTAGAAACAAACTTGATTAAAAAAGTCTTGTATCGTGTCCGCCATCTAACGTTTTTTTTTTTCAACTAGTGCTTATTTCATGAATGGTAACACTTAGCTCATGTCTGATTTGACAGATAATTAGTTTTATCCTTCCGCTGAACGAATATGGTTATGTATACGCTTAAACAACGCTGGGAAATATTGCGGCATTACTTTGAAAATCATGGTAATGTTGCAGAATGTGTGCGAAAATTGCGTTCGGATTTTGCAAGAAGAGAAGCACCGTCAGCTCCGTATGTTCGTTATATTGTGAAAATAGTGAAAGAAACTGGCATCCTCATGGATAAACCAAAGCGTGAAAAGCCAAAAACAGTGCGTACACCCGAGAATATTGCTGCTGTGGCAGAAAGTGTGCGTGAAGCGCCATCAATATCAATTCACCGTCGTTCTCAACAATTGAACATTTCGGAGACATCATTGAGACGAATTTAGCATAAAGACCTTGGTGTGACGCCATACAAAGTCCAATTGGTTCAGGAGTTGAAGCCAATTGCCCATCCAATGTGTTTTCGCTTCGCGAAGTGGGCCTGCGATCGACTTACAGAAGATGCCGATTTTGGCAAAAAAAATCATCTTTTTAGATGAAGCTCATTTTGATCTTGGCGGGTATGTAAACAAGCAAAATTGTCGCATTTTGGGCACAGAAAACCCGCACGCATACATTGAAAAGCCGACGCACCCAAAACGAGACACTGTTTGGTGCGGATTTTGGTCCAGAGGCATAATTGAGCTATTTTTCTTCGAAAATGAGCAAGGAGTGGCCGTTATCGGGCCATGTTGAACGAATTTTTGTTCACAAAAATTGAAGAGGAGGATATTGGTAACATTTGGTTTCAACAAGACGGCGCTACGTACCACACAGCCGAAGCTACACTCGATGTTTTGCGCCCTGTTTTTGAAGATCGCATTATCAACCGCAGAGCTGATGTCGTTTGGAAACCTCGGAGCTGCGATTTGACACCGTTGGACTATTATTTGTCGGGTGCCGTCAAAGATAAATGTTACGCCGACAAGCCAGAGACAATTGACGCTTTAAAGGGCAATATTCGTGAAGCCATTGGTGAAATACAGCTGCACACAATCGATAATGTGCTTAAAAATTGGACCGATCGTGAAGGCTACTGCATGGCCAGCCGAGGCAGCCATTTGAATGAAATTATTTTCCATTATTAACCGGAAGGATTGTACTTTGAAAAAAAGAAAAAATTTGAGAAAATATTCAGTAGTTTTTTTTAAAGCATTTTCAAAAAAAAAGTTATTTGGCGGACCCTTTATAAAGTGTAGTGCACATTAAATTGGACTTCCTATGATGTTCAATCGTGATCACAACCGCTGTTAGAGGTCTGGCGCCGTAGTCTAGTAGGTAAGCAAGTCTGTAATTCCAGAATATGAAACCACTATTCCTTCAACAACTTCCTCTCAGGAGTCTTCTGGCAAAAAACTCTGAGTGAAATATAAAGTTACCATGAAAAGTTTCTTAAAAAATCTGTCGTTCACCGTTGACTTTATAAAACTGTAGGTCCTGCCACTCCCGAGTAAAATTTAACAAACACAACATGGGCGGTGTGAGAAACAAGTTTGTTTTATTTATTAAAGTTAAAGAACTGTTTTTTAACGACTATATGCCTGCTTGACACAATGGAGTTAGTTAGAGTTGCCCAATATATGAACATAATAATCGTCTTAGCTTGTCTTTAGAGTTTAAAGGAAGGAAATATTTTAAATCTGTACGATTTTCTTCCACACGATGTTACATAAGCTACGATGGAACCTATTCAACCTTTTAATCCATTTTAAGGGCTTGTAAAAATGGCGCCATATTTTTTTTAACCTGCTTTTTGTTGTTGTTGTTGTTGTTGTTAGTGGCTTAACAATTTCATACTCTTGCCAGTTTGAAAACAAAAAAGTTTTGAAAACTTTTGCACTTTTTAGTTCGTTCGTTTGTTTGTTTCACCGTTCTCTCCCTTTTATTTTTGTTGACTCTGCATTTAGTTGGCCAAATCTACACGCACATACACGCATGCAAGGCGAAAAAAAAGGAAATGAACGAACGAGCGAAAAAGGAGCATAAAAAATAAAAAATAAAAACTAATAGGAAAATAAAGTCAAAAACAAAAAACGAAACTCGATTTGCTGTATGTCACGTTAGTTTAGACGTCCTATCGACAGCTAAATGTTCTAAATTATACATTCACACATGCACACTTATACACCTGGATATACAAATAGACCATTTGTTGCAGACACGCATGTATATACTTAAACACAAACAGACATACACACACACATACATACATATATTCGAAAATATAATTTTCAGGTTTTAAACTAGAAAATAAAGAGGGAAGTGTATTTGTTTTAATAACAACAATAACAACAAAAAACTGTATTTTTTTTGTTTTCCTAGAAGAAGTCAAACATTTACACAAACGTTGCAATATTGGTTAGTTTGGTATTCCTCCCTCTTATTTTTAACGTGGCCGTCATGCTGCAGGTGTGCTGGCAACCTGATTTTTAATTTTTTATTTTTTTTGTTTTTTTTTTCTTACAGAAATTTTATTATTTACAGTCATTTTTATAATTTTTTTCAAAATTTGTTGTTGCTGTTGCTGTTGCTACTGCTAAGGTTGTTGGTTTTTTTATTTTTTATTTTCGTTTCGTTTATTTTCGTTGCGTCTTTCCTTTACGAGTTGTTTAGTTTTTAGTTTCCGGTTTTTAAAAAATTCAAATTTTAAATCTCGTCTAAGCAAATAAGACAACTGCACACATACACACAATCACTCACTTTTGCACGCTTGCACACAAATGCAAACAGAAGACACGCACTCTTGTGTACTCAAATGTGTGGGGTTAGTGTGTGTAGCAGTGTTGCCACTGACCTAAATTGCAAATCTAACATGTTTGTGGCAGGGAATTATGTGAGAAGAGTTTGATGGAATTTAAAATAGACGCTTTGTTCTCAATTACCTTTATTTATGTCCAATCAATGCCAAGCCAAATATCCATGACGTCAAGGACGTGCTTAGTTTATATATACTGAGATAGGGTCAAATGCTTGCAAAGATCCTGTATCGAAAAAGTTCCCGAAATATGTCTCCCTGTTGAAGTCTAAATATTGACAAAGCTCGCTTACATTTTGCTAAAAAATAAAACAAAGATAATCCTTATAGCTTTAGCTGAACAGCCTTATAGTCCAGACCTTACCACGCTCAACTAGGCTGCCTTCCAAAATGTATCAATACAAAGTTTGTATGCAGTTCTACTACTGTATATAAACTATGTAGGTATGCAAAGTAACCAAACAATGCATCAACTATAAATCCGATGCCTGATTGCTTTTTGACTGCGTTAAAAATACACATTGACTACGTTTTGAAATAGAATACATTGTATATATTTTGTACAGCGGCATTATGAAACACGATACTTTGTTCAAACACAAAGCAACTAACATTTTGGAAGGCAGCCCTACTGTGATTCTATTTCTACCGCTGTGTATAGTATTTCTATTGCGTATTGCAATATGCTTAATTTTACAGAAGGGTATTTAGAAACAAATGGTTACTTACAGTTTCCTTCAAAAGGTCACTATTTGTCACTAGAACACGGTACATTACTCAAAAGAATGTTCCACAATGACTTCATTCGGTCTTGACCTTATAAAACCAAGACTTCTTTGGCTTCGGAACCCACATGCTTATAACAAATAGGACACTGGACCGTTTCCAGTGTTTTACAACAAATGCGACAAATATGCCACGAATCCCAGAGTTTTAGGTTATATTCTGAATATCTTACTAAGGTAGCCTCAACATCATTTTTTAAAATTTCATTCACTGTCATTTAGTCACAGTTCATGCCTTTGTATCCAGTAAACGCATGCATGCCAGGGTGAAGGTGCTCATAATTGACAATAAAGTATTCAAATCTATTAATTTATTTGAGCACAGTCGGTGGGCTTCAATGCAATGTGCTTAAAGTAGCTGTAGTCTTAGGGGGTCTTCCTCTCAGCAGTCTTCTGATAAAAACCCTGAGAGTAAAATCAAATTTTCATGAAAAATTCTAAAAATCAGTCTTTCGTAGGCGACTTTAAACTGTAAGTCCGGCCACTCATGGATAAAATTAACACACATTGTGAGTATTGTGAGTAATCGCAAGCAATCATTCAAAATTTAAATCGCTATGCCAAGTAAAATGGCTATGGCTGCTGCAATCTTCCGCACTTTCGATTTTCAATTTCTGATGAAGAGGCTTTCAACTAAGCATCTGAGACATGCAGACAGTTAGGAATCGTGAAAATTAAAAAGTCACGTAAATATTGGCCGGCCTTGGTGAAATTCTCAAATGTTTCGTATCAAAGTTTTTCATTTTATCTCTTCGTTAAAGCTAATCAATAAACTAACAACTGAAATGTAATTATTTGTCGATATTATTACGCCATACAATACTTTTCCTTGTTACCATTATTTTGAAATCATCCTCTAATCATAATCAAGAATTTAACAACAAAAAAATACGAAAATGGCAACACTATTATGCGTTTGAACTTTGAAGAGAAAAGACGGTATTCTTGTGTGTGTGAGTTTAAAAAGTAAAGTATGCCTCTGTGTAAATTTCATGCATGATTGTATGTGAGTGAGAGTGTGCAGTGTGTGGTGTGTGTTTGTTTCATACTTAAACTCTGACTTAGAATGTGCGTGTGAAGCTGTTTTTTCTTTTTTCTTCTTCTTTCTTCCTTTCATCAGAGAGGAAAGAGTATGTATGTATGTATGGCGAGAGAAAAACTGCTTTAGAAATATTGTTGAGCCGTAAAATTGTTTTTGTTTTTAATGTTAGACTCTAACACATGCATGTACACTTGATCTATATGTGCGTATTTGTGTGTTGCATGCGTAAAAAGTATAGGTGAAGCGTATTTGTTTATTGAAGTTCGTTAGAATTTTTCGTTTTTTTATTTTTAATTTCATATGATTTTCAGTTGAATTCTTGTGGAATATTTTGTTTTTTTTATTGAAAAAAAAAATTCATATCAAGACAATTTGCATATTTTTAATTAAAATTGTTTAATAATTAAATGCCGTTACATTTTAACAATAACAACAACAACATACGAAGAATATTAAAATTTAGTAAAAAAAAAAAAGGTGGGATTTCAAACGCGGCCTTTACGGTCGTTATAGTCGACCTACTGTTCAAGAAATTGGCAAAATTATAGAAAAATTTAAAGAAACTGGAATCTTTACAGAATTCCAGAAAAAATCTTCGATTCTCCTACAAAAAGTGTCGATTCTACAGAATCTCTGAAGCTAACTTATTTTATATTTGAATTGGCACTTCCATCCTAATAAAAGCCAACTAAGGCAACAATTAAAGGCGTTTGAACATTCATTGATATGCCAATTAGGTGCAAGAACAACAGTTTTTCAATGTTTATTTTTTCGAAAAAATTTTTCTTCAACGGTGAACGTCACTTCTCAGTCGGCAGTTGCAACAACAAATAAATAATCCAAAAATGATTGTGGAAAATGTATTACGACTACAAAATATACCAATTATCGGTGCGCGTTTTGACCTAGAAGCGTCATTTGACCGTAAATTCTCGAAAATTACCCCCAAAAAGACCATTACCATCAACACAACTAACTATTCTTTTGCCTATAATTGAGAATTATGAAATAGATGGTATGAGGTTTCAACAAAACATTGTCGCAAGCCACACGATATTATCGATTTTGAGCGAGTTTTGATCTAAAAGCGTCATTTCGGTCGTGTATTCTCAAAAACAAACCCAAAAAGGCTATTACCATCAAGTCAGAGTGCTATGATCGCAAGATAACTAACTTTTCTTAGCCTATGAGGTTTCAACAAAACGTTGCCGCAAGCCAAACGATATGATCGAGTTTGGTTTAACCTTAAAGAAATTTCTTACTTACTTAATTGGCCATAGTCAAAAATTGGCTCAAGTCAATTATCGTATTTCGGTCTGCTTTAAGACATCCTTTGCAGGCGCCTTTGCTTCTTGCGCTTCTTCGCCAAATGGTCACACCAATTGATGACAATTGATTCTTCGACTTGGTCCTTCTTGAGTAGTTTTACGTTGAGGCGAGTACGACTATTTGAAACCTACTTCTTGTGGATCCTTAATGAATGTACATACATACATAATTGGTCATTACAACCCTTCAGTCAGGAATACGACCTAGTTTCTCACGTCACTTATGTTGAGTATGTTAATTTTATACATGAGTGGCGGGACCTACAGTTTAATGTCGATTGCGAACGACAAATCTGAGAAACTTTTCATGGAAATTTTATTTACTCTCAGGGCTTTTGCCAGAAATCTGCTGAAAGAAAGCCGCCGAAGAAATATTTGTTTTATATTTCGTTTTGATATCTGACCTGGGGTTTGAACCGTGGCCTTTCGTCTAATAAGCCAACACACTACCTACTAAACTACGGTGACTTCTATTGAATGTACATGTGTATGATTTTCTTAAGATTTTCTGAAGAATGTTCACATATGCTTTGATCAAACCAATGTTCCCTTTAAACCATAAGAATTTCTATGTTATCGTTTCGTCACTCCGCCATAGCTCCCTTGTTTATTTGTTGAATAAAATTGTTACAGACAAATAATTAAGGGTTTAAAAAACCATTAATTTTCGTTTTTATTTTTTTTCCATTTCCACACGCCAAACAAAAAATTACTGTAATTAAACGGTGTGGTTTCCACATGCAACATAAAATTAAAGAAAATTTACCAAGAAAAATGTGTCGTCCTTCATGCTGGTAAAAGGAAGTCGTTCTTTTTTGTAAGAGCTTTTTAAAAAAATATACATACGTTCACCATATAGGTATATGTATACGTATGTATGTATATACAATGTGTTTTTTCACTTTTTTTGGCCTATAATATCCCTTGTCTAGGTTTTTTTTCAGCAATTGTTTTGATGACATTTCAATTTGTTGCAATTAAAATCGTCAATTGGTGTCTATTAATTACTTTTATTGCCGGAATATTTTTATTTTCAAATATATGACTGACTATTATGGCCCTATATTTAAAAATTGTAAACAAATTGAATTGAATTCTAGAATTAGTGTCAACGGAAGTAGGCCATACACTAACTGTGAACGTCAATGTAAGTTCCAAACCATTCAAACATCAAATGTTATTCATATCTGGGAAAACTGGGCCCTAACTGACGCTCTATTAATTAATAGAGGCATTTATATTATTTTCTTATGCTATAAATGAAGGTACATTTCGTTGCTTTCCCTGAACGTTCATCTAATTCAACCATAAGACCTTATTCGCTATCCTTATCTGGTAACCATTCGATAATATTGACGAAACAAGCAGCTGCTGATACAACAATAAGACTAAACACCACCAAAACATAGAGCCAAAGAATCTTAAGGAGTTGAGATTCAATCTACTTAATGGCCACAGGATTTTATAAACTAACAATTGGAATACATCTCCAGATAACATTATTCAAACATTCACTGGTGGACCATAAGCACACAATCAAGCCGAATGTAAAGTCTTTATAAGATTATCGTTTAAACTACCCCATGATTGTAGCATAATTTAGTCTGAAATAATTGCTATAAAATCACAAGTGGAACAAAATCAGTATGGAAAAGGAATGCACACTGTTGCTAGCAACGTGGCCATTCAATCTCTAAAGCGTATTGTATGCTACAGTGAAGATTGCCAAGGAATGGTTAGTGCCTCTGGGGTAGATAGCGAGAAGTCTAACATTTTTCCACATGTTATCTATTGGATATGGCGCTTACCGCTTACTTACGTACTTAATTTGCATTACAAATCTTTAATAGGGATTGCAACCTAACTTCTTACGCCACTCATGTGGTGTATATTAATTTTATCCATGAGTGGTGAGACCCTATAGTTTGAAGTCGACTTGTAACAACAGATTTTTTGTGGAACTTTTCATGACAATTTTATTTGCTCTCAGCGTTTTTGCCAAAAAGGCTACTGACAGGAAGTCGCCGAAAGAAATATTTTTTTTAAATTTCTTTTTTCCTCCAGATTTCTGAGGAATTGAATGCATTTGAACCTCAGGCTCCCGTCTAATAAGCCTACGAACTCCCTACTAGATTACGGCGGCTTCCACAAATGATAAGAGGTCATGTGATAACTCTGCATGCTGTTAATGGGGCAAAAAACTTTGTATGGAGTAGAGTCTGTAGATTAGTATACTCAACGAAAATATAGGTTAGGTTAGGTTAGGTTAGAGGACGTGTACTTGTCAATTAAGACAAGTACAGTACCCGGAGGTCGAATTGACCCATTGTACAACGACCTAGTTTCTTACACCACTTATGTGTTAATTTTTTTATACATGAGTGGTTTAAAGTCGACACCGAACGACAGATTGTTTTTGAGAAACTTTTTCATTGCAATTTTATTTACTCTCAGAGTTTTTGCCAGAAATCTGCTGAGGGGAAGTCGCCGAAGAAAACTTTTTTGTATTTTTGTCTTGATGTCTGGCCTGGGCCTCGAACCCTGGCTTTACGTCTAATAAGCCAACACACTACCTACTAGACTACAAGGAAAATAAAGAAAGGCAAACATTCTTCTCAAACTAATTGGCTTTGAGGCAATCGAAATTATTTTTCGGAGATCTGTGTCATGCATCAGAGTTTCCAAGAATAATCAAAAGTTGGTAACCAGTTTATTGACAGGGCAGAGGACGCTCAGAGTACACTTGTTCGTAAGGGGGAGTGTTTAGAACCCAACATGTAGATCCTGTAACAAAGAAAATAAATCATCGGAACACATTCTTAGAACCTGTAGGGCTTTAATGCATATAAGAAAGAAACACAAAAATTTTAAATCAAACCATTTTATAAACCGACAAAATATTTTTCGTTTATTTTTTTAATAAAAGATTTTTTAATAAAAATTAATTTAATTTCGTTTTTTTATTACTTTTCATAGGCTTAGAACGGGTCGCTGAGGAACTAATGGGGCGCAGGAAATGGAAGCAATATCAAGAATCATTAATGCGAACCCACTTAAATTCCGACCAATTTGTTGCATCAATCGAAGACAACAATATCGAACTGAAGAAAGAGCTGGATAACTTTCATAGTAAAAACCTGGAATTTATCGATATACTACCACAAGCCGTAGCAGCAGCAACAACAACAACAATAGAAAACTCTAACCTCGAAGAGAACCACCGCAAAGATAGTAGAAATATACCCTTAAAGGAGCAACAGCAGCAACAAAAAGCAAAAGAAGAAGACGAAACAGAAGACGAGCAAGTAAAGAATACCCAACATCACATTAAATTAGGAGCAGAAGTTAATCAAACACAATCAGAAACCTTCAAAGACAAAACAGGTAAAAAAATTTTGGTAACAGAAAAAGAAACACAAATATTTGATGGAAATTATTTTCGTTTTTTTTTTTTTGCATAATTTCAGCATCACAAATTGCCAACAATACTGCATCACTTCAGATAGCCAATAATAATAATAATAACAACAACAACAACATCACCATAACCTTAAATAATAATAATAATAACAACAACAACACCACATCCACTACAATTGGAACAGCAAACGAAGCAAAAATCCATATTGAAACGTTGTCAACACCACAAACACCAACAACACCACCACCACCACCTGGACCCATCGATTGGAAACCGAATGAAAAGTGTCATTTTTGTATTAACGGTAAACTACTCACAGTGAACGCTAAAGGTGAATTAGTGGCCGAATCTGGCCCAACTGGGTCTGAAACGGACCACATACAAAAAGTAAGCTCCACACTCCACACAAATTATCAGGCATTCGAACAGGAATTTATTGTGAAAACAAAAAAATGTTTCTTTTTTTTCTTTGTGTCTTCCTTTTTTTTTAAAGCTGGATTGCGAAAGTGATTCAAACGAATCAATTTCAAACGCTGCTGTCTCAACCGCTTCGGGCAATACGAATGGTAATCTACCATTAATGACTGGTGCCGGTTCGTTGACGGATAGCAATCCTACAACCTTAAATAAGTTACTAACACAAAAAATGGCTTCTATGGATTCGGTGGCAGCACAATTAGCCGCCATACAATCAATATTACCAAGTGAGTTAAAATTATTCTACAAGCTCGCCTCCCCCCCTTCTACCTTTCCTTAACTTGGCTTTTAATGTAAATAAAATTTGATCATAAAAATTTGTTGTTTTAAATCGTTTTTCTTCTTTTTTAAATTCGTTTTCTTCAATAGATCTCAATTGGATGAGTCAACAACAACAGCAGCAGCAGCAACAGCAGCAGCAACGACAACAGCAACAATCTCAACCAGATTCGGTTATACCAACTACCTCAGATACATTAGCCGCCGCAATAAGTCCCTCTCTAAAGGATTCACCCAGTCCCAGTGATGCCACCGGTGAACAGCCTTTAGATTTAAGTTCCAAACCATCTCCAAATTCATCAATAAGTGGTGACTTGAAGAGCATTAGGTGAGTGCCTATTTCATAAATTCCTATAAGAGATCTTTTGAAAAACGAAAAATGTGGCAACACTCTAATACACAGGGAGTTATAGGTTTTGAGCCACTTTTTCCCAGTGCAGTGAGTCTTCTACAATATTTTCTTAATGTAATGACCGATTATATATTAAATATATATATAATATTCCTGCTGCTAAAGACTTTGAAGAAGAAGAAAATAGAAGCTCGTCTTATAAACAGGAGAAAGTATTGGCAGCATCAAACATGACAACAGGATGTTTATCGCCAAAGACGGTACTACTTGGAACAGAACAAACTGCCTTTAGTTTAGTTTTAGTTTGGGATGTTTCTTACTGCTCTTCTCATATTTATCTCATGTGACAGACGAACATTAAAAGAATGTGTTTCGTCCCATGTTTTATTACAGATGATAATAAAGGGTGTTTTTTATAGAGGTATAGAACTTTAAGTTGCAATAAAACAACGATGGATTATTCGATTGACATGAATTTTATTTATCCGAAAGATAATCTTGTGGCATTACATTTTAAATATGATTTCTGGCCTATGACCGCCACGGCTGGCGCGGATGTAGTCCAATCTGGACGTCCAATTTTCGATGACTTTTTCCAACATTTGTGGCCGTATATCGGCAATAATACGGCGAATGTTGTCTTTCAAATGGTCAAGCGTTTGTGGCTTTACCGCATAGACCAATGACTTTACATAGAGCCCCACAGAAAGTAGTCTAGCGGTGTTAAATCACAAAATCTTGGAGGCCAATTCACAGGTCCAAAACGTGAAATTAGGCGGTCACCAAACGTGTCTTGCAATAAATCTATTGTGGCACGAGCTGTGTGACATGTTGCGCCGTCTTGTTGAAACCACATCTCCTGGACATCATGGTTATTCAATTCAGGAATGAAAAAGTTAGTAATCATGGCTCTATACCGATCACCATTGACTGTAACGTTCTGGCCACCATCGTTTTTGAAAAAGTACGGACCAATGATTCCACCAGCCCATAAAGCGCACCAAACAGTCAGTTTTTCTGGATGTAACGGTGTTTCCACATACACTAAACGTTCCATGGTTAATCGAATTAACTGCTCTGATGGACGATTTTGTCGACGATAAAATGGACGTAGTGCGCGATACGTTTTCCGCACAGAACCATTATTTTCGAAATAAAATTGCAATATTTGCAAGCGTTGTTCAGGCGTGAGTCTATTCATGATGAATTGCCAAACCAAACTGAGAATAAATCATTTGACAGCTGTTAAATCGGTCGCCATCTTGAAAAGTAATGCCAATTTAAAGTTCTATACCTCTATAAAAAACACCCTTTATTTCGGTCGACTACGTACGTATAGATAACAGAATCATTCGCTTTGATAATGATATGTTTACACCTATTACGCCTTTTCGAAAAATGAGCTGAAAGTTTTGCAGCCTTTAATAATCATGCTTAAAACCTTTTGTTGAAATTCGAATGAAAAGGATTTTTTTTTTCTAAAAAAAAAAATATATTAATCTTAATTTTTTTGTTAGAAAATTTTAACCATTTTCATAAAACTTTTATCACACAACTTGTAGTTTTATGTCAGAAATAATACTGTATAAATAGTTTGGGATTAGCTGTCATACTTTCCGAGCAGCCCATATATCCTTTTTTAAGATTTTTAAAAATTTAATTTTTTGTTCGCCTAAAATGTAACAAAATAAAGAAAATATATTTAAATAATGATTAATGATGAATGAAATAATTATGGTCCTTTTTTGATATATTTTCATCACAAATTAAAATGGAAATTACGTTCAGGGATTTTAATTGAAATTTGATACTTAATGATGGAATAATTACAGTGATTGTTAGGGAAATTAATTTAAGGATATTTGTATAAATGAAGCTTCTTAAAGAGATTTATCGTGGTCCACCGAAGTCGAATTGGCAGTTTTAGATTCAAGTACATGCTACGTGCGTAGCAACTACTTGCAGCAGTATTTGGGGAAACCCGTATCCGGGAAACCAGAGAGGAATCAAATAGAGAAAATTGTTATTGACATAATCGATGTTCTATTGCAACAAGAAACTTTTTTACCTCACATGACATGGACAACAAATATTTCTAACGAATCACAAGAATGGTTTGTACCATCAGGTTTCTGCCAGCCCTCAACTGAGTGTGTTACTGATGCGAGTGACAATAAGCTGTCCTATCTAAGGAATTGGAAACCTATAAATCGCCACAAAGCTGGGTGCTAAACGTCAAATTATTACCATTTAGAAAGAAATAAAACCAAGCTTACATGAAGTGCTTGATTTTTATATAAAAAAACCATGCCAATGTACATCATGTCGAAAATTTTGGCGCAAATTTCATAAAAGTGATAATAAAATGTAATAGTAAATAAATAGTTTTATTAAAATGAATTAAAATATTAAAATTTTTTAATAAAATCCATCAATAATCGTGACAATTCCATTTACTACAAGTATGTATCAAAAGTGATACATAAGCTAGAATTATGAAGTTTTTTTAAGGCTCGATCTAACGTTAATTTAATTTAAACTTTTGGACACTTTTTTGTTTGAAAAATTCAACACTGTAACCCTGTTCTCCAGCACGCAATCAGTGTATCTACGGTATTGTAAAAGGCCAGGTGGCTTTAATTGTTGCAAGAGTTACACTTTACATGGATGGAAGTGGAACTCCAAATACGAAACACGCCATAATGACTCGTAAGATCTCACCAATTTCTGAGAAACTGGGATTATCCCCATACTTTCGTTAACACAAGCTTTATTTTCATTCTGTGCATACGTTAGGATGATTAAGTCTCATCTGTAATTTTCTTTATAATCTTGCTTAGTAGGTCGATTATGTAGATCGAAGGCGGCCACCTTTGTATCATCACTTTTGTATAAATTTTTCGAAATTCTTAAGCGTTCTTCAAGAAATAAATGACTGTTGCATCGCTAACATGTTTTATGGTTAATAAAAGGCACAGAGGGCTATAGCGATCTCTCTTCCTTCGGCCCTGACCCCAGAGGAAGAGTTAAAGTATTTGGAAACGAAATTAAAAAGTGAAATTAATCGTAATTTTATATTAAACCTTGAAGAACTGTATTCAAAGATTCACTAACGGTTCTAGTTTCAGTTGAATCTTAGATCCTCCCTCTGGTATTACATTCCTTTAGTTAGGATTACAACCTAGCTTCTCATACTCTTGAGTGGCAGGATCTACAATTTAAAAGTTGTTCTGGCAATAACTCTAAAGTGATCTGTCGTTTAGAGGCGTCTTTGAATTGTAGCTCCCGCCACTTACGAATAAAATTAACATACACGACATAGGTGGTGTGAAAAGTTAGGTTTGAATCCTCACTAAAGTGTAGTAATGACCAAATATGTAAGTAAGTAAGGATAGTCAATAAATAATGCCAGCCAACCCAGGCTATATATGTAAACCTTATAGGACTTAAGTAATAAGTTTTTGGGGCGACTGCCAATTTGATGTAATCTAAGCTATGGTTAGGTTAGCTTACATTATGGTCTTACGATATCAATTGCAAATTTTATCATCGAAGTTTCTAGAACGCAATCGAGCTAAACCCCTTTCTTGGCTTTATTAACGGACGTACATTTTGCAAAATGCAACAAATTTTTTTTTTGATATTTTATTGATTTTGAAATCTGTAAACCCTTGGGCAACAATGTATCCTGAAATGTTTTGACGCTGTTGGGTTGCTTTTGAAATTATCCAGTAAAACTTTACTTACTAAACTGGTTAAAAATTTTTTATCTTCAGTTTGATTTTTGTTCATAATTTCTGATGCCAAGGCTTATCTACTAACAAATCTTGTTTTTTATTAAAAAAAGACGAAAAAACGATGAAATTGAGGCATAAAAATAATTGCAAATCGTAAATGCTATTGCCAGTATTCCCCTTCTGGGAAGAACGGCGGAGAATTTTTTTTTTTTTTTTTGGAACTCCAAAACAGATTGAAAGTAATTTCTTTGATTTTAAAAAATTCAACACAACACTCAACATTAACGCCAGCAATTAAAAAAATAGCACGACCAAAAAAAAAAGCCTCTGCTGCTACAGCTATTATTGCTACTGCATGTCGCGACAACATTGAAATTTATGGAGATTCATTTCGTTGTTATTCATTAAAATCAGGCGCTTTTTTTTTTTTTTTGTTTTTTTTTTTTTTTTTTTTTGTTTGTGAACAACAAAATACACAATATTTTCAGACATTTGGGAAATGCAATATGTTACATAGACGGCACCGACATCAACAACACAACAACTACAACAACAACAACGGCAACAACATTAACAACAATTAAGTAAAAGATGCACTCTCCTATGAATTTAAGTGAGAGCGTGTGTTGGTATGGAGGGGAGGTTGATTGCATTTCAGATTTCGTTTCGTTTTTTATTTTCTGTTTTCATACAACCAGACGAAGGTGTTATTAAAACAAAAAACAACCTACCGAAGGTTTTCACAAAAAACACGAAAAAAACCTTCCAAAATTACAAACAAAATATAACGAAACACCCCCTAATGGTGTAGAACTGATGACGATGGTGATGATGATGATGATGTTGGCAGGGGTTTAGGCAGTCATTTGAGAAACAAAAAAAAAATTTTTTTTTTTTGTGAGCAGACTAGACTTTTGAACATGAATAGGTGCTAAACAACAACAAGAACAACATCATCATCAACATAATCAACATCATGACAGACGTGTTAGAACAATTCACAGGTTGTTGTTGTTGTTGTTGTTTTTGTTGTAGCTGATACATTTTTTTTCTATTTTTATTACAAAAAATTTTTAAAATACAAAACCAAACGAAAATAGAATAAAAAAAGCAATGCAAAACGTAATACGAAATTTTTTATGTTCTAAAATGTTAAAAGGTTTTTAGTACAATCACAACAACAAGTACAACAACAATAATAACATGGAAATGATAGAATGTTATAGAAAGCCTAACTTTAATAACTAAACTAACTGAAGGGCCTTTTTGTCTGCATAAAGATTAGATTCGATACCATGGAACACAATTTATAATCCCTTTAGTCTTATGAATCCATAGAGACACTTGATATCAGTAGACTTGATAGATCGACTAGATCAATTGGAATGGTTCCACATTATATTAGATTTAGACGTCATCGAACAATTGCCTTATTCTCTTATTACTCGTTCAGCAAACGTCATTATGAGGAAATCTTGTTTTTTTGAATTGAATACCATACCACTCTCATTGAGACCAGTTACTGAACAATACCCCGCTCGTTTCATCGAATCGGTGTCGATTCAAACGATCGATCTTTAATGATCACATAGGCACCAAGTGCAACACATACAAATTTATCGAAACCGATTCTTTGTATGCCTATATTGAATTTCATTGACTTGAGGCGCTTGAGTTAAGTGATATAATGTAACATCAAGCGAATATCACCAACAAGATTTAAAACCAAACTAAAAATAACGGACATTAACTACTTAAAAGTCTTTGAAACGCTCACATAATTTTGAGGGTCTAATGAGCATTTAGTCTGGAAAATTTCATATACTTTAAGTCAGACAAATTCTAAATCAACTAACTTACTTAGTTGGTCATTACAACCGTTTAGTCAGGATTACGACCTAGCTTCTCACACCACGGACATTGTGTGTGTTAATTTTATCCATTAATGGCGGGACCTACGACAGATTTTTTTGAGAAACTTTTCATGGCAATTTTATTTTACTCCCAGAATATTTTGCCGCTAGATAACTGAGGTACAAAGAGTACTAACCTACTTAAATGGTCATTACAAGCCTTAGTCAGGATTACAACCTAGCTTGACACACTCCACTCATGTTGTGTGCGTTAATTTTAAGTATCTTAAGTAGCGGGACCTCCAGTATAATGTCGGCTCTAAACGACAGATTTTTGAAAAACTCTTCATGGCAATTTTATTTTATTCTCAGAGTTTTTTTTTTTGCCATACATACATACATACATAATTGGCCATTACAACCCTTCAGTCAGGATTACGGCCTAGCTTCTCAACACCACTCATGTTGTGTGTGTTAATTTTTATACATGAGTGGCGGGACCTCCAGTATAATGTCGGCTCTAAACGACAGATTTTTGAGAAACTCTTCATGGCAATTTTTATTTACTCTCAGAATTTTTGCCAGAAATCTGCTGAGAAGAAGTCGCCGAAGAAATACTTTTTGTATTTTATTTTTTAGTCTGGCCTGGGGCTCGAACCCTGGCTTTTCGTCTAATAAGCCAACACACTACCTACTAGACTACGAGAACAATTTTTGTCTCTCAGGGCTTTTCGCCAGAAGCCTGCTGAGAGGAAGTTTTTATTCGAGATGTTTGAGCTGAAGTTTGAATCACAGACTCATGTCTAGTAAGCCAACAAACTATTTACTGAACTACGGCTTCTTCAAACTCAAAGAGAAAATATTGTAGAACTCCATCCGTATTTTAGAAATGAGAGTAAAAATCTTACGACAGATTTTTTTGCCCTTACGCGGACGGTACAAAGCCAAAGCAAGGTAAAATAAATGCAGCACTGATCCAATGATCGTTTCAAAATACGAAAACAGCCATCCATTAGCCAAATTCCTCATGCATATTGAGTTCACACAACACTCTACACTCTCTTCTACATAAAAACTTGACATGTGGCCTGGCTTGTATGGTCGTCTATATCCTCCTTAAAAGGTACATAATATTTACCTTTGGGGCCTTACACTACTTTACGCTTTGTAAAGAATCTGTCGTTTAGTGTTTAGTGCTGTGTTAATGGATGTAAATTTTTAAAAATAAAATTTTCACACATACACCCTAACTCATACAATACATATATGCAAGCAACCGTTCTTTTGTTATTATTCTTGATTTTTGTCAAAATATTTTGTGTTTATTTTCAGTGCTCTCTTTCGCACACACACGCAACACCTAACAGTTATTATACAAAAATGTATTGTTGTTGTTGTCGTTATTGTTCGAACAATATTGTGCTATTGTTTGTATGCACTCGTTGTCATTTAAAGGACAGTGTCAGTTGCATTTTTATTATTATTGTTGTCATTACTTTTGTTGTTGTTGTTGTTAATAGTGGTTGTAGCACTGCTGGCAGTGCTGCCCCATCGTATTGCTACTGCGTTTAAAAATTAACTTTAGCTTGATTTTTAAAATGCCTTTTTTTAGGGGGGGAGGTCTCATCATCATCATTCATTTCCCCATTTTTAAACTCCCAAACACTGTGGAGAATTCAGACACACTACACATACATACATATATCGCCGTTTTTTTTGCTATTTTCGGTGCAATAATTCGTTGTTTTTCTGTTCATTTTCGAAATAATTTTTTTTTTACTTTTTTTGCATTTGCGCAATTAGTATTTTCAATTTTTTAATGCGTTTTTTTGTTTTTTTTTTTGTATTTTAATTCCGATTTTGCTTTCTTTTTTTCGTTGTATTTCATGTGAATTAACATTTTGTTGAAACTTTTTTGCTTTCATTCTTAAAAAAAAAGTTTTTTTTTTTGACATCGAAACTCTCCCTCAGCTCATTATGTACAAAAAAAATTTTTTTGGTGCGCTTTAGCAGGGTAAATTTATATATTTTATGTACCTTAAATGCCATGTTCGATATTTTTGCTTTAATTATGGTGTGGTGCAGTGATACAAACGCTACAACAATTTTATGTATTGGAAAAATTATAGAAAAAAAACAGATCGATTTATATATCCATGGCTATACAAAACTGTATTGATTTTTACCAAAAAGAGAAAAAAGGTGAGAAAGTACCAAAAAAAAATAGTACAAAAATGAAGATTAGTTTCAATCACTAAAACAATAAGGACCATAGGTTGTTCCCTTTTTTTTCTATTTTCTATTTCTATCAGTCATTGTAATTTATAAATTCTTGGAAGCTTGTGAAAACAACTGTTTCTAGTGACGTCATTTGTCACAATGAAGAATCAGTCTTAATAGGCTCTCAGCTCTTCACAACTCTTCAGGAACGCATTTTCTTGGGAAACTAGGACAGTTTCGTTTAAAATACATACCAACGGTTCAACGCTGGCTTCCTTTGTATTCAATCAGTTCTGCCTTTTTATTATTATTCTGTTAGTTTCTTTAGGGATATTTTTATTGAATTTTAAACCTTTTTCTAAGTTCCTCCTTATCAGCTTCTATCTAGTGGTCATTACAACCATTTAGTCAGGATTACGGTCTAGCTTCTCACACCATCCCATGCTCTGTGTGTTAATTTTATTTATGAGTGGCGGGACCTACAGTTTAAACTTGACTCCGAACGACAGATCTGAGAATTTTATTTTATTCTCAAGGTGTTTACCATAAGACTGCTGGAAGGAAGTTGCCATATTTCGTTTTGTTTAAGATGTCTGTGCTGGAAGTTGAACCAACACACTTCTAACTAGGCTAAGGCAACTTCATTGTTGCTTTTTCACAAGTACTTAAAGTGAATTCCATGATTGAAATTTTGGAAATTTATTACTTGGCCTTTCGTAGTACAAAGATCAAATTGCACAGTATACTGACAACCTTGCCTTTGGCTCTATTTCTACATCGTTTATATTTTGTCGCCGTAGTCTAGTAGGTATCTTATTAGACGTGAGGTCGTGGTTGGAACCCCAAATCAGACATCTCAAATAACATCAAATACGTAAAAATACTTCTTCGGCAATTTCTGGCAAAAACTCTGAGACTAAATAAAAATTATCATGAAAAGCTTCTCAAAAATCTGTCGTTCGAGTCGACTTTAAAGTGTAGATCCCGCCACTCATGTATAAAATGAACACACACAATATTAGTGGTGTAAGAAACTAGGTCGTAAACCTGGCTGAAAGGTTGTAAAGTATTTATGTCTTATACGATCTGGCAACTTCTAGAATATTACTGTTGATTTGTTATTGTTATTCTTTTTATTTGTATCTTTAGTGAGTTTTTTGTAAATTCCTTGTTGTTTTGACATTTTTTAATTTTCTCCTTGCTTGTCCTTGCTACAAAATTTGTTTTATTGTTTAACTTAAGAAAAGAGTTCCTTGAGTTAAGTTAATAACTATAGGTTTAGGCACTTCTAAATCAAGATTTTTTCTAAAAACAGTCTCTGTTATATAATTCTTCGGTACTTTTTGGTCTATTTTAATAAATCGCACTTAAGAACCTACTAAATAAAGTTTAATTTTCATAAATACAATGAATCATGGCCGCGAGAACCGCAACTGATTCATGGATTCTTATTTTTGTTTTGTTTTTTTAAACCTCAATTATTTCTTATCACGTTCTGTTCGGTTTTTTCTTTTTTGCAATTTTATTATTTTAAATAAACATGAATCATTATCATCATCATCATTAACATAACATCATTATCATTAACATAACACAATAATGCAAAAAATAAGCTTAAAATTTATATTCTAAAATAGAATAGAATTTATTTTTTTGTTTTTGTTCTCATTAAACAAAACAAAACGCAAACTTTAAACAAAGAAAACACAATTTTTTGTTTTTTTGTTTAAAATTTGAAACCCTAAACTTAAGCTAAAAAAATTATATATTTTTAAACAGCAACAATAATAGTAACAACAACAAACGAAATATTTATTTTTGTTTATTGCAAAAAAAAACAAAAAATATTCGAATTTAATTTCGTTTTAAACAACATTGAACTAAAATCAATAAAAAAAACACGCATACACACTCACACATACTGGTTTTCTATTAACACTTGTTTATTAAATAATACACTCACACACACACACAGCCATTGAGTGTGTAATAACAGCAACAACAACAACATCACAATAATAAATTAAAAATGGGAACACTTGTCTACACATATACCAACAAAATGTGGCACACATATGTTCATAGAGAGTGAGTGTAGAAAAATTATAGAAATACGTAGGAAAGAAAGTTGAAAAAGAGAAAGAAAAGCAAAAAAAATTATGGAAAAAACCGGCAAATTACTTCAAAGACACGTTTTAAATACAAATACACACACGCACACATACACATTAGTATAGGAATATAATTAAATGCATAAAAAGATTAAAACACATACACTCATAAGCAGACAGTCAGAAGTATGAAGGAATGTTTACATTATTGCATTTGATGCAGTCGTCTTCGTAGTCTAGTAGTTAGTGAGTTGGCTTATTAGACGTGAGCCCTTGGTTTAAACCCCCAGCTGAGACATTTTCAACTAAAGCGAATATGAAAAAAAATTTTCAGCGAGTCTCTCTAGCAGTCATCTGGCAAAAACTTCGTAAGTAAATAAAATTACCATGAAATGTTTTTCAAAAATCTGTCGTTCGAAGTCGACATTAAACTGTACACAACATGTGTGGTGTGAGAAAATAGTTTGTAATCCTGTCTAAATAATTGTAACCCTCAATCCGATACCGATTGACTGGGATGTCCTAATCATCAGTCCACGATAATCAGCACCAGGACTTTGCATTACTAAGCGATACCCTCAGAATCAAGCTGAATATCAGTCTTAAAGTTTAATAAATTTCTTGATAATCCGTTAGACTATCGATAAAGAGGCATTGAAAAGAAAGTGGCCAATACAACATATGTAGAAGTCAAAGCAAAGTATTTTCAAATGCCAGTGCCAGCATTGATTACTCCGCATCCTATCCAAGCGACGAAGGTAGATACACTGCTCATGAAAAGAAGTGCTCACCACCACTCTTTAATTTTTCCTAGAAACTGTCTTTCCTGTATTAAAACGCAATACATTGCTTGAATAAGGTGATCTCCTGAGTAATTAGGTTAGATGTCAAAGGAACAAAATTCCTACCCAGCACGGGATTTGTCAGCATTTAACAAACACTGCCTGTTAAGTAGTCCAATGAATGTAAGTGGCGTCTACCGTCCTATGTGGTCTTCTAATCGGTAGGAGTGTGCCCTAAACCAGTGTGCCAGTAAACCTTATGGGACTAATACACAACTGATGCGGGAGTTGATCAAGGGAAATGCCTAAAGTTCTAGCTCTGCAGCTGGTAGATTAAAGTAACCTTTGACTACAATAGGGTATAGAAATGCGGAGATCTCTCACTTATCAATTTTGCATTGACATCCTTAAGAAAAAAATTTCTTTTCTCAACATATTGTTGCCTCTCCAGTATTTTTCTTCTAGGAGGACGCCGCTGCTATTAGTTTCGCAAAGACAATATATCGTCTATTGTAGTTTTCATGTATTATTCTAGCCGGGATCTCCTTCTGCTGATGCTGGTAACGATTAACTTTTTTTAATTTAATTTTTTTTCCATCAATTTGTGTTTACATTACTTTAAATGCCTGTATTGATAAAGAAATTGAGTACCAAAATAAGGCGAATACCGACAACAGTGTGTTTTATTGTAGCATGAATGCATACATATAAACTATGCGGCTGATGTGTGTGTTCCTCATATGGTTGAGTATACCCACCGTTAGTTAAACTGGAGGAGATTTTTCTTTTTTCTTGTTTTTTTTTTGCTACATTAGACGTTGTCCCTCTTAAAGACAAAATGATAGAATAATAGAGTGAGAGAGAGAGAGAGAGACAGAGCGATTGTATGTGTCGTAAACACGAGGACAACACAATTAAGAAGTACTTCTCAAAAATAACTGACGTTGCAAAAATTTTTGAATTTTTTTGTAAACGTTGTTATTACAAGTTATTGTTGTTGTTGTTTTTTATCTATTATTATGCATTATATTACAATATTTCATATATTCTTTCATTTTCTTATTGTTATGTTTCCATATTCTATTTTTATTTCATTTTCTTTATAAATTTTTCCCTGTTTTGAATGAATCTACCTCTGTTGTTGCTTTTATTATTATTGTTGTTGTTGTCGTCAGCAAGCATCCATGTTCGTTGCTGTTGTGCCCTCTCTCTCCGTCCCTTCTCTCTTGCAATTTTGGCACCTTCGTGGAGACTTCGTTATATACTCTGTACTAGACAGTGTCGTCAACGTCATCTGGTGTCAGTTTATGTTGCAAAAAAAAACACAGTTTTTTATGGCTGTTCACATATATTTTGTGTGTAAATTATTGAATGCAGGAAAGTGAGTAAGTGAAAGGAAAAAAGTGAAAAAGAGTATGAGACTAAAGGCATTGGCGGGGTGTATATCCCTACACCATACTGTGGAATGAAATGCACAAGAAATGCTTATGCATACACAGGCATTGTTTATCATTGAAAATTATTGTCAAAGTAAAAATAAAACCTGAGCTTGTTGTATATCAAAAGAAAGCAAATTTTATATACTTTATAATGATAAATATTCAAGTTAAAAAAGTCTCAAAAAAATATTAAAAAATATATAAACATTTTTTTTCGTAATTTGTTCCACTGTATCTCATTTTCTTAAAACTATTTTCCTATCTTTTCTATTTTAAAAGCTGCTAATTAATTACTGTTTTTTTTTCATTCCATACCACTGTGCATATCAAAAAAAAATATTAAAAAAAATATTTGGGATGCCATGCACTTCACACTGCGCACCAGACAGAAATGAGTGCATTATATCGATCGTTTATGTGTCTTTTTATATTTTCGTCACTGTGTTTCGCTTACACACATAATTTGTTATCATAGTTTTTCTTGATTTTATTTTCTCTTTCTTTTTCCCTGTATTTCCAATGTTTTTTTTTTCATAATAAACAATGATTTGTCTATGTCACTGTCTGTCTAATAATCGTCGTCTTTTGTTGTTGCTGTTGCTGTTTTTGTTGCTATTCCCTAAGTCCACCGACCCAAATGTCAAACGGACCAACATAAAAGCCAACAACGACAACAACAACAACAGCACAAACTAAATGTCCTTCTAAAACTTGTTCGCACATACAAACACAAGCACATAAAATTATAATCATTTACTCTCCACTTTTTACACTTCTGTGCGTGTACGTGTATTTATTATTATTGAAAATGAGAAAGTAGGTGAGTATAAAAGGGGGAGAGAGTAAAATTTATTTTATTTGTTTTTATTTAATAAGGAATAAATTAGGAAAGGAAAACGGAAAATAGTAAAGGAATGCTTTTTTAAGCGTTTTTTTTTTCTTAAGAAAAAGAGGTTCTTTTCCCTATTTTAAGTATAGTTTTTACGAAAGAAAGAAAGAAAGTAAAATAGAATATTGATTGGTATTTTTGGCCGTTTGCTAAATCACGTTCTGAGAATTATGATATGAAAAATGTACTTCGTTTTGGCCCACTAGAAAAAGTAAATGAAGTTTTTGGAACTAAAAAGTTACATTTTCCTTCCTTTTTTCTTTATGTTATATCAGTTTTATTAATCAAGGTACTCCTGCTAAGCAGACAATTGGTCTGCTGTGGCAAATTCTAGAATGTTAGGGTTGTCAACTATAGTTGCCGACAAACAACGCCTCAGTGAAAATAAATTGGGTGATTATGTCGGCTGTATTGGACAGGAAATTTTACATTGCCTGATCTTACTATGATGTTGGTTTCTTTAGCTATTTTTAGTAGTCAGGTGCCAATTATATTTCTGGTTGTATTTTTTTAAATGAGAATACCGTGATGAAAATTTTTCATTTTCTCTTGGTTTCAAATCTGAGTTGTCTAAGTTTTTTTACAATTTTGCTGACAAAAGTCAGCTACTTTAACTACTACTACTACATCACACCACACAAAAATTAAGCAAAAAGCATCATATTTAAATACCAATGACCCATCACAAATGACTTCAAGGCCTGGATTAATGGCATACAAAAATATTTAGAGTGTTTGGTGGAACTAGAAGGTTGGTACGGCCTTGCAAAATGATAAATTCTGAGCTACTAACTCGAAATAATTACAACTGATACACCCGAGTTTACCAACAGAAATTGTAACGTCTTTAATTATGGGAATCCCAATCCAAACATATCTTTGTGGTAGTACACATCTTCATATAGTGACTTATAAGAAGTGCTCGGGAGATTGAAAAGAATATAAAATTTAACGACAGTAGTAAGTGTGTGAAATTTCAATCCAATAACAACAAGATCTGCTCATCAAGGTCTTTAAGGTAGAATTTTAAACTATTGTTTTGCCTTAGGGCGTGAGTTTAGAATAAATTAAAATTTATCAAAAATAATACAGAAAAACTAAGGTGTATTTAAATACGGAAATGGAGAGTAGAACAGAACAGACAAGACAATCAATGTTTAAGGAGTTGCATTGCTGCTTTAAATTAGTAATGAAGCCAATAACATAACTTAACCGGCACTTGGATCTCATAAAAATGGTCATCCAGGCATAAAAATAAGAAAAAGCCCGCTTAAATCAAACTGAGGTGTCGATATTTTAAAAGCATGGAATTTATCATACCGCTTGAGACGAATTTGCCAAAGTGCAGAGTATTCAATGGCAAAACGTAGTACATCTATTTGAGAAATTATTATATAGTTGCGAATCTTCTGCAGATCATGCAGAGATTCGAATATTTATTGTCAATAAGACAATGGCCCTATAACCCAATTCTGGAGCAGCCTATTAATGCCAAAGTTTCAAATAATAGTCGATGAATTTACGATCCCTGTTAAGCTTATAACACATACCTAAACCTGAACGCATACTTCATTTAAGCCTCCATGGTTTCAGCTTCATTATTTCATGCTCTCTCAGAAATTAACATCAAAAAAATATTTTTAATTAAAATTTTTCAAACTGCCATATGATGCCATATGGGGGGCTCCCCTTTCATATTCATGCCTTTATTAAAAAATTTAATCAAATTTTTTTTATGTACAGTTTTGGAAAAATATATTATTTCACCATACCTTTACGGTATAAATATTCAATACAAAATGCAGGCATGGGCACTGCATAGGCAAGTATAAAAAAAACAAAATAACAACAACAAAATATTGCATTTATTGTTCAAACCAACAAATTGCAATCGTCACACCATTAAACAAGTGTGGGATGCAACCAAAAATGCATACGACCAAAAAAAAAACAACAAAAAATCAACCCTTTTTAACGAAATTGCAACGAAATTAAAAAAAATATTACGAAAAAATAAAACGAATACGAAATAAATTCGTAGGAAAAAAAATACGTTAAAAATACGCACACAAATAAAAGAAAAACACACAAAAAAATTCATGTACAAAAACCCCCAAAATAATAATAACAACAACGATGTTAGTAAAATATAAGTGGATAGAGTAAGAGAGAGCGAGAGTGTATGTGTGTCTGTATTACATTGTATGTGTGTGTGTGAGAGTTGTTGCTGTTTTTTTTTCTCTTTTTACAATTCTATTACATGCGTGCTTTTATTATGAAATGGCATAAAAACAAACAAACAAACGAACAAACGTTATAAAAAAATATGAACACAACAACAGTACAATTGCAATTGCTATAGAACAACAACAACAACAACAGCTGCTACAACAAAAGCAGTTACAAATGCAATTGCAATAGAATAGCAAAACAACAACATTTGCTCATGCTCTTCGACAATGACAACAACATATAATAACAGAAAAAAAAACTGCTGCAATTGCAGTCAAAAAAAGCACAAAAAAAAACAAAAAGTATGTCTGTGTACTAAATACAAGAGAGTAAAAGCAATGAGTGTGTGTGGATGCGTGTTACTTTGCACACACATACACATGAGTATGTACTAAGCTGTGTTGATGATGATGAAAAGGTAGACGACACACGCAAACGACACTGAATTTTTATTCGGTTGTTTTTCTCTTTCATTTTCTTTTTTTTTCCTTTTTTTTGTTGTTTTATTATTTGTTTTTCTTTCTCTTTTTATTTTACTGTAATTTACAGTATTTTTTTTTATTGCAATTTGGTTTTTTTTTTTTGGTTGTTGTTGCAATTTTTTTTTTGCCGCAGACACGCTTAAGAGAGGGGCTTTAATGACAGGAGTAGGGATGCCAACAGTGAAAATAAAAATGTAAATAAAAATCACCAAATTACAACATAAAACGATAAAGGAGAGAGGGAGAGGCTGAGTGAATGAGAGAGCTTACAAAATATGAAACAAAAATAAAACTGAAACGTATTTAATGACAAAAATTCAAATATTTTTTTATGTGTGTGTGTGTGTATGTGTTACTCAAACCAGGCAATAGCCTGATTTTATTTTTGATTTCATTTTTTTTTTGCTGATCTTCTTCTCTTCCTTTTGGTATATACTTAAATATTGTAGATTTTTTATTGCTGGGGATGTGTTGTGTTGTGTTGTTGTAAACTGCATGCAATGAATGCATTTTTGTTTGATTTAAAGGTGTATTCTACAGTCAGTATAAAATTTGTTACAGGGATTCCCAAATCATATTTTAATGTCTGCTTAACCGTTTTAAGGATGCAATTAAATTTGTTTTAAAATATAAAATTTGTCGTTAAAGTTGTAACACAAATGCTTTGGAAGTCCATAGAAGGTACAGACTTGTCATACTGAAATTATCATTCAAAATTGAGCTGCCGATAGCTGCTACAATCTCTTACACTTTCAATCTCTGCTTGATCAGCACCATATTGTAATTATTTCACTTGTAGATAACTCAATATCCAGAACATTCAGCATCTCTGTGTTTGTACGGCCATAAAGACCGTAGGAATGTATTCTTATTTCGTTATAATGCATGGACCTTGTCATTGTATGCAAATAGGTTGGACTAGTTACAACAGTCAATTCTTTTGAAGTACAATCACTTTCTCGCACGGTTCTTGGGGCTTTCGGGCAAAAAATTGACGAACACTGGTTTTCAAATGCTTGGCATAGTCCTACAAAAGTCTCTAACAACGTCCGATCGTAAAATGTGGTCAATTAAAGCCACCTAAAAGGAAAACGATCAGGATATATACGACGTTGTAAAATAATATGGAAGGCATAGAACTCATGCCATTTGATCGAATATTCCTTCCTTACTTAATTGGCCATTGCAGTCCTTCAGTCAGGATTACAACCTAACTTCGCACACATGTTGTGTATAATTTTTTATTTGTTTTTTATTTTTTTATTCCATTTTAATGCAACTTTATTTGGGAATCCCTTTTCTGCAACCCAAAACAAAAAAAAAAAAAAAACAAAAAGAAAAAACCAAAAACAATCCCTACATGCACAGTTATTTATCTGTGACAAGATGTTAAGGACTTGCAAATTCGCGTTATGCTTCAGAAGCAAGCTTCCTCACCTGTCTGGCGTTGGGCTTAGTAGTCTGCATTAAATTACAGTGACGAAGTAAACTGAGATTGAGGACGAGGAGGAGGTGTAAGAGAGCATTAAATTTGCATGCAGCGAGGCAAACATGATGCAGGCAGTCTTCGTGTTTCCTTGTAACATTTAATGCGGGTTTCAAAAAAAGGGAAGTTTGGCAACAAAAATTTCATCTTTTTCTCTCGCTATTCTTTTAACATCTTTTGTGTAACCTTCATTTTTTCCGGCATTAATTTTTTTGTTTTTTACGAATTTTGAGGAGAATTTTTTTTTGAACTTTTATAGGAGATGGAAAGAAAGAGGGTAAACAAAGAGAGCGACCAGGGAACGCCAGGTAGTCACTTTCCGGTTAACTGCAGCATTAAAAGATGTTGAGTTTCCGTTATATTTGAATTTTCTTTCAGTTACAGTTACTTTTACCTTTACGAACAAAGAAACAAATCAAAAAAAACGATGTCCCCTAAAAAGTTTTTTTTCTTCATTTTTTCTGTTCTTTTTTTCTTTTTTGCCAAAACTTTCAAGTGCAAAACAGAAGTAGACATACAAAGTAACTCGAAAGGGGAAAACGGAAACGAAAACAAAAAAGGGGACAGAATGAAGCAGGCAGGCAGGCAGGCAGGCAGGCAGTAATAACGTCTAATGAACTTCAAAAAAAGATGTTGAATGTCTGCTTTAGTTTGAAAACAACACTTGTCATCTTTATGTCTTTCTATGACCCATCAACCATCATTAGAATCGGAAACATAATGAAGATTGTCAACGTCATCAGCACATACAATATTCAACCAATCCTTTGCCAAAAACAAAACGAAAAAAAAAACAAAAAATACGTCATGCCCAACTTGTCAGTATGCAGTGCCATAAAATGGGTTGCTTTTTCATGTTTGTTTTTGTTGTGAAAAGCCCGTCCAAGAAACTTGAAATGCATACCCACCCACACCCTTTAAAAATTCTTTATCCTTTTGTGCAGACTCCTTTCCAAAAAAAGGAAAAAATGCAACCGTTAGGGACTCGAATGCTTCCAAAAAAAAACAATCCAACGAAAAAAAACCAAATAAAAAAAACACGAGGAATTGCTTAAAAATGAAAGAAGAAGTCACTTCAAATCTGTTTTTATTATTATTATTGCTGTTGTTGCATGCAACATTTCAAATCGTAAAACAGTAATAAAGAAAATATCTGTCAAAACCAATCATTTGCAATTCTTCCCAAAAAAATAAACGAAAACAAAGAAATATTCTTCCAACAAAGACTACGTTATTGTACGAAATGAACTTCAAAAACATTCGAAACAGAATGGGGGAACGGATAATGAGTTTTTATATTATCGAGGCAGCTTTAAGAGGAGGGTTCATATGAAATGCATATGAAATTTTGTTATTTCACTTCAAAAAAATTTTTTTTGTAATTAAAAAGTAATTTGGAAGTCAAAAACTTTTGCTAATTTCAATAGTTTTTAAATGGATTTAATACTGCACTTGACATGGTAAACTTTTTTTAAGTCCTCTTCAAGATTGAGTTCAAGTCATGACTGCACCATAGTAACTGTAATCAATGTTTATCACTGCGTTATCAATCCATCAATTTTATCCTAATTTAGCAGGAGGAACTTATTTTTGAAGAAGACAGATATCGCTCACGAAGTTGCCACGGCCTAGTAGGTAGTGTCTTGCCTTATTAAACGTAAGGCCACGGTTCAAACCCCAGGTCAGACATCAAAACGAAATATGAAAAAATATTTCTTCGACGACTTCCTCTCAGCAGATTTCTGGCAAAAACTCTGAGAGTAAAAAATAAAAATTGCCATTAAAAGGTTTCTCAAAAATCTGTCGTTCGGAGTCGACTTTAAACTGTAGGTACGAGTGGCGTGTATAAAATTTACACACGCAACATGAGTGGTGTGAGAAGCAAGGCCGTAATCCTGACTAAGGGTTGTAATGGCCAATTATGTATGTATGTAGAAATTGCTCAGGAAGTCGCAAGTTTAGTAGGCAGTGTGGGTTCAAAACCCAGCTCTGACATGTGAAAGAATTTATGAAAAAAAATTACAAATCTCTGCCTAGTGCCTGTTATGCACTCAGGTGTAGCTCAGATTCCCAGGGTAGGTTGCGATAATTTATTCTTATCGTCACAGATTTTATATGTTGGGCTCGAGACAAACCCCATTCTGAATAAGAGTACACCGAGTCTACAGTGTCCCTTTTAAAACCCGGTTACCAACCTCAGCTTATATCTGGATAGCATAATGCATGACTCAGATCTCAGTTTTTTGTTATTTCCCAACAAAAATTTCGAGTAGTCCCTTAGCGCTGAGCTCTACAATTACCCCATAGTGTTGCCAGCAATGATAACAAAACTTCACATAGCGGCTTAGATGAAAGTTATGAGAATAAGAACAATAACAACAACATCAAACCTGGTATTGGCCATATACTAAAGGCCTGAAGCATAAATTAACCACATAGTCGTGTAGCTTCCCGCCTTTCCAACTACGAAAGAGACAATCATGCAGTATAAAAATGAATTACACATGAGCAATCATTATTATCACCATCACTTGCTGGGCATAATTTCATAACAACCAAGAGCTGCATTGTCCGAGTTCAATAATTTTTTATTTAAAAATGTTGGACCCCATAGATCGAGTATGTAAAAGAGATTTACAAGAGATGTTCTATACAAGTGACAGTACGTTGTCATTGGCATTGTCTAACTCTTGGCTAATATTATTTCAATTTTATCGGTTAAATCAATTGCAATGATTATCGCAATTATCGATATGCGAGTTCATAATTTCTTTGTATTATTATTACGCACTTATTAAGCAAATATCGGTGGCCTCATTATATTTTTTCAACACAAAAATATTCTTTCTTTTTTAGATTCGAAACAATCGAAAACACGAAATAACAACAACAACAACAACAATACGAAACTTCTTATCAGTACAACAGCAAGAACCAAACATACAGTCAACCAAACCGTGACACAATCTCAAGAATGTGTAGCAACAACAAAAATTGATTTTTTTTTGTTATTATTTTTGCTCAATATCTCTGGTTTTGCTCGTTCAATTGAATTTATCAGTTAAAAATTTCGTCAATCAATGCAATCAATTCTTTTTTTTTTCTTATGCAATAACAACAACAACATCAACAACAACAGAGCAACAACATCAAAATAAAAATGACAAAAATATGTGGAGCAATTCATTGCAATTCACTTTGCTTTGTGCAACACACAAAATAAAAAGCAAAACAAAAAAAAAATTTAATTTTTATTGCAAATTGATGAAGACATCAGTCGTCCATGATGACATCAAATCGCAATTGATTGACTACCATATGTATGTATATGACACCAGAAAAGGGTTGTTTCTGTTCTGTTCTGTTTTGTTTTGATTGCTGCCAGCTGATAAGAAAATTCGTTTAAAAACCTTCGAAACTGTGAAATGATTTTTAATTCACTTTCTTTTTTGTACGTTAATTTTCAGAATAAAATCATCACGTGCTACACCCGTTCCTTCGACTCGTCGCACTTACAGTGAAGAAGATTTAAATTGTGCCGTACAGGACATCATATCCGGTAAATTGGGTACCCGAAAAGCAGCCGTTCAGTACAATGTGCCACGTTCGACGTTGCGCAATAAGATCTACAAGTTGACCGCCGAAGCGAAACGTAATAACGAACCGGCCCCACCCGAACTATTGCAACTGCAGCAAGAGCTGGAAAAGGATATGTCCGGAGATGAGGACGATGTGGAGAGCAATGCGTCGACACCACAACCGGAAGATGCAGTTGTAAGGCTTATTCCGACGTCGAATATTTTAAAGAAATTATGCACCAACAATGGTGACGGCACGGAATTGGGGTGCGATGCCGAAGAGCATGTGCTGTTGCACCGTTCACCCAAGCCGGCGCATATAGAATCGTCGAAACCTCAAACATGTGAGTCGACTGCTGTAGGCGATCTCACCACAACTCAAGCCCCCCAAGTACCAGCTTTAGATGCCGCATTGCCACTTTTGTTGCGAACACTTTTACTGTCCGACAAAGGTATACGTGATCTCTTCAGTGCTCTGCTGTCCAGCAATTTAAAAGATTTACTATTGGGCACTACAGCGGCGACGACCAGCAGTGCGGCAACGCTTAGCAGCAGTGAGAGTTTGAATAGCAATCTTAACAATGGTAATCAACAGCAACAGGACTACCGTTCACTCTTGCAGCTGTTGTTGCAACAGCAACAACAACAGCAGCAACACCAGCAACACCAGCAACAGCAGCAACCGACTTCATATGCTACCGGCCGCCGTTTACCAAAGTCTGATACACCCGAAACGAATTCTTCTGTGGATCCTAATGAGGCCTGCGATGATCCCGCGGCTATATTGAAAATTCCGTCCTATACACCGGTGGCAGGACCTTCGAACTCCTTGGGTGCCAGCAGTTCCCGTGCATCGCCCGCTTTACTGTGTCACAGCAATAACAACAGCAATTCAAACCGCAATGGCAACAGTCCGGACCAATTGCTTCTGGCTGCCGCTGTACAAAAGCAGTTCAGCAGTAAAAATCTTTCCGTAACCCCTCCTCTAATGCACACGAGAGTCGACGGCAGTCCCTCTCCCCAAACGATGCGCATAAGTGATGTTATAGCCAGTAGCATACAGCGCACTATGAACGAACAGGCCAACAAGGAGGCCGCCTCGGTTTCCCTGCTTAACTTTACTACAGCAGCGGAAGCGGAACGCAACCATGCTCTTGCAATGGGAAATGATTATAAAAAGCCCACCATTTCGGTGGTGAAAAATATAGGCGGCACGGATACCTCACGATTTGGTGCGGCTCCAAATCTATTGGCAGCCGCTCAACATCACCATCATTCGGCTCATCTGCAGCATTCCCACCACCATCATTTAAGTCGCCAAGAAGCCGCCGCTTTGGCAGCCGGCAAGGGTACGCGACCAAAACGTGGTAAATATCGCAACTATGACCGCGATAGTCTAGTTGAAGCCGTTAAAGCAGTACAGCGTGGTGAAATGTCAGTACACCGAGCTGGCAGTTATTACGGTGTGCCCCACTCTACATTGGAGTATAAGGTCAAGGAGCGTCATCTAATGAGGCCACGCAAACGTGAACCCAAACCACAACCCGGCTTAGACGGCACTAGCAGTAGTTCAAAAACAAATGCCAACATTCCTGGAAACCTTTCCGCTAAGACGCTTAACAGCGCCAATAATAACCTAAAATTAACTAGCGGAGCGGGTAATAAAAATAATAATGGTTCTGGTACAAACGCCGCTAGCTTTGCGAGTAGTAATGCTAATGGCATGAAACTGTCCATATTTGAATCCAACTTGCAGCATTTACCCTATAGCCCCCAGTTGTTTTGGCCTCACAACCAGGCAGCCTTTGGTCAACTTCAAATGGATTTTAATCGCAATACGACAGCACCCTCAGCCGCCTCCCCAACAGACAACAGCTCAGACATACTAAAGAATCATATGCAACGGTATCAGGATAGCACCACCAACTCCTCCAACGGTCCTAGTCCGGTCTCAAGTCCGGTGCTCTCAGGTCAAGATATAAATCGTGCCCGAGAACTGTACGAAAGCAATGCTGCAAACGGCGCTTCATTTCTAGACGGCATCATACGCAAGACCCTCGATCGCAAAACAAATGAAGTGAATGCGGCCAGTACTAGTGCATCATCGGGCGGTGGGGTTTTGCTCGACCAGCTGCTGATGAAGAAAACACCTTTACCCTTTACCAATAATCGCAATAATGAATTTAACACAAGTATCTCACCCTCACCGATGGCGGCGCACAAACGCTCCGGTAGTCCTTTGTCGCTGTGTAGCAGCTCTACGATTAAACGAGAACGTTGTTCACCGCATAGTGCTGCCAGCGATGATGATGAGACCTCACATAGCGGCTTAGATGAGAGTTATGAGAACAACAATAATAATAACAACAGCAAAACTGGTAATGGCCAAGGACTAAAGGCCTTGGACATAAGCCAAACACGTAGTCGTGTAGCTTCCCGCGATTCCAATTCCGAAACGGACAATAGCAGTATGAAAAGTGAAATACACATGAGCAATCATCATCACCATCATCATCATCCAGCTACTGGGCATCCTAACAATATCAATAATTTAATGGATATCAATGGCGGTGGCGGTGGCGGCAGCGGTGGTGGTAGTGGCGGTGTTACTGTCAAAACTGAAATTCCTAATCATGAAACCACGAGCACCTCTATTCTACAAGAGAAACTCTCACAAATCAAAGCCGAACAGCAAGAGAATGAAGAGAATTTATAGAAGCGAATCCATTATGCAGCAAAGGCAAGAGAGATTGGCGGTGTAGATTTGAGTGGTGGCTCTGTATACTTTTATGAAGATCAACATTTGACTCACCACCACCATCAACACCACCACAATCAGCATCTGCAACAGCAACAACAACACCAACAACAACAACAACGTTTGCAACAGCAGCAACAGCCGTATAATTGGTATGAGCCAACAACACCATATCACACTCATAGCCAATGGTATGGGGCAGAAGTGCTTAATAGCCTGGGCCCAGGACAAGGTGGTAATGAAACTTTAGCTAATAACTATTACAGTTACTGAATTGATAAATAAACAACCCAACCAACAACAACAACAACCACAATACATGAAATGAATTGCAAACATTTATAAAATAGAATACAAAAGAAAAAATGAAAAAAAAATTAAAAATAAGCGACAAAAGAAATGTCTAGTAAAATTAAGTTAAAGAGCAAAAATAGAATAAATAAGAAGAAGAACGAAGGATAAAGTAAAAAGAGAGGAATTAGTCAAAATTTTTTTGTTTATTATTTAATTTTAATTTTTTTTATATAAACATATACATATATACATTAGTGCATATGCATACATACTTATACATTAATATGTATGTTGTATATAAATTAAGTAACAATAAAAGAAAAAAAACCTACAAAAATATTATTTAGTTAAAGAAAAAAAAAACAAACAAAAACAAAATAAAATTTGAAAATTTTAAAATAAAAAATAATACAAACATACACACATTTTAATAAAACAAAATACCTTAAAGAGAGAGAGCGAGAGAGAGAGCGCGCGAAAGAGAGATTAGTATGATAAATAAAAAGAAAGGCAAATAAAAAAGAAATGCAACATTGTATAGTCAAAGAAATAAAAAACAAAGAGAACACAAATCGGTAATTATTTATAAATAATTGAATTGACAACAATTACAACAACAACACTAACTTTCTAATAATAATTTTAATGCTCTTTCAAACGAAAAACAAAACTCTCTTAAATCTTAATTTTGTTAACGTGTGTGTGTTCTTTTTTGTTTTCCTTAATGTTTATGTTCGTCTTTTTACATTACTTTTCCTTTTTATTAATGAAATTATGATGATTTTATATGATCATAGATCGTCTGTCTCTTTAATTTTGTTTTTTGACAATCGACATACAAGAAAATCAAATCTTAAATGAAAATAAAGAAAACAAACAAACAAACAAATAATCGTAATAATAATAGGCACTTGTACAAACTAAATAATAATAATAAATAAAAATTGTTTTTCTTTTCCTTTAATATACAATACAATACAATATACATACATACCTACATACACATACATATAAAGAGGAAAAACAATAATTATTTAAACTAAACAGAACAATAATAATTATACGATAATTTAAAATGAAAAAACAAAAATTGATTATAATTAACACAAACAACAACAACAGAAACATATAACTAAACTATAAACACATACATCCATACATACATACATACATATGAACATTATAATTACATATACAACAATAATAAATACTAACAGTAACCAATAATAACAAACAAATACAAATTGAAAAATCAAAATAAAATATTAAAAATTTCGTTTTCTATTACATTATACATACATACATACATACATATATAATTTGCAATAACAACAGCAACAACAATACTTTATTATTATTATTTCTTAATTTTTTTTTTTTTTAATTTAAAACAATTCATATCAATAATAATACTCTCATCTCAGTCTCATTACAATTACAAAAATTACAAGAGAGCCTAAGAAAACATTTGAAAACATAACAGAACACAACAACAATAATTATCTAATCCAGTAAACGGTAAATAGTTAAAAAAAAAAACTAACAACAAACAAAGACATGAAATAGTCAAGACTTTAAACTGTTTACACAGCCAAGACAAAACCCATAAAATATAAATAAAACCGTAAATGAAAACTTATTCTCAACCAATATATTCAATAACAACAACAACAACAACAACAACAACAACTGCAAACAAATAAATAAACAAGCAACAGCCAGCTACAATAATTCTAAGTTCTAAAAAAAAATATAACAGTTATAAATGGAATTTGCATTGCATTAACCAGCAACATATTTAAGAAGCGTGAGTTAAAAGCAACATGTTTAAATTCAATTGAAAACAATAACTTTGTAATATTAAATGTTTAAAGATTTAAAATTTCTATTTCGTAATTTTGGTAACATATCCAGCTTGCAACATGTTTCTAAACATTAAGTATGAAAAATTATTTTTCATATTTTCGTTACCATTCTGACCTTTTTCCATTACTGCTCTAGGTAGCAAATAGCTTCCACAAAGCATTTCGGCCTTGTTTCTGTTTCTTTAATCTTTCTGTTGTTCCAGCCACGCAGGTGTTTAGACTTTTTGCAATAAAAAATTACAAACAATTATAAATTTTCTGTTTCTCTAATAAAAATAAAATTCTAAAACTACAATTCAAGCAATTCAAAATGTTTACAATGTTATTTATTACACCACTTGTTTAAACATGTTGCTGGACATAATTTTTCTATAAAAAAAGATTAATTAATTAAAGTGTTTTCATTTAATATGCAACATGTTGCAGAATTAAATTCTACAATCTTCATGGCAACATGTTGCCCAATATACCATGCAATTTCACTGTTTAAACTGTTATATTTTCCTACAATAGTTACATAATAATAACCAACAACAACATCAACAATAAAAGCAATAATAACAATAACAACAACAACAACAATATCCGATCAATTTATATATTGTATGTTTCAAATATATAATATATAAATAATACAATAAACAAAAATAATAGCAAAATAACTACCCCCCCAAACAAAAACAATAAAAAGAAAAACAAAATTTCAACATTCAAAATTCAAAACTCCAAATTTAAAGCAGATAACAAAATTCACAAATAAAAAAACAAAAATTATTTTAAATTTCATTTGTTTTTTGTTTTACTTTTTAATATTTAATTAAAAAGGAAATTTTATGATTTTTAGACAACAGAAAAAATGAAAAGTTTAATTTTTACAAATGAAAACGGAAATCAATAAACAAAGCTGCCTTCAAATTTTACAAAATAAATAAAAATTAAAAAAATAATATTTAAATAAACAAAAAAATAAAAAAAAAAAACTATTCAGAACTCAAAACAAAAATAATAAAAAAGCACACAAAATATCAACCAAAAAAAAAAATAAATTTAAATAAACTCCTTACCGGTTATTCTCCTACCAATTTTTCAGTTTTATTTTATAATTTTTAAAATTTTATAAAGCACTCTACCTTTTGGCTAAGAAAACAAAAACGATAAGAAAATCTTTGTAAAAATTTTTGGAATAAAAAAAATTAAAAATTAATGTTTGGCTTAAAGAAAAATTAAATAAATTTAATGAAAATGTATACATACTTTTTGGCATATTAACTATTATATTTAAAGGTAATTAACAAAAAAAATTTAAATTTAAATTTAAAAAAATATTTAGGCTTATGAAAATCAAAATATTACAGACAAAATCAAATTAAAAATGGAAAAACAAAAAATAAATAAATATTATAAATATATATGTGTGTGTCTTTATTATCGCGTATACCTCAAAAAAATATATATATATTATGGAAATTTAAATTTAAAAAGAAAAAATTATGATTTTTAAAAAAAATATAAATTTATAAACCAAAACCTCTCTCCAAATAAAAATTATAAAAAGAATACAAAATCATATTCAAAAAAAATTTATCAAAATTTCTAAACTTTTGTAAATTGAGTCAAAATCTAACAACAAAAACAAAAAATATAAACAAAAAATAAGCTCTAAAAAATTTATTTAAAAAAAAGAAATTCTTCAAATTAAATGTACCTTAAAAAATATTTTGTGTGCTAGTTTAGTAAGTGTCAAAAACCAAGTAATTAATGCATAACAAAAATCAAATATTATTAACAAAATTATACGATATTATTAAAATTAAACAAAGGAAAATAAAACACAAAATTAGCTAATAAACAAAAGAAAACAAAATTATAATTAAAAAATTTAAATGTTTTGTAACAACAATGTATGGAAATTAAAAAAAAATTTGTTCGATAAACACTAACCAATAACAAATTACAAAAAAAAAATGTGCCATATATTGAGAAAAATATTACACATAAACTTCCTTAATAAAATTTTTAGAAAAATTCAATTCCAGCTAGCTTAATTAGCTAGCTATGCTAATAGATAACTCGACCTTGCTTTACTTATTCGTAAATATTTATAAAAAAAAACTAACTTCTCTTTAGTAAAATATGCCGGCTCTTTGTGAAAAGTAATCTCTTATTGGTTAGTGTTGATAACAAAAATTAATTAAAAATTTATTAAAAACAAAACACATAACTTCTCGGCATAATTTATATACATATTTAGATCTACATATAAATATAAATTATTACATCAAAAAAGAAACAAAAACAAAAATTAAATTTATATCAAAAATATTATCAAAATTAAATAAAAAAACATAAATTATGAATGTCGTGGTCATATTATGGTATAAACAAAAAAAAAACAAAACAAAAATAAATTTAAACAATATTTGGTAGAATTATCAGTCAAGAAAACAAACAAGAAGAAAAATGTAAGGAAATTAAAATTAAATTATTATATATAAACAAAACAAATAAAAAAAAAACATATTTATTATTGCTAATTTTATGGTATTTTGAAACATAAAAGATAAAGAAATGAAAACAAAAACAAAAATAAAAAAATATATATTTATTATATACACATTAGACACTATCTGTGATTTTTAATCCAAAATTTTTTGATGAAAATTTTCTAAATAAAATATATTACAACAAAAAATAATATATTTAAATTATAAACAAACAACATAATAATAAAAACAAAAATATTATTATTAAAACAATAACAAACAAAAAAGGGTAAAGAGAATGGAAAAATAAACCATGCAATTGAATTATTAAGGAATTAAACAGAAAAACTTAGCGAATCATTTATTATTACAAAGAGAAAAAAAAAATAATAATAATAATATAATAAACAAATTAATTAATAACACGCCTGTAAGCGTAAAAAGGGAAACATAATAAAAAATATATTAAAATAATGATCGGATTATAATATAAATACATACAGCAACAACAGCAACAATATATATTATGTATACTAGAATTAACTGTAAAAACAACAACATTAACTTTAACAAAGCAAAAAAACAGCAATTTTCAAAGCTTTTTCCAAAAAAAATTCAAATTAAAAGTGTTTTTGCCTATAGAAAATTCTTGGACACATGTTGCTAAGCAAATATTTAACAACATGCAGCAAACTCCATATTTAAAAAACTAAATTTTAGGGTTCCTAGACTCTTTTAATAAAAAAAAAAAACAAGTAGCTGACAGTATTTTAAGCACCTTATAATCAACAGAAAATTTCTTTTGTGTAGAATTTTACATTTTTATGAAAATGAACATGTTTACGGTCTTGAATAGCTAGCAACTGGGCATTTAAAACAATTTATATAATTATTTTTAATACAAAGGAACAGCAACATTTCTCTTTAGAAAAAAAAATTTTTGCTTAAAGCAAAATAAAATGTGTATGACCATATTCTCAGCAACATTGTTTTATAAAATATGTTGCATAGTTATAAGCCAATAAAAAAATGTAAAAGTTTTATTAAACAGTAATTTTTAAAAGAAATTGGCAAGCAATATCCAATGTTTTTTCAACATGAACGGGAATATTTTTATGCCAATGTTAATATAGCTAGTAAAACTAGTTTCAGAAACAACATGTTGCTATTGATAGCTTACGAAAACTTCTTGAAACTTATTTTCAACAATTATTTCTGTTATGTTATATCGCCAAAAAAGCAGCAAAATCTTAACGAATTTTTAAAAGATTATAAAATACCTCTTTCCCAGTTCGTCGTTGGAAACAATTTTATTATTCTACTTCTACAAACAATTCATCCAATGTATTATTACAATTTAAAAACAATTTATATTTAATCTGTAATAAAGAATGTTAATATAAACGATATTGCATCAACATGATGCCAAATAAACTCAACAGTTTAAGTATTTAAAAAACAGTTTATATTGATACATAACAATTGAAGAATTCTAACACAATTACAAATTTTCATATGAATGTTGCCAGCAACTTGTTTATAAACATATAGAGGGGCAAAAACTCTTTTAAAAAATAATATTTCTTTAACTTTTCTACTTCCAACAAATTAAAATTATACAAATCAAATCAAACCAAAACAATATCAACCATATTTTGCTATATTTTGGATGTATTTATTTTATATTTTTTAAATAAAGAAAGAAAATATAATAATAATAAACTCTGTCTATACACTGAGAAAAATGCCATGTTAAAAGTTAAGAACCATAAAGCTTGGCCTTGTCATTGAAAAGAGAAGAAGTTTTTAAAAGTAATTTAAAATAAGTATTCAACAAGAGAAATGAGAACGACCCTTTTAAGACATACCAACCAATTTTAATTTTTATTTTTAAAATGAAAACAGAAAAGTTATTAAAAATGTTCAAAATAAACTAATAAATATGAAATATAACAACTTAATAAAATCTAATTAAAAAACAAACAAGAAAAAACTTAAAATAAATAAAAAAAAAACAATATTAAAAGTGCAATTATGTGGAATATTTTTAAAAATATTAAAATAGTAAAACACAATTATAAAAAAATACAAATAAATTAATTAAAATAAAAATATAATATAATACGAAAATAACTTGGTGAAACTTAAAAAAAAATTATTAATTTATGGTAAAAGTTGAAACAAAAATACACTTAAATTGAAATAAACAAACAATAAAATTAAATAATGAAATTTATAAAAAAAATTTATAACAAAATTAAAAATAATTGAACGTTAAATTAGTGAAAATGTAAAAAAAATTAAAAAAAAATTTGAATGTTTGCATTCATTTTTAAATCTTAAACTAAAAATTAAAGTAATAATACAAATTCAATTGAAATCAATCTAAAAGAAAACCATTTGAATAGTTGTCATATAATAAATTTGATTTTTAAATAAACGGCAAACGTTTTTCTATAAAATTTTATTTTGAAAACTGTTACATTTTTTTTAATTGTATAACAAATTGGGCCATAAAAAATTAAATAATTTTTATTAATTATATATTTATAAATTTTCTTTATTAGCAGTAATAATTAATTCTTGTTTGAATTTAAGTGCAAATATTTATTGACATTCAAACCTGGGTGAAAGGGTTGTACGAGCTCACAGTTAGATATAGTAACAGGAATTCTATTTTATGTTTCTTTTTAAATTTTTTAACAATTACAAATAATTTACACTTTTTGTTAGCAACATGTGGTATAGAAACATTTAGAAACATTATACTTTACGTACTCGCACATCAAGAACAAAAAGAACACATTCTGCAATGTTAAATTAAAGTTTGAAAAATATAAAAATGTTCTTTAAATTTGTAATACAGATTTTTGTTGTGCAACATGTTGCCAGCATCAATTTTAAGATTTGTTAAAATTTCCTACAAATATATTTGTGAAACATAAACGGTATACCGCTAGCAACATTCACACACTTAATTTTCTAAACAAATAAGGATACATGTTGCCAGCAACATATGCATACAATTACAAAAAATCTAAAAATTTTTCTGAATTGTACATTTTTAAAGAAATTCAATAACATTCTCCAATATTTTACAAAAAAAGTTTTAATTTTGCACAATTCTTAAAAATTTATAGGAATTTTAAATAAAAGCAGAAACAAGAAAATGTGTAATTAATATACATGCTGCAACAATTAATAACGCAACATGTTGCCTGCGAAAATTTAAAAAAATAATTCTAATAAATTCTGAATCATGTTTCCTGCAACAAGTTGCGATAGTCCAAAATGTTGTTTCTTAAGGAATTAAATGAACGAGATCAGTTGAACGAGAATGTTGCTAAGTTAACTGAACTCCAGAAAAAGTCTATCAAAATTTCATTTAACTTTTTACCCCCTTTCACCCACTCTGTCAATAAAAAATTACCAAAAACGCCTTATGAAAAAATCTTAAATAGGAGGGACAATTAATGCAACAAATTATTTTAATTTATTTTATAAGTTAAGCCATTATTGGAAAGTAATTAAACATTTCTAAAAACAAAGAAAAAATTAAACAAAAGTTAAGGCCTAGAAATCCAAAAAAAGAAAATATCGAAAATGCATGGAGAAAGAATTTTATTTTGAGTATGAAAGCAAAAAACAGTAGATGGGGAATTTTGTACGAAATATTTTGAATATAAATTTTGTTAAACAATTTTATTTTATTCTCGATTTTAACAAAACTTATATTCTTTATTACGAAAGAGAAAACGGTTAAAAATATCCCTCAGGTATGTGTTCTTTTAAGTAAGGGAGAGAAAAAAGATTGATTAAACCTATTATATTTTATAAATTAACAAAAGATAAATAATAAATATTTATAAAAAAATAAAATAAAATGAATTGTTTAATAAATATTTAATTTGTTTTAAAATTTATATTTTCTATTGCGAAAAAGGTTCTTCTTCTATTGTGTATGATTGCGTTATTTTATTTAACTGAAATAATGTCAAATAAAATATATTTTTAATATAAAATTTAATTAATAAATTAATTAATATTATGGCCTTAGGCTTTATATTTTTTATATAATTTTGATTACTTTGTAAATATAGTTACAAATTTTTTTAAAATCATAAAACTTTTTTAAAACAAACATTAAAAGATCATCTACATCAGAAATAATAAAAAAATAAAAATAAAAAAATAAAATGAAATAATATTGAATTTATAGTGCAATTGTTTAATAATGATTTATATTTAATAACTAAAATTAATTACAAAATTAAAACTTATAACATAAAATCTATAACATAAAATAAATCCTTAATTATTATTTTTTTGTTTTAAGAAAAAATATATAATATTTTTTGTATATTTTAAAAGAAAAAGAATCGCAAAAATAAGCTCCAAAGTTGAAAAATAAAAATCAAAAAAAATTTTAATTTAATTACTTTATTAAATAGAAAACCCCAAATTTATTTTATAGATTTTTAAAAGTAAAACAAAAACAATAATTTTTACTTCTTATTATAATTTTTTATTTCAAACAAAATGTTTAAAATTATTTTAAAAAAAAATTAATTTTTAAGTTGCAATGACCTCTCTTTAACCAAATGTATGGATTTTTGTTTAATTAAAGAAAAAACAACAACAACAAATATATTATAATTTTTGTATTCTATAAAATATTTCACAAAAAAAAAATTGGAAAAAAATAAGAGAAATTTTTATTTCAAAATGTATGATTTCATGTACTCTTAATTTCTAACTAAAATCAATCCAAAATAACAAAAACGAGAAACATAATATTATTCTTTTTTATTTTTATTAAAATAGATTCTTTTTTTATATATATATAAACAACATTATAAATAAATAGTAATGCAAACATAATTTTTTGGCTTTCAAATAAAATCTCTTTTTGGTAAAAAATAAATACTGAACACGGTTACGTGCTGCAAAATTCGTATAAAATTTTCTAGAAAAAAAAATTAAAGTAAAAAAAATCAAAAAACTTTAAAGGAAAAATATACCGAGAATAATGAATAAATTTCTTACAATACCAAGCAATAAATTAGAAAAATAATACTAATAATAAAAACAATAATGAGGAATAGTATAAAACAAATCATAATAAGAATTGAAATTTAATGAAATTAAAGAAAATTTAATATCAAAATTTTTGATAAAATTCGTAATAAAACATTATCGAAAAATTTAATACAAAAACGATTATTTGATATCTAATGTTTACTTTTCAAATTTCAATTTTTCGAAATCATCTTTTTTCGATTTTCTAATATTTCATTAAATTTCTATTCTAAAAGATTTGCAAGCAACAATAGAATCATAAAAACAAATCACCACAACAATAATAATATGAACTAAAAAAATAATAACAATAATATCCACATTGAAACAGCAACAACAACAATAGCCCAATGCACTTTTAAAAATAACAACAACTAATTACAATAAAATAGAAACAGAATAAATTTTATACAAACACCATAGGTTTGCAAATAGCCAAGAAGAAAAAATAAATTTTTAGATGAAAAATTAAAAAAAGTATACTAAAAATAATTTCAAAAGAGGAAAGAATTTATTTAAATATTAAACTGTTATACATAATGTAAACGGTTTAGTTTCCATTATAATTCTAATTTGCTATTTTCCAATTTACTTAACGTAACCTATATTTTTTACAACTCCAACAGATTTTCTGGATTATATTCTGAACTGTTATACATAATTTTTATGCAATAATTCACAATTCCAGATTTCTATTGTCTTCATTATAATTCCAATTTTATACTTCTTTCTGTGCTCTAAAACTATAAAACCTACTAAAACAACGACATGATCCTTTTAAATAATTTCAGTTATACAAACTGTTATACTTTCGATTGATTTAACAGATTTATTAATTTCTTTGACTGTTATACGCAACGTCAACTGTTATATGAATATGAATTTCCCTTAAATATATTAACAAAGCTATCATCAATGTGATGATAGTACAGCCTGTTTTTTGGAATATTTCTGATGCTTTCTTTGTAAATTTTAATTTAATTTTTTCTGTTATACTCAGTGTTAACAGTTATATGAACATGTTTTTGTGTTTTTTGAATAATAAACTACATTTTTTCTTTCCTTTATAAATTTCAAACTGTTATACAAAATTTTATTATGTAGAATTCCGTATAAAAATTTACAAGTGTTACTACTTAGCATTCTTTCGAAATACATAATTGTTAAACAAAGCTTCAACTTTTATTTAAACTGAACATTTCAAACAATTTAAAGTTTTTTCATTTTGTAGAAATCTTTAGAAAATATTAACTGTTATACACACAGTGAACTAAAATGAGAAAATTTTCAGTTTTTCTTTTATTTTTCACAGATTTTTTTTCGCGACGGCTTGCTTTTGCAACTCCTCTCGGTGTTTGTATTAATTTTGTCAAGTTGAACATTTTTTTACCACAACAACAACAATAATAATAACCTGAACTACAAGAAAATAGACCAACAATAGATCATAACAAATTTTTCACTATTTGGTGAATAAATCTCAGCCCGAACCAAAACCAATAAGAAAAATCTATAAAGACATGTGTATATGTATGTAAATATATATACAATATATATATTTATAACAATATTTGACATACACAAATATAACAGTTACAATATTAAACAAGAAAGTTAAAGAAACATAACCAAGGAAATAAGAAAAACTGACAAATTGCCGCCTAAACTGTTAAGTTTAACAGTAAACCCATAAAGACAGTCGATTGTTAATTACATGTTTTGTTTTGAATTTTAGTTGAAAATTTATATTGAATTCAATAAATTTATATTTAATGGAAAAAAATTAAAAACAATTAATAATAAAATACAATTAATTAGCTTAAAACAATAGACATTGATTAAAACCAAAAGAATTAAGAAAAACCAAAACAAACAAACTAAAAATAAAACCAGAATTAACCTAAAATAGTACTAAAACCTACAACAGCAAAAGTAATAGATTTTAAATAATTGATGCAGCTCTACGCCCCCCCCCCCCCTCAAACTCCACAACAACCCCCTACAACTAAACCATTTTAAAATCTAACCTTTACAATAGTAAGACAACAACAACAACAATAGTAATAGACATGCATAAATACAAACAAACAAAAAAAAAGATGAACTTTTTTTTCTCAATTATTGATAAAATAGTAATAAAACCAACCACATTTAACCATAGTTTTTAATAATTAAAATTAATTGAAAAACTTATGTGTATGCGTATATAGATATGCTTATATACATAATTAAATTTCTTTAAACTACAACAACAAAAACAATAGCCAGTAATACAACTACAACAACCACTACAAATACAATAGTAAACAAATAAAAAAAAAACAAGAAATAATAAAAAAATAAAAATAAAACCCTTAATTAATAAACATCAATTATTTAATAATTTTTCCATTTCTGTTTCTTTTTAACTGCTTAAGAATTTTTTCAATTTTTATTTTTTTTTTCATAATTTTATTTTAATTGTTTTTAATAAAGTTTTTGTGTTTTTTTATTTTAAAGTTGACTGTTATAAAAAAATTTATAAAATTTATAAAAGAAAAATCACAACAGTAAATAATTTATTCATATTTCGAGGAGATATTTTTGTTAACAAAAATATTAAAAAAAAATATTTTAAATTTAAAAACAACAAAAATAAAGACAAATGATAAATTCTGGACTTGGCTGCATAATAGTTTTTATGCTGTTAATAAAATTCACAAAATCAGACTGTGTTTAAAAAGTTTGTTTGAATTGTAAAATTTTATTATCTTTTTTTTTAAACAATACTAAGAACTATAATTAAACCATAGTTAAAAACAATAGCCGATAGCATTTTGTTTTTTCAATAATTACATGAAAAAAATAGACTTTTAACAACAACTTACAAAAAATAGTAAAGAAAAAGAAAAAACCATTAATTATTTCTAATTAATTTGCTAAAATACAAACTCAACATACATAGAACAATAGATGATTATTGAAAAATTAAATTAAAACAATAGTAATTAAGCTTCAAACTAAAAATTAAACATACATACATATAATTACAATAGAATTAAAGCAAGAAATTAATTAATTAAATTATAAATACAGAATTACAGAAACTACAATAGTAAGCAGCAAACAAACACTTTAAACTTAAAAACAAAAAATTAATTTATTAAACCACAAACAAATGTTTCTCGTTTTTAAAAAATAATATTAAAATTAAATAAACAAAAAAACAACAACTAAATTTAAATATCATATACGATATATTTTAGAAAATTTATGATTTAAACAATAAAAAAATAATAATTTTTATTACAAAAAAAAGTATATATTTAAATAAAAACAAAAAAAGGAAATAAAAAAACTGAAACAAGTACAAGATTTAGACATTTTTGTTTTATAATTTAGGAAAACATTTTCAAAAACATTTTTTAATTAAAAAAAGAATAAAATTAAAAAAATTTAATTAAAAATTTAATTAAATATTCACTTTTACCATATAATAAAATGAAATAAATAAAACTAAAAGCAAAAATCATAGAAATTAAGTTTCAAAAAACCACTAAAACTTCAGCAAATGAAAATAAAAACAAATTATTTTAAAATCTTTAAATGATTTCGTCTTTTTTTTTTAATGTAAAAAGAAATATTTCTTTCTATCAACAATACATATATAAAGAAAACCACAAAAGAGAGTAAAAAAACGGAAAGTAGAGAAAATCAAATTAAAAAAAAAACTGTGTTAATTTTGTTTTAATTATACTCTTAACTTTACAAAAACAAACAAAAAATATAATAAAATAATATTAATAAATAAATATTAGATTATAACATTATTTTTTTTTTATTATTATTATTTGTTAATAATTTTCTTTACATATTCAATGTTTCGTTAACTTTTTCTTACGTTATTTCTGTTTTCTTTTTAAATAAATATAAATAAAATGTAACATATTATATTATATTCTATTATATTACCTTAATATTATGCTTATTATTATATGTTTAAATAATTAAAATAGTTAAAAAAAACCCAGAGCGAAAAAAAAAAATAATTAGAATTTTTTAATTGTTTAAGTTTGTAAGAAATATTACAAGAAAAATATCCACAAGATTTATTATTACTATTATAATTATACAAAAAGTTTTTTTATTATTATTATTATTTAAATAAGTTTTATTACCTTAATTATAATTATTAATAATGAAAACAAAAATGATTAAATATAAAAATATAATTAAAAAAAATTCAAAAATACAACACAACCAACAACATTTATTTTATAAGTTCTTAAATCTTAAACACAAAAAAAGAAAACAAAAATAAGCAAATAATTATCATTTAAAAACAAAAATAAATGTTTTTATGATTTTATATTATAATATTATATTATAAATATAAAAATAATAATTTTTTTTATTAATTTTTAATTAAATTTTTTCGTTAATTTTTATTATATTTTTTACCATATAAATCTTAAAAAATTTACAAAAATATACATAATGGCATATTTTTTTTTAAATAATAATAAATAAATAAATAAATTAGTTACAAAAAAAAAGAAAATAATTAAAAAATACTCTTTTTATTTCTTTAAAGTTATGTTAACACACTTTTAAAACTTCTACACCCCAAAAGCCTGTTTATTTTCTTAAGTTTGTTCTTTTTTTTGGTTCCTTTTTCTCAAATTTAACCATATCAATAGCAATATATCAATACAACCACAAACAGAAAATATTTAAAATTAAAATTAACAAAAAAAAATCTATTAAAATACAGCAACAGCAACAATTACAGTATAACAGTAAAAGCAGAAACAAAACAAAAATTTTTAAAAAAAACCATATATATTTAACAAAAAGAAGAAAAAAACAAAAAAAACAATAAAACAGAATACTAAATAATAAATACAGCTCTATATCTACTATTATCTATTATTCAAACTATAAACAATAGACCAAAGTAAATATTGGCGGTGTTAAAATGTATGTTGTATACATATAACGTTTCTATTAAACAAAAATTATTAAGGTGACCAGCCAAGCAAAGAAAAATATTCTGAAATCTTTATACTCGTGTGAGAATATGATCAGCTCAAGTATGTTGAAGAAGTAGATATGAAGTATTCTAGTTTGATTAAGTCTCATGAAATCTTATGTCGTAGTTTAATAAACAACTTTCCTATGCAACTATGGGAAATACACTGTATGTAAATATGTAATCCATAAAAGTTGTTAATATACAACTAACTACAGTGAACAATCAAATCAATCAAGATCAACGCGTAGCATATCCTGGCTGCCTTCCAAAATGTATCAATACAAAGTTTGTATACATTTCTAGTACTGTATATAAACCATGTAGATATGCAAAGTAACCAAACAATGCATCAACTATAAATCCGGTGCCTGATTGCTTTTTGACTGCGTTAAAAATACACATTGACGACGTTTTGAAATAGAATACATTGTATATATTTTGTACAGCGGCATTAAGAAACACGATACTTTGTTCAAACACAAGGCAACTAACATTTTGGGAGGCAGCCCTTATATATGTACATATTTGTCAGAGTGGTGTTAATAGACGAATTAACCATAAACTTATTTTACCATAAGAAACAAGTTTGGTCTTGTGTTGATACGTTATTCAAATGTACAGCTGTAGGAGTTTGATCGAAGCTGACAGTTCAAATGAATGGATTATGGGATGAATTCGTATTTGCATGTGACAATACTTCCTGCCACAGTTGACTATAATGTATTTTTTATAATTCTCCTGCTCAATTGCAATTATTTGATCAGAATTAAAGGTATGGTGAAAACAATAACGAATACACCTAGTTTATGTCATCTTAACCTAGAGACGCCATAGTGTAGTAGGTAGTGTGTTGGCTTATTAGACGTAAGGACACGATTCAAACCCCAGATCAGACTTTCTATCAGGAAATTTCTACCACAAATTTTGAGAGTAAAAAAAAATTGCCATGAAAATCTTCCAAAAATCAATCGTTCGGAGACGACTTCAAACAGTAGCTCCCGCCACTCATGTATAAAATTAATACACACAACATAAGTGGTGAGAAGCTAGATCGTAATCCTGAGGACTGTGATGACCAATTATGTATGTATGTAATCTAGTGTAAAGACTTGACGTTTAAGAAGAGGTAGTGTTTAGTGTTTCAAAAAGATTTATAACTACTGCCGACAATAGTATAATAGCTAAAGAACAACCTACTCCAGGTCTAGAATATGTATGTCCGTTGTTGAATAATAATATGATTTGTTCTCTACTTATCCATCGAAAGACACTTTTATTAGAAAGCTTTAAGGATAATTCACATACTTACCACTCTATTCCTTTATTATGTGCATCTATGATGATCTTATTTGAATAAGCTTTGTAATCATTTCCGATTATATTATAATCCAGTTGCAACTACACCAGTACTCTTCCTAAGGAGGCAGTAATGTTGAGTACAAGCTACCATCTATTCTCTGGGTATCATAACATTACCTCCTCGAGCATACACTTACAGTAGAGGATTAAATATTAGCAGTACTTCATCAGCTTATTATCCCTTTGCTAAAGACGTATGACATTAACTGTCCACATTAGTATTTTTTACTATTATTATTATATTTATACTGCCTATAAAAACATTTGCTAGACGTGCGCCGTGAGTATTTTTACCGAATAAAATTAAAACCAAAAAAAAGAACTTTTTTTCTAACATCGGCTTTACCAACATGGTCACCTTAAAATACAATATAAGAACATTATAATATTGTAGAAACAACATCAAAAAAAAAACAAAAATTAAGAAAGAACTTTAAAAGCAATTTGTCATTAACACTGTCATTATTTGCTCCATATTCACATAAAATAATTGGCTTGTAAGCAATAAAACAACAATAACAGCAATAAAAACGGGATTAAAAATATATATAAATAACAACAAATACAATAGACAAAGCAATTAGTATGAATGAAAAAAAAAATCAATAACAACAACAACAAATACCAAAACAAATAGACCTTGCAAACAAAATAAAAATGAAAAAATTTTTGGTAATTTTTTTTTCCAAATAAGTTTTTATATTTTAATTTCATATTAGTTGAGCTGAGTTAAAATTTTTAATTAAACTTTTTTTGATAAATATTTTTGATAAATTTTTTTTCTCGAATAATAATTTTCTATGGAACTTTTTGAAACAAATAAAAAAAAATGATTTTTTCTTAAATGAAAAACAATAACCCACTTAATGCTTTTGATAGAATTTTATTTAAGGAAACAAAACTACAACAACAAAATACATACTATAAACTATTTAAAGAAAATATAAATAAATTATGCTTAGATTTGGAAATAAAACAAATTATGTAAAAACGTATTCCCTTTTTTAAATATTAAATTAAAAAAAAGGGTTTTTTATATATTTTTTAAAATTTATTGTTTTTAGTTTTTAATTTAATTGATTTTGAAGTCTTCTTTAATTTATTAGAATTGTATTTTTTTTAAACAGTGTCTTAATGTTTCACATATTGACACTCACGTGTGCATTATGAAATCCGGTCTTTCCGAGCTTCATACATTATATTCATATTATGCATCACTTTTGAACTCAAAATTAATATTTTCCAGTATGCAATACGGGTTTAGAATCTGATTAATTTTCTTTAATGGAATCGTTGATTTATTGAGTAAACTTCCTAGAAAAAATACAGAAAATTTTAAAAATTTAATGAAAATTTATTCGAAGCTTTATATGAAGGACTGCCATTTATTTCGTATAAATTTTTATTTCGCACGCAGTTACGATTTTGGTCAGCCATCTCTACGCTTAAATTTTGACATACTTTTAGACATACCAATTGTTCCTTAGACATACTGGTGTACTGCAACCTAAGGACGTGTTGTACAGCCCTCAAGTTATACGAGGTATTTCCATAATGTCACCACAATGTTGTGGTTAACTTCAGAATACTGTTCGGCATCAGTAAAATTACTGCCTGCCTATTATTTTATCCACAACTAGGTGATTGCTTCCGAAATGTATTATCAGTGCCAAGTATGTGTTCTTCTTATCATGGAGTCAACTTTTTGAATTTAAATGAATTCCTAGTCTAAAACAAGTGTCTACGATGTCTGGAAAAGTGCCAGTTATTTTTAACGATCAACTAGGATTGACACGTTTGACTTGGAAATTGTACCGGCCTCTATTTCCTTTCCTAATATCTTTTTACACTCAACACTTACACACAGAACTAATTTTGATAACAAATTTCCAAGGTTTGCCAGCATTCCAGTGACAATCTGAACTAAGCTCTTTTAGCTTTATCACATGTTACGATTCCTTCTTTATATACTGAAAAAATATAAAAAAAATTTTTTTTGGTTAGAAAACATGAAATGATAATGAAAGTTATTTAAAAAAAAATTAATTTAGGGAGAAATTATTAAATTTTAAGAAATTTTAAATTTTTTATTTAAAAAAATTTTTTGTCATCATTTTTTCTTACAAACCTTGGCATAATTTATAAATATTTTCTTTAAATAAACTTTTTTAAATCATATTAACTAACAAAAAATAAAATGACTGTAAAATTTTGAACAATAAAGCATAGTTTAAATAAATAAATAAAAAACACAACAACAACAACAACAAAAAAGAAGTAAGATTTATTTTTGACAAACAAAAAACATACTTTATAAAATAAAATAAACACAAAAAAGTACTTATTATTCAGGGACCAAAAGTAAGAAATATTAAGAAATAACAAAAACAAAAATAAAAAAAACATTTTTTGAAATAGACACAACAACAAAACAACTATTTAATAATAAAACAAAAATGCAAAAATAAAACATTTAATAAACGATTAAAAATAAACAAAAACAAAAGAAAAAAGAACGTTGAAACCAAATTACATTTCATATCTCTTACACACATACACACTTAAAGAAATTAATTAATTAATTATCAAGGCCTAGGAAAATACAAAATTTTACATGATGGAAAAGGAAAAAAATTCTTTTTTGTAAATAAAATAAAAAAAAAAATTTTGGATCATAAACAACAACAAAAATACTTTTTTTTAATTAAACATTTTTCGGTATACTAAAAAAATAAAAAACAAAACAAAACACACAAAAAAATATTATAATAAATGTTGTATAAATATGTAAAAAAAAAACAAACAAACAAACAAAAACATTTAAAAAATAAACCTTCAGGCGTATACGATAAAAAATTTAAGTAAAAAATATTAAAAAAAAATAAAAAAAACTTTAGGCAAATTAAATTTAAACAAAATTATATAATAATTTGATGTTTATAAACAAAAATTAATCAAAAAAAAATAAGAAGAAAAACATGAAAACACATTTCGAAATCATTGCATTTTAAGTGGGTTTCCCAAAAAGAAAGGAAAAAATATCTAAATTTAAAAAATAATTTAAACAAAAAGAAAAATTATAAAAATTAAGGGAATTAAATAATATATTTAGAGAAAAATATCAAAATTTATATACGATATGATTTATGTTAAACACAAATTAATTATTGTAAAATTAAATGAAAACCAAACCAAAAAATATTAGCAAAATTTAAAAACCAAAAATTAAATAAATTTAAAACATTTATGAACACCGTGCTTTAATTTGGAAAGATTGGAATGAAAAAATGAAATTTCTTTTATCTATTGGCAGCATGGTGTATATAACAGTTATTTTGATTTTTATTTGAATTTATTTCCTCACAAAATCTTAGTTGATTAAGTCTACAATAATTACTAAATATTAAAATAAAAAAAGAAAATTAAATACAAAAACAAAAGCAAAAACAAAAAATACAAATTTTTCTCAAATATTTTCTAATTATTATTATTATTATTGTATTATTAAATTAAATTTGTGTATTAAGTGTGCTATAAACTATTAAATTATATTGTATTTTTGTATTTATTGTTTTTCTTTTTTTTTAAATTTTATTTTATATTTGATAATTAAAAACAACAACAACAAAAATTTAACAAAATTTTGTTTATTTTAAAAAAGAAAGAAATTTTATTTAAACTTTTATGTTTCATGTAAAATAAAATTTAGAAAGAATGAAAAAGAAAATGGAAAAGTATTTTTCGCTTAGAAAAAAATAGAAGAATAAAAGCATTCAAATACTAAATAAAAGTGTGTATAAAAATTTAAAAGATGAAGAGAAACTGCAGAAACAAACTATAACAGAAAAAAAAGAAAAAATCCCCACAATAATAACAACCAGAAGAAGAAATGAAGAACACTGTAAAATAACTGAAATTAATTTAAATAAAATAGATTTTGAAAATAGCAAAGACAAAAACCAACAAATGAAACAAACAAACAAACATGTACTTTACCTATTGTATAAAATAATAATAAAAATACTAATACTAATAAAAATAATTATTAACAATTATAATAAACAAATGATAAATAATAATATAATACGAAAATAACAAAAACAAATGATGTGAACATGGAGCATAAACTCTTTCAGTATTTTTTATGAATACTGCTATTATATGAAAAATAAAAATTACAAAAAAAAAATATTTAAAAATAATTTTTTTGCAATTCATTTAACGATAAGAAGGGCAGACGTAAGTATTTTTAATACTATAAATTCACATACACTTAACGAAATAGTTATACATATATATGTAAGGAAGTCGCCGTAGTCTAGTAGGTAGTGTGTTGGCTTATTAGACGTAAAGCCAGGATTCGAGCCCCAGACCAGACATCAAAACAAATTACAAAAAGTATTTCTTCGGCGACTTTCTCTCAGCAGATTTCTGGCAAAAACACTCTGAGAGTAAATAAAATTGCCATGAAAACTTTCTCAAAAATCTGTCGTTCGGAGTCGACTTTAATTTGTAGATCCCACCACTCATGTATAAAATTAGCACACACAACATAAGTGGTGTGAGAAACTAGGTCGTAATCCTGACTGAAGGGTTGTAATGACCAATTATGTATGTACATATATATAAGGAGTGCACGCGAAAAAATTTTGGAAATACAAAAAAGAAATTGAAATAGAAATATAAAAATAATAAAATAAGACATTGTTTTAGGGGGCTTACTATAATTCCTAAGTTTAAAAAAATTCTATTTTTTTCACGGTTTTAGTTACTTTAAGGCCATAGAATTAAGGTGGAAAAACTTCTTTTCCCTCAAACGATACGAAAAAAAGCAGAAAAAAACAAAATAGAACAACGCGTTCAGATATGTATGAATAACTTAAAGGCGTTTCTCTTAAAATCACTTTTTTAGACATGGCGACCACGATTTAGCAAAAACTACTTTACCGATTTTGCTAAAAATTTTGGGACAATGGTTTTCAGATGAGTAAAATCCGTAATTCTTGATCCATCAGTAGTAAATAGTTTTATTAAACAATAGGCGAGAATAGAAAAAAATTTCAAAACGCCGCCATATTGTTAAATTTTTTTTCAAAATGTCCTAGTTCAGGATATAGCCGGTAACATATTTTATAAGAATCCATTTCGATGTTTGCTTTCAGGCACTCTCAGCTCCTAATGGTCGCCAGATTTTGAGATGACCTTCACCAGGCTGCTGTATCACCGCCGTAATTCGCAGTAATTGACAGAAACATTTTTTACAAACAATCAAATGTCTTCTTTAACATATAAAAAGATTCATTTGTTTAAATAAATTTATTTATAAAAAAAATCGAAAAGAGGCCCTTAGAGTGTATACAACCCCCTTAAATAAATACATTCTGTCAAGAAAATTTGCATTAAGTTTTCCCGATAATCACATATTCTTACTTAAAACTACTCTTTCCCGTAAAGCCATTACATCCGTGAGCTTTTAGTTTGTGAGCTATTTACATAAGACTTTACAAAGACAATTCGTCCTTTAGTCGAACAATTCGTATGTAAAACATTTTTGCTGTAGAAGACTTTGTCGTCACTTCATTCAAATCCATAAATTTCCATCAACCCCTTGTTTGAATGCGTGTATCCCATTACTTAATTACTTACTTAAATGGTCATTACAATCTAGCTTCTAACACCACCCATGTTGTGTTTGTTAATTTTATCCAGGATCTACTGTTTTATGTTGAATCCGTACGACAGAATTTTGAGAAGATTTTCATCGCAAATTTTTATTTACTCTCACAGTCTTAGCCAGAAAACTGCTGAGAGGAAGTCGTGGAGGAAATACTTTTTCTATACATCTCGTTTTGTCCGAGGGCTTTCGTTTAATAAACCAACACACTGCCAGTTAGACTACTACGACTTCTTTCTGCAGAACCGAGTCCGCAAGTCAAAAATCCTGCGAAAATCGTTATTTCTATTGAATGTGTCAAATCGATCATGTTATAGTGGAGCGAAACCTGGTGATAACACAAAAAATACAAAGATTTATGAACAGATATCTGCAGAGTATTCGGAGAATTTGATGGCCGTCAGATAACCTAATCAGGTTGTTTAATAAGTTACAGAAAATCGCTATCAATCACAACTTAAATTTTATTAAAACCAAAAAAGAATTACAAAGCAAATATTAAGAGACATGTTAACTAACAATTTACTTAAAAACAAAATCCTAACATTTTAACGCTTTCTAGGCTTGGCCAATTCACACGTACGTGGCTTAGCCTTACAATTCAAAGCCGCTTTAGAAATGGCATACGGATCCTCACGTATATGCTTATTTTCATATTCCTTAGGCTCAGCCAACTCGGTGGTACGTTTCGATGCTTTGGTTTTCAAAGCATTAGGCGATACCATAAATGGATTCTCCTTAAGGTCAGACGTGGCCGATTGAGCTGTACGTCGAGCACTAGGTTCGGCCAATTCGCCAGTTCGTTTAGAGGCTGGAAAATAAAAAGGTGTGGTGTTATAAATAAATTTTTGACACTTCTGTCTACAGTACCTTTAGCTCTAAGTACATTCACTGGTATTTGTATGGGTAATTCAGTATACAACATGGACGTATCACGTACTACTGGTTTCGCCAGATCTCTAATACGTTTGGATGCCTTATATTTACGCATTTCCATTGTTAAAACCCACATCCGTTTTTCAATTAAAGTGTCCTTTTTCGGTTTTGCCAAATATTTGAAACGTCTCATTTGCTTCAGAGGCATAGATTTAACAGGCTATACATAGGTGTGGGAAAAGAAACGTAATTGTTGTGCAAAACAATTATGTGTGATGTTATAAAGTAAAGAACTTACCAATTTTGGAGGCTTTTTAGGTACTTTTGGTTTGGCCAATTTCGCTAGCTTTTTCTTATGATCCGCCCACTCTTTCTTATCCCACTTCGGTATTGGTATTCTGCAAGTAAAATAATATTTTAAACAATTTTACAATGTATTGTTGTACAATAAATTTAATAACTAACCTTTCCCTGGGTGGTTTAATATTAGCTAAACGGCTGTAAATTGAAAATAAACTTTTGCGTATCAAACGATTTAAGTTAAGCAGACGCTCGGGTGGAAATAATCTTTTAACCTCCTCCTTAAACAAAAATAATTGTCTGAAATGAAAGAAGAAAAAATTTGTATGATATGTTGAGATGGCATAGCCATAGTCATTAGCACTGACCTAGCCTTTGGAAAGGCCAACTGTTCCGTTCTTGTTTGTGACCTTTGCTCCAAGTGTATGATCTGTATGTGTTTCTTAAAGTAACATGGACATTTGGCTACGAAACGTTGTACACTGCGCGTATGCTTTACTTGGGCCATTTCCATAATGCGTTTATTTTTGATAAATGTTCGCCGATGACGATTGTATAAATACGCCATTTCATTACAGATATCTTGTGTCATACATTTTGTATCTGACGGCAACGGTTCAGGATCAATGCAGCATTCGGGTTTCGTTTCTTGCGGCCACATATTTTTTATTGTTTTTTTTATTCTCTTTAAAGTTACTTAAAATTTTGTATAAATAAAATAAAATGAATATATTTTTTTATAGACTTTAAGTACTTATAAGAATTTTTTATTATTTTTTTCTTTTTAACAAAAAATTTTTTACGTTATCTTCATAGAAAATTTTTTAAATAAATGAAACTTATTTTGAAAACTAGGTATAGAATTTTAACGATTACAGTTTATTCAATGAAGGGGGGACATTGTGAAGAAATATCGATTTATTAATCGAATTTTAAATAACCACTACAAACGATTCATTAAATTCGTTAAAACACGAATAAATTTGAAAGTCCTTTTTGTGGCTAAATAACGAAATTTTTTAGGTTCATAGAAATTAAAATCGTTATAAATTCGAAAATTAACACCCAGTAGAAGGATATTTTGGTTTAAGCACGTAATGCTAATTGTATTATTCCGAACTTAAAAGCCTATGCTTCATTTTATTTGTTTTCCCATAAAAGAATTTGGATCTGTTAAAAAGTAGTTTCAACTATTTTCTTCTCATATTTGTTTTAATTTCGCTCAGTTTTTCCAGTGAACATCTTTTGCAGCAAGTCCTAGAATGATAGGGTTGCCATTTGTTATTGCATATGACAAAATTCTTTATGAGCATATGAGCAATAACCTAATTGCTTTGAGAGTAGTGGTTCCTTGTTTGATTGTTAATGGGATGGGAGAAACTTCTTAATTTACAAAATTTTTAAACCAAGGTGAATCCTTTTTCACCTTCACACGGATATGAACCGCGAAAGAGCGTTATTAGTTTCAGAAATCGAAATGTCTTTCTTATCTTAGAGAAAGTGGCCTTCAATATAAATTACTCACTCACATCAGAAGTGATGTGTAATCACAAGTGATAGGCATTCAAATAATTCACTAGGAATTTCGCTGAATCTTGCATTCCAAAAATAATAATTTCAACAAAGAATTTTATATGAGAAAGTGTAGGAATCAATCATAGATAGTCACCGCTACATTTACTAAGGATGTCTTTCAGGGTCAATAAGAAATGCAGCCACTTTTCATCCAAGATCCTGTTATTCAGCCCAGGATCTATTACATCAAGCAGAAACACATGAAACTAAACAAAGAGGTAATAAGAAGACGGGTGGTATCCTGGTCGTCTAGTGTATAGTGGGCTAAACTATTAGTTTGAGGGTTCTGGGTTCGTTTCCCACCAGGGACTCTAGTTTATTACACTATAGATACACCGAGCTTAAGTTGAAGTTGCTCAACTCGTAAATAATTACATATAATTTGTAAATAATAAAAAATAACGTACATGGCGGATGATTTATTATGCTATTTGCTTTGGTGTAAAAAAGTATTCCTGGCATGTGTCAATGATAAAAAAAAAGGTAGGTAAGATTTGTCATTTAAAGTGAATAGACTAAGAAACATATCCTCACAATCAAACCACTAAACAGATTATTCAAGGTTTTGTAATCAAATTCTGTTTGGTTCGGATTCGCAACTTCACAGACAATGGAGCCAAGAAAAACCTGTTGAGAGGTAAATAATCTCTTTACGCAATAATTTTTAAAAAGACAATGACAGGCGTTCATTTATTGCCTCAAATAAATAATTCGTTTACTTTTGCAAATTTTCTACATTTTTTTTTTAAATTTCGAAAAACCAAACGGTTAAAATAATGCCCACTTAATATAAACCTAAATACGAGCTCAATAAAACTATCACTATACACTGCATGAGTAATTGGCATCTACTGGCTACTGGCTGTTGCCACAAGAGTATTCATCGTATATAGAATTGGGTACAACCGATCGAATTTTTAAATATTTGAATAAACCATCCCATTGTGTCTTAAGGATTGTGTACTTTGGCAACAGTGTTTATAAATTTGTTTACGTTTGAATAGTTTTTTAAAAATAAATAATATTAAATTTTTTGTAAAAATTAAAAATACATAGAAAATCTTAAAAATTTGGCGTGTTTAAATACATTTGGTTCTACAATTTGGAATGTATTTAAAAAATTATTGTTTAAGGAAATTATAAAAGCGGCAAAATCGAAATCAATTTGAGAAGAATGCATTGTTGTTGTAAAGGAAATAATTGGATTCAAATTCCAGAAATTATTGGCGACAATGTAGAAATTGGCAAAAAATTTGAAGAGAAGGGAAAATATAAACGTTTAAATCGTTTGGCTAAGCCCAAGCGAATAAACATCGTCATAGTTGAAGAACCTGTCATTAAAAATGTTAAGAAAAGACTCGAAATTATTGATAAGACTGATCGTGCGCTCGATACTAGAACAGAACAATTGGCCTTTCCAAAGATAAGGTATGATGAAGACTTTGTAGACGTAACAATTTAAATGATTTTAAATAAATAACTCTGCTCTCCGCAGATATCTGGTTGAGTTAAAGAAAAGGCCAGCCTTTCAAAAGTTCGAAATTATGCGGAAATTGCGTGTAAATCGCATTTACAGAAAAAGCCTTCTATCGCTGTACTCACGTTTAGCGAATATCCAGCCAGAAGTGGAATTGTAAGTTTAGTTTTTGGCTAAAATAAGGCATGAATTTACAGTCAATAACTGTTTTATTTATTAGAAAACCACCAGAAAAATGGGACAGGCCAACTATGCTGAGAATGAAAGAAACTTTAAAAAGATTAAGTCGACCAAAACCAGATTTTTCCAAACCCAAGACAAAAGGAAAGAAAACAAAATCTAAGACATTTACAATAAATGCACCGAAAGGGGTCAATTTTAAACGTTTGACCAAATTAAGTAAACCACGAAAATATGCCAAATGTGATGCCAAAGAATGGTGTTTAACAAAACAATTAAAAGACTATACTCCAACCGATAGAATATTAAGGCTATCGAAACCTAGACTATATGAGTTTAGTGTGGTCAAGAATGAAATTGAAGCATACAAAGTAGATCCACTAGCTTTAACCTATAGAGGTAAGTAATATTAACCCTAACAGGATTACAAAACAGGAAAAAAAAATTAAAATCTAAATTTCATTTCATTTTTCAGCCAGTGGAAGAATAAAAGAATTGGCAATGCCCCGTCAAGTGAATACGGAAGCATTGGCTAACATAGAAACGAAACCATTCCAAACAAAGCCGAACGCTTTAAAAGCCAAATGCTCAGATCGTACTCAAAAACTAGCTGAACCAAAAGAATACGAACAATCTCATATCAAGGATGATCCCTATGCAATATCACCGGGTGCATTGAAAGCTAGACCTTCTCCACGTATTTTGGAGTTAGCGCAACCAAAAAAATCCATTAAATCTGATAAAACCAAATAGTAATGGAAAGTTATAAAATGTTTACAAAAAAAAACCGTTATTTTTTTAATAAATTTTTTTTGTAAACATTTTATAACTTTTATAAAAAAAAACAAAAACAATTATTTTTTTTAACTTTTTGGTAAACATTTTATAACTTTTTTTATTATTTTTGTTTTGTTTCTTAAATTCTAAAGGCAAATGAAGGCTTTCGATGACGTATAAAGTTTTAATGAAAATTATTTTTTAAATTTTAATTTTTGTTCGATATCGAATGCCATTGTGTTGCCTTACTTTTGTAAATGTTTTCGTGACTGTACCTATGTATTTAAATTTTCTATAAAAATTCCTTTTTTTTCAATTGTTTATGTTAGCGTGTGGCTGTCTTAAATTAAATGTTAGTATTTTGTAAACTTTATTGTATGGAAACTCTTACAAAACTATCACACACATAAAGTTTAATTGTATTGTAAATGCTTTTTTTACTTAATAAATTAAATAAATCCTTTTATTGTCCATTTTTTGTAAACACATGTCCAAAGTAGTTTAAAAAAATTTAATAATCTTATTCCTTTACCGGCTTGTATAATAATGCTGCTTTTCTCTTCAACGGCATACTAGTACAAGCGATGCAAACAAAGAGTCACAGACCCAAAATTTTAATAAAATTGCTGAAAACAGCTCAGGCAGAGTTCAATAAGTACCGGGACTGGCATGTTATAAATATGGCAATGGGAACCTATTATATTAGATGCGGCAGAGAAGACCAAAGCTAGACTGCGGTTAGGTTAATGGGAGACAAGACTAACGCGAGATTCATCTTGCTTTTATTGTGACCTGGCAAATCATATGACTGAAGGTTCCCTCTTCACCTGCCTGGTGGACAGTCTCAGTAGACTCTATGATTTTAGAAAATGCTTCGCAACGAGAATCAGTAATAAGAAAGAAAGGAATATTTCGTTTGGTTCATACTCTTTTAAGAGAGAGGCAATGCTATGATATGCCAATGGGTCATGGACGTATAGTGGGACAAAATCGAAATGTTCAGAGGGAAATATTCACTGTCAATAAGGAAACTCGAGTGTAACATTTGAGCGAAAGTTTCGCCATCAAAAGATGTGATCAATCATATTGAACAGAAAGTACAGGGGACATAACTACACTATCTAACCGTCACTCCACCACTCGACTACTCGACTAAAGCCTAAAAGTGGAGTCTCGTTAAAGAAGCGGCATACTAGCTTGCAAGCGGGGTGCAGCTGTCTTTCAGTAGCATCAGAAGAAAAGTTTGAAAAAGAGAGGTGGACACTTTTTCCAATTAAATTTGAGTTTCGCATAAGACTACTTATACCGGCATCTTAATAAGAATCATCGTGGCTCAAAGAACAGTAGTTTTAGAAGAGCGATCGATTCAATCCAAAATGTAGACACCGTAAGGAGGAGAACTAGTCAGCAGAACTCCTAATTTCAATCTAAATGGATCCCAAAGCGATACACCTGCGTGTTTTTCCAAGTAAGAGGCAAGAAGTTATTCTTACTGAGGTCGAACAGCATGCTAACATTTCTCAGGTTATTAGGATTCGGAAGATATTATAAGGAGATATAGGTTGAGGACAGTACGACCAATCGTCTGGTTGCTGCACCCCAATATCTCCTCGCATTAAATCTGTTACATTCTGTTTTCTTTTCACCCATTTTTGCTAAAAAAAAAAAAAAACAATCAATGCATAGAAAACATTGATGTATTATGTAATAATCGATATATGTACATCTTTGCGATACATTACATCGAAAACAATATCGATGTTTTTAATGTTCCTAATTATGGTGGTATCGATAAATCGACAAACTTGAATACTCTAATGGACACTATGGCCGCCTTCCAAAATGTTAGTTGCTTTGTGTTTTAAACAAAGTATCGTGTTTCATAATGCCGCTGTACAAAATATATACAATGTATTCTATTTCAAAACGTCGTCAATGTGTATTTTTAACGCAGTCAAAACGCAATCAGGCATCGGATTTATAGTTGATGCATTGTTTGGTTACTTTGCATATCTACATACTTTATATACAGGAGTAGAACTGCATACAAACTTTGTGTTGATACATTTTGGAAGGCACTCTCTTCTTCCATTAGGGTGTCACTGGTCTTAAACAAATAAACAGAATTGGTTCTCATAGTACGAAATAAACTGTATAATAAAGAGTTCGTAGTTGAATTCTACTGTATACATAAAAGCCTTTAATAAATATTTAGAATATCAGTAGTTTTACTTCCACAACTGAAAGCTTCAAAGGTTATTGAAAGCCAATGCGTTTACTTTTTGGTAAAGATTATTTGACATCAGAAACACTAGTTAATAATTAGCATTGATTACAATTTTGTAAATATTTATTTAATCTTGTATGTTATTGTGTACTATTAGTACAAACAGTGTCTTGTATTTCCGTTTCAAATTCAAAATTATTGACTTCAAAAGAAAGAAAACATGTTGTAAATAACCTTTCCAAACAACCTTTACAGAAACAGTACGAGATTATTTAAACATAATATTTATTTTATTTCAAATATTTGTATTCAAATCAATAAGACTTGGTGGTATAACATAATACATTACGATTTACTATAAAAACCATACAAAAACTATACGAGCACTAAATGTGAAACATTCGTTAACCGTATAACACACAATGAATTCCATTAAATTAACGGCTTTATTTGTCCTGATCGTATGTTTAATGCCCGAACCTCAAGTATCGGCAACATTTTGGAATAAATGGTGTAACAAACGCTGTTCTACATATGAAAACACTATTTTCACTACAGATGGCACAGACTGTATTATACTACGTAACTCCTGTTATCTGAACAGAGAAAACTGTCAACGACGCCGTAATGGTCTTCGCGGTATTTATAAGAATATTGAAAAGGAAACACATTCGCAATTAATTTTCTCAACACAATATCGTTTTGTTTAAAGGTTTAACCGTCACTTCCAAAACATATTGCCAGGCTAGATGCCCAACAGCTTGTGGTACAGAAAAGTCACCAGTATGTGGTGAATATCGTGGTACCTATACTACATACGATAATGACTGTTTGTTGCGGAAAGCTGCTTGTGATAATGCACAATGTAAGTTAATGTAATTTAGTAGCTCTACAACAGATTTCATTCAGATATATTTTTAATTTTTTTTCCTCTTTTTGACCAGCCATCATAAAGGTATACAATCGTGCTTGCTCCACACAGGGTTAAAGATTAAATTTTTAAAATTTATTTTGCTTTTGTTCTTCTGTACTATTAGCATAACTTTTAAATTTCCAACCCTGGATAAATTTCAAATAAATACCTCTTGCCTTAACCTAATAAAAATATGCTTTCATTTATGGAAAAAATAATAAGGACACACGTCCTTTTCTCTCAAAAGTATGTCATGAAAGCCTTTCAAGAAAAAAAAAGTAAATTAAAATATAAATTCGTGTAGAATAAAAAATAGGAACATATTTAGGCCATCACCAGGAAAATCAAAGTTACTCAACGGACACCATAGGATGTCCAACAGAAATGGATTGAACTCTTTAGAACAGCGATGTAATGTGGTTTCATTTTTATTTCTACTGCAACTCAGAAGTCTGCTGCCAAAGACAAGAAACAAACCTCTCTGATTGCAAGAACTGGAGGGGAATTTCTTTACTAAACATGGTGAATAAATAAATAATAGCTAGACCATATGAACGTTCAGGCTGGATTTAGAACGCATCGATCCTGAGTCAATCATGTCAAAAGGGAATCATAATAAAAGAGAATTCCGTCGAATGACGCACACTGCCATATATATGCGGTATAGATCTCAAGAAAGCATTCGACACTATGAAATATAATGTAAGCCGGAATCCTAATGAAAAACTTGTATGCCGGAGCCAACTGCCACATACATAATAACATAATTGGTCATTACAACCCTTCAGTCAGGATTACGACCTAGTTTCTCACACCACTTATGTTGTGTGTGTTAATTTTATACATCAGTGGCGGGACCTACAGTTTAAAGTCGACTCCGAACGACAGATTTTTGAGAAACTTTTCATGGCAATTTTATTTACTCTTAGGGTTTTTGCCAGAAATCTGCTGTGAGGAAGTCGCCGAAGAAATATTTTTCATATTTTTGTTTTGATGTCTGGCCTGGGGCTCGAACCCTGGCTTTTCGTCTAATAAGCCAACACACTACCTACTAGACCAACTGCCACATACGATATGAATAACTAACCAAATCCGATTAGAAAAATGAGTGTGACAAGAATGTATTTTATCTTCATTGCTTTTTAACATCGTACTTGACGCCGTAACGGCTCATATTTCTCTGCAATCAAAAGCAATCTCAAAGGAGGATATGCCAATAACGTCTGCTTTTAAGATTTATATGTTTCTGAATAGCAGAGGAGTTATATGAGGATTTCAAAACTAGCGTAACCCTTTAACGTCTGCCTTTTCATACATAGACACACCGACATAACTGGCATGCATATGGATATAAAACAGTACCCTGCGTTAGCATGATTAGCCATACACATGCCCATAAACAAGGTATAGATGATAAACTATTGGTGGATGTGAACTGATTTTGTTATCTATGCAACAAAGGTATCAAAGATGAGCAGCTGAACACATCACATGCCGAATTAATAATGGCGTATAATATTTGGCTCTAGAGAGGATTCGTACAGGACTCATTGCATCACAAGGGACAACAACATTAGAATATTTAACGCCAGCATAAAATCGGTGGTTCTGTGCGGCTGCGAAACATGGAACAACAAAAAATTGCTAGCCTTGCAAACCGATATTAGTTGCTACCTACGAAAATTCATGCGCATCATCCGGCTGAATACAATCAGGAACTGATTAGCATTAGCAGGAGCCGATATCATTGGATATCCAACATGGATGCGGATTGGTCATACTACAAGGAAGCGCGAAGCTACTATTTCACGTTCAGTTCTAGACTGGAATCCACAGAGTAGTAGCAGAAAGGGCAGAACGGGTAATATGTGGGAACTACTGGTAGACACAGAAGCGCTAGAAGCAAGCTATACATGGCGTACAATTCAATATCTAGCTTTAGATAATTCAAAATCGAAGGAATTTGTTAAGCCATCAAATTCATCTGAGAAACTATGGGTATTTAAATCGTATCTTATTTTATTCTGTATCAACTTCGGGTAAGTCGTCGTGGTCTAGTAGGTAGTGTGTTGGCTTATTAGACGAAAAGCCAGGGTTCGAGCCCCAGGCCAGACATCAAACCAAAATACAAAAAGTATTTCTTCGGCGACTTCCTCAGCAGATTTCTGGCAAAAACTCTGAGTAAATAATAAATAAATAATAAATAAAAAAATAAATAATCGTTCAGAGTCGACTTTGAACTGTAGGTCCCACCACTCATGTATAAAATTAACACACACAACATAAGTGGTGTGAGAAACTAGGTCGTAATCCTGACTGAAGGGTTGTAATGACCAATTATGTATATGTATCAACTTCGGGTAGCGAACAAAGCATTTGAAAACTTGGAGATTCAGTAAAAGTGTGATAAAATATGAAATGTTGACGGTATTTTTTTTTTCTATATTTTCTATTTTCATAATTAATAATTATTGAAAGCGTATAAAAAATTTACGAAATTGTGCTTATGTTTTACAACAAAATTTATAAACAGAAAAACAACTTAAAACCTTAACCCTGAACAGGGCAGGCTCTATTACGAACTTTACGGATGCCTACAAAAAAGAAATTAAATTCAAAATTTATAACAACTATGGGGGACTCGTTAGTTACCTTGACCATTCTCACAGGCGGCTTTCAACAGGAAACATGTATTTTCGAAAGTGGTAGAAGTATCACCATATTTACCGCATACTGGAGACTTTTCGGTACCACAAGTTGTCTTGCACTTAGCTTGACAAGCTTCCTTGGTAGAGCGCATCAAACCTATAAGAGGAAAAACATTAATGATAAATTAAATTGTTTTAAATTACAAAAAAAAATTCCATAATTACGCGGCAGGACTTTGTGAAGACGGTCACATCTTGCCTTACGAAAAGAGCAATTATTATGGTACACAAAACAATTTGTGCCATCCGTAGCGAAAATTGTGTTTTCACGCGAAGGACAACGGTAATTGCATCGAAATAGAAACGGAATTGTTGCCGTTACTTGGGATTTAGGCATCAAGCACAAGATAGCGATAAATAAAGACAATAATTTAATGCACAACATTTTGAAGGTTTCTTACTTTTGATCACTTTAAGCCATGTATTATTTGGCTTTTATAGAAATATTAATTGGCAAAAGTATACATATATGCATTTTAATAAATAAATGAATAAATAAATATTTAATAAATAATACAACAACAGTTGTTAATAAAACAAATAAAAGTATATTAAAATTATATATTATTTTGGCTAAAACAGTTAGCCATGCTTTTGTTGAGACAGTTAATAAATATGGGGCCAAAGAATAAATAGAAGAGGTTCCTTTAAGTTCGTGTTTCTGTTTTCAAATGCGCATTTAACACACATTTTAAATGGAAACAAAGAAAATTGAGATTAAAATTTTTGAAAAGTAAAAAAATACGCATTTGAACAATATTGGATTCAACAGAAAGTTCGGTTACAAGTATAATACATCGGGTAAGATTTATTGCATCAGATAACAATACAGCTTGTTTAAAAAGTGATATTTTAAGCCGCACTTCATAGGAAGACACTTACTTTATCTTTATCACTTTATTTTGTGATGTTTAAGATAGCTACGTTTAAAAATGTATGAAAATGTGGAACATTACCGTCGCATTTTACATTTCTATCATAAAGAGGATAAGCATGCATAGCAGGTTTCTGCAGAAGTTTAGGAAATTTAGACAATACTATAGCTAGACAAAGAGCAGCAATATTTTCGATCTGACAACGTCGATGTGAAAAATACACCTCCCTGCGATCAACCAATCATTGAAAAAGTCGATAAAGTGGAAAAAATTCATGGAAAAAATTCAGTAAGACCTGCACATTAGCAGTATAGCATTCATCAGCACACAGTTAGCAACCGTTTGAAGAAAACCGGACATAAAATGTCGTTCAAAACTAAATGAACAAATTTTACGTTAATCTTTCCAGTGAAAACCAAAACACCAGTATTTTCATAATAATCACTGCAATATTGCTTTGATTCATTTCAGTTTCAGGTTTTATTTGCTCTCTACTCACTCATGCATCAAACAGAACAAAATAGCACTAAAATTGTATTCAAATTTTATGAATTTCTGTTGATTTCGAACATTTTCAGAGACGAGAACAAATATGACCAAAATAAAACACATCCCAGATGTAGAAAGTAAACTTGTTTAAGTCTTCCAAAGTGGAATGACCCATAGAAAGTACAAAATGATTAAATCAACTGTAAAATAGTCAATTTTTATCAAAAATAGATTCCCACAAGCACGATTAAGTTGTTCTCGATACTACATCTAAGGATAGGTATTCATTCAACTCAAAGATGTATGGTGACATCAGGCTTAAGTTATATAGGTTAGCAGAAGAAACCTTTCACATCCCAAAAAAAAAAAACAATGAATGAACTAAAGAAAAGAGTACGTTGGAAATTTAAACAATTTTACCAATCTCGACAACGATTATGAGAGACTTATGTTGTACAATGTATATTAAATTGAATTAGTAACTAAGGACGTCATAGTACTTGCATATATTATTGGTTTTTTAGCAAATTAATGTTTTTTTCATTAAAAACAATTGACTCAAATGAAATATTAATATATGTTATTCAGTTAATTCTATTTTCACTGCCTTCATTTATTCAGGTTAAAAATTAAACAAACTGTACAAATAACATTTACTGATTTAACAAAATACAAAAATATAAATATAAAATATATATAAGGACTTAAAAATACTTGTTAAAATAATTATTAAAAATTTTATTTACAATTTTCTAAAGGTCAAATTAAAAAAAATCGCTACACGACTTGTGCAAACAAAAAATTATTGATTTGATAAATAATTCACTTTCAAAAATCAATACTAATATTATTAAAGTATACAGAATTATTGTTTAAGATTCTATAAGAGAAACAGATCGTTTCATCAGTTAGGAGCTACAATTTCTATCAAGAGCGTAATATTTTCATTATGTATACCACTTACAGCTTAAGCTTCTAAACAAAAACAGATAATAGAGTAATACAAATTCAAATAAAATAATATTATCTTGTGAAGATTTAATCTTTTATTTTATTTATTTAAGCAATTAGTAACGGTATATTAACAATATGTTCAATTGTTAAATTATGACAGAATTTGTTTACAAAATCAAATATTTTTGTGTATTTTCGGGAATTTATTTTACTATCAAAGAGTAGTAAATCTTTTAATTGCATTACGTGCCATATTTCTAAAAATGTATAGAACTTAAATATTATAAATAATAACAAAAGTATGGTTAACTCATATGAGGTCCTAAGGACAACTTTTATGACTTTTCAAAACTTTTCAAATGTTCTTCAATGTACACAAAATTGGCGAATTAAACTAAACATCGCAAGATCGCTCGCAATCGCATTCCATTAATTCTATTACTTATTCCAATGCAGCTAAATACCTCGATATAACTTTAATACGCTGAACTTCATTAGAGTAGGCACGTTAAAATTGAATATAGGGGACCGTACATCAAGTGAAAGACTTAATTTGCTAAGAGGTCGAAAACCAAAGGTCTTGAGCGTGAACTTATGGGGCAAAACTTAACGATTCTGGAATCAAGTCAACAACGTCTAATCGTTAGATTCATGGCAAGAAACTTAGAAGTTCATACTGACAAAAACAGTAAATCAGAAATATAGCGACGACACACAACACTCAACTGAGATGTCACATTAACTAAGAAGCATTATCACTTGCTTAAATAATTGTATTGAAGCGTGGTCGTATAAACTAAAAATGTGTGGTTAATGTGGTTTGTTTGAATTAAATAGATTGTTAGTTAGTACAATTAGCGATTAGGTAGTCAGGTTATTATGAATTTCGATTCGAAAATAAAACATTATTCGATTACAAGAATTTGTTAAATAATTTTCTCCGATGTCTAGTAAAAAACACAAAAAATGTTGATAAAATTCACAAGTGTATGGAAGGAAAAACGATAGTAATTTACCTTAGCATCCTAACTTTGTCTAGTTCAGTTAATAGATTTACTTCTCTTTCTAGTGCTAAATGAAGTTAGTTTTTCATACATCTTTATTAAACTTAAATTTCAAAAAAAAAATTAAATCCCTTGATTTCAATCACTTCTGCACAAAATTATATTTCAAACGATTAATCCGAATATATGTAACTCTAATATGAATAAAATCACGTATTATTTATTATTTGAATAATTATTGTATTTTTTTAACTTTTTCTTGCTGTAACATTTTGCAAATTTTTTTGTTATTGTTATTTTAGAGTTTGCATACAGTTTGAGACAATTACATGTGTGTGTATGTGTATTATATACAGCGTTATAAGATAAATAATATAATAACAATATAACGCTCATTAAATATTTTTCTATAAACAAATATATAAAAATCGCACTATTCGATGAAAAGAGCAATTATATATAGAGGGGACAATAAATTAATAAAAAATAAAAAATACATCTTGTGGATAAACCAAACGGAGGGCATAATAGGACAAAAGAATACTATTGACTAAACTTAAGGAAGAAATAAAAGATTTTGTTTGGATTTTTTTAATAAAATATTCGCCAAATTAATACTCAAGGGATTGCAAATTAATATTAAAAGGTAAAATTTAAATAATAATTATCAGTATCATCAACTAACAAAAGAAAATAATTGGTTAACTGGTTTGTTTGTTGTCCAGGAAAGTTTAAAAACAAATAGCCATATTTTGTATCTTAGTTTAAGTCTGATAATGTCCATTTGTATTCACATTTCTCTGCAGTACAACAGCTTTAACTGAATATTTGGTGTTGTTCTAAAAGAAAGTAAACTTAAGCATCTTTATTGTCTGTGTTGTTTGTGAACTCTTTTTAATGAATGTTGGCAATAACGGCACGTGTAAAATCTTGAGTTGTGGCCTGGCCGCCCAAATCCTTGGTTCTTACTTTGCCATCCTTAAGTACGCGATGCAAGGAGTTTTGGATCACTTCACTGTAGGTAGGCAAATTAATATGACGCAACAATTTAGTACCGCACAAGAACATAGCGGTGGGATTTGCAATGTTTTTGCCAACAGCTTCAGCAAAGGTGTGGCGTGCACCCTAATTTAAGAAAAAAAAAGGTTTAAAAGAAAAGCAATGATAAAAAATTTAAAAATAGCACTTACGGGTTCAAAGACAACAGTTTCAGCGGAGTATGAAGCACCAGCTACAACACCAGCGCCACCGACCAAACCAGTAGCTAAGTTATCAACAATGTTACCATACAAGTTTGGAGTCACCATAACATCAAACTAAAATTGACAACCAAATTTTTTAAGAAACGCTCAAAATTTTATAAGTTATGTGCGGAAAAACTTACTTGATGAGGATGCGATACCATTTGCATGGTAGTGTTATCAACAATCATTTTCTCAAATTGTATGCGGGGATATAATTTTGCCATTTCCTCGCATGATTTCAAAAACAAACCATCACCCAACTTCATGATATTGGCCTTGTGTACGGCAGTAACCTTCTTGCGATTATTTTTGGTGGCATAATCAAATGCAAACTTGGCAATACGCATTGATTTTTTGGCAGTTATAATCTTAAGGCACTCAACGATACCGGGCACCGATTCATGTTCCAAAGCGGAGTATTCACCTTCAGTTTGTTCACGAATAATTACGGTATCGATACCCTTATGGCGTGTCTTAACACCGGGCAAACTGCGTACATGTACAACGTTGGCATACAAATCCAATTCGTTACGTAGTTTCATGTTGAGTGTTTGCAATTCACCAGCCACACTGTAGTCGGGAGTAGCTAAAATGCCCTGAAATTTCATGCAAGAATACATTTTATCATTGAATGGTTTATTTTTTTTAAAGATACCCTAACGTTATAGAACTATTGCCAATACTTTTTCTTTTTTTTGTATTGGAAAACTTTCGAACTCTATTTTTTTTTTTTTTTAGAATATTTTTCGACATATGTACATAAGTACAAACATACGTGTAATTCTATCTTTATTACGACTAGTAAATCATAAATTGTAATATTAAAACAATTTATTGAAATTTAAAAGCAATTACCAAAGCAGTGAATAAAATCAAGCAAAAATATTTGATGAAGGCATCTGATACTTGAAAAATATTATGAAAAATAAAATAAATGTTTCTATAATTGAGGCTCACATATCAGAATGCATTTTTGCTTCACATATTAACACATTCCAATATAGATTTTTGTGCAAGTTGAACTACAGAGCATATTGTAATTAAATAGCCCGATGCATTTCAACTAAAAAGCAGAATTTAAACAATTAAAACTAATAAACAATAAACAATAAACAAACAACAATAAACTAATAAACATTAATTAATAAAAAAAAATATTTTCTTTGTTCAATAACTCGTATTGGCATCAATTTAGATTAAAATCATTCAATAATTTATTTACTCACCTTAATGCAGACTTTATTCTTTTGGATAGAAGCTACTACATCCTCCAATTTAGCACTCAAAACAGGGTTCACTTCAGAAAGAAAGTAAGATTCAAAATCAACAGGAACATCGGCACCCTTTAACAATAAGGAAGAATCATAATTTAAATCCAAAAAATTCCAAAAATCTAAACAAAATATTCGAATTTACCTTGAAAACTTCTTGTAAAGCATAAACCAATTCAGGACCAACACCATCACCAGGAATTAAAGTACAAGTAGTTCTATTACCGCCATGAACTCCGGGATCCTAAAATATGCCAGTGTGTCATTAAATACATTTTAATAGACTCACAAACTACAGATACTCACACTATTGACAGCGGCTGTGGTATGAATGGAACGTGATGCAGAGGTTTGTATACCCTGTATTTTTTAATTAAAATATAATAGAATTTATTAGTATTTAAATAAAACAAATTAAAACATGTATATCAGCTCTGTAATACCCTCTGTCTAAAGGATTATAACCTCAAACGGTTAGTTTTGAGAATTTTACGTCTACTTTGAGACACACATCTTCCATTTAGACAGAAAAAAATGTTTATGTAAGCGGTTGGATTTTAGCTCAGTCTACTTACTTGCATCAGTGTACGTCCAATTGATTTAGCTAGCATAGCCATATTGTTGCTTCTTAATTAAGTATTGGTTTTTTGCAAATGCCGTAAATTACTGCAATAAATGAAAATTTTAATTAAAACGAATTTTTTAATTTTTTTAAACTGCAGAAGAAATTTGCAATATTTCACTCTACCTTCCCTGCAGCAGCTGTGAACTGTCAAATGTCACAGAGTTGTAAAAACTTGTACTATAACGTAAAAAGTATTTAAACAGTATTATCAACTTCAGGCCCCCCCACTAATCGTGGTGCAATTTACATACTCCAGGCACAAACCGTACAATTCACCTATACGGTATGTATATGATAGTACAGTAATATAGGTAATGCAGTATATTTTCAATAACAGTATTTGAGGTGAATTTCAATTTTATTCACCATATCGCCGAAATTCACCATAATTATCAAGCCCACCACCAAAATTTACCAAAAAGAAATTCACCACGTTTTTTAACTTAAAAATAAAAATCTGCCAACAACCGCCGACTATATGATCCGATCTAATTTCGCTCGACGCAGAATTCATTTTTAACCATGATGAGGAGAAGGGGGCAAAAACCCGATACACGCACGAGCAATTAATTCCAGCCAACAAAGTTTTTGGAAAAACTTCTAGGCTTATTTTTTATTTATATAAACTGGATATCGAAAAAGAATGTGCGAATTTATAAACGCGGGTGGATTTGAGTGGTCTTTTAAACGAACAAACTTTTTTAAGTCCCCTTTCTTCTAACCTTGAATATATATGGCATCGCTATTATAAAGTTATCATTTCCCAGAGAATGGCAACATTTATTTTCATTTTTTCATCTATCCAAAAAGCTAATTTTCTAATATAAAAAATTAAAAAAAAAAACATAAAAATTTTAAGTTAATTAGAAAAAAATTATTCAAAATTATTAGTTTTCTTTAAATTAAAGTTTATTAACTTTAGTTTTAGTTTATAACAAAATTTTAAGTGAAAATATTGATTGACGGACTGACCGGTCTCTTAAGTAACGACCGGATAAAACTGGAAAAAAATTGCAAAAATAAAATCAACAACAAATGGCTACAAAGTTATTTGGTTTATTATTACGCACACACACGTCCCCTTTACAGTCGAGTACGACAACTAGTTTCGCAAGTTTGCGTTCTTATCATCTTGCAAAAAAGTAAGATATTTTTTACAAGTGGAAAATTTTTCAATATTATTTGTTAATAAACAAAAATTTTCCCTCCATCCAGGTCACCAAAAAGTACTCCAAAAATGCGATTCGTTCAATTCTTACGTAAAAATGATAATCGTAGGCGATTGGGTGTTGTCTCAGAAGATGGAACAACCATTGTAGAACTATCTGGAGGATCGTGCATTTCTCACGATATGCGTACATTCATTAAACAAAACATTTCAATGTCGGAGGTGAAAAGTAAAGTGGAAGCGGCCAAAGTCGAAGAAATGAATGATAATTTTACGCTCCTATCACCTGTTACTAATCCGGAAAAGATCATTTGTATTGGCTTAAACTATAAAGATCATTGTGAGGAACAAAAAAAAGAACCACCCAAAGAACCCATGTTCTTTAGCAAATATAATAATACGCTTACTGGGCCGTTGGGCAATGTTGTTGCCAACAAGTTGTCCGATGTAAGTATAAGCGATTGAAAATAACTGTCTACAAATAATAGAAGGACGGACGGTAAGCAATTTTTAAGATGAGTCTCACAACTATGTACATCATGATACCTTTAATTGTATGTATATTAAGGAGTTTGCAAAGAGGTATGATTCTGTTAAAAATTGTCTGCAGAGATACTCCAGAGGTCTGACACTGGCTTTCTCATGTAGGTGGTCAATATGAGGTGTCTGTACATGTCTTATTGCAGTCCTTAGCATATTGTTCTGCACTCTCTGAAGGCTTCCCAACTGTGTGTAGCTTAAGAAGTTAGTCTATACTTGAACATCATAATTGACGACTGACATTCCTATCGTCGTGCAGGTGGACATGATAACATTCTTACCCCATGTTATGCCTGCTAAGGCCTTTACTACCTTGTTTCTAGATCCACGAAGAAATATACATATATCGCTTTTAGTAGACTCTTAAAGTTTATCGGAAAGGATCTTATCTGAAAATATAAATCATTCTGGCACAGTCTTCTAAGCATTTATGTAAACTTCTTAATACTTTATATATAGCTATTCCATCTCCAACAAGCCTAAAGGATGTTTCTTCATTTAACATAGTGTTTTATTATCTTTCTAATTCTAGAAAATCGATTGGGAAGTTGAATTGGCGGTAATTATCGGTAAAAAGTGTAAGAATGTTACTCGTGAGCAAGCTATGGACTACGTTTTTGGTTACAGTGTAGCCCAGGATATATCGGCACGTGACTGGCAAAAGCAACGCAACGGTGGTCAATTTTTAATAGGCAAATCCATGGATACCTTTTTACCTTTGGGGCCATCAATTGTGCACAAAAGCATTATTAAGGATCCTTACGATTTGCAAATGACATGCAAAATTAATGGCGTAGAGAAACAAAATGCCATAACGGATAATATGATTTTCAAAATCGATGATATTATTAGCCGATTGTCGCAGTAAGTTGTATAACCAAATATAAAGAAATTATAGATAAACTAACGAAAAACATTTTTTTTTGTAGAACCATTACCTTGGTCGCAGGTGATGTGATTTTAACCGGTACACCAAAAGGAGTCGGTATGCATCGCAATCCACCCGAATACTTAAAGCCTGGCGATGTTATTGAAAGCGAAATACAATGTTTGGGTAAACTGGTCAACAAAGTAGTTGCTCCTTAATTGCTGCAGACATATTGTGTATGTACGCTAATGACATAGCCATTTGAAAAATGTTTAGCTTTATCATTGTCCAAATTATTATTGTGTGTATTTTTTGTGGTTTCCTTTTAATTTTAAAAAAGTGATGATGAAAATGTGCATTTATTTATATCATTGTTGAAAAAAATCATTTATTGTAATTTTATTTTGATTTATATTCGGTAATAAATTGATTGCATTAAAAAACATTAAAGAATCGAAAACTTCTTTTGGGTACTGCTGGACTGACTTTTTTACCCACATTCGTTTGTAATTCGACCGTAATTAATAACCGTTTCTAAACAAGAACTGTGGGAGGAAAAGTATACACACTTCGCTAACTAATTTATCTCAATACTATATCTAGAACTAGTAAGACATTAATCGACGAATCAAAGGTATACGTATAGAATTGATTTCGTTTTTTAAAACCATACTAATACCTACCACCAACATTTAAAAGGAGTAAAAAATTGAATTAAGTGAATAAATTTATTTTATTACGTTCTGTCGATGTAGTTTGATTATATTAAAAAATATTTTCATAAAAAAGTTCTTTTGTCAGGTGTGGGGTTCGAACCCACGCTCCCTCTCGGGAACCAGAGCTTAAATCTGGCGCCTTAGACCGCTCGGCCAACCTGACTCATACTGTTCTAATAGTTAAATTCTGTTTTAAGTGTCAAAATATAGAATCTAATAAGAATTTACAATACAGATATACTCTCTTCTACAATTAAGAAACTTGGCAGCACTGTTCTCACCGATTGATTTTTAAGATTATTTTGATAAATTGTTGTAGTACGGGGCATAAATAAATAAATTATGAATAACTTTTTATAATTATTCTATCAATTAAATGGTTTCTGTGATAACAAGGCTTCCTACTAAAGCGTTGGAAATACGTGTTTAAATTCCTTAGCAGATCATGAATAGTACTCCTTCCGTCTATAACTACATAGTAGGTCCAAACCTTTGGCGAACTATTTTTCCTTCAAACTTTTTTCCATCCATCCCATATGTAGGTTTGGAAAGGCATACACTTCCGCCATCTTTTTTCATCATTTTTTGATGGCGGAAGTGTATGTCTCTCCAAACCTACATATGTTCCAAAATATTATTTTAGTCTGCTGCCTGTCCTGTTAACTAACTGCAGCATTCATTACATGCGATGTCTCCAACAAAATATAAGAAGGTCACACGACACAGACTACATACAAACAAACCTGTTCTAAAGACCCGTTTAGTAATGGAAAGTTTCGGAGAAGTTCTTCCATTCGAAGACAAATTTTTAAGCCTTATGAAAGAATATCATCCCCCGACTTCCTTGTAGTTAAAGCAGGCAATTAAAATGCTGATGGCTTGGTAATCTACTTCGCAAAAACTTAAATAACTAAGAACTTTACTCACAGCCATCCATATAGTCTTCAAGAATTCATTTATATATAATATAGTCATTGCCAAATTATATTCAACTTTATTTCACTCAAACAAAGCATCTTAAGAACTTAAACTTTAAAACTTTTACTCTTCGTTGCAAAGAATTCATCACGTTTATTGTAGGGAGCATAAGGATCATCTACCCAGTTCTTGGGGCGACGCCAAAATTTACCAACCATTTTATCAAGCAGCCAACTTTGTGTTGAATTAGTAAAAATGTGTTGTCGTAAACGACGTTTCAAAGCGGGAGATTTTTTGAATAGCTTCTTTTGACGACCTGTGTGCGTACGAATCCAGCATCCCCAATCAAGACGTCTAAAACGCTTGATAACCGCCTTTACCGATTTACGTTTGCCCTTGTTAAGTGAAAACTTTGTAAGACCACGAGATGTTTGCAATTGAACGCTCTGCATTTGCAAAGATGGTTGCAGAAGATTGTTGGCTACTACTGTTGTAGCAGTAAGTTTAGGAAATGTGGTGGCAGGCGGTGTGTGTAAAGAAGAAAATAAAACCTTTTGTAAAGGCAGCACTCCAGTTGAAGAACGCATTGCGGCAACATTCGAAGTTACCCTTAGGGCTGAAAACATAAATTATTTAATGTGTTTGATATATTATACGTACGTCGCTAAAAAAAACTCACCACTTCCTATTAAAGAACGTAACATTTTTTTAAAGTTTTATTGAAAAATAATAAATTTTTATTTATTACGAACAGCTCCACTATTATGCCATAACCAAAAAACTGATATAGAATTTTGAAAACAAAACAAAATGCCAAAGTCATATGTTTACTTACACAGAGTGCTGCCAAGTAGATGAAGGTGGAACTCATTTCAAAAATACAGCAGTCCCCCACCAAGCAAGCTTTCATCAAATTCGTTTTTGTTCGTTTAAAAAATAAATATATTATATTTAATTAATTATTCGCACATTCTTTTTCCGTTTCCGGGTTTATTAAGTAAACATTACGCCCGTTTGTTTACTGCACTGTGGTGGTCTGTCTGTCTAACTCTCTACAAGTAAGTTACAGTAGCCAGACGCCCAAAGGCCACTGTGTGTGTTCAAGTCCCAGGTCAGGCAAAGCGAGACGCTTAACTAATTTGCAAATTACAAAACGTATAGAAAAAGTAGGTAAAAAAGGCAACCCACCAAACAAAAAACCCAAAAACTCAACTCGCCCAAAATCCCCCCAACCCCAGGTGCGGGGGTGAAAAAAGAAAAGCAAAAAAATAGTTTTTTTAATTAATTTTCTTTTGAAGTGTGGAAATTCACCAATTGTGGTGGGTTTCTAGTGTGGTGAGTTCATCCAAAAAGGTGGTGAATTTTATTCGGTGTGGTGAATAAAATCGAAATTCACCAAAATGCCGTTATTCGAAATGGGTACTGTGTTACCATAAATCCATGTACTGTATATTGTGATTTGGACGATGCGTGTCTAGAATAAGAATAACATCTATTAGTGGATTCATTCACCGATATGTCTGGTTACTGCATTAAAACAATGTTGTCATTGCTCATTCTATTTAAAATTCTAAAAAATTAAAAATACAAAAAAATAATTAAATTTTAATTATTTTGTAAATGGATTTTTGAATAATTTCTTTCTATCCCAAAATGCTTAAGAATGACGAGTAGACTGCTTTAAAAAAAACACAACACCACTCTAAATAGTCCAGCATACAATTAATTCTTGTACAATAATTTACTATCAATATGGATCCCAGATAACATTTAGTCTCAGTTAGGTGTATCCTCTTTAATAATTGTAGTAAACATTCAAAAATTTATTTTAACATTAAATTAATTGGCTTTTTAAGTTAAAAACAAAATATTTGCTTTCAATACACGCTCTTATCGACTTTGCAGTGTAAACACAGTTTTTCTTTTTTATTGACATTCTTATTTGTATGACATTTCTATATTTTGACATTTAAAGTGTCATTAAATTTAGCCTCTCTGTAGTTATTCTGCTGCTCTCGGACGAAAATTGATTTCGGAAGAATTTTTCTTCTTTATTCCGTGATCGAATAAAACATTAAAAGCCGGTCCAAACGTCTTGGATTAAAGTGTCAAAAGAAATCTTCAAAATATCTAATTTACCAGAAGAAACATGTACCGTTTGGCCTTAAGGGAGCCTTGCAAAAGTGCTCTGCAGGTAAGTCTAAATGAAATTGTTAGAGCTGCAAAGTGTAACTATAACCCTCACCCGTCTTGTCCACAAGTAGTACATACACTCTTATTAGTTGCGTACATGGCAGCAGCGAAAAAATTAAAATTTGCTTGGCTGTTATGTCACCATGAGAATGGAATAGCATTAAAATCATATTTCCAAAATTCCAAATAATGAATGGCCCTTGAAATTTTCGAAACAGTTTTCAGATTGATTGTATGAGACAACAATTATTATCCATTAAATAATAAATAGAAATTGAATAGGGATTTGCTGAACTTTTTTCGTTGTTAATGGCATTAAATGCACTCGTTTAGAAAACAAACAGCTGACAGCATCGTTTATTTTGGTTTCTTTTTTAAATTGTTAGTTGACATTGAATGTGTTCTTCCTAAGCCAAATATTCCTGTTACACGTGATTCGCACCTATAGTAAAATGTGAATAATTTGCAATAAAATAATAAAATAGAAAATATGCAAATAAATTAAGAAATAATAAAGGTGTTGTTGTTACAACGGCTCTGCTGCTGTGTCCGGAAGTGCTTCCCTTGGGAAAAAAACAGCTTTCGCTGGGTTGACAATCTTTGGCCGATGTGTGGTCGGTTCATTCCGGAGCGTTAGAAAGTGGGAACGTAAAAAGGTGTAGGGTTGCATGATGTGAAGCCATTAGTACATTAGTATGTACTCCAAACTGGCCGCTAAGGATACATATAGTATTTCATGAAAATGCTCCAATTAGCTTGTTGGGATGGCAAAATGTTATTGTGCAGTGTATTGTTCTACGACCATTAATTTCCGTTTCAGCAGTATTTTTTGATTTTGGCAAATAAAGAGAAACGTTGATGTATTTCCTAAATACTTCCTATATTCATCAGTGCACAGGGAAAGAATGTATCCGTCTTATCGATAGGAAACGCATTTAGATGCCTTTTACTTTATCCATTATTCCATAGACACAAAATCTTAGATTTTATATAAGAAGTCAGTTTCCGACGAGAGATATTAATGGCCATTCTATTTAGTCATTCTGTTATTTACTTCCATTGTTCAATTGCGCACAGTTTCTTAATCGACCAAAGTTATTTTATTATTAAGTATTTTGCGAATTATCAGTTGCTGTAGATAAAATGCATGCGATTTGTCTGACAATACGTCTTAAGTATTGAAATAGTTTTTTGTAATATTCTTAAGCAGTTAGAAAAATGTTTGTATTCTTTAATTTTATTTATTTATTGATTTAATTTTAGAAATTGTTTATCCTATTAAACTGCATTTTTACTTTTCATTTCATTTTAGAAAACTCTGCAACAACAATCACGCAGACAATACAGCAACAGTAATGGCTTACCACCAAATTTTAGAGAAGCTGGCTTTGGTAAAGTCATTGTTTTTCTTACACCATTGGCAGCAGTTGGCGGTGCAATAACATATGCGAAGTATTGATTTTTTCAATTTCTTATTACCAATCAAACTTTAATAAAATACTTTCTCTTTTTTTAATGAAAGATACGATAAAGATTTTCGAAAAATGCTCGAACAAAATGTTCCTGGTGCCGAATCCATTATAAAAGTAGCTTTACAAGAAGAAAAGCCATTTCAAGGTATTAGTCAACAAATTGATAGTGTTAAAAAACAATTCAATAGTGTGGCCAAAACAATTGAAGGTGCCACTTCAACAGTAACTGGTCTGTTTGGTAGCTCCGAAAAGGAGGCACCTAAAAGTAAGCAAATTTAAAGCTATTCAATTCAATATTAAAGTTTAATTTATTTCGCAAATTATTTTAGAAACTGAGGAAGTTAAACCCAAGGCAACCCCACCAAAAAACGTAAGTCTTTTAACGTAATGAGTTTTATATAATGATTGACTGTCATTTATATATATATTCTTAGGTGTCACAAACTGCCACTCCTAAAGCTGTCGTAGAGAAACCAGTTGCTAGAGCTGAACCTCCTAAACCCGCCCCTAAGCCCGTTGAACCTTTACCCACAAATGTAGTTGAATTGGAACATGCTGTTGAGGTTGCTGCCGCTTTGGCTGTTAAAGAATACAATAAAGCCATCGATATTCTTAAGAAGTAAGCGAATACTCACAAACATATTCCAATTGTTTTCATTTTTTTTTTTCAAATAGTTTTAATAACGAAGTACGTCGTGTTGTTGATGTAGCCGTGGAAAACGTTGATACCTCTTTGTGGACATCTTTGCGAAATAAAACTAGTGCTCGTGACTCTTCTGTTGCTACCGCAGAACAGGCAGCACGTGAAGCTTTAGAGAAAATTGGTATGTATTGATTGATTGATTTGTTTAATTTTCATCTTTTCAAATTCTCATTATTTGTAGAAAAATGTGAAATTGCTTTGGCTAAGGCTGCTAAACCCGATAATAATGATCAAATCCTTGCTGTACGCAGTAAGATTAAGAAATTAGTTGACCATATTAACAATGTTAAGGATGAGCTCTACAAGAATAAGGATGCTGCCAGTATATCGGAAAAATACTGGAGAAATGTAGGTATTCTTTAAAAGAAATTTAATGTAGAGTTATCATCGACGACTTATCTATTCCAGGTTGAAAAAGCTCGCAACTATTTCGTTGATGAGATTGAATCAATTTTCCCCGGTTTGAATTTATCGGAACAAAAACTAAATTTATCCAAAGAAGATTTAGATCTTTTCATTACCCATGCCTATTCGCATGTGTTGGCTTTGCAAAAGGAATTGGAACGCTTGCAAACGGATGGTGAATTACGTTTAAAACGCGCCATCGATGCTTTGCGTGCTGATAGCGATTCTGAGGCAGTTAAAGCTCAATTGGAATATTTATTAGAAGCTGAAAAACGTAAATTGGCTGTAGAAAATCAAAAGAAAATTTTCCAAATTCGTGCTGATGCTGAAAAACAATTGCGTCAACAATTAAAACATCAAGCTGAGGCGCATATTGATCATTTAAAGGATGCCGTTAGCACGAAGGAGAGTGAAATGAAACGCAGTTTCTCTAAAGAATTGGAAGATAAATTGGCTACAGAGAAAGCCAATTATAAATTGCAATTGGCTGCCATGTTAGGTAAAATGCGTGGAATGGATGCTGCTTTGAAAGGTAAGATTTAATCTGAAATGGTTTCGTATGATTTTGTACATTTAATTACAATCGTTAATAATTTTAAATGCGGCCTTAAGAAATTGATGAAGAATTGAAAGGTATTTAATAGTACTTATTTTGAATTCAATTATTTCAATCATTCTTCTTTTCAAATATCGAAAGAGAAAAAGGAAATCAACACGAAAACTTTATTTTGTGTTTAATTTGAATTTATCTTGATGTAAAAACTGTCTCCAATATGTACGTTTAATTCAAAAACTATTTCAATTTTTTAAGCTCGTGCTGAATCTGAGCGTTCTGCCCACCAAGCCCAAGCCTTATGGGCTGCTTGTCAAGCTCTATGGTCTACCGTAAGGACTGGTGAACCTGGAGAACACTGGAAAACTAAATTGCGTCCTTTGAAAAATGAAATTAAAGCAATTGCTAAAGTTGCTGGTAAGTTTCAATTGGAAGTTGGTTTTGTTAAAATCTGCATTATTTTTAACTATTTTGTTGTTTGTTTGTTTAGAGGGTGATGAATTGGTGGCTGTTGTCATACAAAATTTGCCCAAGGAAGCCCAAGAACGTGGTGTATTCCCCGAAGATGCTTTACGTGAGCGTTTCTTAAACGTTGAACGTGTAGCACGTAAATTGGCATTGATACCCGAGGGTGGAGCAAGTTTGCCCAGATATTTCTTGTCCTATTTGCAATCCATATTCATTCTTAAACCTGACGATCCTATCTCCCAAGACGAATTGCAAAATAAGAAATTCGATTATAGTAAATTGGATACCTATGACATTTTAAATAGAGCAAGGTAAACAACAAAAATCCACTTTTGGGAATGCTAGAGATGTTAATAAAATGTTTTTTTCCTTTTTACACAGATATTTTGTTGATCGTGGCGATTTAATGATGGCCTTAAAGTATATGAATCTATTGCAAGGTGGTCCACGTAAAATAGCTTCCGATTGGTTGAAGGAAACTCGTCTACTGTTGGAAACTCAACAAGCTGCCAATACCCTAATGGCCCATGCTGCCGCTAGTGGTTTGTTGTATTTGTAATTTTATTTTTTTTAAATTAATTTAAATTAAAACCTTAAACGAAACTTTATTTTCATTCTCAACTTACTTAACATTCAAAATCCAAGCAATAGTTACAAGTTGAAGTAAAAACAGAAAAACACACACAAAAAGAAAAATACTATCAAAGTTGTAAAAATGTATTGAGAAAAAAAGAAATCATTGTTTTCCTTTTTGGCCACACAATATTATGCAATTAAAGAATTATTAAATGTCCTTAAATTAAATCAATTGATATCAAACAATTAAATTGTTTTATTTTACAACAAACAAATATCCTTTTTTATTTTTTAGTTGCAAGACTGAGTTTTATTTTGATTTAATTTTGATGAGCGTAATTACTTAGAAAACACTATAAAAACGAAACATTTTCATAGTTTAATAATAAAATCAAATTGATATTACAATAAAAAAAAAATTAAAGGAACATAAGTTGTTTCAATAAATGTTAACAGGCATTAGGCAAGTGCAAAGATGGTAGCAGGTATAATAAATATGTATTCTGGGAAAACTATAAATATTTTCAAGTTAAATTTCTTTGTATATTATATTGTAAAATTTCCAATATTCAATTTTTACCTTTTATGTTAGAATTCTTTTAAGCGCCTCTTTTGGCGAAAAAATAATGAATGAATGAATATTCATACGTGTTGGATGATAGCCTATTACAAAACTAGCCAAAAGAAAAGTCATTAACCCAATAAACAAATATATAAACATTTTTAGAATAATTATTTCATTCCATTAATGGCTTTTGAGTTCACGTTATTGCATGCTTGGTATATTTAAAAAAAAGGCTGATTGTTATTCTTTTAGAAAACTAAAAACCACTAAAGATAAAGGCGTTATGTGGATAGGTATGAGGAGGATTATACCAGAGGACATGGGATTCATTTTGTTTGTAATAAGATGCAAATTAAAAAGAAAAGAAGTTAAACGGTGGATCATAGAACCTGAAAATATATAGAAAAAGTATGCCTCAGTCGGTGTATTCTCTCAATAAGTCTTAATAAAGCCAACAGAAAACTGATGCCCTCAAAGGAGTACGTATACCGTTATTAAACGCATAAAGAGCTCCTTATACAATTTTGAATTTTTTTTCCAAGCAGAAGGAATTAAAATGATTGTCGAAATTTGAATCCCATATTAAAAAAATGTTCTTAAGACGCATAATAAAACACCAGCTTCATTTCGATTTGATAATTACAATTGCAATTGTATTTTAAATATTAACATTGTTTATTATATTATCTACAATAAATAAAATGATTTTAAAAGAAGACGATTGAAACCCAAAATTTTAACTAGTGGCTATTGGCATCATATGATAAAAATCTTGCATACGCCACATTTAGTTAAATTTATACGAAGTATCTTAAATAAACTAAATCATCAATTTCAGTTAAATAAAATAATAAGGTGTTTATAATAAGGATTTTAAATTTACATATCAATTCAATTGTTTCAGTTTTAAGACAAAGTTCGAATACAGTTTTCGTTTGTACACATTCATTTAAAATAAAATAATAACAACGATAAAGAAGAATACAAAAGAAAAGTTTTCAAATGTGTTTACACATAGAATATGTGAAATAAGGTATAATTTTCTTTTCTAATTTTAAATCAGACGTATATTAAATCATTAGTGTAATTTAAAGAAATTATTTATCTATATATTTAGTTTGTAACCTAATAGTTTTTGTTTTAAGTATAGTGGTAGTTAAAGATAAAGATTTTTATTGAATTTAATGATCTACTTTGCCACTGCTTGGAGATGTGTCACCATTAATCATATCAATTGCGGCAAATTTCCAACGCATATACGCCACGCGCATACGATCCCATGCATTATCTACTGAATCTAAGGCTGGACGAACATCAAGTATGGCAAATTTATAGTCATTATCGACGATGCCACCGTCATAGTAGTCGATAACATAGCGAACATCTTTACCGCAGCGATCAACAATCCAGTCGTGACGATCAAATGGCAGTTCGTAGCTGAAAGTAAGAAGAAACGAAGCAATTAATAAAATGTGAATGTTATTTCTTATCATATTATATGAATTTTATCCCATACAGCACTAGAAATGGTATGAATTTTTTTCGATATTGAATTTTTGATAAATAACTTTTGAAATATTTTTAATTTAATAAAACCGGTATATTTTAAGATTAAGCTGCGGTGCACTTTCCCACAATCATTCTCTTCTCTTTGCCTTTTCCTTTTCTTGTATTTTTTGTTCTTGTGATATTGCAGGGCTGTTCTTATTGGGAAATGAAACATATGTGCATTCTTGTATAGTCTTAAAAGAAACCTGCTTTGTAAGAAGATAGCCGTTTCTAATGTGTTTTCTTTGTCGTTCATAAATAAACTAATACGCAATTACACAACACATTTATTATGTATGTGTTATAAAATATTGCTATTAAAAGTACATTTACTTTGTTGCTCTTTTCCAACACTACTATTCAAAATCTTCTTACTCAATACTCTTATTGTCTATAACTTACCCCAACATACTACGGAAACGAGCACGCGGACTATAGTCCGAAGCCTTGCCGCCAAAACTCTTCAAACGTGGATTACCACATTCTTTGGCATGGAGAGCTTCCCATTTGAGAACCTCACGCCAGGCCTGTTCATTGTTGGCATTGTGAATGCGAATAATGTCGCCCATGTCTTTTTGTGAAATATCTTCATTCTTCCAGCGCCAACCCTTGCGTAACATGGCATTCCAGAACATTTGCTGGCTGGGATATTGCCAAAATTGTTGAGTACCATCTTCGGTGGCTTTGGGTATAGACGAGGTCTGACGTTCAGTAGACAAAGAGAAGGGTTGATCGGGTGCTGGTTGTTGATTGGCAGGTGGCATCATATTAAGTGGATTTATGTCACTGCTGTCATGCTTAACAGGGCATTCAGAGGCAGAAACGGTTGTGGCTTGCATTTTTGGATGTGGTGGCTTCATTGATCCTGTAGCTGTAGCACCATCCTTCTGATGCATAGGACATTCGGGTGGTGGATTGGCACCTGATGCCATCATTTGTTCATGTGTCTTGGACATATTTGTTGAGCCACTTTGGGCCGCTTGCATTTGAGCAATAGAAACTGAGTTTCCCATATTGTAACTGGAAATAGAAATTTATTTATTAACGTTATTCTAGCACATGTTTTATAATCTAAAGTAAGTATGTCTGTATTCTTCTCAATGGCACTTTCGTTTTCCATTTCGTGTTTTCACTAGTAGTAAGGCAAAAATCACAAGGTGTTCTATGCTTTGCAATGCCACAAATATTGCGTAATTTTTGTTGTAGTCTTTCTTAAATTATTTTCATTCTTTTGGTGGTAAATTAACAAATTTTATCACTTACTTTTATTGTTAAAAATAGAATCTAAAATTTATTTAAAACTTCTGTCTAATTTATATGCCAATTTAATAATATTATTCAACACATTTAAAATTTTCCTGATAAACGCGTTCTTTTCTCTCGACGGTCTTGTTTGAGAAAATTTTCTAATTTGTATGAATTTCATACTATGTATGAAACAGTGTTGAAAAAATCAGTACTTTTGTATTTTTTCAGTACTTTTTCATTTCAAAAATACCGCATTATCCCCGCCAAGCTTTCAGTACTTTTTCATCAAATTTTCGCTGTTGTTTGTTGTTCGTTCAAAAAATAATATATATTTTAATTATTCACACATTCTTTTTCCGTTTCCGGGTTTATTAAGTAAAAATTAAGCTCCGTTTGTGTTACTGCACTATGTGGTCTGTCTGTCTAATAGGTGTTTACTACTACAAGTTGCAGTATAGCCTAAGACGCTCAAAGGGCCACTGTTCAAATCCCAGGTCAGACAAAACGAAACGCTAATTAAATTTACAATCGCACAAAACGTATAGAAAAAAGTAAGGTAAAAAAAACAAACAAAACTCAACAACAAACAACCAATTTTTCTCCAATCCAACCAACCAACACACGGTTGCGAAAGAAAGCAAAAAAAAGATTTTTTTAAATTAATTTTCTCTTGAAGTGTGGAGAATTCACCAATTGTGGTGGGTTTCTAGTGTGGTGAGTTCATCCAAAAATGTGGTGAATTTATCCGGTGTCGTGAATAAAATCGAAATTCACCAAACTGCCGTTATTCGAAATGAGTACTGTGTTACCATAAATCAATGTACTGTATATTGTGATTTATGTTAGTGGAGGCATTCACCGATATGTCTGGGGTACTTACTGCATTAGACAATGTTGCCATTGATTTAAAATTCTAAAAAATTAAAATTAGACTTAAAATTAGAAAATTTAACTGCATATAAAAAAATAATTAAATTTTAATTATTTTTTGTAAACGAATTTTTGAATAATTTCTTTCTTTTATGGTTCTATCCCAAATTGGAAATTCTTTCTGGATATTTATAATTTTTGTGCTTTTTGTAAAATTTGTATCGGATCTAAATTTAACACCAGGCAAAATTTTTAACGAATTCATTTATTTTTTTCCTATT